>OW964574.2:7212500-8412500 GCA_943138885.2 Tholera decimalis
CTATCGAACGCATTTTAGAACGAAGAAAGAAAAAGTATTTATTGCCAACAGACAAACGACACACTAACAATATTAAAAACTTATTTTAGTTTCTTAAGAATAGAGTTAGTAACTGGTACTTAAAATTATGTTAGGCTCAATTTACACCGCCGCAGAATGGAATGGAAGCGAACGAAATTGTACATAGCATAATGAACTTTATGTCAATTGTATAACATACAAACTAAATAGGAGCCAAAAAAAGGTCGCGCGTCTTTCGGGAAATCCTCGCGCATTATGGGCCATGCCCACAGCACAGCGCTGGTTTTCAGTGGTATTTTCATTTTCATGCTGTTAGCACCAATGGATAGAGCGACTCATGAGGAAGTTTTAAAAGCATAGTTCATTAAAGTTTTCTGTAACTTGTGTGTTTTGTATCACTCGTTAAATTGACAACTGTCCAAAGTCTATCTCTGATTGCTCGGTTTTGCTGTGTGTTTATTGGCAGCACGAGAAAATGACGTTCAATAACCAATCAGCGTGAAAGCTGCGTTCCGTTGTATGTCATATCACAATTTCACGATTTCCCTTTGATAGATTATAATCTATCGAAAAATAATACGTTAAATTGTGAATCGTATTATTTATCCATAGATTAAAATATAACGGCGTTTACAAATTTACGGTGACAGGTCTATGTATATAGTTCAGTTTAGTAAAGTATTTAAATAAATATTTTTATTGTAATCAACCAAACATCAACTATTCGCGCGTCAAAAATGTTCCAATTACCCACTGAACGGATTAAAATAGACCGCACAGATGACAATCTCTGTACTGCGGCTCTCAAGGCCGAATTTTTCAGCGAATTCCTAGATATAGACTCTCACGTGACTTTATTACTATACTGTGTTTAGCAAATTGCCAATCGTTTTACACGATCGGCCTGTGGGTTTATTATCTCTTCGTCTTTTGATTGCCTTGGTATTATTGTACATTAAAATATATATAAGTTTAAAAATAGTTCTTAAGGAAATATAGAAATAACAACAACAAACACCCACACACACAAAAGTGAAGTTGTTAATAGACTTGCTGCGGGTTCGATGCCCGCGAAGGACAAATGTTTATATAAAAAAGAAAGAAAGAAAGAAAGAAAATTGCGTTTATTGCCACATAAAATTAAGAAATACACATTATATACAACATTAAAAATAAAAAATACAATATTGTGCCAAAAGGGCCTCAGCTCAGCATAATGTCAGGTGGCAACCCTAAGTATTACCACCTTACGCTGATTTTCAGCTGCAGCCCACGGGTGCCACACGCTCGAATGTGCAATACACACGCGTAAACGTTCTAGTCAAAAGTTAGTTATAATTGGTCCAGGTCTAAGAGTTTAAGCATCTAAGTTTAAATATTGTAAACGCATCCACTATATAGGAGAAATACCGAATCTGTGGCAATAGTTAAAAAAAAACGGAACAGATAAACAAACAGACCAAGAGCGAGTTGGACTCTCACACCAAGCGTTCTAAACAAACATTAAAAGCCTTCAAACGGGTGAAAAGGTTAAATTTTGCAAAATCCCTTCTTAGTGTCCTCTTCCATTATAAACTGCAATTACCCTGTGTGTTTCTTGATAGCTGTAGCCTGGGCGTCTTTAAGTCAAGAGTGAATAGGTTCTAGGTAAGCGTGCTTCATCTTAGACCACATCATCGCTTACCATCCGGTGAGATGGTGGTCAAACGCAAGGCAATTCTAACCAATCAAAAAAACTACTCTCCTCACGTTTCTGTTTTATTTTAAGTTTGTATTTAGCCAAGTGGATTATTAATTTCTGTTCGATGTCGTTACTGACGGACAAACAGACTACGATATGATCTTTTGAGGTCCACATTTATTGTGCGCACAGGCAAGCTGTGGAATTCTCTGCCGGCTTCTGTGTTCCCTGCCACTTATGACCTTTCAGCCTTTAAAGCACGAGTAAATAGGCATCTTCTGGGCTCGCTCGTCCCATCTTAGACCACCATCAGGCGAGATCGAGGTCAAGAGTGGGCCCATCGACGGAATAGATGAATAAGGTTGGAATGGTAATGTGGGCGTGGTGAGCGCGCCACATTTATGATACGACAATCATAGCTTGACCGATTAATTCATTCACCGCGTTTAGTGCACTTCGGATTACTTCGGAACACAGAGCTCTGCTTTAAAATGCCGTGTTGTGCAATTATAACCTGTAAAACAAAAAGTAAGACCGCAAGTAGAGAGCGAGGAGGTATATTTTTCCATCAGTAAGTCGAAAATAACATTTAATTACAATTTTATTTGTAAAAAACATAAAAATATTCTGATCACTATGAAATTCCGAACATTCACAACATTATTGCAAGAAGTTACAAAAAATATGCATTGCCCGATGTGTACTCGCTTAATCAAAGCAATGACCAAGTCCGTTTACAATGTATTGCATCCTCTCACTTCAACCATTGACGTTTCGTCCTTTGTCCTGATTGGCCGTGATGCACGGCGCATGTTTATCGACATTGAGTTACAATCAGTAGCAAGCTCTCGACTTAAGTGTGTGTAATTTATTTGTGTGCGTAATTCGCATACGTTACGGGCCTCTTGCTTGTAGTTGAGCTGTGAGAGTGGGAGACAAGCGGCAACACGCGTTCTCATAGAAATCAGGAACTGTTTCCTTTCTAACCTCTTTTATCTGTTCTGTGGGCCTAGTGTTGTAAAAATACCGTATAATACCAAAAGGCTATGTAACAGGTATTTTATTATAACTTACGGTATTATTGGTATTTTATGTATTTTATATTTTGATTCACTTTTTAAGATCTTGCAATATTACGAAGAGTTTTAGTTTAATAAATTAAATATATTTTAAGTTTCGATTGTATTCTATATTTTAGAATGACTAATTTTAATTTAATAATTACTTAGTAATTAAACTTCACAGATATTATTACAATATTATATTTCCGTCTATTTTTCATTAATGTGTTTGTTAAATATTTAAATGTACCGCACAGTAGGTACGATTTACCGCGTGATCGGCTCGTCCGCGGTTCAACGATGCATTCGTCGCCGTCGACACTACCGCGCTGCGTTCGCGCCGTGTTAGTGTCGTCGCATTGAGGTGATATTCTAATTGGCTTGTTCTTTTTCCTTTAATATTTTCATTTTTTCTGTGCTTTTCCACCGTATTCAGTACTTAGGTATTTTAATGATTACTTAGATAATTTACATAAAAAATATAGAAACAATTGATTTATACATAAAATACCGTAGCAAATGGTATAATACCGTATTATACGGTATTTTTCGTTTTATACATTTCAATACAAATGGTTATCGTTTTATACAGCACTTACATCTCTATGTGGGCACATCAGAAATAAAAAAAAAATTTAACATTGTTATTTAAGTGTGTTTCCATTATCATTTATCGGTGTACAATAAAGTGTATTCTATCTATCAATCTATCTAAAGAATGAAAGTTCTTTATAATCGCACGTTAATCGTCAAAACTGCAGACACAACTATCTTTATTACCATCCATTCTATTACTGGCATCAGCAGTAATGTTTTTGCTTACTTTGCATCTATAATTATACCAGTGGACTTTGTTCCTACTGGGTTAAGACAATTTATTTGCGTTTAGACTGGAATCTCGTTGTTTAATACATCAGCACTTGCTAGATCTAATCCGAGCCAAATGAAACTATTTGGACCGAAATATGTTTCTCGATTAACCGGATTTTCTGCGATGTATGTGTGGTCTACAGCTCCGTTTGTTTTAGGGCCGACATACACGGACTGCTCGAGCAGTTAGCGATTGATCAACATAGATGGACTGGTCTTGCAGTCGTAGTCAACAGCTTGAAGCTGCCATTGATAACTGCTGGAGCAGGAGATTCAAATCAGTAGCTGACCGCACGACCACCCGAAGCAGTTGCAACTGCTCGAGCGGTTTCGTGTATGTGTATACGTAGAAGACTGTAGTTCGCTATGAAGTCGCAGCTTGAAGCGGTCCATCCTGACTGGCCGACATACACGGACATCCGTGTATGTCGGCCAGTCAGGATGGTGGTCCGTGTATGTTGGACCTTATACACGATACTTCCTATCGTCCAATCGGCATGACGCTGCAGGCTTGATCCAATCTGCAGTTCGTCTATATACACCACACACGATCAGTTTAAATTGTCCAATCAGCAGCGACGTTCAGTTGAAGCCATGGCCATGGCGTCACCGGTGACAGACAACGATGTTTTAGCCGTTTTGGGCATTTTACTCGTAAAAATGAAACAAAAAAAAAAAGAAAACATCCAGCAGAGTGGTGCAAACAGAGGCTAAAGACAAGAAAACAGTTTACTCATACAAATTTATTAAAAGAATTGAGGGCTACGCCTCAAGATTATTGTAATTATTACCAAACTGAACTGACGATCGCGAGACCGCCATGCACGGTCCAATCGGCATGATCCAATCGGAATGATCAAGCCAAAAGAATCGAAATTCGATTGTGCCGTCAAGTATAACTGTCATACCAATCTACTCCTACACACGGTCAGTTCTAACTGATCCAATCGGTAGCGTCATGCCGATTGGACGATAGGAAGTATCGTGTATGGCTGGCATTAGAATTTGTATCAGTCAATCAAAGAAGACTGCTTCGTATGTCTGGCTGTCGCAAACACCATTACTGAAGTCTCGGGTCCGATTCTCGGGTCATGCACAAATGCTATTGAGTTTTTCTGTGAGGAATTTCTCAGTAGTAGTCCTGAGGAATTTGGCGGTGAGATACCCCCGTGCCACGGAAGGACGTTAAGGCGTTGGTCCCGGCTATTATTTTGGCGGGATCCGCGAGATTTGCGGGTCCCGCGCCCAGTTGATTAATTCATTGTTTTTTTATGATAAACGGTGTAATTTGATTGATCTCATATAGTAGTAATACTTGAATAAATGTGGAGTTAGTTGATTAATTCATTGTTTTATTTGCCTTATATAAATGTGAATATTTTCAATATGCGGGATCCCGCAAATGCCGAGATCCCGCGGGATTGAAAATTCGTAGTCCCGCAAATACCGAGATTGAATTCAGGCTGCGGGATTGGAAGCCCTACTGGCGACGCATGCTGCGAATTCAATGGACTACGGTCCACACCAATGTGTCTATACTACAGGAGCTCGGTATCAAAAATCGCTTGTCCACAGAGTGCCGTCGCAGAATCAAGAACACTTTGGTACAGTTCGTCCAATCGTTGAACTCCTTAAAGTTCTAAGTTGACCCTTATGATATCTGACAAATGCTTGCACCGTCTGGACAGGTACACACAAATCTGTATGTATCTTCCCTCTAAAGATTGCCTCAGAGTTTTCACTTCTGAATTGAAGACAATGAAAGTATTCCCAAAACGTTTTGTGCGTATGGGTGGCATGTCCAACATGTAACGATGGCGCATCGCCATTCGTCTTGTAGTACGATGATGGAACGGGCTTGGTAGAATTAGATTGTGCAATTCCATCGCACACTCCTCGAAATGTAACCGATAGAAAACCGAAAGAGTTGCAGCACTAAGTCACCACTGCCCTTAAATACTTAGGTTTAGCATAATTATAGGTAGTTCAGTATAGTACACAACTGAGGTACTAGTATTGTTGTAATCAGCTAATTTGTGACGCAAGGTAATCTGACGTCTGTGGTCAGACTACAATATCATGTTGCTATCAACTGCGCAGGTAAAATGTGATTGGTTATTAATAAGATTCATTGTATAAAGTCTATTCACATCTTTAGTGGTATTTCTTTATTGGTCACATCGCCAGAAAAGAAGAGTCAATATAATTATCGGGACGATCTTAATTATCGTCTAATGAGTGCAATTCCCTACTGGAGTCTGTGTTTCCCGATAGCTGTAACCAAAGCAGTAAAAAAAAGAACAGATGAAAAAACAGGCCAAGAGCAAGTTGGACTCTCACACCGAGGGTTCTAAACAAACATTAAAAGCCTTAAAACGGGTGAAAAGTTAAAATTTTACAAAATCCCTTCTTAGTGTACTCTTCCGTTATAAGCTGCAACTACCCTGTGTGTTTCCTGATAGCTATAACCTGGGCATCTTTAAGCGTGAATAGGTTACTTTTAGGTAAGCGTGCTACATCTTCGACCACAACATTACTTACCATCAGGTGAGATGGTGGGCAAACGCGAACCTATTACCAATTTAAAAAAAATATATATATAAATAATTATAATATAAGAATAGTCAAATTTAAAACATAATTTTTACTATACTTAAATTATAAAACGGAAAAGTTTGTTTGCTTGAACGCGCTAATCTTCGGAATTCTTGGGTGGATTTGGATGTAATTTGGTATAAGATAAGATAAAATAAGATTTATTTACATCAAAAAGGATTAAAATCATATTACTTAAAACTAACACAGTTAAAAAATTATCAGTACTTTATAGGATTATCTGCAGCTGAACTAGGTGAAAACCGGAATAAAAGAAATAAATAAATATATAAACTCGGCAGACATCGTAAAAGTAGCTTAAGCTCGAGGAAGGTACTTTTTGGGGCTCCGTAGCCGAATGGCAAAAAATGGAACCCTTATAATTTCGTCATGTCTGTCTGTCTGTCTGTCCGTCCGTCCGCATATCACAGCCATTTATTCCGAAACTATTAAGACTATATACTTGTGAAACTTGGTAGGTAGATGTATTATGTGAACCACCTTCCGATTTTAAGAAAAAAAATATAAAAAAACATTTAAAATAAAGGGAACATACACAAGGAATACATGGAACTGAAACTGAAAATATTTTTTTTTCATGAAACCTATGCGTGTGTGGTATCTATAGACAGGTCTTTAATAATGACATTGAGGTTTCTAAAAACTGGTTGGTTTGAACGAAATCGGGTCAGCAGTTTTTGAGATACAGCATACTGTCTAAAACCGCAAATATAACTTTGTAATTCATACAAATACTATGAAAAACTAAGTTCTTTAGCGTAGTTACTACGGAACCCTCCATGAGTGAGTCTGACTCGCACTTGGCGAATTTTTAGCTGACTGCAAAAGAAGTTTAAAGTTTTTATCGTGATAAAGTCCACGAGAGCGAACTGTCACTTTTAGCCAGAAGCCAGAATAACTGACACCAGTCCCAGTTACCCAGTTACTGGGTTGTGGAGGTAGGCAGATAAAAATCCGCTAAAATCCGCGAAGCTAAATCTATTAGCATTTTCAAAAAGCTGGTCAAAGATCATTATCTATCTAACATCCCGTAATTTAAAAATTAAAACTATCTCACCTGATATATATATTTATTATAGGTATATATTTTTATAGCATTAATATAAATATGTATTTTAACTCTATATATGTATATATTTGTTTATTATATCATTATAATTTAATTTATTAGCTAAGTATGTTTTATTTATCGTAATTCGAATTTATACACACTGTGTCTATCATCTCCTCTTCAACTCTCCGGTCGCAGGTCTGCTGGAAGAAATTTCTTAAGAAATAAGCAGCACCTTTGTGCTCTTTTGTCTGTGTGTACATAAATAAATAAATAAAATACTCGTACTCAACTGCATCCGACTCCGACATTTTCCGTTTTGATGACTCTTACTTTAATAATCCATAGATTCGTTCACCCGAGCCATCACTTAAGTAAGTCCCGAAGTGAACTTAACAAAAACCTACAAATAAATTCCCCGTGTACATTCTATAATTAGTGTACGGTAGTATAGTTATTCAGTGCCAGATATACGGAACTCGTCTGTTGGCAGGTGCACCGTATAGTGTAAACAAATAGTTTGGGTTACATTTATTATCTAACGTGGTTCTTGGCAAACAGTTTGATTATAGCTTTAATAAGACAATCCGACATTAGGAACTGGTTTTGCTACGGGTTTAAACCGTCACCTGAATGACGAAAATACTCCAATGCTTGCATCTTTTTCTTAGCTTGTCGATGGAAAATGACTAAATAAAGTCTGCCCAGAACTGGGCAAAGGGAAGTTTGGCACCATCGGAAGCTTCCATCAAGTCCTGCAGTGAACAGCTGATAGGACACGCAGGACAAGAATTTAAGTGCGCCATGGATTGTGGCAGCATCACCAAGGCAGAGTCATCAATAAATATTCACGTGTACAGATTTTCTTTGCTGCGACTAACCTGGGTACGGAGTCCATTTAAAGACTTCCAGGTCAGCCATGGCAGTTCATATTCAGAATGGAATCAGGCGTTGCTTTGCGAAAATCTATACCAAACTGATACTACTATGGCAGTTCATGTCCAGGTGGTAGATTCTCAGCTGGTGGAACGAATGAGCTTGGAAGGGGTGCACTTTGTCATCACAGCTCTAACCGTTCCGATACTTGCATAATTATTATAGTAGCAAGAAAGTGAGAATAAAACATATTTATGCGCTTAAAGGAGATGTTTCATTTTTATATGGGGCTCCGGCCATAACATGTCCGTTTCAGCAAAGCTTGGAAACTTACCCCTGAATAGAATAAAGTAACATTTTTTTCATAATATCAAATGGTTTTTATGTACAAAATAAAAATTAAAAATGTTTGACGTTTGTCCTAAGAGTTATGACAGCCATGACAGGTTATAGAAATGACGTTTACTTAACCTTGTTTTGTTTTTGTTCATCAAAACTAACCCACAGAACCCTAGCGGGGACCTGACTGACTAGTGACTGATAGAGTTTCAAGACAACAATAGTGGTTATTTTGAATTCGTTCAGAAACACATTAAAAAAATGGACAATAAAGATTTTTGTAACGATGAAATCATCACACTTAATTATGTTTACTCAAAAATACGTACAAGAGAATAATAGTAATTTATTTTTAACACTACAAGAATACACACATTTTTTAATTACCTTCTACGTAACATTGATTTGATGAGACATGATTTCAGAACGAATGAAGTAAGCAAGCAAACGAGACGCCATGTTGAATAAAAAATGGCAATAATTTAAAAACTTTTGTACACAACAAATCAAATTCAGCAGAGAATATTTTTACCCAATTTGTAGTATTTTTTCCTCTTTTTCAATAAACGTACATCTGATGGCCGAAAATGAAACATCTCCTTTCAAACAGCCTGTGTTTGATGTAAGCGCCTTCTTTTCGGCGGGAAAATCATCAACTGACTTCTCCCGCTTTGGGTGGAAAAAGAAAAATCTGACTTTTACAGACTAAATATCCACCGTATTCCTTCAGTCGACCTAACGTTTCGGGGGCCGCGGTATCTCCTTAGAACATTCCTGCAACCCACATACAGAACCCTCGTTAGAACACACCAAGCGACGCGCCGGCGCGCGGCGCCGTCAACTCGACACAGGCTCGAAATTTAGTTTACTTCTTTATGAATAATAAGCTCAAGTTTAACCACTGTCTTACCTGATGGTAAGGGTCGATGATGTGGTCAAAGATGAAGCAAGCTTACCTTTTTTCCGAGTGGGAAAATCATCGAATGACTTCTCCTGTTTTAGTGGGGTGAAGAAAAATCAGACTTCTACTGACTACTAACCCAACCTGCTGTGTTATTCTGTAAGACCTCATTCTAAACATCGAATCTGAATCCGCTGTGAGTTTATTGATTGGCATTCTAAAAACTCGGTTGTTAATTCGAATTTACACTAGCGGTACCCTTGCGAGCGTGTCAGCGAGTTGAACTAAAGATTTTGACAGATAAAGTATGAGATGACGTGAGAAGTGGCATTCGGTAAGGTAATTCCTCCGTCACTTCGACGCTGTTTACAGAATGCAAAATCAACAAGGTCACTTTGAACCATAAGCGAAGTGACAGTGAATAGCTATGTGAGATGCGAGTTATTGTTCGAATTTTACAGAATCGACGTACTGTTTATTCAGTTGCCCTTACGTTTCGAGGTCGTGGTATCTAACCCCGACAGGCAATGGCTCTATCGGGCTCCGTTACCAGTGCTGACTGCACTTTGAGGCGCGCGTCGAACATGATGCACCGGCGTCGTCGACTCGACACACGCTCAAAATTTAGTCAGTCTTTTTTTTATTCATGATATTATCCCGTTTGACCATCACCTCTCCTGATGGTAAGCGATGACACAGTATTACGATATTTCGTAATACTGTGGCGATGATGTGGTCGAAGATGAAGCACGCTTACCTAGAAGTAACGTAAAAAAATTGGCCAAGTGCGAGTCAGACTCGCCCATGAAGGGTTCCGTAGCAACTATAATAATATAATATGAATATATATTTGACAATAAAAACCTGTCAAATTTCTTAAAACTAGCTTATTTACATTTTTTACAACTACGCCAAATAACTTTGTTTTTCATAGTGTTTGTATGAATTACAAGGTTATATTTGCGGTTTTATAAAATATGCTGTATCTCAAAAACTGCTGACCCAATCTCGTTCAAACTAATTTTGGTTAATAGTTTTCATTAAGATCTATAGACATATATTTGTTTTAGATTTTTAACTCCATTATTATAGAAGTTAGAGGGGGAACCCCCTTTTTCCACTTTGGAAGCGTATATCTTAAACGAACGACTTTATGAAAAAGTGGTTTTAGAAACATCAGTGTCATTTTTAAAGACCTGTGTATAGATACTACACACGCATAGGTTTTATGAAAAAATAAATTTTCACTTTTAGTTCTATGTAGCCCTACTTTTTTATAAATATTTTTTATTTTTTTTCTTAAAATCAGAAAGCGGTTTACAGAATACTTCTTAACTTACCAAGTTTCACATGTATAATCCTAATAGTTTCGGAATAAAATGGCTGTGACATACGGACGGACGGACAGACAGACAGACAGACAGACAGACAGACAGACGGACAGACATGACGAAACTATAAGGGTTCCGTTTTTTGCCATTCGGCTACGGAACCCTAAAAAGTAACCTAATAAAGTTTATTGACATTTGTTCCGTTGTCCGGATGCATTAGTCTATCGGTCGTCCATAGTGGGTGATCATTTAAAATTAACTGCAGACATCACGCCACCTCAAAATCTTGGCACGACATATACTTACACCTATTTTTATATCTACGAGTACGCGACTGATTATTTGCTTTAGCCAGACGATAATACTAGACCTGTCACACCTTCTCTGTCTTCGTATGACGACAGCTGATCCGCTTTTGCGACTAAATAGATGATAGGTTGAACTTTATATTTTACTAGCGATCCGGCCCGGCTTCGCTCGGGTAATAAAGGTTATATTTGCTTATATATGATTTTGCTTAATCAATTTCTCGTCCAGTAATTTGCCACACTCATATATCAGCGATAACTCATAAGATATTCATTTTATTGATATAGTGTAAAAAGCAATTTTGATGTACATTAAATTCTCAACATATCTGACGTATTTAATTGGATAAGGAGTAATACTGTACTGTTAAAAAAGATTCGTATATGACCCATCATTTTAATGTAATTTGTAATAGAAAAATTTATTATTGTGGGTTATTCTTGTGAAATAGACATATGCCATCGCGTATTTTTGTAGATCTATAAAAGAGAAACAATCCCGCCATACATTGTATTTTTATAGCTCAAAAGGTTTTGGCAGCGTTTTCGATTAAAGCTCCCGATAGGCTTAATACTTTCCGACATGTTGAAGTAATATCGTCGTAACCTTAACTTATTATACACTAAAACCTTCCTCAAGAATCACTCTATCTATTAAAAAAAACCCGCATCAAAATCCGTTGCGGAGTTTTTAAGATCTAAGCATACATAGGGACAGACAGACAGGGAAGCGACTTTGTTTTGTACTATGTAGTGATAATTGGTCTCTCATTTATGTAAAAGTGTGACATCTCTTCATCTCCTGAACCTGACTGGCCTATGGCGGACTAATTCAAGATAACAGCCTCCAGAAGCTCTACTTTTGGCGAACATGATATAAAATACCGAAAAAATAAGAGGATTTTTTTTTTAAGTATATATGTTCAAGAGTAGAGCTCATAATTGGTAAATACAATAGTTGAGCTCCTTAAATTTCTGAGTTGAGCTTTACGTTATCTGACAAATGCTTGCACTGTCTGGACAGGCCCACTCAAATCTGTGAGCATTTTTCCTCAAAAGATCCGAAGACATAATTATAATTTGACCTGTACAGATTGTATAGACGTCAAAAGAGACTTTGACCACTGAGTTTGTTACGGTAATTCTTCTCAAGGTCAGTTAGGAAACTATGGCCTCATCTACTTTAAATTTCCAAAAAAAATCATGAGTAAAAGTATTATTTAATTACCTATTTGCAAAATATAGATCATTTATCATTTGGTACCGAATTAACTACAGTTTTACGGTTTTCAGATTTATTCCATTACACGTGCCGCAAGACAACTACTTTTTGCCAAATTTTATGATTCTAGGTCAACGGGAAATCAAAATATAATCGCAAAATAGGTATACATAAATATTATGCGACATAAACGTTCATATCTTTTGATCGAGTTAACTTGCTAGTTTTTTTACAGTTGAATGAGACCGTAAACTCGAATAACAGCTATAAATTTCAGTTCGATATCTCCCCGTTCCTGAGAAAACGGGTCTTGCTTGACAGACAGACCGACAAAATACTGATACTGAGCGTGCATCCCTGCTAGCTCCAATACTATCGTAAAAATGGTAGCAGATAGGCTGGAGTGTCCCTATATACGACATTGTTGTGGAAGATATGTCGCTTGTGGAGAAGACTTCGTTTGTTTTTTTTATTTATTTTGTGTGTGTGTATTGATTTTGTAATATGTGTTTCTGTATGGGACAAATTGTTTCCTGAAATCAACGTTTTTTTATTTTATTTATTAGGGTTCCGTTATGTTTTGGAGTATGGAATCATAAAAACGAAAAATACGTTAAAAATGTTGAGCCCCGCTCCTCAGTTATCTCTGTGCCAATTTTCATCAAAATTGGTGTAGCGGTATATACGTGAAAGCGTAACAGATAGAAGGACAAACTTTCGCGTTTATTTCATATCAGAGTACAACAATAAATAATTGGCGTATAAAATGGTGCTTTATAATTACCATGACTGTAGCCAATAAAACATAATATACTTTCTTTATCTTTTGATCTATAAAAAGATTTGATACAGATGCAGGAATGTCGTAATATAATTACGTTATCACGTGTTTAATAGCTGCGTACACGTGTTACGTAAAACACGTAGATTTAACGTAAATATTTACATTACTTTGTGCAGTAGTAAGCATGTGTTTTACAGTATTCGTGGGGATAAGCAAGAGGTAATAGGTTACTTCTAGGTAAACGTGTTTCATCGTGCACCACATTATCGCTTATCATCGTTACATGGTGGAAATCCCATCCATACGCACTAAACGCTTTTAGGAATACCTTCATTGTGCGTACGGCTAAGGAATGGAATTCCCTGCGGGAGTCTGTTTCCCGATAGCTATTACCTAGGGGTTTTTATCTCAAGAGTGAATAGGTTACTTTTAGGTAAGCGTGCTCCATCTTCGACCACATCATCACTTACCATCAGGTGAGATCGCGAGCCTATTTTCAATAAAAAAAATTAAAAAAAATAATCATCAGGTTAGATGATGGTCAAACGAAAGCCAATTAATAATCTATATTAATACTATAGGTAACAAGACAACCACTAACAATGACTAGAATGTATGGTGTAAGATATGAGGTATGGAGTTTGAAAGTGGCACATATGGCTGAAAATTTTAAAGGAAGTCGACTATCTTGGTATGGACATGTGATGAGGAGGAATGACACGCATGTTACTAAAAGTGTAATGGATTTGAATGTTGATAGAATAGAATAGAATTTATTGAGACCATTGATAGGTTCTTTACGAATTTCCGGTGATCCCCAAACTAGGCTATGCCTGTATCTTGGGGACCTAAGTTGTGATAGACAATGTTGTGGGTGCAATAGCAAAGATGATCTGAACAAAAAACATGTTGAACAAAAAACATATGTGAGAACAGCAAAACTATAAATAAATTTTTAAAAATATAGTAACTAATACAAAATGTGTGTGTTTATGTGCGTGTGTGTATTTGTGTGTATGTATTCGTGAGTGTAGTGTCGGAATTTGTGTCTGATGAGATTTCGAGTTGGAGTGAGTGAGTTACAGCGATGTTTTCAGATTCACCATATGAAAGACCTAAAAGCCATGGAGAGGTAGAGCAAGGCCAAAGAAAAGATGGATGGTTTGTGTGAGAATGATATGAACGAAAAAGGACTAAATGATGGCGCCTAACACGGTAGAATGGAAGAAGAAAATGTGTTGCGCCGACCACGAGTAAACGGGATAAGGGCAGGGGATGATACTAATAATATTTAAAAATGCAAAATTAAGAAAAGAAATAATGTTAACATGTTCATTTGACACACACAGACACAAAAATTAGGACCATAAAATTTTTTTTTAACAAAATATAGAACCGACTTCCATATAAAAACACTACAGAGGCAAAAATAACTTTAATTTCGGTAGTCGATGTTGTTTGTTTTGTATTTTCTTTTTTTTTACACCGCCTTTCGAAATTAAAGTTATTTTTGCCTTTGTAGTGTTTTTATATGGAAGTCGGTTCTATTTTTTGCTAAAAAGTTTTATTTCACGCTTTTTAGTGGGTTGGTTTGTAATTTATCTAGTCACAAAAGCCAAAATGTCGCAATCCACGAAATACTTATTATTGAGTAGTTTCGGTGGCCATCTGGGGTCTTCATCATCAGCTCCACTTCCTCAAATGGTGCTTTTCTAGAGCAACTGCACAAGGTACTATAAGAAATACCTAAAACGCTATAGGTGTCCCTATAATATTTGAAGAGTTCCCTCGATCTCTCTATGATTCCATCATCAGATCCAAACATGACGACAATGGGACCAACTAGAATGTATACCCTTTCAAACGAAAAAGAATTTTCCAAATCGGTACAGCCATCTACGAGTTATGAGGTTACATAAAGAAAGAAAAAAGGTCAAGGCGAATTGAGAACCTCCTCCTTTTTTTGAAGTCGGTTAAAAAGTGGATTTAATTTCTAAATTAAAGTATGTAATTACATATTGTGAACTAAAAATTTAATGACGCTGGTTTTCAACTGAATGTACAGACACAAATCAGTCTGCAAAATGTGTTTGTAATATTTATTCCGTCACATAGATTACCGAGAAAAAATAGGAAATGTATTTTCTTATGTCACGTAATCAAAATATGAAGACGATGCAGTGATTTTAAATGTCATTAAAAAAACAACACAATACTGAAAGTTGACAAAGTAATAATCGAGGTCACGGGTTCGATTCCCGTCTCGGGCAAAAAGTGCTATTGGGTTTTTCTGGTAGTAATTTTTGAAATTGAAATTGAAAAACATTTATTCAGACGAAGACACACAACAACATACAATACAAAATTACAAACATTATAAAAAAATAAAAAAAAAGTCGTTGAACATGTCCACCGAAAGAGACAACAACTCAGCATTTGCTGGGCGGACGACACCCAGCCCTGGTTTTCAGTTGGCACCCAGCAGTGACACACGGACGAGGGCAAGTGAATTTCTCAGTATCAGCCCTGTGTGAAAATATAAACTTTCAGCACTCCTACGCCATATAAACTTAAGCTATGCCAAATAGTACACCATGGACTACCCGCGTATTTATTTTCTCCTATGTGTCAAATCCATCCAAAGGTTGTCTGTAAAAGATCGCTTTTAGCGATAAGACCGCCCATTGTATCACCCTCTTTAACCGACTTCAAAAAAAGGAGGTTCTCAATTCGTCTTGAACTTTTTTTTTAATGTTTGTTACCTCATTACTCGGAGACGGCTGGACCGATTTGGAAAATTCTTTTTGCGTTTGAAAGGGTATACTTTCTAGTTGGTCCCATTGTTACAAAATCAGGATCTGATGATGGGATCCTGGAGAAATCGAGGGAACTCTTCAAATATTATAGGCACACCTATAGCGTTTTGGGTATTTCTTATAGTACATTGAGCAGTTGCTTTCGAAAAGTACCATTTGGGGAAGTTGAACTGATGATGAAAACCACAGATGGCCACTGAATCTACTCAATAATAAGTATTTCGTGGATCGCGATTCGATTTACTTGAGTACGGATGTTAAACACTTTATGCTCGTCACAATACATATGAGTATGGTGATGTAGAGCTGATGGTACGGATGGTAGTACCAGGAGAACTCCTCAGAAATTAACGGCTATGCATCGGAAAAAGCAATATTTTGTAAAAGGTGATAAGTTGTTTACATTATGGCTTTTGTAACTAGATAAATTACAAACCGACCCACTAAAAAGCGTGAAAAAAAATTTTTAACAAAAAATAGAACCGACTTCCATATCAATACACTACAAAGCCAAAAATAACTTTAATTTCGGAAGGCGGTGTGAAAAAATAAAGAAAATCCAAAACCAATAACACCGACTACCGAAATTAAAGTTATTTTTGGCTTTGTAGTGTTTTGATATGGAAGTAGGTTCCATAGGTTTTTTTGTTGTAAAATCCTTATTGTTTTACTGTTATGGTGTACAATAAAGAAATCTATCTATTTCTTACTCATCCGTACGCATAATTTCTGTTAAATCAGGAACAAAGTTTTTGCTTCTCTTGTTATTATAAAGATAATTAATTCTAACAATTACTTAGAAACAACTATTTTCCTCGTCACTATTTAATTCGCAGTAAAACCATTAAACTTTACAAATTACTAGTAAAACCGATTATATCCGGAACCTAATGAATTCTATAGAATATTACTTATAGCAAGTGACGCCAGAAGTCAGGAGTCATGCGTTTGTTATATCGCAAAAATAAACAATTTCAAGAAGCATTTGTTTTCAAAGAACACTTTAAAGAATCAAAGCTGAACAAATAAATATTTTTGTAGTTCACTTTGAAATGTATTATAACAAAGAATTATTTGTTTTTTTTTTTCGATGAAATGACCCACATATTTCCTGGCCTATCCAGTAAATATGTGGGTGAATTCTTATAACGAACTAGTCGTTGCTCGCGACTTCATTTGAGCGGTAATTTTGATAAATCTATCTGCCACCATAAAGTTGCAAAACCTGTTAGATTATCACATCTCGTGAGATTGTAGAATCTAGCGATAAATTATGTCCGTTCCGTCCACACTGCTTGCAATTTAAAGCATTATTTTACGATAGATTATAATCTATCGAACTGAAACCGAAAAATTGTGAAATTTAATACAACGCCGCAACCCGCGCACTAATTGGTTGAACGATTCGTAACTGTATGGTCCTATAGCGAAACCAACCAACCACCAACAACCTTTGGAGATTTAATGGTTGGCAATTTAATGAGTGACAGACTGTACTAATCAAACAGTTTCACGTCGATGGATTATAACCTATCGAAAAATAATGCGTTAAATTGCAAGCAGTATGGTACACAATTTATCGATAGATTACAATCTCGCGAGATATATTATAATCTAACGGTTTTTTAAATTTTACGGTGACACCAATAATCGCTCAGGTCACAAAGACTAAACAGTCTTAGATGTAATTGGAAACTCGGATACCATGACTCAATGCGAACAAAGCCATACGCAAAAGTGAGTTTGCAAATATGTAAATCAAAATATTGCATTTGGAATACAAAACTGAATTTATGTGAACAAATTTACACTTCACTTTGTATTCGTAAATTGCACCTATTTGTCAAACAAATATTAAATTTAATAGCATGACGTGTTTACGATTTCATAAATATTACTGGATAGGAGGTTAATGCATTCCTTTTAAGAATAGATTGACAAATTGGTTTTCTTAGTTTAACTTAAAAACGTGTTATTTATTTATTTATAAACATTAATTACAAATAACTTATAAACTAAGCCCCACAAAACCGTGGTAGTGGTTTGACTGTGGGATCGATGAGTCTCTATAATATACTATACATTTAAAACTTAAAAACTAATAATTATCTATTTATTTGTTAAACTTATTTTTAAAACTTACCTTTAAAACTTTTTTATAAAGCGAATAATAATTTATTTAATGATAGCACTTTAGCATATTTCTAAGTAATATTTTTTTAACTTATTTTTATATTTGTTTTTGTTCTTTTCACTCCTTATATCCGCTGGCAGATTACATATTTAAAAGATATGGTATTCGTTTTTTTAGGGTTCTGTTACCATAGTAATTCGTGATTTGAATTTGCCAGCAGCCATAGATCGTGTGTTATGATTGTTGATTACATGAGTCAGTTTATGCTCTTGGGTACCATGATGATTCACTGCTAAAATATACTTTTGTTTATAACTAATAGGTAAAATTTTACATATTTTAAATAGTTTTCTATAATCTCCTTTACAATTATTTTTGGTTTTTTGAGTAACAAGTAGTTTTAAGAATCGAATTTGAAGAGCTTCTACTTTACCCAAGTTACTTTTGAATGTTAATCCATAGCTGTCAAGACCATAACTCATAATTTATCTGTTGCTATTAAATATATATTACTTTTATAGTTGATAGGCTTGCATTTGACCACCATCTGACCTGATGTTAAGCGATGATGTGGTCGAAGATGAAGCACGCTTGCCTAGAAGAAACCTATTCACTCTTGACTTAAAGACTTCCAGGTTAAAGCTATCAGGAAACACAGACTCCTGTAAGAAATTTCGGCACACACGGCTATGGAGTTTTTGTTCCAAAATTTCTCTGTGTACTTAGAGCTATCAAAGTTTCATCATATTCTGATCACCTTATTAAGAACGCATACAAGACAAACATACACGATATATTATACTTCTAATATATTATGCTACTGCCCGCGACTTCGTTAGCGTGGGAGAGCTATCGCGATCTCGTGGTAATTTCGGGATAAACTACACGTTTATCCCATCTATCTACTTACCAAATTTAATTCAGATCTGTTCAGTAGTTTTGGCATGATTGAGTAACAAACCATATATCCATTCATCCAAGCATCCAAACTTTCGCATTTATAATATTAGTATAGGTAATATCATTTATATGGTATATAAAGAGATTTTATATCTAAATTTGTGTTAATTAATGGGCCGATTGTCGGGGTTACGCGACGATTGCTGAGTAAGTAAGTAAGTCCGTAAATTGGTTTTATACATATCGTCGGTCTAATTATCAAAATGCGTATAACTCCACAAAAAAACGAAAATGGACTTTTAATGCCATTTCGTGCAGTATTTTATAATCTATAGTTCTATCTTCTATCTCTTCTATCTATTATAATGGAATACTTCTTATTTCCCAAAAACGTTTATCAATCTGTAAAAAAGGCATACTGCATTTACACTTCCTAACTCCAAACACCGTGGCTAGAAAAGTTCGTACTTACATAAGTCAATTTTCTCACAAATACAATGCAATATTTAAAAAAAAATGTATTAATCTTTTTCTCTATCAATTCTACCCTTAAATCACAAGTTGAAATATTGCAATAAATCAATAAATAAAACAGTTTTTTGCTCCTGTAAAATTTACTCAAATGGAGTTACGAACTCTGATATTTAGACCTTTGATATCGAGTTTCATCCGTACCTCAGAACGCATGCGAAGCCGTTGGCTATCATTTGTACGGACGCCAGCACATCAAGCTACAACAATCTGTCAAATTTCTTTAATAGATTTTCAACTTTATTGTTAAAGAAATTAACTTCAAGGTTGATTGGAAAAATTTGACAGTTTCGGGTAGGCTGACGATCTGCAAATTTATTCGCAAGCTCTCGTTGAAGATTTGTCTGAGGCGGTGAAGACAGTGAATAAAGATTTAGCGCGTATTTCTGATTGGAGTTTGGATCATGGTTTGAAGGTTAATCCTGCGAAGACTAAAGTTGTTGGCAGCCCTAGGCTACGTTCCAAAATTGACTGGACGACCCTTCCCCAAATCATTTTTGATGGAGCTGTTATACCCTTCTGTGACTCAGTAAAAGACCTTGGTATTTATATTGATAAAGATTTGTCTTGGGGTCCCCAGTTGCAAGAAGTGAGCCGCAAACTGTTCGCCTTTGCGGGGTCTTTACGCAGATTCCGCAATTTCCTGCCGACTGCTACTAAACCTGCGCTTGCCCAATCTCTTCTTCTCCCTATCTTTGACTATGCTGATGCAAGTTATCCAGATCTAACTGAAGTGCAGCTAGATAAGCTTGAGCAACTCCAAAATTTTGTATCAGATTCATATTTGGTTTGCGCAAATATGATCATGTTTCTGAGTTTTGCACTAAACTTAAGTGACTGCCTATTCGCCTTCGCCGGAATGTACATATTTTATCATTACTCTACAGTATTCTTTTCAATCCAACGACTCCCTTTTATCTCAAAGAACGTTTTAAGTTCCTTCATGACACAAATGTTAGAGATTTGAGATCATCAGAGAATTTGAGACTTTTGATGCCTACGCATTCCACAAAATTTTACGACTAGTCGTTTACGGTGCAGGTCATTCGGTTGTGGAATGGATTGCCGGTGTCGGTAAGACAAGCTCAGTCACTCGCTGTTCTTAAAAGCTCGGTTGCCAATCATTTTATTTGTACTTATGATTATTCCTTTGTTTTCTCCACATGATGTTAAAGAACATATTATATATTTATTTATTTTATGTACTTATGTATTGTATTTATATATACATATTTATTTGTATATTATTATTAGTTTTTCCGTTATTGATGAATATTTGTACAGTAGTGCACTAATTTAGCCCTCCCCATTTTAATTAAAGCTCGTAAAGTCCTTCCAAAGGTTGTCAGGTAGATATCGCTCTCAGCGATAAGACCACCATTGTAACCAATTTTATTTACAATATTGTTATTTAAGTGTGATTCAATTATTGGTGTACAATAAAGTATATTCTATCGATCTATCTATCATTGACTGTCATTACGGGATGTCTAGACAGAAAAATGTTAAGTTTCCTAAAGTCGGGATTGTAGAGGATGACCCTAAGTCCTTAGTGATTTACTAATTAGATAGATTATTATAAAGCACCGTATTTTAAATATTGTGAGGTGTACAATAAAGATATAATAATTATTATTTTTTTATTCTACCACAATATTATTTAAGGTTGACTGGTAAATGGTACAGAATGCCATTGAACATAAAGTTTAAATAAATAAATTTTTAGTTCATTTTTAACCCAAAGGTTGACTGGTAGAGAATACTTGTTTTAAGAATGCATAAGTCCACCCATGTATACCACTACTGTATATAAAGTTTATATAAATAAATTTAAGTACTAATATTTTGAAGAATATCAAATACTCGCAGTCGCGCGGCTTCTCGCGCGCCTGGACTTTATGACGATAAAAACGTAACCCTGCTTTTTTTCAGTCGGGTAAAAAGTAGCCTATAACCTTGTTCAAGCTTCAATCTACTTCCATATCAAATTTTATCTAAATCCACCCATTACTTTCGAAGATTAGCGCGTTTAAACAAACAAACATTTCCGCTTTATAATATTAAGTATAGATTTACAATAAATACTTTAACTATATTTTTTTTTCCTTTAAAGAAACACAGAACTATCATTTTGATTATCTCAAAAGTCAGAAAAGAGTTGAGTATGATTCCCGCTTTTAGTGTTGCGCCCCAGGTATTGTGAGAGCGCTGAGTGACTGGAGACAGCTTCGAGAGTGCAATACACCTGTTTAGGGTGATGTAGGATAGTGTGGATACTCCACGACGTTTAATTTTGCCTTTGAATGTTGACTTACAAATAAATCTTTAAAATTAAAATTACAAAGAGCATATAATTGCTTTGTGTTTGCCTGTAATTGGTTGTGCAATCTATACTAATATTATAAAGCGGAAAAGTTTGTTTGTTTGTTTGTTTGAACGCGCTAATCTTCGAAAGTACTGGGTGGATTTGGATGCAATTTGGTACGGAAGTAGCTTGAAGCTTAAGGAAGGTTATAGGCTACTTTTTACGCGACTGCAAAAAAGGAGAGTTATGTTTTTACCATGATAGAATCCATGGGAGCGAAGCCCCGCGTGAGTACTAGTTAAATATAAGACACTTATATGTGTATGTTCCTATCTGTGTTACGACATTTGGTAGGTAAATAAGATTTGATTTAGCCATTTCATATGGTGAAAATAGGTGGTTAAATTTTAAAATTCCTTCTTCATTCACACTTTGTATCTGTCACAAAATTAATGCACGAGATATTTTATATTTCCTTAAAAACAAAATTCTCCAAGGCATTTTCCTTATACCTACATTCAGTCTCATACCGATACCATGTGGAAAGAAAATCAATATAGACTGATACATTTTATGGAAAGTTTATAATAGTTACATTTTATGGAAAGTTTGTTATAATACTATAAACACTTGTTAAAACATGTTTTTTTTTTTATTACAGACAGACACTTCATTTTTTTTAATATAACTAGTAATGTGGGTAGAATTCACATTACTAGATCAACCTCCAACTAAGCTAAATATGCTTATGTCTGGAGTGGGTTCACGACAAGTGCAATAGGTGGGATTCCAATGGTCACAAGTGATAGCTAAGGAGCCATTAGGCTGTTGACGTTTAATAATTTTAATAATTATTATTCAATAATCAGTTATTAATGTGTATAGATTTAGTCTATAGTCATATCCTAGTTATTCTAGCGCATAAGCTTGCACAAGGCGGTCAACTGAACTCCCTGCTCACTTCGCGAGTCTTTGCCAGTTGCTACGTAGGGAGGGGACTCGAGAGAGGTATCTTTAGTGTATTGCATAAGTTAGGATTATATCGATATGAAGTTACTCATTACGACATTTCATACTATAGACAGAGACAACCGGATATTGCTCGCTCTCTTTCTCTCTCTCTCTTCCTGTCTGTTTCTCTAAACTCTTTCTAAAAAGTTTTATAACTAATTATTTAAACATACGTATCAGTGTATACTTTCCAATTTTATTCAAAATCTATTCTTATTCCCGCACTGATGAGCTATCTTTTATTTACCTTAAATATTATAAAATAAAAGCTCCCACCTATAAAAAATACTTGAAAAGTATATATAATTAAAGAAGTTCCCTAGTACAACATATTTTTTCTATATATTGCGACGGTCCTCTAAGACGTGATTTTGAAATAAGTCATAAGAAATTTCTCATCATTTTGCGATAATCACGCCAAAAGCATAGGGCGTACTTTCATAAATTTTTACCATCTCAAATATGTTAAGAAACTACATCGAAGTCTTAAACCTGTTTAAATATCAAAAGACCTTTCCAAAAAACAGCCTCTTCATTAAGACCACCTTGAAAACAGGCTCATACCAAAATTAATTACCATTTTTAATGACAGGTGACATCTGATTCCTCCGCCATCACTAATCTAGACCTATTGTCTGTGACCGGCGAGCCGCGTCGTTTGAGATACGAAACGCGCGCGTTTAGTTGCGCGCATAATAATTTATTATCTGTGAACGTTGACAGTTGGCGGGAAAAATGAGACAATATGGCGTCTGTTTTTTTTTCGGGTTTGTGTATTGGAAATATTGAACGGGTGTCAGAATTTTGATGGTAGACTCTTTAAAAACGTGGATGAAATATTGTAAATACATTCTACAATGTACGATACCTATGATCTAAATCCTTATATATTTTAGGCTTAAAGTAGGTAGTTGGAGGGATGGGGGGATAGCGGGGGAGGAATTAATAATCTCTGGATGGAGTAAAAGAGAGTGTCAGACTCGGAATGAAGTATCTTCCGGACTAATGTACCTATTATGCGTTTTCAGTTGTTTTGTTATTGATTACCAATTAGTTAATTAATAATATTTATGTTTTGCTGGGCCAAAGACACTTTATTCTATACTTCTATAGGATTCTTCTATAGGCACGGGGTGTCACACCGACAACTTCCAAACTCCGCGCTACTACTGAGAAATTCCTTACAGAACATTCCAATTGCGCTTTTTCCCTGACCTGTGAATCGAATCCGAGACCATAGTTCATCATAGTCAGAAATCTAGCTTGCTACCACTCGACCAACGGGGCAATTTGTAGTCTGATCTAATACGGCTGAATTACAGTACTATTTATACAAGGTTTGTCCTTCAACTTTCTTATCTCAAAAGAGAACAAACCAAGACAAGACTGCATTTGTCTGATTTTCTAGCAATATTTTAATGAGGAACAATGAATAAAAACTTTCGTGAATAACTTAATAAAAAAAGAACATTATAATCACTTTACAGATAATATAAATTTCTCCACCGCAAAACAAATGAACAGCCATAACTAAATAATGCGTTTATCTATTATTTTAATCGAATCGTGTATCGATTTAAATATTATAGCGATCATTTCGACACGGAGCGGGGCGTTATCAACGCAACCATAGATTATAAGAACAACTTTATTAATTAAAAGTAAAAAAAGGCAATTTCCATTAGCGGGATACGTGTCAATTGAGATGGGATAAGGCGGGTTTCATGCTTGCGGCTTACGCAATAATATCTTAGAAAAAAAAGAAAGGAAAGGAAATTAATAGCACGCCACGATGGGCGTGGTATTGACACGAAGTCCATAAAAGGCATTGTCATTTTTATCGTGATAGTGAAACTGAGAATAAGTAATAATTAACTAAAATCTGAGAAGCATGAAGTACAGAAGCAACTTCAATATTAAGTGTCTTGTTCAAAAAAAAATCCTTCGCAGAAAAACGACAAAACTTTTCTATCAAATAAATTTTCGATCAGTCTGTGCAGTTGGTGGCAGTTATTCCTCGAGCTTAAGCTTTTTCCATACCACATTCCAAAATCACACCAAACAAACTTTCTCGCTTTATATTATTAGAGGAGAGTAAGTAAATGTGGGCTAGGGCTCTAAGATGGGCTAGTAACAATTCTCGAAAACCAACAATCGAAAGACGCTACAAACGACGATCATATATCCTATTCATTCGCTTTAACATCGCACTCATTCTGATTCGTCAGTCGAGCACGAGCTGTCGCCAGTGTCAGCCCTTCTTGTGTTGTCGCTGTCGAAATTTTTTCTGAAATACGTATCAATGTGTTATTTAATTAATGAAAATCAGGTCTAAATACTGTAACTATGTGTATTCAATTTCTCCATGATTCCATCATCAGATCCTAACGTGATGGCAATGGGATCAACTAGAAAGTATACTTTTTCGAACAAAAAAAGAATTTTCTAAATCGGTCCAGCCGTCTTCGAGTTATGAGGCAACATACATAAAAAAAAAGTACAAAAACTGAGAACCTCCTCTTTTTTTGAAATCGGTTAAATAAACATTAATTCATATATTTGCGTACCATAATGTCGTATTAGATGTAAAAATAATTGGTTATAGCTAAGATACAATTATGGACCCTGTTTCGCACAGCAAAACATAATCACTCAATTTACAATAAGTAATGAAATGTAAGACATCAATAAAGTAAAAGAAAACAAATGTCAATAGAATAATATAAATGTCAATAAATTAATAAAAAACTCAATAGATTAACGAAAAATAATAAGAACAATGTCATGATAGAATAATTTCACAACAGTCTTGTGCTATAATTTTGGATAGGAAACTATAAAGAACACCGCCTTCATTGTCACTGCCACTTTTTTTTTCGCCATTCTGCTCCGACGCTCGCCCGCGACAGTCGTGCCGCTCCGCGCTCTCGATCGTTCCGTGCCTGAGTCATCGCTCCGTTCGTCACGCCCGCCGTGACGTCACTCGTAGTCGCCGACTACGACGCCTGGTCCGGATCCGCCTTTTTCGAGGCGGTGAAGGATATCGTGCTTCTCTAACAGAGATTGTCAAAACAATTTGGTTTGGCCCCTTCAGGGTAAAACCACAGTTTCGTGGTCCTTGGTTGGAAACCTCACGGTGTCAACAATACCAAGGGGGTGCTGACCCGACGCACCCGCTGATCCCCTTCAGGGTGAAGCAGTCAATTGGAGTCGAGTGCTAGGTTTTGGCCTTGGGGGATCTCCTAGTCAAACCTAGTTACTGAGTTCTCTTCACAGCATACACACCTAGTGTCGGTTGGGTGTATCTACCCCTTCGCACTAGACCCAATAGGGCCCGGTACGCACATTAAGATTGGCGACCGGATTACAAGCTTAGGGCACACCATTAGGCACACACCTCCCTGCTATCCCCGCAGGGAGCGAACTCACCTCCGGGTCATTCCCGCCCGGAGGGTTAGGAAAATAGGGCCCCTCAGGCCACATCAGACGGCAACACAGCTACCGAGTTTGTCTGGGTTTCTCTTCTCGGTAGCGAAGTGTTAGGAGAAACTCCGGGGCAGGGCTCTTTGGGGACCGTCTGCTCGGGGAGCTCACGTTTGACGTGTCTCCTCGAGGCGCTTATGTTAGGTTTAGGAGAATAGGATCCCCACTTTTACGCCTCCAACATGGAGACCTTAGAGACTCTATCCGCTCAGGTAAAGTACCTATCCGATAGGCTACTTAAAACCACCGAGGTTTTAGGGCTTATTATATTTAAAAACCCCGACTTAAAAAAGGAGTTTGAGGAGGAGATTGACTCCATCAAAATCAATCCCATGCTCAAACACCACCCCGCGTTGCCACCCATCCCGCAGCCGGAGATAGATCCCACCCCCGCGCCCATCGCAGATAGGTCCCCCTCCCCCCCAGACGTCGAAATGGACTCTGAGGAGGAGGAAAAAGAAAAAGAGAGCTCGGAAGGCGAGCGCTCGGAGCGCGCAGAGAGCATACACTCTGAGCGCTCGGAGCGAGCGGAGTCCGAGCACTCCTCCGACCAAAACTCTTCCTCCGACGAGTTTATCCTCGTCGAGGGAAAGAGGAAGAAGAGGTCGCAGGCCTCGTCCTCCACCCAGGCCCCTAAGGCCAAGAAACCCTCCCCTCCCGAGCCAGCACGCTTAGTGCAGAGCCAGCCCTCCACTTCCTCGGCCACTAGGCCCAGCCCTACTCAAACCCCAGTCGTCAGCGCCTCAGTGCGCAAGACCATCCCTCCCCCACCCATCTTCATACATGATAAGGGGGCTTGGACAAACGTGTCCAAAGCGTGTGGCGAGCAACGCATCGCCTACACGAATGCCCGCGCCGTTCAGAACGGCATAAAAGTAGGGTTAGCGACAGCTAACGACCACCGCGCGCTTTCGAAGCTACTCAAGGCTCGAAATATCCCCCACCACACTTATACGCTCCATGAGAGCAAGCCCGTTCGGGTGGTCCTCTGCCGGATCCCCAGTGAGATCCCCACCACCGAGATCGTCTGCGACCTAGAGTCACAGAACATCCCGGTGATTGAGGTGCACCGTATGCACGGCAGAGGTGGCAGGGCGTCTAACAACGTCCTCGTCATTTGCCACCCCGTCTCCGAAGGTCCCCACCCCATCTTTGCGCTGAAGACTGTATGCAGTCTTTCAGGAATTTTAATTGAGAAGCCACACAAAAGTGGCACGGTAGGCCAATGCCACCGTTGCCAGTTATACGGCCACGCGCAACGGAATTGCTTCGGCAAACCCCGGTGCGTAAAGTGCCTGGGCGATCACGGCACCGCGGAGTGCAGTCGCCCAAAAGATAGGTCCCAGTGCCCAGACCCGCCCAGCTGCGTGCTGTGCGGGCAATCCGGCCACCCCGCCAACTACCGAGGCTGTCCGAAAGCCCCGAAAACCTCCGCCCCTAAACTGGCAACGCGCGCTAGCGCACGCCAGGGACGAGAGTGTCCTACACTCTCGTCTGAGCTCCCCCAGACCCTCAGTCCCCAGCGTCCAACTCCTTGGACGGCGGCGAATCACGCCCAAAACTTCCCGGCACTAAGGCCGAAAGTCCCTGGGCTGATGGATCAACCCATCATGCCCTCCGCTCCGGTTGTTGTGGCTTCTCAGCCCCCACCTCCTCCCCAGTCACTCCCTCGCTCGGATGAGCCGGAACTCGATGCGTTCCTCATCCTTGGGAAAACATTCAGTTTCTTCCAGTCCCCCCGCGCCATCCAAATGGCAAAGGAGGTCGTGGCCTGCAAAAGCATTGAATCCCTGATTCAGGTATACTATAAGTATTCTGATGTAAAAAGCCATTTTGACAACCTCTTTAAACAGCCATAATGTATAACACGGCTAGTAAAAGATTAAAGCCCCGATCCCTAAAGCTAGGTTACTTCAATGCCAATGGCATCACTAATCAACGGGACGAGATCGCGACTTTCCTTCGCGATCATAGTCTCGACATCCTTCTGGTCCAAGAGACCTTCCTCAAACCCCACCTTAGGGATCCCAAGGTAGCCAACTACCGGCTAGTTAGGAACGATAGGACTAGATGCCACAGAGGTGGCACTCTAATATATTATAGGAACTCCCTGCACTGCATCCCTATGGATCCGCCGCCCCTTGCCCACTTAGAGGTATCCGTTTGCCGGCTAGGCATGACGGGCCATCCCTCTATCACAATAGTATCCGCGTATCTCCCACCGCACAGCGACGTAGATTCAAATTCTTCGATAAACGCCTCACTACGAAGCGACCTTACAGCCCTTCTTGACATGAGTGACTCCGTCCTTATAGCGGGGGATCTCAATGCCAAACATCCCGCATGGTGTAGTCGTATTACCAACCCCCGTGGGAAGGTACTATACGACCTTTGCACACCTCTCCACATAGATATCATAGGTCCTATGCGGCCTACTCATTATCCGTTCGAGCCATCCCACTTGCCCGACGTACTCGACATTGCCCTCCTGAAGAATGTGAACTTACGTTTGCACTCTTTAGAGACGGTAGACGAACTTGACTCTGACCATAGACCGGTGATCTTGGAGTTAACTCCGAGATCGGGTCCCTATGACCCTAACCGCCCCCCTCCCACACAGGTGATCACTGACTGGAGGAAAGTAGGCGAATTGCTGAAATCCAACACGTCTCCTCACCTGGACAAGATCCCCGACCACATCCAGTCCGCCGCCGACACGACGGCTGCGATCGACTCACTCACGGAGCACGTACAATCTGTCTTGAACGACTGTTCAAAGGAGATTCCGGTGTCAGAGCACTGGCGCCGGAAACTCCCGGACGATGTACGGGCCCTGCTGACTGAGAAGAACGCAGCAGTCCGTGCCTACAGATCTTTCCCCTGCCAGAATAACAAAACTTTCATGCGGTACTTACAGCGCAAAGTAAGTAACAGCATCAGAGAGTGGCGTGAAGCCGGCTGGGACAAGACCCTGAGCGAACTGGAACCCACCCACCATGCCTTCTGGCAACTTCAGCGGAATATGCGCGCCACTGAGGTTGCCTCAATGCCTCCCCTTATCCGCCCGGACAAAAGCATTGCCTTCGACGACGAAGACAAAGCCGAATGCCTAGCCGACAGCCTGGAGGCACAGTGCTCTCCCAGCTCCCAACCAGTCGACCCAGCCCACCTTGCCCACGTGGATGCTGAGGTCGAACGTAGATCTGCCCTACCCCCTGTCGAGGACCCTGATGCTCCCCTCCCCCCCGTCACGGAGGACGAGGTGGAGGAGATCATCAAGAAACTCAAACCTAGGAAAGCTCCCGGGACTGACAGACTGACCACTAGGGCACTTAAACTCCTCCCACGTACGATCTTAGTCCTACTGACTGCCATCTTCAATGGCGCCTTGTCCAACAACTTGTTTCCACAAGCTTGGAAAGAGGCTATAGTGATAGGTATCCCAAAACCCAAAAAGCCCAAGAACCTCCCGACTAGCTATAGACCCATTAGTCTGCTCAGCGCCCTCGGCAAGGTCTACGAGCGGATTATTCTTAATCGGCTCAAGGACTTTGTCGAGGCCAAGAGCCTAATCCCTAACGAACAGTTTGGCTTTAGAGCCCATCATTCCAGTGTCCACCAAGCCCACCGCATCGTAGAGCACATTAGCGGCCGTTTTCAACGCGGTCTGGTGACGGGGGCCCTATTCTTTGATATAGCAAAGGCTTTCGACAAAGTCTGGCACAATGGCTTAATTTATAAGCTTTACCAACTAGGTGTGCCGGACCGTCTCGTGCTCATCATTCGAGACTTCCTGTCAAACCGCTCCTTCAGATATCGTATCGAAGGAGCGCTTTCCACTCCCCGCCCTATCAGAGCCGGCGTCCCTCAGGGCGCCGTGCTCTCCCCCCCACTCTTCACGCTATTCACTAGCGATATCCCCAAAAAGCCCCCAGTAGAGTTATCCCTGTTTGCCGACGACACGGCCATCTACTACTCGGGACATAATCCCGTTAGCATCGCTCATACCCTCCAGACCTCAGCCAACGCACTAGGCGATTGGTTTAGGAAATGGAGGATTGAGGTAAATCCCGACAAAAGTCAAGCAGTCCTGTTTCGCAGGGCTCGCCAGCATAAAAAGTTCACCCCCCCACGCCCGATCACTATGTTCGGCAAGCCAATCCCTTGGGAGAAGCGAGCCAAATACTTAGGTGTGATCCTCGACCAGTTCCTGAATTTCAGTGAGCACATAAAGTCGGTTCGCTCGCGAGCCGCTTTCGCTCTCGGTAGGCTCCACGCCCTGCTGAATAAACACAGCAAGCTCTCCCTTAAATGTAAAATCCGAATATACACGACATGCATACGTCCTATCATGACGTATGCCTGTCCGGTGTTTGCTCATGCCAGTCCCAATCAGATCCATAGGATGCAAGTCGTTCAGAACCGTTTTCTCCGAAAGGCCACGGGCGCGCCCTGGTTCTGTAGGAACGAGGATCTCCACGTAGACCTCAAACTCCCGACCATAAAGCAAGTGTTGAAACGCATGTCAGTGCGTTACTTCACCTCTGCTGAGACCCACACTAACCCCCTGATCGTATCGGCCGCCCGATACAGACCCTCCAAGATTTCTCGGGTTCGTCGCCCGCGTAACATCCTAGACGAGCCTGACGACCCCACCACCATCCGACAAGAGAGCAGTAGGGAAACCAGCACTCTTAGAAGACACAGATACAGAACGCGTTCCTTATTCCGGCCTCGCCGACGAGGCCCATCGCGACGTCCGCGTACTGGTAATGAAAATCCTCCCCGACCTTTGCCAAACGAGCCAGCCCGCGATGCTGAGCCAGTAGCAATAAATACTCCCGTAAATAATATGACCCAGCCTGTCCCTTTGCTGCCCTCCCAAAATGACCCCGCTATGCCGAGGCCCGTACTCCACAGGGAGTGCCCTTAGCGTGCGGTCATTAGTTTTTAAGTATATTTTAGTTTGTAAGCCCTGGCTGGGGGCCTTTAATTTATTAGAGGTCACCACAGGAAAGTCCGGTTAAGTAGACTCACAGCCTTAGTGTGCTGATCTACAAGTGGCCCTACCTAAAAAAAAAAAAAAAAAAAAAAAAAAAAATGTCACTGCCACAAACATCCTACGCCTAGAGACCAGAAACAATCTCATCATAAAGTTTAGACCCGTTCCTCGGCCTACTTAGATGCTCCATTTAGACAACAACATTGAAATGTAGGTGTTCAATAACATCAGGTCGGTGAATACCAAATAATTAGAGCTCTTTAAAGTTCTAACTTGAGCTACGCGATAACTGACAAATGCTTGCTTGATTGGACCAACGGTTTAACGTACTTCCGAGGCAATGGTTCTTACATTGCCAATTTGCAGAGCTACTATGGAGAAATTTCTGATACAAAAACCGTATAGGCAGCAAATTTTGCCCGACCCAGTAATCGAACCTAGACCTATTGCTCAACAGTGGCGTATGAGACCACTATACCAACGAGGTATTTAAAACAATTAAGTTTGAGCTCTCTAAATTTCTAAGTTGAGCTACGCAATAATTAACAAATGCACTGTTTGGACGGGCCTGTTCAAATCTGTGTGATTCTATCCTCTAAACAGCACCACAGATATAAACCTACACGGCTCTCATATGATTTGATCACTACAGATTGTATGGAGTTTTAAAGAGACGTTGACCACTGAGTTTGTGTCTTCTCAGAGTAGTCAGTTAGGAAATACCGGCCTCGTCTAGTTTACATTAACGGAAAAAATTACGTGTGAAGGTGTTATTTATAACCTAACTAGCTGTGCCCGCGACTTCATCCGCGCGGAACAGTGACTTTCGGCAGCATTTTTAATTTTTAGGCTAATTATTTTGAAAACAAAACTCATGCTTAACTTGAAATTCGTATTTATTATTATATAATCAAAAGTCTAAAAAATAAGTTTTGAGCTTCTAGCTTTAAAAATGACGTAATTTCCATACAAACTTTCATCCCCTATTTCAACCCGTTACAGCCCTTTCTTCGCATTGTCCAGCAACCTATGTCCTTTCTCAGACTCTAGACTATGTCCGTACCGAATTTCATTAAAATCGGTTCAGTAGTTTAGGCATGATTGCGTAACACACAGACAGACAGAGTTACTTTCGCATTTATAATATTAGTAAGAATTGCGAAATAAACATCATTATTTCAATACATAGCAGTAAAGGGTTTCAATAGGTAGGTACGTTCTTACGTTGGTAGTAAATTTTCAAGGTTAAGCAATACTTGACGAGGTTGATCAGTGGGTGGGTGACAAACTGACGATCTTAAAACGGAACCTCTTTTTTCGAAGTCGGTTAAAAATATCGAGATTCAACCATGCCCTGAAAAGCATCTTAAGCAGTTGGTCCAGCTGTCATCTTTGACAGGCGTTACGGATAGCCAGAAAATCTAACACTGGTCTGGCCAAAAAGTATCGTGTTACCCAGTTACTGGGTTGTGGAGGTCAGACAGGCAGTCGCAGTAAGACTGGAAGCCGATCCCGACATGGTTGAAAACTGTTGAAGTTTTTACCAAAGAATTAAACCGACTCCCAAAAAACACTGCAAAGTGAAAAATAACTTTAATTTCGGTAGTCGTTGTCTTTAGTTTTGTATTTTCCTTTTTGACACCGACTTCCGAAATTAAAGTTATTTTTCACTTTGCAATGTTTTTTGGGAGTTGGTTTAATTCTTTGGTAAAAAGTTTTTATTTCACTCTTTTTATTTGGTCGATTTTTAATTTACCTAGTTACAAGAGCCTAAATATCAACTGCTTGTAATCATTTACAAAATATTGCTTTTCCCAATGTTGGGCCGTTAATTGTCGAGGAGTTCTCCTGGTACTTCACCATCAGCGTCACTTCACTATATGCATTGCGACGAGCATATTGTGCTTAATAACCACATTCAAGTAATCGAAGCGGAACACATGAAATACTTATTATTCCTACATAAGTAGGAATAATAAGTATTTCATGTGTTCATCATCAGGTCCACTTCACAAATGGTGCTTTTCGAATGTAACTACACAAGTTACTATAAAAAGTACTCAAATCACTATAGGTGTTCCTATAATATTTGAAGAGTTCCCTCGATTTCTCCAGGATCCCATCATCAGATCCTGACTTGGTGACAATGGGACCAATTTCGAACCCTATTATACCCTTTCAAACTAAAAAGAATTTTCCAAATCGGTTTAGCCGCCTTCGAGTAATCGGTTTTCATTAAAAAAAAATACGCGTCGACTTGATAACCTCCTCCTTTTTTGTCGTCGGTTGAAAAGGCTGAGCAGATGATAAAGTACGGAAAATTTTTCATAATCAAGATAGTCTACGTGCCTCTTCGAACTTCGAACCTCTCCTCTTTAAACTTAATGCACAATGGTGTTACATGGGCGGACTTAATGCAACAAGGCATTCTCTACCAGCCAACCTTTGGGTCAAAGAGACCACAATGTGGTAGGTTTTCAAGTTAATAAAATGTAAAAAATTATAATTATAATATACAAATAATATACAGATAATAATAAAATACATATATATATATGCTAAACTAATAAATACGGTACGTTATAATAATCTTTCTGATTAAAAGAACTCACAATAATAGGGTAGTTTCCTAAAATATTTTATTTAGTCCATCACGTAGTTTAACAAAAAACATATCGCGTATTTTTTATTTTTCACGTAGGTAATTGAAAAATTAAGACGATACAGTGAGTTGAAATTTCGCGTGACGTCACACCTCGGTATAAATCTTAGCGATGTGTGACGTCAGCAGCTTCCACTCCTGTACTTTGAAGCTTTCCATTTTTGTGAATTTTTCTTGACTTGAAAAAGCAAAAAATACGTGACCAATATTTTTTTTTAATCTACCTAATGGACCAAATAAAATAATTACTTTATAACACAGGAAACTACCCTATTATATTTATGGCGAAGACCAAACTAAAAATGACAGGCTTTTAAGTAGTAGTTTCTCATTTTACGCTTAAAAGAGAATTTAGACTCTGCCTTCTTGTTGTCATGGTGGTTTATATAAATTTATCAAAATTGGCTCCACCGTTGTGGCGTTTACTGAAAACATACGTACATAAACACTTTCGCAATTATATTAGTACTGGGTATAACTTTTGAAATGAGTCAATAATGAACGGTACATAGTTAATTACTAATTTTTTATAACTCCCACGCCAAGCTATAGAAAGTAATGGCGAAAGCAATGATATTGCACTATCATTGATCTATGGAAACACCCACAATCAATGTTGTATTATTATTTTTAGGGTTCCGTGAGTTCGTTTGAGTAACGAACGGAACCATTAATGGGTCTCTCTGCCCAATTTTTCCAAATCTCATGATGTGCTTGGACTTTTTACGAACTATGTTGGTATTGACTTTCTGTTATATAGTGCGACTGAAAAGCTGAGTAATACAAGAAGGTAAGACAAGAATAGAATAGAATATTTATTGAATTCAACTAAATTACATGACATAGTTATGTTATGAGACAACATTTTTTATTCATCATAAATGTAAAGTAAACTAGTTGAACACTGGTAGATAATTGAACACTGGTAGATAACCAAAATAAGATTTAACTTGTGTTTTAGGTACCAGAGCTCCCGCAGTTTAACAGGACATAATCTTAAGTCTACAACGTGTAACAGAATCAACGCAATTCCTGAAAGTAGTTGGTTCAGAATCGGCTTCTGAATCGATTTCCGTCGTAAAAAAATAGGTGTTAAACTTTGATGGAAAAATCTTTCTTTTAACTTAAAATGGAAACAGTATCATGACAAATTAATATAACCCTTAATTCAAGGAAATTGTGTACGTGTCGCGTCGGCCGCTAACATAGCATGAGTCTGCGTCTGCGTAAGGATATTGTATGACGACATACGTTTTGCGTTTAGTAAGGATAACTATTTTATAAAAAATGCCTAGGTTTGATTTCACTTTATTTAGTTACAGATGTTGTTTTAGACTTATAATTTAATATTCTAATTGGGGTGTCTGAGGTATTGCGCTTAATCTGTTACACGTTGTACCTATATAGTTACTAGCATTAGATTTTCTAGGTCTTCCCTTACGACTGTCAAAAGTGTACAATTGATCGCCGGAACAATGGCGTAACGGGCTTTCCGAGATACAGCGGAATCTGGATATGTCAAGGTGGTCATCCCATCATCCCACCCATCAACGAAACGACCTCGGTAAGCGTTAACCTTGAAGATAGACAGACCCGTGCTGCTATTGCCACGAGGTCCTTGAAAGTTAAAAGTTTCAGAAATGCATGCTCGTATTCTTTTCGTAGTCTCGTAGATCTCCTATGAGGTGGTCGGCTGTTTAACCGGACTTGCCTGTGGCGGGCAGCCTCCAGCCAGGGCTTATAATAAAACTTACAAAGTGAGCGACTACGGGCTAAGCGCCAAGGGCAATGGGGTACGAACCTCGGCTTAGGGCGTCGCTGGTGGAAAGGCAGCTAGGGACAGGCTAGATCGGATCATTATTATTATTACGGGACAAATTTGAGGCTACTGCTTCAGTTTTGCTTAGAGCTGGCTCTGGCAAGGGTCGGGTCGAACAATAACATGGACGTCGCGGCAGGCCTTGGCGGCGAAGATGGAAAGACGGTCGGTTTTTGTTTTTGTACACTGTACTTGATTCCCTACGGCTCTCTTGGAGCAGGGTGATAGCGTCATCGGGAGTGACTAGAGTATGCGTTGATGGACGAATCTTGGAGATGCGGGAGGAAACGTATCGGGCGCCCGATGCGATAAGGGGATTCTTATGGTTAGTTGCAGTTTCAAAGAAACATTTGGAGACGCGTTTCATGAACTGCTGGATGGTGGAGTCTATGTGTAGGCTCTCAATGCGAACATAAAAGAGGGAGGGAGTCCCTCCCGTGACTTTAGTAGAGTATGTCAGGGTCGGGGAATCTTGGAGATATGGGAAGGATAGTGACGAGCGACCGATGCGATAAAAGGCGAGCAAGATGGCCTTGTATTGTAAAAGGCCAAGCAGAATATAATAGTCTATAAGTGTAGTTTAATGCAGTTCAGTGACATTCATTTCGTTTCAAATACAGATGTGATGCCGTTAACTGCAGTAGACTGATTGAAAAGCTATTTGGCTGGAACTAGGTATGTAGTCGTTTTTTGTTGTGGAGTTTTTTGATACATATTTTTTGCGTCGTTCTTTACTGTAGACTTCTGACATACTTTGTAGATTTTTTTGTAATCTTATTTATGCTTATAAAACTTAAGTGCGAAAGTTTGTGAGAATGGACGTGTGTTACTCTTTTACGCAAAAACTACTGAACAGACCTGAATGAAATTTGGTAAGATAGAAAACTTTGATATTTGGTAGATAGTTTTCTTTTTATTGTTGATATATTGCGTTTAACCACCATCTCACCTGATGTTAAGCGATGATCTGGCCGAAGATGAAGCATGCTTGCCTTGAAGTAACCTATTTACTCTGGAGTTAAATACTCTGAGGTAATGACTGTCAGGAAACACAGACGCCGGCTGGGAATTCCACTCCTTAGTTGTACGCACAATGAAAGTATTCTCAAAACGTTTTGTGCGTATGTGGACATCCTGGAATAGGTAACACTTAAGGTGTGTCCAAACATCGAGCGGCAATCGAGCGAAAATCGATTCTCAGGTTCGATTCACGGGTCAGGTAAAAATTGCTATTGGGTTTTGCTATCACTAATTTCTTAATATAAGCCCGGAGTTCGAAGGTAGGCGGTGTGATAGTGTGTGATACAAATGCGCACTGAGGTACAGGGGGTACCTCGGTGCGCACTTGTATCCAACTATTGTATACAAAGTGGAGAAGACAATACGACCATAAATTTAACATAGCCTAAATGATGATCTCCTTAGTCTGTACAAAAAAAATCAGGATATATTTTCTATTTTCATATTTTTCCACAGGCTCTATTTAGCTACTGTGCTTCAACGCAGGGTTAATATCCTGCGTTTACGCACAAAAAACTCTCAAAACAAGAAGGTTTTAATACAATTCAAAGCATCTTTCACTACAAAACGGCAATTTCATACTTTTACTCGCATTATTGCGATTATTTGAAAATATATATTTTTATTTGTTTTGATGTCACATTTTATTTTATACTCACTATGGTTTTCTCGGGATCTTCCCCACCTTGTATAGGTATATTAGTTTGTATGTTACTCTTTCACATCTCAACGTCTGAACAAAATCGAATAAAATTTGAGACAGAGATGGCTATATCTAGGAATAGGCCACCCGATATTATTTTACTCCAATAATATAAACAAAATCAAAAGCAAGAACAATAAACTATCCGGTACTTTTTACCATGGTAGAAAATATCTAACGGAAACTAATAATCACATCATAGTTATTTAATTGCTTCTGTAAGTAACTTCACGCCATGCATCATTATATCAATCAATTTCACAACTTCAAAACCCGCACTGCCCACATCCAAGAAAGTCCGTTACAACTCATACCATAGACAATGTGACAGTTTCCAATTGTGCCGTTGCCATACTAGGCCTAATTAAAAAGTAAAACCGCCGCAGGAAACGTCACTTCATATAGCGTTCCGAATTTGAAAAGATTGACAGCCGGTATGGGCTGTGCGGGCGGGCAACCGAAATGAGAAGAACTGTCATAGATTTTTAATGTGTCATTTTTATAAATGACGTTTAAAATGCCAAATGGGTTTTAACAAACGGTAAATAATGCATTTCTAAAATTACTGATGAGCCCGCTCTTGACCTCAATTACTCCTGATGGTAAGCGATAGATGAGGTCTACGATTATAGATGCTGGCGGGAAACATTCCGAATCATTCCCGTCGAATACTTCGGAAGTATTCTGAAATATTCCGAAACTTTGGGAATATTTCAACTGTCAAAAAAAAAACAGGAAAATCGACCTTTGAAGTCTGTTAATATACCAAAACCTGCTCCTAAGTAGGTAAGAACAAATACTTTTCTGAAAACCGCATCAAAACGTGTTTGCTTGCAAGGTTTGCCTTTATTTGCTTTTATTGACTGGGCTATTATACGCGTTAAGTAGGTAGGTAATGATTAATACCTACCTATGCGACTCGCGAATACTCGCGATGCGTACAGAGCTACATACAAACTAACCAAAAACATCGGTAACCCTTTTTCAAATAGCAAATCAAATATGCTTGGCCTGGTTTTTTTATTTCATAACTGACATTTAAGGCTATAATCGCATAGCACGACTTACAACTCGATCGCCTAATGCATGTATTTTGACCAATAGGATGCACGAAGCGTATTTTAGTAGTGTTCGTAATAGTAAGTATTAATATAATGTTACACGCCCTGTACTCACAAAATGCATATTATTTCTAATTGGGCGAAAACAGGAAGGGATGTGGTTTGTCACTAGCTGCGCTTCCGCAGAAATATTTTCTTAAGTGAATATGCGTATCTTTGGCCGATAGTACCTACCTAAAAACAAAAGAATAAAAATCCTGTTAATCGCAGGCTAATAAATCTACCTATAAAAATATCAACATATACTTAATCAATCCCATTTATAATAAAATAAACATTTATATTTTACTCTCGTAGCGTACATACGTACTCTCGCAGTGAACAATAATTAACTCACCCACCACACAACAAGCAAACACATTTATTCCCATTGAATTATTCGGGCGAAATATTCGGAAACATTCGATTGCGGGGTACGAATCTTTCTCGCGCGGGTGAAAACTTCTCCGGGGAGCAGCATCCCCTCCCTCTTACCGCACCCCGCACCGCCATCGCCTGCACGCACGACTCGTGGCCGTTGCCAGTGTTGCCGTTTTAGCGACTTTGTCGCTAGATCTAGCGGTTTTTGGATGTGCTTAGCGACTTTTTTTTCGATCTAGCGATTAAAATAAATTTAGCGATTTTTAGCGACTTTTGTATGCAAAGCTTTCCTTACAAAAATCACTAAAACCATTAAAAACCAAGTACTTCTACAGTGGAACAATCAACTTCTGCTGCTTCAGCGCCATTAGTAGTCTTGGGTAGTTCGTGAACGATGAATGAATAGGAACCGTATCTTCGTAGATACTGTACTAGAATAAACGTTTCCGAACGTTGACTTATAATCGATCAAACAGCTCTTTTGGAACTCGTACAGATGTACATTCTAAATCGCGCGATCTTAATGTGCGAACGAGAAATGAAATACAGTCACTGATTGTTTGACAGAAACGTTATACGAATTCATTCGATGTCTGTGAATGAATGAAAACGGGAGAGAATAGCCGATGAATGACGATGCTACCCGAACCCTACCGACTGAATTTGCAAGAATGAGATAAGATGCGTGTTATTTCAATTGCATAACGTCTAATTTAGCTTATCACCCGAACACGCAGATATTTCTAGTGACCGGTGACTTGCTGAAAGCGATGACCGCATAGAGCTATTAGAACTAATAAAATTAAATAGTTCACTGTCCGAAATGAACTAGTACGGAGCAATCTCAAAAATGACCGAGCATGCACAAGACTAGCCATTAGAAGTTGTCAAAGTTGAAAATGACGCAATAGATAACGAAATTTTTGCTTGCTTAAATCTATAGGGATTTCATTATTATGATTAAATGCTTGATTATAGAAATTTGGTTTTATTTACACCATATTTTGTTATCATGGAATATTTTGAAATATTTAGCGACTTCTAGCGGATTTTTTAATATTTGTTTTTTCAAAATCTAGCGACTTTTGCATCGACGTCTGGGGACTTTTTTTATTCCTAAACGGCAACACTGGCCGTTGGCAGTCGGGGGCGCGCGTCGCGGTGCCAGCGCGGCGGCAGCGGCCGGCGCACAGAGATCGACGATCGATGCAAAATACGATTTTTCAGCAAAAAAGGTTGAAATCTTAATAAATAATTAAAAGTTTCTTTAAATCAGAATGATTCAAAATGAATTTATCATTTTGAATAATTCCCATTTAAAGAAACTTTCCCCGAAGTATTCCGGAATTATTCGGAATTATTCAGAAGTTTTGCAACTATATCTACGATGGAACGAGCGAGCCCAGAAGATGCCTGTTCACTCTTGCTTTAAAGGCAGACAGGTCATAATGTGAAAGGAAGCTAGCAGAGAATTTCACACTGGCCGTGCACACAATAAAAGTAATGAAATTTTAATCTTCTCTTAGAAGTTTTCACCAAACATAAAGAAGAGAACATTTCACGTCTATAATTGCAAAATTTATTATAAATAATATACTAGGTATTTACACTTTTGATTGAGTTTCACAAATAAACAGTGGAATTCCCTGCCAGTTAAGAGTGAATATGTTACTGCTAGGCAAGCTTTTTCTTCGACCAAATCATCCCTTACCATCAGGTGAGATGGTGGTCAATCGCGAACTTATAGTAAATAAAAAACTTTTTTTGCAAAAAATAAAACCGACTTCCATATCAAAACACTACAAACCCAAAAATAATTTTACTTCGGTAGTCGGTGTTATTGGTATTGTATTTTCTTTTTTTTCACACAGCCTTCCGAAATTAAAATTATTTTTGGCTTTGTAGTGTTTTGATATGGAAGTCGGTTTTATTTTTTGCAAAAAAGTTTTTATTTTCGCGCTTTTTAGTGGGTCAGTGAATTTTCCAAATAGGTTCGTAAATGACGAAGTTATGCGCGAACAAAAAACGCAATGCAGAGTAAACGAAAAGATCATCAACGTATCAAAAATGTTTAGACTTTTGTTGATATTTCAGAAACGGCTTGTCCGATTTCGATAATATTTTCATGGGACTATTTGGAAAGTATACCCTTTTCAACAAAAAAGGATTTTTCAATTCGATTGGCAAGCGACGAAGATATGCCCGAACAAACATAAAAAAAAAAACATACATCCGAATTGAGAACCTCCTCCTTTTTTACATGATATCAGTGTGACTTACTTTACGGCTCGGGTTTACGTTTCAGTAAAAAATTGGCCAAGTGCGAGTCAGACTAGCCCATAAAGGGTTGCGTTGTAACTACGTCAAATAACTTTGTTTTTCATAGTTTTTGTATGAATTACAAAGTTATATTTGCGGTTTTAGAAAATATGCTATATCTCAAAAACTGCTGACTCGATCTCGTTCAAACCAATTTTTGTTGAAAGTTTATATTAAGATCTACAACATATATTTTTTTTAGATTTTTCAATCCATTATTATACAACTTTTTACCACTTTGGAAGCGTATATCTTTTAAATGCTTAATTTTTTAAAGACCTGTCCATAGATACCACACACGCATAAGTTTAATTTTTTTAAAAATCAGTTTCAGTTCCATGTATGAGGAGCCATCCTTAATTATAAATATATTTTTTATTTTTTCTTAAAATCGGAAAGCGGTTCACAGGATACATCTACCTAGCAATTTTCACATGTATGGTCTTAATAGTTTCGGAATAAAATGACTGTGACTTACGGACGGACGGACAGCCAGACAGACAGACATGACGAAACTATAAGGGTACCGTCTTTTTTCGGCTACGGAACCCTAAAAATGGGCTAGTAATAAATAACCTTATCTCATAACTCAAACATTAGACAAACGTCTACGCATTGTCTAGGACCAAAATAAACGTGCTTAACAATCGTGACTAGGCGGCTCCTTAAACGTGCAAAATATTTCACTACCTAGATCAGCATAGCTGGTTTTAATGCAACTATTTCTGATGAATAGTGACAAAGCTGAGGCTAAGTAATTGTATGAGAACTTACGTACTCAAGAATAGAAAATTTTAAGCAATGTTTTCGACCACAAGATTCGTACAGTGGTTGAGCTGCGCTCCGTTTCGTGGATTCGGTTTCCGCACCGCAACTATTGTTTAATTCTGAAGCGGCCTTTTCTTCGTTGGAAGAATCATCTTATGTCAGACTTCTACTGACTAAAAACCTACTCTGTTCCTTCACTGCCCTTAGGGTTACGGGGCCGCGGTATCTCGTTAAAACATTCCTAAAACAGCCGGAAAAAATCCCCAAAATTCCCAAAATTCCCGGAATAGCGGCAATAGCCCGTACACTATTGCCGTGAATCCACTCCATACACAAGCATATGTAACTTAGTTGGAGGGGTTAACAAGATAGCTTGAAATGTGAATTCTATCCTCGTTGCTAGTTCTCTTTAAAAAAACCGGCCAAGTGCGTAATGTCTGTTTTATGGGAGCTCCCCTTAAATATTTGTTTTATATTAATTTAATTATTTATTTTTAAAGTGAATATATAACTAAATATTCTGTGAATATTTCAAGCGTCTACCTGTTGCCATTATCAATATCGAGCAAAAAAATAACGTTTGTTGTATGGGAGCCCCCTTAAATATTTATTTTATTCTGTTTTTTAGTACCTATTTGTTGTTATAGCGGGAACAGAAATACATCATCTGTGAAAATTTCAACTGTCTAACTATCACGGTTCATGAGATACAGTCTGGTGACAGACAGACAGACTGACAGCGGAGTCTCAGTAATAGGGTCCCGTTTTACCCTTTTGGTACGGAACCCTAAAAATAATAATATTTAAGTAAATTAATCTCAAAGTGTTGAACCTTTACATTCCGCAACAGCACGTAAATGGTACAACGCAGTAAAATTGCTTGCACCGATTCAACTCAGGCATTCGATTAATCAACCGGCCATGAACTTACCCAGACTAACCAAACAATGCGTCATGCCGATCTAATCAAGTGTTAATTGTAAGAATCAATTGTTTTAGTATTTATCTAATCTACTCGCTTATTGGAAACTAATTAATACTGCAAACAGACTTCATTACAGCTGGGAACTTACTAAGTAGGTACGCATTCATTGTGCGTACAGAAAAGGAATTCCCTGCCGGAGTCTGTTTCCTGATAGCTATAACTTGGTGGTCTTCAAGTTAATATTGGGCAGGTTACTTCTAGGTAATCGTGCTTTATCTTCGACTATATCATCGCTTGCCATCAGGTGAGATGAGATGGTTGTCAATTGCGAGTCTATCAACAATAAATAGTAATAAAATTTAAGCACATTGATGACTTTAGATGTGATGTTGGTAAATATTTCTCCTCCCGGATAGAGCGGAACGGAGTGTCAAACTTCAACTGATTTAAAATCGGTGGATTTTAAATCAGTTGAAGTCTGACACACCCTGTCCCTTGCGATCCATGACCACGGTATCACGATCATTCCCGCAATTGTCATAAATCTAGAACAGGGTTGTAACGGAACTTAGCCTCCGCCTCTGTTACTACGAAAGTTCCGCAAGAAATCGTATCTTCGCTTCCGCCTCCGCCTCCGTACAACTTTTGCGGAGTTGTAACGGAGGTTTATTGACGGTGACTTGGCTGTTCGGCTGCGTGTTACGCGCGAAATGGTTAAGAATCATCGAGTACGCGGCGGGAACGTGGTTGAGGTGGGGGCGGGCGTATGTCATTTGTCAAATGTGTTACCGCCGACCAAGGAACTTGTACTAGAAGATCCTTGCCGCCGACACTATCTATCGGCCTGAAGAATACTTGAAGTTGCCGCGGACGGTGTGTTTGCGAGGTGACGTCGTCCAATTAACGTCAAGCATGTTGGCCAATCATCGCAGAGCGTCTCCCACCTACTTCAGATTGTTAATTTTTCTTAAAAGTTCGTGTACCTCACGCGCCAATTATTATTTATAAAAACGACTTTGTGCAGGACGCCCAGCGATAGTTTAAATATTATATCCTAATTAGAATATCGGTTATTAGATCATAATGTAATAGAATCCAAGTTAGATTAATCGATAGAATATTATCATAAGTAATGTTGAATTTATGAGGAACTATGTTATGATTGTACTAAAGTCAAGTCCAAAGCAGGAAAGAACCTGTCGAAACCTGCTTCCGTGACCCTCACTTTCTCCTCGTTTCTGATTGGTAGACCTTGAGTTATGCCCATACGCAAACTTTCTAATTTTAGCTAATTGGTGTATAGAACATTAGCACATAGCGCAACCCACACGAGTTACGCCCATGTGCCCGAGTATAAGTATAGGGCATATTGATCGATTCAGCACGCCCGATCACTATGTTCGGCAAGCCAATCCCTTGGGAGAAGCGAGCCAAATACTTAGGTGTGATCCTCGACCAGTTCCTTAACTTCAGTGAGCACATAAAGTCGGTTCGCTCGCGAGCCGCTTTCGCTCTCGGTAGGCTCCACGCCTTGCTGAATAAACACAGTAAGCTCTCCCTTAGATGTAAAATCCGAATATACACGACATGCATACGTCCTATCATGACGTATGCCTGTCCAGTGTTTGCTCATGCCAGTCCCAATCAGATCCATAGGATGCAAGTCATTCAGAACCGTTTTCTCCGAAAGGCCACGGGCGCGCCCTGGTTCTGTAGGAATGAGGATCTCCACGTAGACCTCAAACTCCCGACCATAAAGCAAGTGTTGAAACGCATGTCAGTGCGTTACTTCACCTCTGCTGATACCCACACTAACCCCCTGATCGTATCGGCCGCCCGATACAGACCCTCCAAGATTTCTCGGGTTCGTCGCCCGCGTAACATCCTAGACGAGCCTGACGACCCCACCACCATCCGACAAGAGAGCAGTAGGGAAACCAGCACTCTTAGAAAACACAAATACAGAACGCGTTCCTTATTCCGGCCTCGCCGACGAGGCCCATCGCGACGTCCGCGTACTTGTAATGAAAATCCTCCCCGACCTTTGCCAAACGAGCCAGCCCGCGATGCTGAGCCAGTAGCAATAAATACTCCCGTAAATAATATGACCCAGCCTGTCCCTTTGCTGCCCTCCCAAAATGACCCCGCTATGCCGAGGCCCGTACTCCACAGGGAGTGCCCTTAGCGTGCGGTCATTAGCTGTAAGTAAACTTTAGTTTGTAAGCCCTGGCTGGGGGCCTTTAATTTATTAGAGGTCACCACAGGACAGACCGGTTAAGTAGACGCACAGCCTTACTGAGCTGATCTACGAGTGGCCCTACCTAAAAAAAAAAAAAAAAAATCGATTCAGCATCAGTTTGTGAATCCAGACCATACAGTGAACAAGTAAATAGTAAACAGTGAACAAGTAAATAGTAAACAGTGAACAGTTGTCAGTAGTGAATAGTTTAATCCAGTATTTCAGTATAACCTAGTTTTCAGTCAGTAGTGAAACAGTGCTTAAAAGTGAACAGTACAATTTAGTATCGAACAGTGTATAGTTTTCAGTAATAACTTTGTACCAGTAAATAAGTGAACAGTATATCTCAGTCTAAATAGTTATAGTAAGTTTGTGAACTTTAACAAGTTATTCAGAACAGTAACCAGTTGATATTTGTGAACCTTTAACTAGAAATAAGTTTGATCAAGTGTAAATAAATAATCTTCAAGTTTTCGAAAGAGTTTTAATAACAAGTATCCTCCAATCCAGTGCAAATTAAATGTGAGACTAGATCCCTCACAGACTTGCTCATACAATTGTTGTAATCTTAATGTGTAACAATAAATCCCTTTTCTACAAGATAATAAAATAAATCATTAAAGTACCCAAAACCAAATCCAAAGACAAACGGGAAGACGAGGCAGCCACCTTCATCCTGAGTTGAGTATCGAAGTTAACAAAATGATACACGCCTGGAATCAACTTGTCGTCTACCATTTGTTTTAATAGTTTTAATGAACCACAAATTACTATTTTTTCTACATCCACCTCTGCCTCCGCCTCCATTAATCTCCACATCCACGGAAATAAAACTCGTCGCCTCCGCATCTGCCTCCGCCTCCACTAAGAAGGCCTCCGTTACAACCCTAGCTCTAGAAGCGAGCCCTATCATAGTTGTGAAACATTTGGAATCCAGTAACGTGACACGCAGTAGACAGTACACACATAAAATTGTCGTATAATATTAAATACATATAAAAAAATCACAACGCACACTTTTCCTCAAACAATTAGATGAAAGTATCCGCGTTATGCGCTTGCGCATACTCGCACGCAAGTGAATCATGACCGTGCCACTGAATAGATTAGTTTTAGAAGGTCAAGTCTCTTTAAGGTCTTTTCCGAAATCGGCCAATGTATACTAATATTATAAATAGGACATTTTGGATACAATATATCCATACATCCATCTATACGGATGTATGGATATATTATGTTGTTACTCAACGCCAAAACTACTAAAAGGATCTGAATGAAATTTGGGAAGTATGTAGATAGTTGACATCATAGGCTACATTTGATCCCGGAATACCCCGGGATCGGAATTTACGCGGGAAACCCTCTCATGCGGATAAAGTCGCAGGTAGAAGCTATTTAAGTATATGAGAATAAATCTACATGAAACAATACTTATTTAAAAAAAGTTTTTTTTTTAATTGATAATAGGTTCGCGTTTGACCACACTCTCCGAAATGTAACCGACAGAAAACCGATAAACTAGCAACTCTTCGTCGATGGAGAAAGCCAATGAGTCTTTTGGCCCGTTTCAAACAGCAAACAAACAAACAGATAAGCAAACAGATCCGTCCCAAAGATGAGAGCAGTACTCCATACATGACCGAACCTGGGCTTGATACAGATTCAGCAGCTGTTCCGGTGTGAAGCACCGACTCACCTTTGCTAGGATTATACCTAGAATTATATCCCTTGTGGGAGAAGTGGTGACTCAGTGGTTGCACGCTTGACTTACGAGTCGCAGGTCATGGGTTCAAACCCCGGCAGTCACATTACTTTGTGTAGATTACCAATTTGACCAATTTTCTCTCGTGGAGTGCCGCCTTGTGTACCACCAGTTGGAATGTTATAGCCTGGCTTTTGTTATAATTAATTTTCAGGATTCCTTCTTCATAACATACGCTTTAACGGTTCCAACGTATTAATACGTACAGACGCCAGCACATGAAGCTACCCGAAACTGTAAAATTTTCCCAATCTACCTTGAACCTAATTTCTTTAACATAAAGTTGAAAATCTATTAAAGAAATTTGACAGATTGTTGTAGCTTGATGTGCTGGCGTCTGTACAAATTAATACCATTTGTGAACATACAAACGTGGTCACTGGGGAAATTTATTTATTTATTTATTTTAGGGAAAAACAAACAGTACCATATTACATAGTTATACATAGTAAGGCTTACATACAAAAATATGGTAAATATGCTACCTACAACGTTTTCCACGGATTACTATATAAAAACTAGAGCGACATATAATACGATGTGATGTACTTTATAAACTAAAATAAATACAACAGTTAATAAAGTGTGATGCAGGATATGTAAAATATAAATGATTTCATAAACCGGGCAGACAAAATTACACGTTAATCACAAAGTCAACTGCCAATCCCTAATTATTGCACGGATTTGTTTCCTGAAAATATTTTAGCTGAGGAAAAATATGTCGACTGTGCCAAACTCATTATTGTAAGTCTCAACTAAGCGATGAAGAGGTGAGCGTGAACCAGCATTGGATTTACAACGGCTTTTTTTTTATCGTGGTAAAATTATCAAATAAGTCCTCCCACCCTGGGCAGGGTGGGAGGGACTGTCAGACTTTTACTGACTAAAATCCACGGTGCTCCTTCAATAACCCTTTACGTACCGGGGTCACGGTAATGGGATGAGTCCCACGACCCCGGCAGGCTTCGGCCCTCTACAGGGGGGCCTCGTCATATTGCTGACGCTCTTTGAAGCGCGCGTGGAACACAACGCGCCGTCGACCCGGGCATGGTCCATGGTCGGACAGCGAGTTGCCCTTTACTCGCTGTCCGCATGCCCGCGCCTACGGTGGTCGGAGATCGTCGGCCGAGGTCCGACGCCGTGGGCGTCTACCACTGTGGCTGGGCTGGAGGGAGGACGCCATTCTCTCCCTCACGCGGCCCGACTCCTCCTTCGGAAGCATGACTGCTTCGTAGAAGGAGGCGACCGCTTCCCACTCCCTCTCGCCCCGCAGCATGGCCTCGACCAATGCCGGGCGCGAGAGGTCTCCGCCTATTGCCGCCGTGAGGTCACGTCGGTGCTCTGCCCAAGTGGGGCAGTCCTGCACCGTGTGCTCGACTGTGTCCTCAGGGCGACCCTCGCAGTGGTGACACCCAGGCGTTTCCTCCTTTCCCATCAGACACAGGTACCTCCCGAAACTTCCGTGTCCGGTGAGGACCTGCGTCATGCGGTAGGTCAGGACGCCGTGACGCCCATCTAGCCACTCCTCAAAGAGGGGTCTTACCGCCGCAATTGCGGCGTGCCCGGGATTTACAACGGCTAGTAGCAAATAAGTGTCGTGTGCGCACCTCACGTACATGTACTGTTCGAGGAACAAGGTAACTTAAATTCTTCACTAGGTCAAAAATAAATTAAATTTAGTCCGGCACACATTAAACAGACTCAAGGAGCTTTCGTATCGACTGCAAGGTACGGAGATCGTATTTTTTAAGAAGTAGGCTGTTTGAGACTCTCTTTCGAAAACATCTGTAGTTTAAAGCACGAAGGTATTTACGTTGTACCAACTCCAAAGTATCATTATATTTCTTGTACAGAGGGTTTCATATAGGTATCGCAAACTCTAATTGTGGTCTCATTATAGATTTGTATAAATGCAAAAAGGTGGAAGGGTCACGAAATTCCCTAGATGCTCTCATAACGAAACCAAACATTTGGTAAGCCTTACTAACTATTTTGTCTATATGAGCATTTAGATGCAGCTTCGAATCAAGCTCAACCCCAAGATCACGGAGTAAAGTAACTTTATCTAGAAGTGTATTAGGAAGGCAGTAGTTGAACTCTATTTTATTTTTCTTTTTGGTAAATGTTATAACGTGACACTTTGGAATATTAAGATATAGCTTATTAGAAGAACAATAGTCAGAAAAATGGACCAGATCTTGCTGGAAATTAATAAGTAGTTAGAAAGAAAGAGGAAGAAATAAAGAAGTTACAGGTAAAAAGGTATATATACAATACTTTAGAAAGTCAATCATTTACTCAGCAAAATATATTAAAAAGCCCACATAAGTAGGTATATCATTGGAACAGCTCATTCCCAAGCCTTTTAGTTCTCAATGTAATCCTTGACTGCGTATAAAGCTTTCTGACATAGCTTACGTTTTATAAATAATTTGAATTTATTTATAAAACGTAAAATATAATGATAATAATAACTGCATATAATAATTTATAAATACAATATATAATAGCAAAGACATAACATTATCAAATTTTAAATAAATATTTCCTGTTGTGGAAAATCAAACAAAGCGCTCTTCCTCTCTCCTACCTATTTTAAATTTTGCTGTGCCCGACAGGGACCATAATTGTTTCTTATAATTTTATTCCACGTGTAAATACTTGAATACATGCGTTCATTTTGTTCTTATTTCACGTCAAAAAAGAGAAACAGTATAATTAATTACCACGGAAAAACACGTCTCAAATCAAATAGGTACCCACGGAGACGATGTCGTAACCGGAACCTAATACTGAATATAGATACCTGTTCTATTTTATTATATGGTCACTCCAGTTATACTTCTTTGTTCTTCTACCTTTAGTATGGCAAAAAATATATAAGTATCGTGTTCAATCATGCGAATGATCATCATTCAAATCAATCTTAGAAAACATCCAGGCGCCACACGCAATACGTCAATTTTTAAATAGATTCTAACTAGCGGCTTCTTTAAAGACAGAATCTGATGTGTAGCACAATTTCATAGGAAACACTTCTATGAAATTGTCTCGTTAACGGTCCATTAATATTGATAAGTACTGTCTCATTTATCTAGGGGCCAATCATAGTGTTGAAAAATACCATCATTCTGTCTGACTTATGAAGAAGGTAGAAGAGTCCGTGATCATGGCGCTTGTAACAGTGCCGAAATATCGAAAACATCCCGTTTTAAGTTCTAATGACACTGTTAGTGACCATGTTAGCTTAAAGACTTATGAGGTAGAAGAATTCTGATCTTTTCATACCCTTCTTTTTGTGTGTAAGGCTGCTTAGCTGGACTTACTTGTGGCTACCTTAACTAATTATAATTAAAGCCTCCAGCTAGGGCTTATTAAAAAAAAACTTACAAACTAGGCGACTAGACGCTAAGGGGGGGGGCGGGGGGGGGGGGCTCGGCTTAGGATGTTGCTGGATGGTGGCAGCTAGGGACAGGCTGGATCGGATCATAACTTTTCTTTCTCTTTCCCTGTGTTTTTATCATCTGTGTGAGTGTAAGTGTTAGTTTTTGAGGGGTGTGAAAGAGATCGGGTGGGATTATAAGTTTGTTGAAATCATCAATTTATGAATGACATGACATATTTTATGGAATGACAAGCAGTTTTTCTTTCACCTCAAATGATAGTTGAGCAAGAAGGTGAATGGGCTCTTATTGAAATCTTCTCGGAACATACCTTCTGTTAAAACTTCTATGTTGTCGTCAGACATACGATCGCGTGCGCGTTTCAATTATCACTCATTCTCGTGCCACCGCAATTGAACTCTGAGCTTTTAAGTAGCCCAATATCTTTGCAGAAGGCCGGGATAGATTTGTGCATTTATTGGATGACAATTGACTATTGGCTTGTTGTAAAATTATAGCCGACTTTGTGTGGCCTTTATTGCTGACTATATTTTTTTTATTGATATTAAAACGCCTTCGAGGTCGACTACGGCGCCAGTGGGGTGACGATCTGAGCATGTTCGTGGACCAAACATGGTCCGAAATTGCCCAAGATTGGGAGGTTTGAAGGAAAAAAAGGGAGGTGTTTGCTCAACAGTGGGACGCAACATATGCTAAAGAAACAAAATATTAATAGGCTCGCGTTTAAACACAATCTCCCCGTAAGCGATGATGTGGTCGAAGATGAAGCACGTTTACGGCTTATCTAGAAGTAACTATAATATATATTTTTTTATGGAGAGCAATGGTGTCCCAGTGGACGGGCCTGACTTGCGAGTTGAAAGTTCGAAACACATTACTCCGTGTAATTCATTTCATCAACCTTGCTCTCAAATCGGTGTACTAATTGGTCTATGCTGCTTTTTCTCCTCTTCAGGTTTCCCAGAATATCCAAGAAGAATTTCTTTTGCAGTCGAATAAAAATTAGCCTATAAGTTTCCTCAAGCATCAAGCTAAATTTCAATAAAACCCAGTACTTTCGAAGATTAGGGCGTTTAAACAAACAAACCTTTCAGATTTATAATATTAGTATAGATTTATCATGTGCATATGACAAGTAGTGAAATAAAGCAAATAATAGGTCCAAAATCTATACCATCGCTACTTCCCTACTTTTAGCAATAAAACTAAGGAGTGGAATTAAAAAGAAGAAAACCCTCGCCACTTTCAGACATAATTTTTGCGTTTCCAAACAACCTAACATTTGCATTCGTCCATCTCATAAAATCGGCAGCGAACACTGACCGAAGCAAAGCTCTCGGCCGTAAGCTGAGTTCGAAACAACGCCAACAAGATTAGAGCGACGCCATGCGCCATGTTGCTGAAATGTCAAACTTACAAAATGGATTCCGCCGTTTTCCCGCGCTCCTCAGGGATTGTACTGTTGTCTCTGGTTTGTGGGTAATAATTGTAAGTGATACTTTGTGATTTGTGTTTTTTTATTGATAAATTATGTTCCCCGTTGTGAAAAGAGTTTCTTGCCGGTTCTTCTTCATAGGAAGCACCCAATTTGAATCGTGTACTAACTTAGACATTTAATAAGTACCTATGTGAAATCAAAGAGGTCAAGTTAACTGATCACATATGCAACCACACACTGCGCTCCAAGACGCAAATTGCTGATGTTGTTAAAGAGGTCGCTAAATTGCCTGGCCTGGTAAATTGAAGGGCCTGAGCTGGCCACATCTACCGCATGCCCATTGAGTTGTGGGCCAAAATTACCATTTCTGGAGCCCGGATACAGCCAGATGGCATCGCGGTAGACCTCGTAGAAGATGGTGGTACGAGCTGGATCAAACTAACGACCAGTTGTTTACTTTGGCCTTGGATAGAACCACCTGGAAATCATGCAGAAAGAGCCTGCAGGCTATATACTACAAGTAACATTATGTGAAATAAAACTATTTTTTATTTTATTACATTGTGAAGAGTAAAGTAACGTGAGAAAAAATATGTCCTGCCTGACTCAGTAAAGAGTCAAGAATGTCCGACTTCAAAATTAAATAAAAATCGATAAGAACGTAGGTACTTCCTCCTCCTCAAGTCGGTCCGTCAGTGCTGACGATCGTGGCTACGACGGAAACGTTGCAACAGGCTCCGCCATCTACTACGGTCCTCAGCTTGATGGAGAGCCTGGGACATCAGCATCTGCAGTACTTCGGAGACCTGTTCAGCCCATCATCTGGGACTACTAGGTACAGTACCACCTAGTAGTCCTAATTGTCCTACTAGTAGTACTCTACTACTAGTCCTTAGATACACCTATATGAATATTTTTCAAACTAAATAAAGAAAAGCTTAAAATGTGCCTCTGACTAAAGCATGGAACATGATATCAAAATGAAATAAAAAGATCTTTATCGCACAGTTTAATATAATGAATCAGAAACCTACATAACTAATAACCTAAAAATACGGCATGAAACAGTGACAACCTGGAACACACCTATAAAAATAAAAAGACGTTAAATAATTATCATCATCCACTACCTGTTTAAAAGCTACTCCAGTTCTATCCTAATACAAACCCAGCGATGTAATTCGAACAAACAGAAAAATCTTTGAAATACATTGAGATCAAGCCACGAACAAAATCAAAAATCATTCGACTGTTAGCAAAAAAAGTTTCACAAAAAAACTTTCAAGAGAGCTTTGAACTTTTTGTGGGCGCCTAAAATGTTGTTATGACTTTTTGCTACGGTATTAAGTCTTATTGTGATTTTTTGTCATTTATCAGGCCTACTGATTATTAAAAAAAAAACTATCAGATACCGGCTGACAAAAATCTTGATAAAAAGAAGTAAATGTTATTTGCAATCTGATTACATGGATTTTATGGACTTCAAAAGAGACGTAGACCTCTGAGTTTGTTTCGAAACACCGGCTTCATCTAGTATTATTTACGAAAAAAAAATTATGTGTAAAAGTGTTATTTATACCCTAACTTTAAAATAAACATCATTATTTCATTACAAAATTTGATTCGATACCACAAGTGGTACTAGTGTATATTTATATATGTATAATGATAAGACTTATTGTATACTAAATTAGTAAGCATTAATTTAGTATACAATAAGTCTTATCATATATAAAGATATATAGTACCACTTGTCACCATCTATGTATTATATTTTAGTTAAGTAATACCACCATACAAAATTTGTTTCTGGTCAGTTTTGTTTTCCTTCGTACCTAAATCTTTTATTTAGATATTTTCATGTATTTATTGTGTAGCATGTAGTTTTTTTTTTTATTGATAATAGGTTCGCGTTTGACCTCCATCTCACCTGATGGTAAGTGATGATGTGGTCGAAGATGGAGCACGCTTACCTAAAAGTAACCTATTCACTCTTGACTTAAATACTCCTAGGTTATAGCTATCGGGAAACACAGACTCCGGCAGGGAATTCCACTCCTTAGCCGTACGCACAATGAAGGTATTCCCAAAACGTTTAGAGTATATAGGTGGGATGTCCACCATGTAACGATGGCGCATCGCCGTTTGTCTTATAGTCTGATGATGGAACGGGCTTGACGGCGTTTACTGCTTAATATTGTACATCTAGTTTAAATGTAATGTGTTGTATTTTAATTAAGCATTGATGTAACAATTGTTAGTAAACCAAATAAATACATAAATAAAATAAATATCAAAGCATAGCAATAAGCTGTTTTGTACCGCGTGCACAATTTACTTTAGTTCGCGTTCGATCTTTGCCGCGTGTACTCAGTCTAAAATCATTCTGTAATGATATATTAAACAGTTCTGGAACAGTTCTGGAACCGTTCTGGAATAGTTCTGGAACAGTTCTGGAATAGTTCTGGAACATCGTCATCATTTGCTTAGCCCTTTCCCAACTATGTTTGGGGTCGGTTTCCAGTCTAACCAGATGCAGCTGAGTATTAGTGTTTTACATGGAGCGTCTGCCTATCTGACCTCCACAACCCAGTAACTGGGTATCACTATACCCCTTGTCTAGACCAGTGTCAGATGTACTGGCTTCTGACTTCCCGTAACGACTGTCAAAGATGCCCAAGTGACATCCGGGACCAACGTATTAACGTGCTTTCAGAGGTACTAGGGTATCATACCACCGACTTCCAAACTCCAGACTACTACTGAGAAATTTCTTTTTAGACGAACCCAATAGTACTTTTTGACCGACCATTCATCAATAAATATATCATTATAAACTCACATCTTCTCATTACTGGTTGCCCCGTACTACTATAAAGTATGTTAACTAACAGAGGGCGTTCCCGTTAACCCGCAATAGTATAGCAACCATCCATGTTAAAAAAAATATTACTATTCGAAAACAAAACGTTTTTTTATATTAAAATATTCACTAAAAATGTTAAATTGATACGTAAAAGAAACACTCTGTACACGCGTATTTGAAGGACGGCAACGTCGCAATTCATTTATGAATGACGGGGTTTATTATTGCGGGTTTACGGGAACGACGTTTAGTTTCTGAGATATATAGCACATTTTCTAAAACTGCAAATATAACTTTGTATTTCATACAAACACTATAAAAAATACAGTTATTTGGCCTAGTTACTACGGAACCCTTCATGGGCGAATTCGACTCGCACTTGGCCAATTTTTTTTATTTTATTTGGCTAATTATGCAATCTTAGCAGCTACAAAGATGTTTCGTACCAAAAGCTTCTTTAAATTCCGAAACATTTATATCTTTCCTGATTCCTGTGGGTCAAGTAGTAGGATTGAAAAACGAAAATGAGTTTAAATAAACGCGCAACAATACTGCTAAAAACTCGGTCTTTTATTTAAGTTTTGTTCGATTTTAAAGACAATAAATAAGAATAATTCAGTCTATAATGATTCCACTGCTAAGACACAGGCCTCCTCTCTTTAAGGCAATGGTCCGTAATTCATAACGCGGGCCCAGTAGTTTTTTTTTTTTAATTCTTATTTTATTTAGGGGCATTTATCTCCATGGACATGCAAGCCCCAGCGTTCCCTAATCTTAATCTCCATATCTAAAAAACTTATTTCCTAAAAAGAGAGAGTCATTGTACAAAATGATGTTTTCTACCATAAACTTTGCAGTGTCAGATGTTGGTTCTGCTAGAATACTTAAAAAGGCTCCTTGATCGTATTTGTTAATATGAAATTTTTGCACCGATAAGTCTCTCACTCTTTTATATTTTTTACATTCTGCAAGAATGTGCTGTACATCATCCAGCATGCCACACACGTCGCAATTAGGGGTATCACTTTTTTTCATTAAGTATGCAAATTCTTTTGATGGATAATGTCCAGAACGTAATCTATCTATAGCTACAATGTAGGCTCTACTTAACTTACTATTATAAAACCACGGTATTCGAGGAGGCTGACATTGTATTGTTTTAAACCATATACCTTTTTCTTTACTTCTTTCATCGAAATATTCCTTAAATGTTAAATAGCACTTATTTTTGAATTTTGTTATGACTTCTGTATAATGTGGTAAAATTGAAATCTCCAAGCCATCTTTTGATGCTAATTTAGCCAACCTGTCAGCCTCCTCGTTGCCCTTTAAGCCTATAGGGGCCCAGTAGTTACGTACCTGACTTAGTAGATGTGTGCTATGTAATTTATATAATCACCTCTGTTTTAAAACGGTGCAGGAAAACATAATGAGGAAACGAACATGTCCTAGGAACAAAAATTCGAAGTCATTTGACATCCCTGGGCGTCGGGGATTTCAAGCCGATCTCTGGCCACCGTAGATGCGGTCTTGCGGGTGGCGAGCAGGGGTAGCGAAAAATGGGAAAATTTTCAAAAGCCTCCCATTTCATAATTTTCCCATCGAAAAGAAATGTGACATACTAAGACGATAAAAGTCGAACTTTTACAGAAGCGCCATTTTAGGCGCCCAGCAAGCAACGGTACGTTCCACGCTTTTTGCTTACGCGTGTTCGTGAATCATTCGATAAATGACTATAGAAAAACTAATTGTTTTGATACGGACTATGATGGGAACAAATTAGCTATGACTGAACATACTCTTACTATTTCCGGTGGGTACAAAAAATATTGGAATGGAGAACTTAATAAATTGAGTGTCATTGGTCTGGGTTCTAAATGTTAGTGTAAATTATAAGACCGCCATTGTAACCAAAGTTTTTGCAATATTGTTATTTTAGTGTGTTTCAACGTTTGGTGTACAATAAAGTATATTCTATCTATCTATCTAGTATCTATTATAGGTGTTTGGTGATATCCAATTTAAATTTATTGCCAACAAGCTTCTGCCCGTGACTTCGCTCCCATTAACTATTTTTTTTTTTTTTTATTACTTATGGGCCCACTCTTGACCACGATCTCGCCTGATGGTAAGCGATAGATGAGGTCTAAGATGGGACGAGCGAGCCCAGAAGATGCCTATTTGCTCGTGCTTTAAAGGCTGAAAGGTCATAAGTGGCAGGGAACACAGAAGCCGGCAGAGAATTCCACAGCTTGGCTGTGCGCACAATAAATGTGGAGGAGAAGCGGTTGGTACGACAAGACGGTGTATCAACCAAGTGTGGATGGTACCCGGCCGTGCGTCTGGTACACCGATAGTGAAAGGGAGATGGAGGAATCAGGTCATGGAGCTTTTGCGCACACTCCCCGAAGTACAATCAATTAAATAGAAGTAGTTTAGTCGCAAATGATTTTGATGAGATGCACCTTAAAGCGATAAATCTGACCAAGATAAGAGATAACACACGCCGCGCTACGTTGCCACTTTGTTACCTAGGTATTTAAGGTCAGTCACATTTATTTACAAAGGGTGGTTGCGTTTTAAGCTACCTATTTAGTTTATTGGAAATATTTATTTTTTGTTTTATTTTTTAACTGTATCAAATTAACACTAAACACGTATAGTATACGTAGTGTAATTTAATGCCCATTTGTCGTATCAACTCTGTATGAATTTTAATAGCAGACAATTAGAATGAGTAATTAGAAAGGCTAAAACTAAGCATAGACCAATCCAGGCCGCCTGTCCATCTTCTTTGCAGTCTACAGCAGCCACGTAATGCTATCTCAGGGCACCAGTCCTTCCGGGGTTGCGGAATTATTCCAACGACATGCTGTGGTATCGGAACGCAAGGGCAACCCAGGAAGCAGCGTGCGTTTTATTTGGCTTTGTAGTGTTTTGATATGGAAATCGGTTCTATTTTTTGCAAAAAAAAAAAAAGTTAAATGTAAGAGTGAGAGGAGTCATTTAATGACATTCCCATTGAAGAAAGAGAAAAACAAAATATATCAATGATTCGCGATTTGCAGCGCAGCTAGAGTTTCCATCACCAAATTTGCCGGCCCCAGACAAAGACTTATAAACCCCGGATATTTAAATAAAATCACAGTTTTTCCCCGGACACCGGAGAAAAATACATTTATGAACTTGAAACTAAAAATAACGATGTTTAATTATGGTTTTTACTTACTGATAAAGTGATAACATTGTAGAGCTTTAGAACTTTTGTAATAACAGTCTCTTCCTTTTCATTTAATCAACGTAACATAAACATTGAGATGAAATACCCTAATAAAATAATAATAGAGAACGTGCTTTTTGGTACCCGTAAGACCAATGTGTGTCCGGGTTTTACCTGGACGTTTATTAGGAATACCCCCCGAACGCTCTCCAAACTAGGACTAATCCGGGAAAACCCGGACGGATGGCAACCCTAAGCGCAGCTCAATATTATTTACGAGATTCTGCTCGTTAGAAAAGGATCATTCTTCAGCTAAAATAAAGTAGCCTGGGTTGGCGGGAAAGATCCAACGACATACCACGGCACCGCAACTGAAGAATTAGGGTGGATTTTCATACAGTAGGAGACTGACCCTCTCTTCTGCTCTAAATGACACACTCTGGGGGATGTTATCAAATGACTCATTTGATAACATTCCCCTCGAAGAAAAAAAAAACAAAACATATCAATGATTCGCCATTTGCAGCGCATCTCAATATTGTTACGCCAGTCGCTTAGTGAAGTACGTCGAGAAATTTCGACAGAAATCTATTACGTTCGAGATACTAACGCCATCTAGCGGCGAGTAGCAGTACTGAGTATATCGAGAAAGTTCGACTGACTTCTAATACGTTCGAGACACTAACGCCATCTAGCGGCGAGTAGAAGTACTGAGTATCTCAAGTAGCTTCTGGAATATTCTTGGCAGTATAGGCAGTGAGTTGATTGTACAAGAATGTTCTATAACACAGATCGGGGTATAAATAGATCGCAAAGAAACGCGGACAGGCAAAAACAAAAACTTTTTCACATTCTGCTTCCGACGCTCGCCCGCGACAGTCGTGCCGCTCCGCGCTCTCGATCGTTCCGTGCCTGAGTCATCGCTCCGTTCGTCACGCCCGCCGTGACGTCACTCGTAGTCGCCGACTACGACGCCTGGTCCGGATCCGCCTTTTTCGAGGCGGTGAAGGATATCGTGTTTCTCTAACAGAGAATTGTCAAAACAATTTGGTTTGGCCCCTTCAGGGTAAAACCACAGTTTCGTGGTCCTTGGTTGGAAACCTCACGGTGTCAACAATACCAAGGGGGTGCTGACCCGACGCACCCGCTGATCCCCTTCAGGGTGAAGCAGTCAATTGGAGTCGAGTGCTAGGTTTTGGCCTTGGGGGATCTCCTAGTCAAACCTAGTTACTGAGTTCTCTTCACAGCTTACACACCTAGTGTCGGTTGGGTGTATCTACCCCTTCGCACTAGACCCAATAGGGCCCGGTTCGCACATTAAGACTGGCGATCAGTTACAAGCTTAGGGCACACCATTAGGCACACACCTCCCTGCTATCCCCGCAGGGAGCGAACTCACCTCCGGGTCATTCCCGACCGGAGGGTTAGGCAAATAGGGCCCTTCAGGCCACATCAGACGGCAACACAGTTACCGAGTTTGTCTGGGTTTCTCTTCTCGGTAACATTGTGTTAGGAGAAACTCCGGGGCAGGGCTCCTTTTGGGGACCGTCTGCTCGGGGAGCTCACGTTTGACGTGTCTCCTCGAGGCTCACATGTTAGGATTAGGAGATTAGGATGCCCACCATTATCGCCTCCAACATGGAGGACATGATAACCATAGTGGAGACTCTCTCCGCTAAGGTAGACTCCCTACAGATAAGGTTGAATCGAACAACCGTGATATTAGGAAATATCCTAAATAAAAACCCCGCCCTACAAAAGGAGTATGAGAAGGAGATTGACTCCATAAAAGTCAATCCCGGTCTCATACACCCCCCCGCGTTGCCACCCACCCCGCAGCCAGAGTTAGGTCCCACCCCCGCGCCCATCGCAGATAGGTCCCCCTCCCCCCCAGACGTCGAAATGGACTCTGAGGAGGAGGAACAAGAAAAAGAGAGCTCGGAGGGCGAGCGCTCGGAGCGCGCAGAGAGCATACACTCTGAGCGCTCAGAGCGAGCGGAGTCCGAGCACTCCTCCTCCGACCAAACCTCTTCCTCCGACGAGTTTATCCTCGTCGAGGGAAAGAGGAAGAAGAGGTCGCAGGCCTCGTCCTCCACCCAGGCCCCTAAGGCCAAGAAACCCTCCCCTCCCGAGCCAGCACGCTTAGTGCAGAGCCAGCCCTCCACTTCCTCGGCCACTAGGCCCAGCCCTACCCCAACCCCAGTCGTCAGCGCCTCAGTGCGCAAGACCATCCCTCCCCCACCCATCTTCATCCATGATAAGGGGGCTTGGACAAACGTGTCCAAAGCGTGTGGCAGGCAACGCATCGCCTACACGAATGCCCGCGCCGTTCAGAACGGCATAAAAGTAGGGTTAGCAACAGCTAACGACCACCGCGCGCTTTCGAAGCTCCTCAAAGCTCGAAATATCCCCCACCACACGTACACGCTCCATGAGAGCAAACCTGTACGTGTGGTCCTCTGCCGGATCCCTAGCGAGATCCCCACCACCGAGATCGTCTGCGACCTAGAGTCCCAGAATATCCCGGTGATTGAGGTGCACCGTATGCACGGCAGAGGAGGCAAGGCCTCAAACAACATCCTCGTCATTTGCCATCCCACCTCCGAAGGTCCCCACCCCATCTTTTCTCTAAAAACAGTATGCAGTCTGTCGGGCATACTTATAGAAAAACCACATAAAAGTGGCACGGTAGGCCAATGCCACCGTTGCCAGTTATACGGGCACGCGCAACGGAATTGCTTCGGCAAACCCCGGTGCGTAAAGTGCCTGGGCGATCACGGCACCGCCGAGTGCAGTCGCCCAAAAGATAGGTCCCAGTGCCCAGACCCGCCCAGCTGCGTGCTGTGCGGGCAATCTGGCCACCCCGCCAACTACCGAGGCTGTCCGAAAGCCCCGAAAACCTCCGCCCCTAAACTGGCAACGCGCGCTAGCGCACGCCAGGGACGAGAGTGTCCTACACTCTCGTCTGAGCTCCCCCAGACCCTCAGTCCCCAGCGTCCAACTCCTTGGACGGCGGCGAATCACGCCCAAAACTTCCCGGCACTAAGGCCGAAAGTCCCAGGGTTGATGGATCAACCCATCATGCCCACCGCTCCGGTCGTTGTGGCTTCTCAGCCTCCACCTCCTCCCCAGTCACCCCCTCGCTCGGATGAGCCGGAACTCGATGCGTTCCTCATCCTAGGGAAAACTTTCAGTTTCTTCCAGTCCCCCCGCGCCATCCAACTGGCAACGGAGGTCGTGGCCTGCAATAGCATAAATTCCCTGATTCAGGTATACTCTAAGTATCCTGATGTCAAAAGTCATTTTGCCAACCTTTTTAAACAGCCATAATGTATAACACGGCTAGTAAGAGATTAAAGCCCCGATCCCTAAAGCTAGGTTACTTCAATGCCAATGGCATCACCAATCAACGGGACGAGATCGCGACTTTCCTTCGCGATCATAGTCGCGACATCCTTTTGGTCCAAGAGACCTTCCTCAAACCCCACCTTAGGGATCCCAAGATAGCCAATTACCGGCTAGTTAGGAACGATAGGACTAGATGCCACAGAGGTGGCACTCTAATATATTATAGGAACTCCCTGCACTGCATCCCTATGGATCCGCCGCCCCTTGCCCACTTAGAGGTATCCGTTTGCCGGCTAGGCATGACGGGCCATCCCTCTATCACAATAGTATCCGCGTACCTCTCACCGTCCAACGTAGTAGATGTAAATTCATCGATAAACGCCTCACTTCGAAGCGACCTTACCGCCCTTCTTGACATGAGTGACTCCGTCCTTATGGCGGGGGATCTCAATGCCAAACATCCCGCATGGTGTAGACGAATTACCAACCCCCGTGGGAAGGTACTATACGACCTTTGCACACCTCTCCACATAGATATCATAGGTCCTATGCGGCCTACTCATTACCCGTTCGAGCCATCCCACTTGCCCGACGTACTCGACATTGCCCTCCTGAAGAATGTGAACTTACGTTTGCACTCTTTACAGACGGTAGACGAACTTGACTCTGACCATAGACCGGTGATCATGGAGTTAACTCCGAGATCGGGTCCCTATGACCCTAACCGCCCCCCTCCCACACAGGTGATCACTGACTGGAGGAAAGTAGGCGAATTGCTGAAATCCAACACGTCTCCTCACCTGGACAAGATCCCCGACCACATCCAGTCCGCCGCCGATACGACGGCTGCGATCGACTCACTCACAGAGCACGTACAATCTGTCTTGAACGACTGTTCAAGGGAGATTCCGGTGTCAGAGCACTGGCGCCGGAAACTCCCGGACGATGTACGGGCCCTGCTGACTGAGAAAAACGCAGCAGTCCGTGCCTACAGAGCTTTCCCCTGCCAGAATAACAAAACTTTCATGCGGTACTTACAGCGCAAAGTAAGTAACAGCATCAGAGAGTGGCGTGAAGCCGGCTGGGACAAGACCCTGAGCGAACTGGAACCCACCCACCATGCCTTCTGGCAACTTCAGAGGAATATGCGCGCCACTGAGGTTGCCTCAATGCCTCCCCTTATCCGCCCGGACAAAAGCATTGCCTTCGACGACGAAGACAAAGCCGAATGCCTAGCCGACAGCCTGGAGGCCCAGTGCTCTCCCAGCTCCCAACCAGTCGACCCAGCCCACCTTGCCCACGTGGATGCTGAGGTCGAACGTAGATCTGCCCTACCCCCTGTCGAGGACCCTGATGCTCCCCTCCCCCCCGTCACGGAAGACGAGGTGGAGGAGATCATCAAGAAACTCAAACCTAGGAAAGCTCCCGGGACTGACAGACTGACCACTAGGGCACTTAAACTCCTCCCACGTACGATCATAGTCCTACTGGCTGCCATCTTCAATGGCGCCTTGTCCAACAACTTTTTTCCACAAGCTTGGAAAGAGGCTATAGTGATAGGTATCCCAAAACCCAAAAAGCCCAAGAACCTCCCGACTAGCTATAGACCCATTAGTCTGCTCAGCGCCCTCGGCAAGGTCTACGAGCGGATTATTCTAAATCGGCTCAAGGACTTTGTCGAGGCAAAGAGCCTAATCCCTAACGAGCAGTTTGGCTTTAGAGCCCATCATTCCAGTGTCCACCAAGCCCACCGCATCGTAGAGCACATTAGCGGCCGTTTTCAACGCGGTCTGGTGACGGGGGCCCTATTCTTTGATATAGCGAAGGCTTTCGACAAAGTCTGGCACAATGGCTTAATTTATAAGCTTTACCAACTAGGTGAGCCGGATCGTCTCGTGCTCATCATTCGAGACTTTCTGTCGAACCGCTCCTTCAGATATCGTATCGAAGGAGCGCTTTCCACTCCCCGCCCTATCAGAGCCGGCGTCCCTCAGGGCACCGTGCTCTCCCCCCCACTCTGGCCACGGGCGCGCCCTGGTTCTGTAGGAATGAGGATCTCCACGTAGACCTCAAACTCCCGACCATAAAGCAAGTGTTGAAACGCATGTCAGTGCGTTACTTCACCTCTGCTGATACCCACACTAACCCCCTGATCGTATCGGCCGCCCGATACAGACCCTCCAAGATTTCTCAGGTTCGTCGCCCGCGTAACGTCCTAGACGAGCCTGACGACCCCACCACCATCCGACAAGAGAGCAGTAGGGAAACCAGCACTCTTAGAAAATACAGATACAAAACGCGTTCCGTATTCCGGCCTCGCCGACGAGGCCCATCGCGACGTCCGCGTACTTGTAATGGAAATCCCCCCCGACCTTTGCCAAACGAGCCAGCCCGCGATGCTGAGCCAGTAGCAATAAATACTCCCGTAAATAATATGACCCAGCCTGTCCCTTTGCTGCCCTCCCAAAATGACCCCGCTATGCCGAGGCCCGTACTCCACAGGGAGTGCCCTTAGCGTGCGGTCATTAGTTTTTAAGTATATTTTAGTTTGTAAGCCCTGGCTGGGGGCCTTTAATTTATTAGAGGTCACCACAGGACAGACCGGTTAAGTAGTACATTAGCCGTATAGAGCTAAACTACGAGTGGCCCTACCTAAAATACGCGGACAGGCAGTCTTATTTCAAGATACTAGTAGTCCTCACCCTGTGTAGGATTCCTAGCTTTTTTGCTGCAGTCTGAGCTCTCGTACTATTTATAAAAAAAATACAACCATTTATCAGCTAAGAAATCGTTGAATGAGTATTAATATTTTTCTATTAATAATAATGATTAATTATATTAATACAAAAACAATAAATTCTGATATTGTGATCTCATACCAATTCTTAGTTTTGTAGTAAGTAGTGAGAACAACTTATCCTTTTATAAAATAAAACTTTAACTCCTTATAATATTAGTGTAGTATAACATAATTTACAGTACTCCAAAGAATACCAATAATTTTTAACCATAGACGCATTGCTTAACAAACGCCTAAAGAGCTACCGTTATCCACTTATAATATGGCCTGCAGCTACTGTCGCGTAGTGCGGACGTAATTACCATAGACTAAAAGCAGAGCCACCGGAAGATTTCATAACCGATCTCTTTAGAAAAAAGATTTATGGAATTTAGGTGGGAATTGGAAAAGAATTTTGTAGTTCTGGTGGAATAAGAACTGGGTTTATTTTTTTTTTGGACATGATGTGTCTATTATTAAAAAGAGAAGATATTATAAAGAGGTAAAGTTTGTTAGTTTGTATGTGGGGTGTAATCTTCGGATCGAATGATCCAATTCTGAAACATTTTTCAATAAATTATATACAACGTGTAACGGAAACCCCATATCTATCCAAAAGGACTGAAGACAACATCTGGTATGGAGTCTCTATGCAAAGTTTCAGCTCAAAATAAGTGACTCACAGAATTGACCCCAAATAATTGGTTTCATATGTTTCTTGAATACCAGTAATAACAAACGTATCACAGCACTATGACGGTCATCACTTTCCACGTCACTTGCCAATAAAATGATAATTCTCTTAGTTCTTCTTCATTTGAAAAATTCGGTCTCTGGTATCAATGTATTGAAATTTCTACATAAAAAAAGAATTTTCCAAATCGGTCCAGCCGTCTTCGAGTAATCGATGATCATACATAAAAAAAAAAAATATACGCGTCGAATTGATAACCTCCTCTTTTTGTCGTCGGTTGAAAATTGTGACATCTCGGCTAATATACAACATGTAATTTAAAGGGTATATACATACCGAGTGCACGTCTTCTTTGGATGATAACAAACGATATGGCAAGGGTTTTGTAATCCTAAGTCTACGTGTGTAGAACTTATTACAAATTCCAATACATTGATACCAGAGACCGAATTTTTCAAATTTAGAAGAACGAAAAGAATTATCGTGTTATTAGCAAGTGACGTGGAAATTTATTGACCATCGTAGTGCTATGACACGTTTGTTATGATTGGTATTCAAGAAATATATGAAAATTTGGTATCAATTCTTTGAGTCAGTTATTTTGTGCTGAAACTGTGCATAGAGACTCAATACCAGATGTTGTCTTCAGCCCTTTTCGATAGATATGGGGTTTCCGTTACACGTTGTAGATATAGAAGAGATGAGATGCCGCATGGGTTGAAAGGTTAAGCAACACTTGACGAGGTCGGCCCATAGAGGAGTGACCATCTTACCATATCAGATTCCCCTGTGCCTCGAAAAGCACGATAAGACGTAAGTTTTTATTTTTGTTCCGACTCAGATTCAAATCTTTCAAATCTTTACAAATGAAGATTTGAAAGATTTGAATCTGGCACTTACCAAGCAGAGCCGGATTAACCCTGTCAGAGGCCCTAAAGCAATGGCATTCTCAGGGCCCCTTTTCTTACTTTGACTGACCAAATCGTGTGTGAACAGATTTGTTCTAAAATTGTTTTAATTCTACTACTAAATCTAACGACTTGTATTTTGTGAGATAACAGTGAGGTTCCTAAGTTCACACGCACATCAAATTCTCGTTCAAAGAAACATGTTTTCTTGGTGCGTGCACTGGGCCCCGACCCCAATTAATAGGGAAAACTTTTAGCAGATGATGAAACCAAGAAATATTTTAATTCCATTAAACTCTTTCACACGTAACTTGAAACCCGCAAGATAACCTTTTTGACGAACAACCTTTCTCATATGCTATCAATAAAAAAAGTTCTTTAACGATAAGTTACATTCCAAATGATTTCAAACACGACTGGCCGTTAAGAAAGCTATCACTCAAAAAAAGAACAAGTGTTCGAAATTTGAAATAAAATGAATTAATGATGTATCGATGCCGACAAAGCTAGTGCTGGTGAGATAGAACTTGAATCGAGGATCAAGTTACAATCGAGTTTTGGCTCAACACAAGTAAGATTTTTTCGAAAACAGGCAATCTTAAAAATGCTTTTAGCTCGGAGTTTGTTTTAGTGTATATTTTCGGGGTAGTCAGTTAGGAAACACCAGCCTTGTGTAAGCCTCATTGTGCATGACACCATTCATCGTGACCGATTGAGCTAGATACGAGCTGTCAAATGAGTTATATAGGTTTTGGTTTTAGAAATGTGAAAAAGCGATCACGAGTCTAGATAATAGGCACAGACGACTCGGTTTCTAGTTATACCTATATTATTATGTTAACTTACTGTTATCTATACTAATCTGGGAGTGTGCGATAGAATTGTACAATTTAATTCCACCAAACTCGTTCCATAATCGGACTACAAGACGAACGGCGATGCGCCATCGTTATATGGTGGACATCCCACACATACGCACAAAACGTTTTGGAAATACTTTCATTGTACTTACAGCTAAGGAGTGGAATTCTCCGCCAGTGTCTGTGTTTCCTGATAGCTATAGGTAACCTGGGGCGCTTTAAATTAAGAGAGAATAAGTTACGTCTAGGTAAGCGTGCTCCGTCTTCGACCACATCATCGTTTACCATCAAGTGAGATGTTGGTCCAACGCAAACCTATAAACAATTTTAAATAAATATCATTAAGCGGCAAAGTTTGTTTGTTTTAAGTCCTGGGTGGATTTGCGTGAAGCTCGAGGAAGGTTAAAAGCTACTTTTTACCAAACTGCAGAAGAAAGAGGTTTACGTTTTATCGTGATGAATTTCACAGGAGCGAAATCCCACGCGACGTCTAGTGTTAGTCATAATTAGAACGTTGTCAAATCGTTGATTTTACTAATAATCGTAAGGCCAGTTTTAGTTCATTTACAAACTAGACCGTTTTAATTAATAGTCCAGGGTATCTAAATTATGGATATTTCGCAGTTTGCTATTATCGGGCAATTGATAGAACCACTGCACCGTTAAGGTAAAGCTACGACACATATTTGTACAGGGTGTTAAGGCTGCGTTTCCACCAGAGATGTGCGAGGATGCGTAGCGAGGGATGTGTTTGTAAAGAACCAATAGAATCGCTTCATTTACCTCGCCTTGGTCAGCACAGCTCTGGTGGAAACGGCTCAGCGGAGCTAGATTTTTGCGCATACAAAACAAGCGAGGGATGTGTGCGAGAGATGTGTTGCGAGGGATGTGTTGCGAGGAATATGTGTTGATAAGGATGTGTTGCGAGGTTTGCGCATACTCGCACCACACATTAATGCGCATTTTCACAGCTTCGCTACACATCCTCGTAGGCACATTTTCATCGCACAGCTTTGGTGGAAACCCCCACACATTTTCACAGCACAGCTAGACATCCTCGCACGACACATTTCCATCGCACATCTCTGGTAGAAACGCAGCCTAAAGAAGGGGTGAACAAAGGGTGTACCGTCCGGTAAAGACCAGGCCCGGTTCTTGGCGCGTGGTGTTCCGCGCACGCCTGAAAGAGCAGTCAGCAGGATTGACGGGTCTCAATAAGGCCATTGCCTGGAGTTACGGGAATGATGTAACGAGATACCGTGGCCTGGAACGTAAGGGCAGTTGAAGGAAAAGGGTGGGCTTTTAGTCAGTAGAAGTCTGACACTCCCTTCCCCCACCCAGAGAGGCAGGAGTCATTAGATGTTTTTTTCAACCAAAAAATGAATAATAGTTACCACAATGAAATACACTCCTCACTAAAATTTTCTTCAACATTTTGAGAGTAGTGTTTATGATGTAAATCATAAAAAGTAATATGCCTACCTGGATTCGCATCCACAATTCACAACACGTAAGTCATGATAATAACCACTAAACCACCACTGCTCACTAATAATTATCTACCAGTCACGTTTTTTATTCGGATGAGACCACTGTTGACTTCGATCTCGCCTGATGGTAAGCGATAGATGAGGTCTACGATGGAACAAGTGAGCCCAGAAGATGCCTGTTCACTCTTGCTATAAAGGCTGAAAGGTCATAAGTGGCAGAGAACACAGAAGCCGGCAGAGAGTTCCACAACTTGGCTGTGCGCATAATAAATATTGTCACGCCAGTCGCTTAGCGAAGTACGTCAAGAAACTTTGACAGAAATCCAGAATGTTCGAGATACTAACGCCACCTGGCGGCGAGTAGCAGTACTGAGTATATCGAGAAACTTCGACCTACTTCTAATACGTTCGAGACACTAACGCCATCTAGCGGCGAGTAGCCGTACTGAGTATCTCGAATAGCTTCCGGAATATTCTTGGCAGTGAGTCGATTGTACAAGAATGTTCTAGTAATCATAGACCTGGGTATAAATAGATCGCAGAGGAACGCAGACGACAGTCTTATTACAAGATACGAGGCGATATAATCGAAACTCTACAAGTGAATTTCAGTGCGATTAAAGTGTTAAGTGACAAGTATTGTGGTACGAATAATTGTGTCAATTTTTATTTTGTGTTTATTAAATTAAAGTGCTAATTTTGGTCTAATTGGCGTAAATTATTTCTATCCCGAACCCAAGCTCGTAATAATATAAAGGCAAGTGCATCCAGTTAAATTGCAAGCAGACTAACATAGTTGGAAAAATACTTAGTAGATGATTAATGGTAATAGATGGATAGATAGAATATTCTTTATTGTACACCAATAATTTAAAGACACCTGTTACACAGTGTTGCTTAACCTACGGCCACAATAGCGGTCTTTATCGCTGATAGCGATATCTTCCAGACAACGTTAGGATGGACTTTAAGAACATAAAATAAAGAGGGGAGTGGAATGTCAGTGTACTTCAAATATGTAAGATACATGAAATCAAATTTTAAAACATACAGTATGTTAACTAACAGAGGGCGTTCCCGTTAACCCGCAATAGTTTAGCATTCATACATGCTAAAAAAATATTACCATTCGAAAACAAAATGTTTTTATTTTTTTAATATTAAAATATTCACTAAAAATGTTAAATTGATACGTAAAAGAAACACTCTGTACACGCGTACTTGAAGGACGGCAACGTCGCAATTTATTTATGAATGACGAGAGAGAAGTGACCATTCATACCGAGAGTATCCTATCTCCATCCAGTACCCAATATTAAAATTTTCAGTGAATAAACGTTATTGTATTGTATTGCATTGTTACTTACCAAATTTCATTGAGATCCGTTCAGTAGTTTTTGCTTGAAAGAGCAACAAACATACATACATCCTCACAAACTTTCGCATTTATAATATTAAGTAGGATTAGTAGGATAATAGTATCTTTCGATTAATTAAAGAGTTACACCCGATCTATCTTTCATGTCATATTTTTTTCCCAACAGCAAACATATCTTTGTATTCTCTCTAATAAATGATTAACTATAAATCATTATACTTGTAACTTGTTCGAATGGGCTTCGTAATTGATTTGACTTATAAGTGCCTCCGATGGAGGTAGTAATGGATTTATTTTGTTTACTTCTTTTTGTTTTTAATACCCTGGTACTTTACGGTCGGATTCACTTTAAAACTGCTCGTCAAATTACTGCAGGTTATTTTATAAGTATCTGAAATTAATAATATTTAGGTTTGTAGGTTTTCTAGACCGGAATATCGGAAATTCGAGACAATAAATACACTTTTTTTATAGTTGATAGGCTTGCGTTTGACCATAATCTCACGTGATATTAAGCGATAATGTGGTCGAAGATGATGCACGCTTGCATAGAAGCAACCTATTCACTCTTGACTTAAGACTCCCAGGTTATAACGATCAGGAAACACAGACTCCGACAAGGAATTCCACTCCTTAGCTGTACGCACAATGAAAGTATTCCCAAAACGTTTCGGCGTATGGGTGGGATGTCCACCATGTAACAATGGCGCATCGCCGTTTGTCTTGTAGTCCGATGATGGAATGGGCTTGATGGAATAAGACAGTGCAATTCCATCGCACACTCCCCGAAATGTAACCGATAGAAAACTGACAGGCTTGCAACACGTCGCTGTTGTTCTAGGCTCTGGAGCCTTGTCTCGACCAGTTTCTCGTTGCCGATGAGCCTTTTGGCCCGTTTCTCTATAGACTCAAGTACATCAAGCTGGTGTTTGACAGATTCGTCCCAGAGATGAGAGCAGTACTCCATACACGACCAAACTTGCGCTTGATAGAGGTTGAGCAGCACACATATCCCGTTTTAAGTTCTAATGATACTGTTAGCGACCATTTCTATTTAAAACTTTAACTTTTCCAGTGGCCTTAGTAAGAGCTTCAAATACTTTTGTTGTTTTCGAAAATTATCGCTTTGTTTATAGAGTGCACATAGCTTGTAGATGAGTGGGAAAGAAACAAGATAAGTCCGTAGTGATAGTTTTCGAAAACGATAGGTAACAGTATTGTAAACTCAAACTAAGCCCCTAGAACACTTTCCTTTTCGTTTTTATTTTATGCCTACCGAAATTAATATAATAATAATAATATTCCACAACTTTCACACAACGCCATCTAGTCCCAAACTAAGCAGAGCTTGTGATATGAGTACTAGACAACTGATAAACATACATATCGACGCTGGAAAGGAAAAATTATCCAAGCGACATCAGACTAACTTTACAGTAGAGCAGTTTAAAGTTTGAATTTTCAGGAAAAATAATCGTGTAAATTCTTGTAATGGTCCAAAAAGCCTAATTCTTAGAAATTTATTTGGATATTTTTTTATCTACATTATAGTATACTTAACTATTAAAAATAATGCTCAGTTTTAAAGTTAGTGTCACTTAGTAAAATTTTCCCTAAAATTAGAAACGGGAAAAATTTACTAACCGACAAGCTTTGATTAAGGAAGGTACGGTAAAAATGTAATATATGTCTTTTTTAGAATTTATCCTTACCAAATAAAAAACATGTGGAAGTTAGTGTAGAAAACAACCTGAATATTAATTAAATATAATTTTTTTATAATACCTCAATGCATGTAGGGAAAAAACCAAATAACTCAAAATTACCTAAGCGCCTAACACTATATCGCCAGATACTGGAAAAGTTAACTAAGTGGAGTAATTACCGTACGAACAGTAATGTCAAACTTGACCAAAGGCAAATTTAGCATTTCACAATTACGACCACCAAATTTTCAAAAATGCTCGAAAATTTTGTCGTTTAGTAAGGAAAAAAAAGTGAACTCTCGCGAACTTTAAAATGTCGAAGCGACATCAAAAGTCGTCGTAGAAGGACGTGAGTAAGACCAAACGACGCAGAAAAATCAGACGATTCCAACAATGTATGTATATAACTCCAAATGGCCAAAAATGTCGCTTGGATAATTTTTCCTTACCAGCGTCGATATATATTTCTAAATCCAGTCTCTCCGTGAGGACATGGTCGGGCGCTTGAACTTGACCTTGAAGGCTGTCTCCGAATGGGGCGATGCCAACCTGGTCAAGTTTAACGCAGCTAAGACCCAGGCGTGTCTCTTCTCCGCAAAAAGGAGCCAATTCGAACCGGCTCCTACTTTCCGAGGTGTAACCGTGCCGATAACCGACCGTATCGAGCTTCTGGGGGTAACACAAACTTCTACCCTCAATTTTGGCCCGTTTATCGAGGCTAAGGCAACTAGCATCAAAAAAGTTGGGAATCCTAGCAAAGGCGAGACGGTACTTCACACCCGAACAGTTGCTCAATCTCTATCAAGCCCAGGTTCGGTCGTGTATGGAGTACTGCTCTCATCTTTGGGATGGATCTGCTAAATACCAACTGGACGCGCTTGAGTCAATCGAGAAGCGGGCCAAGAGACTCATTGGCAACGATGCACTGGTCGAGTGGTCGAGTCAAAGCTCCAGGCCTTGAACATCGACGACGAGTTGCAAGTCTATCGGTTTTCTATCGGTTACATTTCGGGGAGTGTGCGATGGATTTACACAATCTAATTCCACCAAGCCCGTTCCATCATCGGACTACGAGACAAACGGCGAAGCGCCATCGTTACATGGTGGACATCCCACCCATACGCACAAAACGTTTTGGGAATACCTTCATTATGCGTACGGCTAAGGAGTGGAATTCCCTGCCGGTGTCTGTGTTTCCCGATAGCTATAACCTAGGAGTCTTTAAGTCAAGAGTGAATAGGTTACTTTTAGGTAAGCGTGCTCCATCTTCGACCACATCATCACTTACCATCAGGTGAGATGGTGGTCAAACGCGAACCTATTTTTAACCGACTTCTAAAAAAGGAGGAGGTTCTCAATTCGGATGTTTGTTTGCTTTTTTTTATATTTGTTCGGGCATATCTCCGTCGCTTGCCAACCGATTTGAAAAATTCTTTTTTTTTGGAAAGGGTATACTTTCCAAATGGTCCCATGAAAATTTTATCGAAATCGAACGAGCCGTTTCTGAAAAATAGACAAAAGTCTGAAAAAAACATTAACATAGACGATCTTTTCGTTTACTCTGCTGGTGAAGGTGATAAGTAGTCGACATTTTGGCTTTTGTAACTAGATTAATTAAAACTGATCCACTAAAAAGCGCGAAAATAAAAACTTTTTTGCAAAAAATAAAACCGACTTCCATATCAAAACACTACAAAGCCAAAAATAATTTTAATTTCGGAAGGCGGTGTGAAAAAAAAGAAAATACAAAACCAACCCCACCAAACCAAAACCAACACCGACTACCGAAATTAAAATTATTTTTGGCTTTGTAGTGTTTTGATATGGAAGTCGGTTTTATTTTTTGCAAAAAAGTTTTTTAAATAAAAAAAAATAAAAAAAAACATCCGTATTATAGATAAATTACACCCAGACAAAGAACAAATGATCGTGCTCATCACACAAACATTTTTCCTGGGTGGGAATCGAACCCACGACCTTGCGCATAGCAGTCAGGGCCACTGACAACTAGACCAACAGGCCTGTCAATTCTCGCCGAGTCTGTCAAACTCACCCAGGTTCTGTAGTAACTACGCCAAATGACTTTGTCTTTCTTAGCGTTTGTATGAAATATGTAAAGTTATATTTGCAGTTTTAGAAAAGGTATTAAGATCTACAGCATATACTTTTTAGATGTTTCACTCCATTATTATAAAAGTTAGAGGAGATTATACGTATAGGTTTCATAAAACAAAGTTCAGTCTCAGTTCCATGTATGGGGAGCCCCCTTTAATTTAGTATATTCTCTTATTTTGTCTAAAAATCAGAAAGTGGATTACAGAATACATCTACCTACCAAGTTTCACATGTATAGTCCTAATAGTTTCGGAATAAAAAGGCTGTGAAATACGGACAGACGGACAGACAGACAGACATGACGAAACTATAAGGGTTCCGTGTTTTGCCATTCGGCTACGGAACCCTAAAAATTACGTGTGGAAGTGTTATTTATAATCCAATTACAAAACAAACATCACTATTTCTTTATTTTTAACATTTGCATGAAGCGTTACATCTGCTTATAACAAACTAGTCCCCAAGAAGAGGAAATCAATAAGACAAATTCTAGGCCACAATAAGTAATCATTGCCAATTAAAAGCTAAGTGTCGAAGAAACACAGTCCTTATCAGTCAATCTTCGGAACGCAAACGCGGAATGTAGCCTTAACTAGCTCAAACTGCGCCAATGGATGGCGGCGGGTTTAGCAATTACTAGCAATATTGCAGTGTCGTGATTAAAGTTAAGTGATAAAGACGTTGCTTTAACGAGAGTCCTCTAAAGGAAACAGCAACAGGAATTGTGGATGTATTCTTTTGCTAGATCAGGATTTTTCCATCTCACCTGATGATAAGTGATCATGTGTCGAAGATGGAGCACGCTTACCTAGAAGTAACCTATTCACTCTTGACTTAAAGAACCCTAGGAAACAGACTCCGACAGCGAATTCCACTCCTTAGCCGTACACACATTGAAAGTATTTTCAAAACGTATGACAAATATATGAGGGTACCGTTTTTGCCATTCTGCTACGGAACCCTAATAAAACTTACTTTTGTCACACAAAGATAGATATTATTAGAACTTAAAACAGGATATATACTATAATCATTATAATATGTAGGTATAATATACTTGTAGATGTTGTATAGATAGGTACCTAGATTACGCCTCATCTTATGAACAATCTGAACCGAAGGCACTTCGAGGCACTTACCGTGAACATAATCCACTAAACCAAAAAGTACCAGGAGTGCATACATGCAGTGTTAGAACTAAGGACATTAGGAGCGGCCGGCCACAATCCGTCTGCGGCCACGGTGGACGAAGCAATAAAGATTAACTCGACGGCGACGCGATAGATGGCGCTATTTTCAATATAACGTAAGAGGATTTTAGCGCACTCTTTTATTTAAAGAGTGAGAGTATTATTTGTTTTAAGTTTTTGACGAAGTTCTTTAATTGTTTAGGATCAACTTTTATTTAATAATAAAAATGTTTTTTTTTTAATATTTATTGTTTTAGTGGTCGTCTTAAGCGTGAATTTTCTGTAATTACAAGGGAACTGACTAGGACATCTGTAAACATCTGTAACTCGTGTAATATTACATATATATTTATAACGGTTCGGCAAATACAAGTGAGGCGTTGTTTATATATACAAACAAAAATAAATGTTTTTCCTATATGCTTTATTAAACTATCGATTAGATAGTGATGAAACTTGTTCAGGCCATTCTCAGGAAGAGGGAGAGGGAAGAGAAGGTATTAGGAAAATAAAAATACGTCAATTAAAGCCATTTTTGCTGAACGCAATCGCACCAAAAACTTATCCAACCAACCACACATCCCCCTCTGACCAAATCTCAAAATTAAATAACATATAAATAGGTACGTCATTTCTAAAATGCACTAGATACCCTCCCTTCACTGGTGACCCTCAAATGTACAGTCGCCGGCATCCACGCTTCATTAAACACATTTGATTCGCTTGTGGCCGCGTCCGCGCTAATGTCAAGACTTTTGAACGTAGGTACAGACGAGCACAGATCGATTTCATATTCTTATTTCTTTATTTATTATATACTTTATTGTACATCTTCAGAGTACAAATAGTACAAACTAGTGTACAACGGGCGGTCTTATCGCACAGGGCAATCTCTTACAGACAACCTTTGTATGGACAGAAATTAAAGGAGATAGATTTAGAGGTGTCAGTGTTCAACACTCTTCTGAGATTTATTGCGGTAGTTTTGTAAAAGGGAGCTCGTGACTTAATAAAAACAGGTGAAAGGGTTGATATTTCAGGTTAAGTAATGTTTCATTCGGTAATTTTCCCACTCGGAAAAAAAGGGTAAGAGGGGAGAGCAATTAATTTATTATGTACTTTATTATACACCTTACAAAATTTCTATGGAAACAAAAAGAAAAACTAATGTACAATGTGCGGTCTTATCACACAGGGCGATCTCTCAATGTATATTTAAGGGCAAAGCAATAGTTATTTGTTATACAAGATTGCTAAGTAAGTATTACAGAATAATCTTTAAATTATAACAAATAATACTTAGGTATAATTAAGAAAAAATGAAAGTAACGTTGCTACAGTTACTTAAATTAAGTGTAATATGTAATATTTAGTTAGGTACTGTAAATTCGCGAAGAGCAAAAATACTCTATCCGAGATGGGGGGATGAAAATGACATTTTTTCCTGTCCGCCAGTTTAAATCCACCCATGCACCACTATTGTACATAACGATTAAATAAATTTATGTTAAATGAGACCAGTGTTGCATAACTGATAACCCTGATAAGAAACACCACCAAAAACTACGAGGTCAATTAATTCTCTTTTGAAATTCAAAGAATCTGTACCAACAACAATAATAATAAATTTCCCAAACGAAACCTGTTCTCCTCGACTGTACCACTTGAAAACAGTCAGCATTATTCCCCGGTGACACGCGCATCGATGTCAACGCCACTGTACTGGCGATCGCTAATTTATAGTTATTGTATAATTTGTAGAGAATTGAGATAAAGCCCTGACTTCACAAAGTCTACACGTTAGTCAAAATATGTGGCTTGGCCGTTTCGCTATAGTCACATGGGCGTAAGGTAAAATTAATTCACCGTTGCTTACTTTTCTACACCTGGGAGCTGGCTATAACCTCTCAGGTCTTTAAATCAAGAGTGAATTGTGAAACAAAGGTTACTTCTAGGTAAATGTGCTTCATCTTCGACCACATCATTGCTTACCATCAGGTGAGATGGTGGTCAAACGCGACCCTATTATGAATCAAAAGAGTATTTTAAGTATAGTATAGGTAGAGTTTGTGACGTTAGGGCATGTAGAGTTAGAAGCTTGGCTCTACATGAGACGGATAACTATTTGACAGTGTGAATTAGTGGTTATACTCATTAGAGACTCCATTGGCAACGATTCACTGGTCGAATCAAAGCTCCAGAGCCTTGAACACCGACGACGAGTTGCAAGTCTATCGGTTTTCTATCGGTTACATTTCGGGGAGTGTGCGATGGAATTATACAATCTAATTCCGCCAAGCCCGTTCCATCATCGAACTACAAGACAAACGGCGATGCGCCATCGTTCCATGGTGGACATCCCACCCATACGCACGAAATGTTTTGGGAATACTTTCATTGTGCGTACTGCTAAGGAGTGGAATTCCCTGCCGGTGTCTGTGTTTCCTGATCGCTATAACCTGGGAGTCTTTAAGTCAAGAGTGAATAGGTTACTTCTAGGCAAGCGTGCACCATCTTCGACCACATCATCACTTACCATCAGGTGAGATGGTGGTCAAACGCAAGCCTATTATCAATAAAAAAAAAATTAGTGGTTATATTTTTCTACTAAGCCCTTGATAAACCAAAAGACTGGTAATATTATCAGCTTTTCGGGCTTCCGGATGGATTAGGACAGAAATAAAACGTAAGTTAATATTTTGGAGTAGATCGTGGCTATGTAACAACAGCCGCAACAAGTTGATCTTCATGGTTAAACAACGCTTGCTGAGGTTATCCGAGTATGGGTAACGATCTTATAATATCGTGAGATTCTTCCATTTCCCGGAAAGCATTTTAAGACGTTGGTCCTGGCTGACATTGATTTTTATATGTATACATACCGAGTGCACGGCTTCTTTGGATGATAAAAAACGATATGGCAAGGGTTTTCTAATCCTATGTCTACATGTGTGGAGCATATTAGAAATTTCAATACATTGATACCAGAGGCCGAATTTTTCAAATTAAGAAGAACGAAAAGAATTATCGTGTTATTGGTAAGTGACGTGGAAAATTATTGACCCTCGTAGTGCTGTGACACGTTTGTTATTACTGGTATTCAAGAAATATATGAAATCAATAATTTGATATCAATTCTTTGAGTCAGTTATTTTGTGCTGAAACTGTGCATAGAGACTCCATACCAGATGTTGTCGTCAGTCCTTTTGAATAGATATGGGGTTTCCGTTACACGTTGTATAAGAAGATAAATATTTATTGTGTAAAAATGTCGATGTTATTACAGCAAAATGACATTGAAATAAACCACTCAAGGTACAGTCACCAAAACTCCTTGGCTGCAACGTTGAAAACCGCAGACAGAGACCCAGAGGCCTGAAGTTCTCGGGCAGCTCACTCAGTATGTTTGCTAAAAGATTTAGGCTGTAAGTCTCCCGTCTGTTGCCGAGTGATGTTTATATTCCCGATTAGAGCCACTAGGGGTAAAGTACTCACTCTATAGGTAGGTATTGAAAGGTTAAATTTTAAATCTGCTGAGTATCGGACTGTTAATTACACTAGATTATTTGTTTCCGGTTTTGAAGATATAAAACGCGTAGAGATCGAATCTGGCGTCCTTTCTTTTCAAGCTCGTCAGTGGACGAGTCTGCTCAAATCTGTTTGTTTCTTTGCTCAAAAGATTACCACAGACATTAACCTATACACTTGTCGTATGATAGATACATACATCATTATTGTACCCCATGACAGCAGCAAAAGATGATTCAATAGGCGCTCTTGTCGCTAAAATCGATCTTGATGTACAGACGCCAGCACATGAAGCTACCCGAAACTTTCAAATTTTCCCAATCAACCTTGAACCTAATTTCTTTAACAATAGAGTTGAAAATCTATTAAAGAAATTTGAAAGATTGTTGTAGCTTGATGTGCTGGCGTCTGTACAAAGAGGTTTTTGTTGTTTTTTTTAAGTGATCTAGCAATATGGGTAGAATTCACATTACTAGCAATCTTGTTAACCCCTCCAACTCCAATCAGAAGTGGGTTCACGGTGTAATGGGTGGGGTTCGAACCCGCGACTTCCCGATCTCAAGTCCGACACCATTACGAATTGTATGGACTTTAAATGAAACGTTGACCTCTGAGTTTGTTTAGGTGTTTATTCTCATCTTATTTAAACGAAAGAAAATTACGAGTAAAAGTGTTATTTGTATAACCGTTTTGTAAAAATATCATTCATCTTAATTAGCCATACAATATAATTAACGGGACGCAACTTGTGTCGATACTGTCGCGCCATCCCATCTTCCCAGTTCATCATGTTGTGCTGGCACTCCCGCTGCGGCTGCGGAAAACCTCAAGCGGCGTAAATATAGTCATCTCGGTGATAACTATATTTCCGAGCCGTTTGGGGTCGAAACTCTCGGACCATGGGGCCCGTGTGCTCACAGCCTTTTTAAAGACATATCGAAAAGGCTCGTTGACGCTTCCCGTGACCCAAGGGCTGGCTATTTCTTTGGTCAACGGCTAAGCATTGCCATACAACGAGGCAATGCCGCCAGTATCTTGGGTACGTGGCCAGCCGACAGCGTTGAAGATCAATTTTTTGATGCTTTATTCTAGTTTGTATTTTAGTACATAATTATGTATATTTGTTTGATAATATTTGTAATTATAAAGTTTAAATTAATATAATTAATACCTAAAATTAATCAGATCCTAGGCAATCAGGCTACTACAACTTCCCATTAAAAATTACTTTTCCCGACTAACTTTGAAAGAAGTGTTACAGATTCCTCCATTCCCAAATCACAAACTGATACAAGTTTAAACCAAACTACGTAATGCGATTAGTTTCGCAGTCGCCCTCCAAATACAGCAATGCACAAATTGCAATAAATATCAATTTGCGATCTATCGACATTAATTTTATGTCGCTAGGGAGCGACTTTGATGTGGAATGTGATATTTGTATCAATGGAGTGCATGTAAGTAACCAAAAAGGAGCATAGATTAATGTACTTTCAACACTTGGTCGATATAACGTTTTGTCGTACTAAGCGCTTAGCCTCTACATTTAGAGCGCCTTCGTCCAGCGTAGGCGTTGCGTTGCGTTGCGTTTCGTTGTGTTGCGTTGCGTTGGGTTGCGTATCGTTTCGATTTTTTTTTAGTCTTTTGTTGATTTTTCAGAAACTGCTAGTTCGTTTTTGATGACATTTTCAAATCGGTTGGCAAGCGACGGAGTTATGCCTGGACAAACATAAAAAAGATACAATCAACCGAATTTAGAACCTCCTCCTTTTTTAGAAGTCAGTTAATAAAACCCCAGAAACCTGGTTTAAAAAATTATACCGTCTAAATCTATCGCAATATATTATAACATCGTCCCCTGTGTTGTCATCCCCAGAGACCATAGACTAATAGCCACTCTGCATCCCCTCTACACTCGTCATAATCTAGTTTTTGTTTGTCTATGGATCGATACTTTTTGACGTATGCTAAGTGACTTGAATAATATGAATTAAAATTCGTGAAATGTTACCAATCTTGAAAGAGGCTAGTATAAAAAGAAATCTTTAAAATAAATACTACTGGCCGTCTTCAAGTTGTATTTAATTTTAAATCGCATGAAGCCGTTTATCTGCCTATTAAGTGCACATGTATGTGCTCCAAGATGTATGCATAGTAGTATACACACTACTATGCCCTACTAGTGATCCTACTAGGGTCACTAGGTCTGACTACCTCGTTTGTCGAGTGGTCGCAATTACGCAACAGCCTCAGCTCCATTCCCGGGTCAAAAATAGAATGAAAAAGAAAAGATAATTGAAAAATAACTCTTATGCCAGTTGATTCTTTGATATGGTCCCTTTGATAGACTCTAGAGTCATAACTATAGGGTATAAAAAAATACGTCGTACAACAATAATATGAAAACAAAGTGTTCACTTTCAACTTATCTGAGATCACAAAAGTAAGGCAAAGGAATTACCATTCTCTCTCACAAAACCTCCTTAAAATTAACATAGAAAACCTATCTGTATAGCCATACAAAACCTGTTTCAAAATCATAGATAATTGTACCAAACTATTTTAATTACAAGAACATACGATACGGATTAAGTCATTAAAGCAGGAAGTAAAGAGGATTAACTATTAAATTACGTTAATTCTGATTGGTTATGTAGAAAGAAATCAACAGTTATCCAAACTAATATTATAAATTCGAAAGTTTTTAAGCATGGAGGAATGGATGTGTGTGCTCTTTCCCGCAAAAACCACAAAACGGATCAGAATGAAATTTAGTACAATTGACTCCGCCTATATTGACCAACCAGTTATTATGACGTAATTACACTACGAAGTTTGATTTTCATATAAAATTCTTTGAAAAAAGTCGGATATAATGACTTCCCTTACAGTGACATGTCGCTTATTATGACCCATTTTTTAATAAATTAATTATGATATATAATAAATTATGGCTGCAGAATTATTATCACGACATAGCAATATTGAAAATGGTAATTTAACCATGGCGATGTCTTCTATACACAATCAAAAATTACAGATTACATACATTAAAAAATGAAAAATATAGTATACATGCAAGTATCGTATCTAATAAGATACGATACATGCATGTATAGTATATTTTTCAAGCTTTTTTTTATTATATTTTTCTACCTAATAAGGTAGTCGATATCTTAGACATAGGCTACTTTTCATCCCGGAATTCTCACGGGCTCAGATTTTGCGCGGGAAAAAGCTCCCACGCGAAAGAAGTCACAAGTAAAAGCGAGTAATATAAATGCGAAAGTCTGTCTGCCTGTTACGCACCGATTTGGAATGAGAATAGTTGAAGACCTAGGGTCAAACAAATGCTACTTTTTTCCAAAAAATTACCCCTAAAGGGTTGAAATAGGCGATGAAAGAGAAGTTGAAGGCATTCATAGGTTATAGGGGCAAGCGTCGTACCTTCGAGGTTAAACAACGCCTATTTCGTGGAAGAGTGGCCATTTCATTCCAAGCTTTCTCATCTGATGGTAGGCAATAATATGGTCGACGATGACGCACGCTTACCTAGAAATAACCTATTTACTCTTGACTTAAAGACCCCCAGGTTATAGCTATCAGGAAAGATACTCCGGCAGGGAATATAACTCCTTAGCTCAATGCACAATTAAAGTACTCGCAAAACGTTTTGTGCGTATGGGTGAGATGTCTACCATGTAACGATGGCGCAACGCCGTTTAAAGAATAAATGATTTTCCTGTATTTTCACCGATTTTGAGTTTCTTACAGCAGTGACAGATGTCAATGATGGCATTTTATGGTTTCAATATAATCAAACATGGGAAAGGTGTGTCCGTACACCGTAGTTAAGGTGTAATAAAAATAAACGTTGATCTCGTTATGATATATGAAAGTATGTGAAGATAACGAAAGTGGAAATGATTTTTTTCCAATTAAAGTGTGGCTATTGTGGAAATTAACTACAAAAGTTAACTTCAGTCTTAGTGGATGCAGCAGAGTATTTTGTTTATTTATCCCTACTAATATAATACATGCGAAAGTAACTATGTCTGTCTGATAGGTACGCTTTTACTCCCAAACCACTGATACTGATATAGACTAGCCTCTTGGAAAGGACTAACAATGCCGCGTTGCCAATTTTTAATGCACGCATTAATTTTAATGCACAGGAGCAATGTAGACGTGAAACTGCCCGATGACATAAATCTCTATTACTGCCTTGACGTCAGTATAATTGTAATTCCTTATTAAAAAAAATATTTTATTGAAACTTGAAACGTAGTCATTAGGCATCATGAAATCTCCTCCAGCACTAAGTGAAGATGAAGGGAGTATCCGACTTCTACTGACTACAAACTCGCTTTGTTTCTTCATTTAATTTTTCTTTTGCGTCTGGGGCCGTGGTATTCTGGAACATTCCTGCAACCCTTGTAGGCATTGGTCCCATCGCGCCGTTGACTCAGCGGATGTTTTCCTCAAAGCATAATTATTTATTTATTTCAAAATCATTTGAAAATTTTAAACAAACTGTATGCAATCTAAACTACACTATAAACTAAATTGAAGCATCAAAAAATAAGTCCTGTATTCGATGGTATTGTGCCCAGGCGGCATTGCCACGTTGTATGACTATGTTAGCCTCTGTCCAAATGAATCACTTATATATTTTCCTTTTAATTTATGGAATGTTTCTCTTTGTTTCAGGCTCGGCCTTAAGCTCCGTCAACTGACAGACGGTAGACATCTTGTCCAAGTGATCTACACACAAAATGGGGACATCCAAGACTGTGAATATGTAACACAAGGGAAATCAGCAAGAAATTTCCTTAAAACATTAAGGAAAGAATTAAAATTAGCCTTAGATGAAGAAATATATAGATTAGTAAATAAACAACCAAAAAATATTGAAGACGAAAAGTTTTACCGCCATTTTGGTAATGTCACTTTTAGAATACTAAAAGATGGCGACGGATTGCCGCCAGATATTTCGAACTGGCTGAATTATGATAAATTGAAAATGGAATGCTTGAAAAGGCACGAGGAGTTACAGTATATGATGGAAAATAAAAACAAAGTTGGAGAAAGCTCTCTGGCTAGGTAGTTGTTATATTTTTACCAAATAGAACTTCTATATTCAAATGAATGAAATTAACGGACGAATTATGTTTTGTTCTTAAAAATCAATATGAAAGTCTGTTAATTCCGTTTAGTTTTGGGAACATTTGTTTGCTTTTCCAATGGGTTATCTGATCAAAATGTCTTGAATTGAACTTTTATAAAATTACGCTAAACATGTTAAAAAGTTAGCCTTGTCTATGTCCATTCAAGACATTTTATATTCTATGGAATGCACGACGCACATCTCCTTTTGATTTTCAAATTTCGAATACCTTAACCGACAAACCCGCCATTCCATTGAATGACCTCTTCACTTTTTTATCACCGGTATTTAGACTCCAGCATTTTGGCATCTGTATACATATATCTCAACTGTACCTATATTTCACGGCACGGCGCCATATTATCGCAATATCTTTTAAACGGGTACTACATAATTGTTGATCTGAAATATCCTTATGGACTCTGCATTCATTTACTTAACTCATTCGCATAATTTTAATATAAGCTACCAACAAAATCATCAATTTCTTAATCTGGTATTCTCTCTCTTTCTTCAAAGTTATCTTTTTTTGGGTTGTTGGATATAAGACCTTCATTTTTATTTTGCCCTATAGACGAAGCAACTGTCTCTAATCGAAAAATTCTCATATTTTAAGGGAATAAAATGTTTCCCAAGCATTTCCTCACTTTCAAATGAACCATGTCTTATTTAAATTCTCATGTCTTATTATATTATTATAATTCGTAAATTAAATGGTGGAGATCCCACTACGGATCTCTGTTATCTGATTATTTGAAATAAATTAAATATGCACAAAACGTTTTGGGAATACTTTCATTGTTCGTACAGCTGAGGAGAGGAATTATCTGTGAGTCTGTGTTTCCTGATAGCTATAACCTGGGGTCTAGTCAACAGTGAATAGGATACTTCTAGGTAAGCGTGCTTCATTTTCGACCACATCAGTCACATCAATCAGGTGAGAAGGTGGTCTAACGTGAGCCTATCATCAAAAGCAAAGGGAGGGCATTTTGAGGATATGGCCTTCCGTAAATTATGACGATTAAAAACGGTTCTACTCACCTGAATTTGAATGTCTCTTAGACCTGATTTGGATAAGCTGACTGGATTACGATTCCTGTATTAAATTATATGTTTATACTTCAAATTTCTGCAACACTTCAGTAACTAATGGATCATTTTGTTCAGTACCTAAAAGTTCATTCAATCATTCATTCCCATCGTTCATCATCATTGTCATTTCATTCAATACTAACTATGACAATTGGCAAATGCATCTCGCAATTACTTTGTTCAATTATTTATTTTTATTAAAAAAATGTTTAATTGTCAAATATTTATCTTACAATATTGAATTTAGTTTATACTTTTTTTTAATAAAGATTGTAACTAAATATTATAATATTAATATATAATAAATAATTTTAATATTAAAGATAAATGGAAAGCGGGTGGTTGATAATGAAAACTTATTGTCGCTCAATAGTGTAGTTCTAATTTATATAACGACCATAAATTAACTTTTTTTCTTTATAATTATCACTCACTAAACATATTTGAGAACAACTTATTGTGGAATCTTCTATTTTACACAATGAATATTTAGATTTAAAATAAAAATAGTAAACTAAATTTCTTCTTCGCCGTTTCACTCTTAGCAGAGTGGTCGTGGTCGTTATTTCTGTTGTGTGACAGGCATTACAATGCGCCGCCACTCATCTCTTGCAGCAGCCTTCCTGGTATATTCGTGCACTTGGTCGCCGAGAGCAGCTCTTATCTGATCTGTGCATCTCATCGGTGACCTTCCGCGCGGCCTCATGCCTTCCACTCGACCCTGTACGACTAGGCGCTTGATCGAGTTGTGGTCCCTTCTCGAAATGTGACCAAAGAAATTGAGGATGCGAGCCTGGACTGCAGAAGAGAGGCGGTCCTTGATGCTGAGTTCTTGGAGTATAGAAGCATTTGTACGGAATTCCGCCCAGGATACACCGAGCATTCTTCTCCAGCACCATATTTCCAAAGCCTCTATTCTCTGTTTCTCACTGTCCCGCAGAGTCCACATCTCCGCAGCATACAAAAACATGAGGACTTGTATTCCCCATATTTTTGTACGCGTACTTACGCGTACGAGCCGGACTTTTGTGGCTTTAGTTGTGTTGCGGTTTCTCCATACTTTCTTCAGCTTGTTCATTGCAGATCTAGTAATCACCATCCGCCTCTTTATTTCATCAATGCATCCACCATTATTTGATTTCAATGCCCCCAGGTAGATATATGATTGGACTACCCCAAAGTTTGCAAATTGGGTGACCTCTGGTGAGTTATCTTTAGTTCGCTCTACAATCATCATCTTCGTTTTGGTACGATTTATCTTCAGTCCAAAGTGGCGGCTAACATTCTCCATCTTGCTGATTATAACTCTTCCATGCAACCAATATTCGATGCGAGAGTGGTATCGTCCGCATAGCGAAGATTTGAGATTTTGAGGCCTCCAATCTTCACTCCGTCGGTCCAGTTCTCCAGCACAATTCTCATAATGAACTCTGTGTAGATATTAAATAGGAGCGGGGATATTATGCATACTTGACGAACACCTGCGCTCGGGTGGAAACCGCTTGACCATACGTCATACGTTCTAACTGATGCTGTTCCATCTTCATACAGACACATAAGCAGATGCACAAGGTGTACAGGAGCACCCATTTTGAGTAGAGTCCTCCAGAGCGTGGGCCATTTAACCGAGTCGAATGCCTTTGAGAAGTTCACGAAGTAAATATATGTCAGATTCTGAAATTTTTGAAATTTGGCGAACCATCAGAATCTGTTTGCCTTTTCCTTTGATGAAGCCTGCCTGCTCAGCTGTGTTATTCTGTAAGACCTCATTCTAAACTTCGAATCTGAATCCGCTGTGAGTTTATTGATTGGCATTCTAAAAACTCGGTTGTTAATTCGAATTTACACTAGCGCTACCCTTGCGAGCGTGTCAGCGAGTTGAACTAAAGATTTTGACAGATAAAGTATGAGATGACGTGAGAAGTGGCATTCGGTAAGGTGATTCCTCCGTCACTTCGACGCTGTTTACAGAATGCAAAATCAATGTCACTTTGAACCATAAGCGAAGTGACAGTGAATAGCTAAGTGATATGCGAGTTGTTGTTCGAATTTTACAGAATCGACGTACATGTACTATTTCCTTGGATAGGAAGCTCTTCAAACGCTCCTTCAATATATGCAGTAGTATTTTACTTGCATGCGATATTAGAGCAATCAGGCGATAATTACTGCATATCTTAGTGGAAGCCTTTTTATCTGGTGGAACAAATACGGTATGACTCCATTCTTTTGGCCATGTTCCCGAATGCCATATTTTGTTGCAGATAGTATGGAATATCTAACCTCCATATTCACCTGAGGCTTTGATAGTTTCAAATGGGATGGCATCCCCACCGGTGGCTTTTCCATTTTTCGGGTGTTTAATTGCAGCTCGAACTTCTTCCTTCAGGATGCTTGGCTCTAATTCCTGCTCTGTGGGTTCTGTAATAGAAGAATCGAGTGATTCTGGGTCCCGAAGCAATGATTCGCAGTAGTCTCTCCATGCCTCTAAGATCTCAGCTATGTCAGTAAGTACTTCACATTCGGAGTTCTCTGTGGCCCATCATCTAGAGTTGAGCATCTTCGTGATGGAATGAATTTTGTGATGAAGGTCCCTAGCTTCATGTCTGTCCGCATGGATTTCTATTTCAGAGCACATTATCCTCAGATGATCATTCTGATCACGTCTGTATGCTGCTTGTAGCCGAGCTGACATCTCATTCAGTGCCTTTATTTCAACGCCCATCGTCTTAATTTTACGTCACTCCTCTATGAGATCCAGAGTACTGTCTTTCATCCAGTGCTACCGCTTGTGTATTCCTTGAGAGGGGCTGGACTTTTTGACCGCGTTCATTATCAAACCCTTTGCACGTTCCCATAATTGATCCGGTGTCTCCGTGGTCAGATCCGCATCGAACGACTGTGTCCAGATCTGTTGCAGTTCAGCCAAAAACTTAGTCCTGTCACTGACTTCTGAAAATCCTAGTGTGGGATAAAGTTATTACAAAAAAGTAGAAGCCAACCAGGGTCACGTGAATTTTAGTAAAATAGGTGCAATTATGATAGGCGTTTAAAAACAGAAATAGTTTTTTTGTGAGTAGCTTCTCGCAGGTCAACCTCTAAGATTGTCGGCTGCTTAGTCGGAATTACCTGTAGGGATCTTAATTGTAACAATTAAAGTCTCAAGACAGGGCTTACATTAAACTTATAAACTAGGTGACTAATACACGCTAAGGTCACCCTCTATGGGGTACGGACCTCAGCTTAGGAGATCACTAGTGGGAGAGCAACTAGGGACAGTCAAGAAAAAGAAACAAACGGAGCGCCTAGGTTTTTTATTTATTGTTTATAATGATGCCCCACGAAACTATACAGACAGTTGACTGTGGGATCACATTATAATATATTTTTAACTTATGTATATAATTAATTGACTTTTAAAGAGACTACAATAAAATTACGGTACGGTGCCAAGTAATTAGTTTTTTTTTAATTTAGGTTTGAATTTTTAAGTATTAAGTTCTTCTCTAACGTCCTCGGATTTGATTAGGCTCATATTTCGCGACATTCAGTTTTCATTCAACAATACCCATATAAAAGTATGTTAAATATTTGACCATACAGCTCACCAGACCTATCGATTAAGACTAATATAAGAAAAAAACGAAAACAGGTCCAGACGATCGCTCAGGGAGAATTTCATAGTACCTGGTACTAAATGGTGCGGTGCCGGCCACGTTGCAGCGAAGTACGGGGAGCTCGGCGCAGACGCAGCCGAAGACAAATGCTGTAGATCGCACGATCATTGCCGAATCAACATCGGAATGTTCAAAAGGAGATTCGGTTATTTCAACTATAGGCCGTATACGATATCCCACTGCAGATGTGATAGGAGGTTAGTTGTTTTTTTTTATTTCAAGGACAAGGGTTTTTTTTTGGTTTTCGTGTCTTTGTGGGATGGGTGTGTGTGGAAGGTGTTGTAAATATGTTTTATAGACTTTTGGGAATGGTGTATATAACGCCTTATCAGCAAAACTTCAACTAGACACATTATTATTCAACTATAAACGGTCATAAATCTATTGTAAAAAAAAAAACATTTTTAAAAGTAATGCTACTAAAAGAACCGAAACAATATTGAGAATAGACACAGAAATTAAAATAAACTATAAAACAAAGTAAACTCTACTTCGATGTTAATGGACTATACAGGGTTAATTGTAAAACACCGGAAACCTCTCAGGACTATGTTACTAACATCATAATCAACAACTTTTGTTCTATGACTTTTAAAAATTCGTCATATTTTAATTCACCAGATTTTCATACAAAAATAAAAATATTTAAATTGAGCAGCTATAATTTATACACCTTTGTCAGTCGTTACGTGTAGTTTGAAACCATACAATCTGACTCTGATCTTGACAAGGGGTACCATGGAATAGATGAATAAGGTTGGAATGGTAATGTGGGCGTGGCGAGCGTGCCACATTTATGATACGAAAAGCATAGCTCGACCGATTAAAAAATGCCGTGTAGTGCAATTATAATCTGTAAAATAAAAAGTCAGACCGCAAGTATAGAGCGAGTATATCTTTCCATCGGAAAGTCGAAAATAACATTTAATTACAATTCTATTTCTAAAAAATAAAAAAATATTCTGATCACTATGATATTCCGAATATTAACAACATTATTGCAACAAGTTACAAAAAATATACATTGCCCGATGTGTACTCGCTTAATCAACGCAATGATCAAGTCCGCTTACAATGTACTGCATGCGTTGCGCCTCCACACTTCAACCATTGACGTTTCGTCCTTTGCCCTGATTGGCCGTGATGCGCGGCGCATGTTTATCGACAGTGAGTTACAATCAGTAGCAAGCTCTCGATTTAAGTGTGTGTAATTTATTTGTGTGCGTAATTCGCATACGTAATGGGCCTCATGCTTGTAGTGGAGCTAAATAGTGGGAGACACGCGGCGACACGCGTTCTCATACAAATCAGGAACTATTTCCTTTCTAATCTCTTTTATCTGTTCTGTGAGGGGTACCGTGATTCTGAGTTGTAGAGGTCAGATAGGCAGTGCTGCATACAAACAAACAAAATTAAAGTATTTTTTCTAATTCCGCAACACTCAAAGATCCTTAAGATACGTCATAAATATTCCAAACGTCATTCCAATAACATTTGTAACGGAATTGTCATAAAACTATAGACAATCGAACGCGAACGGCTAAACATTTAAATTAGCACTAAGGTTAGGTCGCATAGCTTTCTCACGGTACTCTTATCTATGCTAGAATGCAAACACGGCCATGACGAACTGGCTGACCTCAGTCAGAATGATGCCTTAGATGAAGCTTTAGCAATATAAAAACTTTTTTGAAAAAAAATAAAACCGATTTCCATATCAAAACACTACAAAGCCAAAAATTGATATGGAAGTCGGGTTTATTTTTTGCAAAAATGTTTTTATTTTTACGCTTTTTAGTGGGTAGATTTGTAATTTATCTAGTTACAAAAGCCAAAATGTCAACTACTTATCACCTTTTACAAAACATTGCTTTTCCCAATGCCGTTCCGTTAATTTTTGAGGAGTTCTCCTGTCCAAATCGATCCAGCCGTCTTCGATATATGAGGTAACATACATAAAAAAAGAATTCAAGACGAACTGAGAACATCCTCCTTTTTTTTAAGTCGGTTAAAAAAATAATTTTCCAAATTAGTTCGTAAATGACTGAGTTATACGCGAACAAAAAACGCAATGTAGAGTAAACGAAAAGATCGTCAATGTAGATATTTTTTTAGAGCTTTGTTGATTTTTCAGAAACGGCTTGTCCGATTTCAATAAAACTTTCATGGAACTATTTGGGAAGTATACCCTTTCCAACAAAAAAGAATTTTTCAAATCGGTTGGCAAGCTACGGAGCTATGCTCGGACAAACATAAAAAAAATATACAAACATCGTTTGGTTTTATTTATTTTAAACAATAATGGAATATACACTTAAATAAAAACCCTAAACTACATAATCACATACATCTAAAAATAAACTAAAATATGGCGTCCAGAAATTCGTACGCATCGCTGTCCACTGGTAATGTGCCCAAAAGACTGGCGGCATTGCCACGCTGTATGGCAATGCTTAACCGCTGTCCAAGGTAAAAGCCAGCCTTTGGGTCACGCGAAGTGTCAACTAGGCGTTTGGATAGGTCTTTAAATAATCTGTGCGCACTCGGACCCCACAACCCCAAGGTTTCAACCCCAAACGGCTCGAAAATATAACTACCAACAAGGTTATTATATTTCCGCCGCTTGAGGTTTTCAGCAGCCGCAGCGGCAGCGCCAGCACAGCAAGACGAGCTAGGAAGATGGGATGGCGCAAGAGTATCGACACAAGTTGCGTCCCACACTGAAGGCCTACCCATCTTCCAAGGAAATAAAGACATGCCGTCCGGTCTTTTGCCATCGTCGCGTGCCAGGCCATTGGGTTCTAATACAGCTGGAACGCCGACGGTGACAAGAGCTCGTCGGATGATGTCGTTAATATTCGCGTGCCGTGCTATGCGACCCGCACTGCGGCCGCATGAAAGGCCGTGGTGACCGAGGCTGTTGACAACTTCGCCGCAGTGGCAGCGATGAGCAGAACAACAAGGAGCACCTAATCGAAGGGAAGCAGCGAGGCGGAAAGTAGTATCATCGAACAAGGTGCCTATGTTCGACGACGGTAGTGCATGAAGCCAGAGACCCGACTCCCATTCACTCACAGCCAGCAAGCGCGCACGCTCTGCAGCGTGCTCGCTTCGTGCTCTCCGCCTGCCTCTCTCTACAAACATCTGAATTGAGACCTCCTCCTTTTTTAGAAGTCGGTTAAAAAGGGCTTTCTGTGACACTACCAATATGTTGCCTGTGGTTAGTATTCACAATTTTTTTTCGGAAATAAACACACACAACAACATACAATACAAAATTACAAATATTGTTACGAGCTGGGGTTCGGGATAGAAATAATTAACGCCAATTAAACCAAAATTAACACTTTTATTAATTAAACACAAAATAAAAATTTAACACAATTATTCGTACCACAACACTTGTCACTTAACACTTAAATTGCACTGAAATTCACTCGTATAGCTTCGATTGTATCGCCTCGGATCTTCTAATAAGACTGACTCTCTGCGCCCCTTTGCGATCTATTTATACCCCGGTCTATGAGCCCTAGAACATTCTTATAAAATCGACTCACTGTTTATACAGCCCAGAATATTCCAGAGCTACTTGAGATACACAGTACCGCTATTCGCCGCTAGATGGCGTTAGTGTCTCGACTAGATATACTCATTACTGCTACTCGCCGCTAGATGGCGTCAGTGTCTCGAACATTCTAGATTTTGGGGTCATCTTCCAGTCTTACCGGATGCAGCTGAGTATTAGTGTCTTACATGGAGCGACTGTCTATCTGACCTCCACAACCCAGTAACTGGGTAACACGATACCGCTTGGCTAGACCAGTGACAGATTTACTGGCTTCAGACTACCCGTAACGACTGTCAAAGATGTCTAAATAACAGCCGAGACCAATGGCTTAATGGGCTTTCCGAGGGCATCACACCGCCAACTTCCAAACTCCGAGCTACTACTGAGAAATTCCTTAAGCCTGCAATACATGTTGGCCGAGCGTTGTCGAGTGAAGGCCAATACCAACATGTAGACGGTATATTTTTCTTGTCCTGCTATCGCTCGGTGTCGCTTGCCTAGTTGGCCGAGTGGAGGCCAGCGTCAACGTGTATAGAGCTCATTTGGTGCAACTTGTCTTCACTCGCCGTTGCTCATGATCACTTGCCTCACTTCGGATCGGTGTTGGTTTTTGGTCACAAATCAAAAGCGATCGCCTGCGCTCGGCCAACGTGTGGGCAGCTCTGTAGACCCTCTTCTACATTGGTCGTCTGCATTGGCGTTCGACGAACTTGTCGAACGTGTGGACATTATTTCTTGCCTTGTACCTATTTGCCAACGCTCGCGTTGGCCTACGCTCGGCCAACATGTATTGCAGGCTTTACGGAAAAGCCAAATAGCACTTGTTTCCTGACCCGGAAATCGAGCCCGAGACATCATGCTCGCAACTGCGACTCGACCAACGAGGCAGTTACAAAAAAAAAATCCCCAAGCAGGTCCACACCAAAAGGGTTACCAACTCAGCATTTGCTACCATAACACACATTCAGACACACATTCTAAGCTTTGTGTCTTGATCTGAGGTTACATCACAGGTTGTGAGAATGTTCTAACGAGTTACCGCAGCCCTGAATGCAAAATTGATAAAAATAAATTATAATAAATAAAATTGTTTATTATGTCTCAAATAGTAACATTAACAAATATGAATGAAACAGCCCCAGTAAGTGGTAAATAACACTTGTGTCGGGGTTGTCTTGCTCCTCCCCTTTTTAACCTCTCAAGGACCGCCATTATTTACGTCAACTATTAGTTGAGCCCCGCTGGCACACAAATTTTGTGCCAGCGGGGCTCAACTAATACTTGTTAACTGGCACGTTTTTGTGCCGCTGGGGCTCTAGAGGTTAAAGATAATTGACAATATTAAGACTTAGTAGATTTAAATTTAACTTAGTTTAATTGAACGCTAGAAGTTTTTTTTGTATGTGGCATCTTGCATGTCAACCTCTGAGGTTCTCAGCTGCTTAACCAGACTTGCCTGTGGTTGCCTTAATTAATACGTAATTAAAGCTTCGAGCCAGGGCTTATAGAAAAACTTACAAACTAGGCGACTACACGCTAAGGGCACCCGTGGGGTTCGGACCTCGGCATAGGGCGTCGCAGGGGGAGGGCAGCCAGGGACAGGCTGGATCGGATCATTATTATTTTAGAGGAACGAATTTGAAGCTACTGGCTTAGCGTTGCGGGCTGGCTCTAGCAAGGGTCGGGGCGAGAAAGAGCAACTGAAGAAACAGGGTGGGGTCAGTAAAAGACAACCATCCTTCGTCTTTTCGAAATTTTCGGTCCTGTAAAAGTTTTCACAAGATATTTTACTGCAACATTTTAAAAGCAGTGGTGTTTTGTTTCTGCTTTTTTTACGGATGGAAAATCATCCAATAACTGCCTCCCGATTTGGGAGGATGTGTCAGACTTTTACTGACTAAAACCCATCCATGTTCCGTCAATTGCCTTTCGTGTTCCGTAATTCTTTCGAACAATTCCGCAACGTGAGGTTTCTGTTTTGATTTAAACTCACGTACTACAACTCGAAAGTCGGGCCTGTAACTGATCATATGCATACAAGTAATCTAAGGAATAGGGTACTTTCTAGACAGCTTGATCCACCGCGTCGACTTCATCATCAGGTAGAAAACGGTCAAATGCAAGCCTATAAATAACACATAAAAAGCAGAGCTTAATCGGTCATGGTCGTGTGTTGTTTTTTGTGATTATTGTTTGGTGTGATATGGTGAAAAGGCTTCTTGTAAATAGCCAAGTTTTCTTTGTAAATACAGTGTTCGTTTAGGTTAAAGAAAGAAAGAAGCGTTTATTGGCATTAAAACATCTTGAAACTAAATGCAATTTTAAAAGATCTGTTCCAAAAGTGCCTCAGCACAGTCTAAGCCAGATGGCATCACAAGATTGCTACCTGACGATGATTTTCAGCTGTTATTGCAAATATAAACACTTATTTAGAATAAAATATCGAAAAAAATGTGAAAAGATTATGATAACATAATATAAATCGTCTTTACGTCTTATTTAATCATAGATTATAAAATGGCAACAAAGACAGGGTTTTAAAATGGCGTCACCTGACTATGTATTGTCATCCAAACCAAGGAATTAACAAGATTGCTTATTACACGATTATTCTACCCACATTGTTTTTTAAACAAAATATAACGCGTATACAAAATTTCATCGTAATTGCTGGAGGATGGCTATATAATATAGACTACATTCAAATTAAAAAAAAAAATTCGTAGCCTGACCTCTAACTACAAGTATATTGTATCTCATTGAGAATTGTTACAAACTTTCGTTAAAAATCAAATCATCATAAAACAAAATAATACTCGTAATACATAAAAAAATATCTCCACTTAAGAGAAATAAAATAATATCACATTACATCAATTAGTAGCATCCTCTTACTAAAGAAAACTTATAAAAAAATAGAACTACACTTTTTTCTCAACAGTCTCAGTCATTGCTGCATTTTAGCTTACGTCATTTAAAACGATAAAAACAGAAAACGCAATGGAAAGTTAAACTTTGAAAGTATGTCACACCTCTTTTGATTAGTAAGAGTTTGATGTCCTGATGATCTTACTAAAGTCCCTATATCATAAAATTTATGTTCCATTTCAGTAAAAACCTCAAGATTTTGACCCATTAACGTCCTAATTAAGATTAGATGAGGATTTTTGAGATTATTACTTTATTTATTTTCATGTTAAGAATAATGTCTTATCAAACTAGTTTTTGACTTTTGTGTCCCGCTGAGATCATGATGGCCGCCGCTGTCTGTGGTTCAAATCCCGCCAGAATTATGATTTTTATGAAGGACTCTGGAGCTTTTTAGCTGGAAATGTCTTTTTGAGATTAAAGGTCAATTGATTGTAATTGCAGTATCTTTAAATAGATAAAACGAAGCAAATAAATTATCTATTTTTTATTGTAGAACTCATAATATTCAAAAGGTAAAAAATATAAAAACTAGCGTTAAATTGGCGGTTTTATCATACAGGACAATCTCTTATAGACAACCTTTGGATAAACACTTGAAGGAGATAAATTTACAGCGACTGGTCATCAAATTTCATAAATAATATTAATATAAAATACATACATACAAGACCAAAATAATATACTAATAAATATCAAATGTTTAATTGAGAAAAGATATTAAGAGTAGCGGTAAGGAACAGGCGCAAGTTGACGGCGGATCATGTTTCACGCTCGCCTCAAGATAGTCATCACAAATGACAGGACCCGCTAGAGCTAATGCCTGCCGGGGTTGAGGGAATTTTGTAATGAGATTCCGCGGCCCCAGCAGAACTAATAAGAAAGGAAGCTGGGGGTCTTTAAGTCAACAGTGAATAGGTTACTTCTAGGCAAGCGTGCTTCATCTTCGACCACATCATCACTTACCATCAAGTAACATTGTGATCAAACGTGAGCCTAAAATCAATTAAAAAAATTAAAATTAAAAAATCATCAGTTGGGGTTTTTACGCAGTAAGAGTCTGATACAGCCTTCTGATCCACCCAGTACGGAAGAATTCTTTAGATAATTTCCCCCTGATAGAAAAGGGTAAGTATATTTTTTGACAGTTATTTAATTTTAATTATGGTAAAAACTAGGCTGTCGTTCCATTTGAAATCCTTGAACTCAGCAGGACACGGTATCATAGAAGTCGACCCTAACATAGAAAAACACTGACCCTAACAGGGTACAAGTGTCTTCCTATTGTTGAGTTCAGTTTTACCTGTAAATCGCTTACGTTGAACCCGAGTTCAAACCACCTCGTTAAATTGCATAACAAGTTTACATCTCGGTAACTATTCCGTAACCAAACATTTATATCAAGCAATTAATTTTACTCTCACTCTACACGAGGCAATAAACCAATAAAACATGTGGTGATCCATAGATCATTCATGCGTTACCAACGATCTATCGATCTTTATGGTTCTTCGGAATCTATAAAGGACTTACACCACCTATTCCGTAGATATTTACGGTCATTTTTGTAATATCATAAACACGTTGGTGGTCTATTCCATATTCGAAGTTGGTTGTTTGTAAAATTTAAAAGTTGTAAGAGGTCATTATGGTCTGGCGTTTGACAGTGAACTTGTCATTGCTCAAATTAAAAAGTTAATGAGATGGGCGTCGTGGTCATAGACAATCGAGTGCTATTGAACGAATGGTTTTAATGATATTTGGAGAAAGTATGTTTAAATCAATTTGACTTCACTTGTTTGATTTTATAAGTGAATGGTCGATTGTTTGATTCTTCCTTTGCAATTGTTGATGGTCGTAAATATGTAGGCTACAGTCAATCAAGAGAGCGATAACGGTGATATTTCATCGCTCTAGAAACAAGAAAAAATGTGTAAATCTGTAAATATGTAAAAGTTTGTTAAAAGCATAAGCTTTAAGGGCCTTGCAGAATTTTTTATATTGAATATGCTCTCCCACTACTTGGTAGACATCCGCAAGCCCTTTTAAATATTCTTATTCTAGGCTACCGTGAGTTGTCTGTGTTTATTCAGCACCTTTGCCTAAGTCGGTTTTTGCGGAACTGTGCTGCCCAGGCACCAATTTTATAAAGTAGTTACCCAACAGTCACCCAAAATTTTGGCTTGGACCATATTAACCTAAAATTTTGATTTGGGCCATTTCAGCCTAGACCATTCTTTCCTGTGTAATTTTGATTTGGTAGCCTTTAATCTAAGTCGTGGCGATAAGATCTCAATTGTTTCTCCCGATAACTCAATGCATCAGTTAAGAAGACATATACATATATCAATAAAAGGAACAATCAAATTACTCAACCATTCAGAATACTCAAAACCATTCGTTCGACCAATCACCAAACTAACCCCCATCAGATCAAAACGTGACACGATGGAGATACTCCGCGTTCCTGGTACAAAATGGTGCGGCAAGGGATTTTCAGCGACACGGTACTCTCAGCTTGGGGGCCACACGAGAACTGACAGATGCTGTCGAGTCCATGACCTCCGATGCCCCTTCTGGATTGGTGGCATGGAGAAGAAGTATGGACTGTATAATTGGAGGGTGAACACGCTAATGCACTGCCGATGCGATGAAAGGTAGGCTGTATGTGTCGATGTCGTTGCTTCAATTTGCGCTGCTTTTTTTCGAACTCTCATTGTTGTCTATGGTTTTTGGCGCGGTTTTTGCTGTCATTTAAATTTTTTTGGTTCGCAATTTTTTATTTTGTATTTTCGTTACTGTTATAGAGGATATAAAACTTACTTTGATGGAAGATATCTAATGATATGCAGTACTCAGTTTGAAGCTGCGTATCTTAAAATAAGTGATTTTTATTTATTGATATACCATCAGATTTATGCTTGCTTATGTAATCGATGTTGTCTCGTATTTTATAAAATAGTAGTTGATTTTTTTTATCTATTTTACACGTATTTTGCATGATGTTGCACTTGTGGATGTTTTTCAAATTAAAAATATTATAATTGTTTTTTCATTTAGCGCGGCAAAGAGATTGACAAAACAATAAACACTACCATTAATTACAAATCAAGTAAATTAATATTATAAAAGATCATTAAACAAAAATATCACGTAATCATTATAACAAAAACTGGACATTAAAAATTAATTTACGGCCGTAAAGACAAACCACCATGCCGGCAACCATTTCTTTTTTACAAAGTGTCCCCAAATAGTTGAAAACATTAATAGAGCCATTTCCTTGATCCAAGATCCTAGTACCGGACAGAATTGATGCGTTATAATGAATAAAAAAAACTCAATGAATGTTTTGAGATAGAGCGGGAATAGAGAATAAAGAAATGCATAGAGACTACATTGATTTACGATTTTCTCCAAAAACATATTTTTAAGAGTTTCCTCTCGCAGGTCAACCTGTGAGATTGTCGGATGCTTAACTGGAGTTGCCTGTGGCTTCCTTAATTATAATAATTAAAGCCTCCAGCCACAGCATTAGTCAGCAGATGAGTTACTTTCAAACGAGTTAGGACAAATTGAAGATTTTTTTGTTTTTCCAGTAACTATATACTAAAATTCATTTTTATGTGCTTTTTTGAGAAAAAGCAAGTGCCGATTTCCCCAATAAATACTTTTTACTTACTATTTTTCTTTTTATGAAGCCAGCAACGGAAGCCAGTCATTTTTTATTTGCATTCTGTGTATTAAATTCTTCTCTGATTATATCAAAGACTGATGGATATCTATACCTCGTTTTTATACGTGGTTATATAGATAATTTAATACGTCATGTTGCACGTGACTTAATTCCGGAAGAAATTTCGCACATTTTTCGTGATATCCAATTGCGTGACAGAAACACACAAATAATAATATTGGGAGGGTTACTATTAATAATACTTAATAATAATACAGCCTATAAGAGGGAGGGTTAGGTACTATTAATTAATAAAAGTACAAATTTACAGTTAGAGAAAATCTTGTGAAAATGACGTTTTAAAAAATTTTAATAAACCAACCACGCCATATATTATGTATTAGTGACATAACATCGTAGTATAAATATATTATATAACTATATTAAAAGAAACCATTAAAAAACAAACTATTGGAAATATTGGTTGTATTTGTTTGTCTTAAAAAACGGGTGTATTCCCGTTGTCCCCGTAGTCCATGTCCCCGTTAAAGGGGACAAAGGGAATTTAATAAAATAATTAAAATTACTTCCCGTTGTCCCCGTTATGTACATATGAGCAACGGGGACAACGGACAATTAAGATTTGACGTATCGTTGTCCCCTTTAAATTTTATTTATTTAATAAATACCTTATTTATTATGATTTAGTTTTAAATGAAAGGGTGGAATGAAACACAAAGTATTTAAATGTTATACTTACAAAAACATATCACATTAATATACCTATTTAACTATAACGTCACAGAATTAACATAGCATAAAAACAATTTAGATAATAAAAACAAAAATAGGATTTAACTTAAAGCTTAAACATAATGAAAAAAAAACAATTGAAATAAAATTGACTACAAACAGAACTTTGATGTAATACTCATTAATAATATCACATTTATTTAGATTACAGAATTGGTAATAATCAACATTTATATATTATCATTTATTTCATTATTATTTTTAATACATTCGTAAATTATAAATACTTGTGTCGCAATCACATGTGTAGCTATTGCTTAGATATTATGTGTTTTTTTATTTTGTATGTAGTCTTTAGTTCCATTTCATTTGCATAGGTACAATATTCTCTCTATTAAGGCACTCTCATTTTTAATTTTAACTCAACGGGGACAACGGGCATAATTTGAAAAGCATATATTACAAGAAATTAACGGGGACATCGTACGGGGACAACGGGAAGTAATTTTAATTATTTTATTAAATTCCCTTTGTCCCCTTTAACGGGGACACGGACTACGGTGACAACGGGAATGCACCAAAAAACGGACCACAATAATTAAACATGGCCATAGACAATCCATTCCACCTTACTCTGTCCAACGAAAGAGGTTCAGATTTTATCTCGCACCTTCTAATTGGTGGTCATAAATAAATATCTGTGCTCAATATCTTCGTCTGTCTGTCTGTTGTACGTATAGTGATAAAATGCGGGTTTATAACTTAATTATTATATGGATAGTTTATAAACTACTTTATACATCTGTGGACAAAAAAAAACTAAAAAAAAAAAACTCCATCGCAAAAGGATATCAAAGTAAATCTAAAGAAATTATAAGTTTTGAATTTAATTAAATTATGTTTTAATGAACGTATACTACTGTTTCCATAGACTTTTTGACAAGACAACTTCGGTATATAAAAATACATAAAATAGTATTAATAAATCATGTTTTTGTACATACCTATAACGTTTAGAAATATATCTTCAAATCAGAAATATTTAACTTTGCTTTCTTAATGAGGAAGACTGAGTCACCTTTGTTCAAAATTCGATAACGTAGAAAATGTTACCCATATTTTATTTATTTATTTACATGGGAGACCAAGAGCTAATTAAATTAATCTAGAAACAGTGTGAAAATTTGACAGCCAATTACATGTCTCCACGTATAGTTACATGTGAACATTTTGGCGGATTATGTCCGGAACACACACATTTTCTTTTTGTTTCATTTTTATTATTAATTTATCCTTCATTATTGAAGTCTAATGTTGTCGCTTGTCAAGTTTATTTTAATACAATATAAAGTTTTTTTGTGAATGGGAGAACACCGTAGACTCTTAGATTTGTTTTACAATTTTTTATTTGTAATTTCATTGTGCTGTATTAATTGGTCTATACTGTCCTCTCATTCCTAATTAACCTGTAATATGGATACATTGTAAAAATGATATTTATATTTGAAAAAAGTACTTAACTTTGGAGTTTCTTGCTGATTCTTCTCCATAGAAAACGATCAATTTCGAACCTAACTGCTGACATCTTGTAAGTGCCCATGTAAATAAAACATTTTGAGTTTTAGTTTGAACGAAGTTGAAAGAAAGGAGTATTTGCAAAGAAGAAAAAAATTGTTAATGTAGATATTGAGCTTAGGTTAAGTGAATGTTAAAAAAGACCCTACGAGAGTGGCATGGTCATTGTTATCAAACCCTCTATAAAAAGAAAAATAAAGAAGAAATAAAAAGAAAAAAAAACAGTTTTTTTTTCACATAGGCCTACATGGACACTTATAAAATGTAGAAGTTAGTGCGCAGTTCGAAACTGGTCGTTTCCTATGGAGAAGAAGCGGAAAGAAACTCCACGATTAATTTTTTAAATATAATTGATTTTCACAATCTTTGTATAAGTAATACATAATTTTCTTTACGTATGAGAGGACAGTATAGACCTATTGACATTATACAATGTAATAACTAATCAGAAATTAATCTCAGAGTCCATAGTGTTCTCGCATTCATTTCGAAATGAGCTGAACTACAGCAAAGCTCAAAAAAAATGTGTAAGTAAATTAAAAGAATCTAAAAATAACCACAACAATCACACACAAAAAAAGAGGAGTTGTTAACAGATCTTTATGCAATAAGCCAGGGAAGTCACATGAGCAGAAGGAATCATTGCCAAGCAGTCTTATCTTCAACGTAGTCCTTAGTCTTATAAAAATCTTATAATAATATAAATCTTAAAATAAAAAGGATACAGAACCTTTAAACATAAATACCAATAATTTATTCAACTCGATAATAGTAACAAAAAGGACCATCAGAACAAGTTTAAACTAGGTGTTTATGGTCTCCAATTGTCAAAAACGATCCTTTTCACGCTCGGGACAGGGGCAAAGGAAAAAATCCTACACAGCCTTTCATCCGATAGATTGGATTAGAGATTGGTAAGATCGATAACAATCGTATTACTTTTGGTTGCTACATAAAATAACTTTTTTAGGATTCCGTTATAATTTTGAACTAGCTATGCTCGCTATTTCGTTCGAATAGAAAGTTTTTCTCTTGTACCTAAATCCCGATAATTTCCGATTCGAAATTTGTCCTCTAACTTCCTCTATCTTTCAGTGAAAGTCTCATTACATCGGTTCAGATCAGTCCATAAACAGAAAGACAGACAAAAAGACAATCATTTTAAAAAATCTGAGCGTCAATAACTATAGTGTAAATAACTATAAGAAAATTAAGTTATTTTGAATCACAGACAGACACTACAATTTTGTTTATATGTATAAAAGAATATGTATAGATAGATAGAGTCCTTGTGTATGAGAGTACAAAGTTGTTAATGGAATCTTTCATACTAGTTTATTACAGTTTTATTGAAACAAGAGACGATATTTCACGCTTCATTCTAGTATTACCTCTTTGTTATACAAAGAAAATCGTGTTCAATACCTCGTTACCCTTGTTTGAAAAAACACCCAAGTCGGCCGTAGCAAAGATAATAAAATCTGCACAGATGGGGATGGCTCAGATCTCTGTATATGCGGCGTGACCCCAAAGACAATGGCCCACCTTCTATCTTGTTCCGCGTGTCCCGTCGCCTGTACTCTTGAAGATGTTATGTCTGCATCAGCAAGCGAAATTCACATAGCTGAGTTTGGGGCCAAACTTATATAAAACATTATTGCTGTCGACACGCTAAGAAGAAAAAAACACCGTTTCTTCTCTCCGTTAAATAATTATTGAAAAAGTTAAATGAAGAATACTAAATTAGCAAGAACACAACAAAGACATTTTCATCAGGTCCCTATCGATTTTTTCCACGTTTTTGCACGCAAACCGTTTACGTCAACTTGACGCGCGATGGCGCCATTTTCTCCGTTCGAAATTCGAAAATCGCGCGCGGCTCAATGGGCGGGTAATGACGCGGAAAGCATAGACTAAACAGGTGTCCGCTTCCCCTGTTCCCAGTTTATTTTCAGTCTGTTCTAAAATTGAAAATGTGGCGAACTACGTGCTTATTTACTGTATAAAGGAAACCATTGTTATAGTATTTATAACTGGCAAAATATAAATAGAGCTTGAATGACTTTTACATTGTTTTGCGCACTACAGTCTAGATTATTTAGCTGTTCGCGATACGGTAGTAACTTAGTAAGTGAGTTCTTGTTAGTAACAAAAAATAATTTATTTAAATGTGATTGGTTTCTGGAACAATGTATTAAGACGTAATTAAAGTTAACTGAAGAAACTAGGAAAGACAAAACAATGTTTATGGGGAATGTTTACCTAACTTGAAAAACAAAATCGTTATTCTAAAAAGAACCCTCACTTTTTTCCCGCCTAAACCGCTGTCAAAAAACTGTCAGCGGCGCCATCTTAGCGTTTATGGTCGCGTTCCGTTATCGCCACGCTCCGTAGGATTTATAATGTGTGAATAATACGCGTGGAGGTTAAATATGCCTTCTGACAATACATAAATTATTAGAGGGGCCTCCTCTGGCGGCTAGGTGAGATAACTATATTCTTGTTTATCGGCCTGGAAAGGTTTCTTACTCGGGGACAACAACAATGGGCGTCTATTTGTTACGTCATTTATTTGATTTTATTTATAAAAGGTGGTTTTTGGCACCTTTTTAGGTGTAGTAACCGATTGTTTGTGGTCTGCACGTGGTTTAAGCTAATCTTTTTTTAACCTCTTAAGAATCCTATTTATTTTAGGACTAAGTATTAAAACAGTTTCTTAAAAATAATGTGCCTGTACCATAGACAAATAGAACTGTCTCCCAGTCCTAGCTCAAGAGATTTTAAAGTACGTACATAAGTAAGTACGCTATTCGTAGCATAGTATTATGACCCTATTTTGATTCGTACATTGTTCCTGACAGGTTTTTAAGCCTACTTCATATAATATTATTCGTTTGGCGCTGACAGCCGTAATACATACACGCTGATAGACGTAATACTCTGCCTAGTATGGCTATAGATGGCAACAACATACATATAACGACCCCCCCAACCAAGAACTCGGTAATGTGCTATTATAGGCTTTATGCTGTTATGTCAAATTTGGCATCTATAGACCGGAATACAGCTTAGCAATTTTTTTTAGATTTATTCCTAATGATATTTACAAAGATATCATGACACACATGATATTTTATGTACCTATGTATAGAATTTTAGGTATTTTTTATTAAAAAACTAGGTTTTGAATAAAATGAATTTCATATCAATGACACAGTGAACATATCCCAAAAAAATTGCTTCCATTTAATACATCAATGACTTCAATAATCCCTCTGGTTAAAACATTAAAACATATTTAATAAAATCACTAAATCTTTTCTCCTGTAAAATATTGAATTTTCGATTACCGATTACATATGTTGTTTCAGCCTGTATGTAACTTTTTTGTATTTTTATTCTAAATTTTTTCAATAATATATTATTAATATCACTAAAAATAAGCGCCAATAGATATATGCATGTGCATGCGACCTCATTTGTTTTCCGAGTTCATATTTCGAACTGTACCCTCAATTCAAAAACATATAAAATCTATCATAACTTACTAAGTACTACGTAATATAATAAAAGTTTGTGTGTGTGTTTATTACTCTTTCACGCAGAAATAATATTTACAGATAGTTGAAATCCTGGAATAAAACATAGGCTAGTTTTTATGAAAAAAAACAAATGTTTTTATTTATTCGGGTCTGCATTTTGTGGAGGAGGTGGGGCTTAGCGTGTGCGAAAACAACGCAGGCGTAGGTCAAGATGGGACAGATTACCGCGGTAAAGATACGCAGCTTGCACCTGAGTAATAATCCGCTGCGGGCCCCAAGGATGAAGTAGAGCCTACCTAGAGTGAAAGCAGCGCGCAAACGTGCCTGCCTTATGTGCTCAGCGAAGGAGAGGTGTCTATCGAGAACCACGCCTAAGTATTTGGCTTGCTTTTCTCAAGGTCTTTCGATCTGCTTGCCGTTCATGGTAATCGGACGGGGGGAGTGTGGGTTTATCCGCGGTTTGGAAAAGAGGACCGCCTGGCTTTTGTCGGGATTCACTTCGATTCTCCACTTCCGGAACCATTTGCCCAGAGTGTTTGCGGACGCTTGGAGAGTGCGAGCGATGGCATCAGGTTTCTGCCCGGTATAATACGAGTATATAGCCGTATCGTCGGCGAATAGAGCTAGCTGGGTATTTTTATGTTTGGGGATATCGCTAGTGAACAGCGTGAAAAAGACGGGGGATAGTACTATCCCCGTTACTTACTATCTTCCTAAGGCTCCGTAAGGAGCCTTGAGGAACACCTGCGCGAATGGGATGGGGGGAGGAAAGCTCTCCCTCAATTCGATAACGAAAGGTGCGATTCGATAAAAAGTCTCACAAGATGAGCACGAGACGGTCAGGCACGCCGGGTTGGTATAGTTTATAGATAACGCTTTCGCTATGTCGAAGAATAAGACTCCCGTCATCGCGCCCCGTTGGAAGCCGGCGCTGAGGTGTTCAACGATGCGGTGGACTTGCTACATTCATGAGTGTTCGGTTCTAAATTCAAACTGCTAATTGGATATTATGGCTCTTTGCTTCGGCAAAATCTTTGAGCCGCTTATATATAAGCCTTTCATAGATTTTGCCGAGGACGTTGAATAAACTAATGGGACGGTAGCTAGACGGATCACAATTGTCTGGTTTGGGGATACCTATGACGGTGGCCTGTTTCCAGGTTGCGGGGAACATATTATTGCTCAATGAGCCATTGAAGATGGCAGTCATTGGCACTATAAGCTGGGCGGGGAAAAGTTTGAAAACCCTATTGGCGATGTCGTCGGAGCCAGGGGCTTTTCACGGTTGGAGACTTTTAATGATGTTCTGGACCTCATCAGGAGTGATGGGGGCAAGTGGATTATCAGGATCTTCGACGTGCGGAAGGGAAGAATCTGTATATGTTCGACTTCGGCGTTAACCATATCGAGGTGGCCTTGGTCTACTGGTTGAGAGCTGGGAGAACATTGGGACTCTAGGCTGTCGGCTAGGCATTCTGCTTTTTCAAAGTTATCGAAGGCGACACTCTTATCGGGACGAATGAGAGGAGGAATTGTGGCCTCTTGGATCTTAACTTCCTCTGAAGCTACCAGAAGGCAAGATGGGTGGGCTCAAGTTCGCTCAGCATCTTGTCGCAGCTCGCATGACGCTGCTCAGCAATGCGTTTCCTTACAGCATGCTGTAAGTTGCGCATGTGAGCTCTGTTTGTGGCGCAGGGCAAAAAAGCGCTGTACGCACGAATAGCTGCGTTCTTCTCAGTTATCAGATTTCGTACTTCGTCCGGGTGTTTCCAGCGGTGGTCTTCCACTACTGGAATTTCCCTTGAACATCGTTCAGGACGGATTGTACATGATCGGTAAGCGAGTCGATCGCCGCCGTCGTATCAGCGACTGAGACTATGTGGTCAGGAATGGTGTCCAAGTGAGGCGACGTGGTGGATTTCAGTTTTTCACTTACTTTCCTCCAGTCGGTGATCAATTGGGTTGGGGGAGGTAAAGTCTTGGAATAACAGACAGGCTACTATTTATCCCGGTATTACAAAAAAAAAAACACTCCAACGAAGTCGCAGGCACAAGCTAGTATCAATTAAATTTAAAATAACTATACTTATATAGACCAACATATACAAAGTAATATGTACGTAAATTATGGAGTTTAGTCATCTTAATCCATCAGAAATCTGACTTGTTTCTATTTAATAAGTTGATCTTGAAATATCAATTTGCAACGAACTGCCAAGCAATGCTAACTGGTCGTGAAATGGTGCTTAAAATAGTTCACAAGTTACATCTAACTGTGCAATACGGTATGTCATTTGTATACACTATTCATGTGGCGTCTAGATCTAAATATGGTGAATCGTTTAGCTTCGTGTTTTATTTGAAACTAGCTTACGCCCGCGGCTTTGGTCGTGTGTAAGGTTTTCAGCAAAATTAAACAAAAAATATTATAGAGTACCGTATTTATTAGTTTATTATTTTAGCATATATAATATGTATTTTATTAGTATTATATACATTATCTCTGTCCTTTTTCTAGTACATCTACCACAATGTTTTTGCTCCATCTTCGACCACATTACTTTACTATCACACGCTTACCATCAGGTGAGATGGTGACCACCATCTATTTTTTTTATTCAGAATAGCCTCACGATTGGTCAAAAGTGAGGCTATCCTGAATAAAAAAAAAATGTGGTTTATATTTAACCCAAAGATAAGTTCACCCGTGTACACAAGTTTAAATAAATAAATAAATTTAAGTAGCTTATGTCACTATCTTCTCACACCAAAAAAGACATCGAAACTTTGTTCCGTTTTGACCTTATTGTTTCCTAACTGACTACCCTGAGAAGAAACACCGCTTCATATAGCTTTACTTATAATAAGCAAATAAACCTCTATGATTAAATCGCAGGTATCGTACCTACGTAACATTATTATGCATTGCTGTCATTTTCTCTTAATCTATTATTTATTTATTAAAACTCTATGCAACACAAAATGTACAAAGGCGGACTTAATGCCGTAGACATTCTCTACCAGTCAACCATGGGTGGTGAAGAGATAACATGGCAGGTAAATAAAAAAAATAAACTAAGTAGTCAATATATTCAAAGCAAAAGTCTTAACTGAAATAAACTTACATATTTATCATAATACATACCAAATATATATTAGTAAAAATTCATAGAAAGGGGGTTATGAAAACTCTGCTTCCACTAATTATTTGAAAAAAATCCCGCAACTTTCTCTTAAACGCATATTGACTGGTGGCCGTCCTGATATCAAGAGGTAGTGCATTCCACAGAAGAATGGACTGTATATAAAAAGAAGAAATAATAAAATCAGATGTGTGTGGAGAACAGAGTAAGAGAAGATTATTGAAAGAGCGCAGACTTTTAGCGTGTGAAGAACATAGAAATCTAAAATGAGAAATAAGGTAAAGGGAGGGTTAGGAGAGTTCAGCAAAGAGAAAAGCGTAGTCAAGGCGTGCAAACTTCTTCTCTGGCGAATGGGCATCCATTTGAGCTCGGTTCTGTACCTCGTTAGGTGGTCATATTTTTTAAAATTAAATATGAACCGGATACAGCTATTAAGAAGCCTATCGAGCTTATCCAGCAAGACCACATTCAAGTCTAAGTAGCACACGTCACCAGTCGATTATAGGGAAAATTTAAGTCTGCACAAGCATTGTCTTGGTACATACAATACACAAGTATACAATACAATACACAATATAGTAGTATACAATTAAAGAGCAAAGCAGGGTTTAAGAAAATAACAATACATAATTATTTAGCGTAATTAAACTATGTTATTTCTTGAAGCGTCAATAGTCTAAGGGCTAAGGTACCGGACTTGTGATCGACTCGGTCGCGGATTCGAATCCCACCCATTACCATATGGCCGTGAACCCACTCCAGACATAAGAATATTGGAGCTTAGTTCGAGGGGTTAACAAGATTGCTAGTAAGGTGAATTCAGCCCACATTGTTGCACAAGTTCTCATTTAAATAGAAAAAAAAAGTTATTTAAAAAATCTAAAAAACCCGACTGCTCAACTGAAATGCAAGAAACAAGCAGATTTTTATTTTAAAAAGTGATAAGCAGGCGGGACCCAAATGAACATTTTTTTTTTAATGGGATGGGTCCGCCTTCTTATCACTTTTTAAAATAAAAATCTGCTTGTTTTTTTTTTTTTTTTTTTTTTTTTTTTTTTTTTTTTTTTTTTTTATTTAGAATAGGTTAGCGTTTGACCACCATCTCACCTGATGGTAAGTGATGATGTGGTCGAAGATGGAGCACGCTTACCTAAAAGTAACCTATTCACTCTTGACTTAAAGACTCCTAGGTTATAGCTAGTTGTTTCTTGCATTTCAGTTGAACAGTCGGGTTTTTTAGATTTTTTAAATAACTTTTTTTTTCAACTTTTTAGTTAAAATATTAACTAACGATTTTTTAGTTTTCCCGGTTGTGTCACATTGGCACTCCACTGGATTCAGAAAGTAAAGTCCATATTTTTAAATTTTCTCATTGTATTATCTTGCTAGTATTACACTAATGATAAACATGATATACATTTTTAAAACCCTGTATTAAGCCCTTTAATTTGATACCCATATTGTAGTATTCGAAAAAATAATTTATTTTTTTCACTATGTGTAATGGCTTCGCACAGCCGCCATGTTTAATTTTTTCAAATGTCACCTATCTAAGAACACTTGGGCTGCTAAGACAAATCTAACGATACCTCAATTGTGTGAATCCGTTCAGCGGTTCTGGAGATATGAGGTAATAAAGAATATTACATACATACATACATACATACATACAAGATACGCGCGAAAAACATAATCCTTCCTTTGCAGTCGGGAAAAAGGGTATTTATTCTAAATCCGCGGGTTTTCATATAAAAATCGAACGGATTTTCTCTTCCCCAGATCTCTAGTTAACCCACAGAGATTTCTAAACTTCCATACAATCTGGCGGACTTTGACATAAATTGGTCTCTCCCAGCTATGTATTATCGAGTCGCATTGTGAACACCGATCAGCATATTATTTTAGTAATCGGTATTCGAGTGCTGTTATTTGTAACCGCGTTTTGCCTTAACCGTTATCAGGGCTGTTAAGTAGTATTGGAAAATGTATAGAAATTCGAGATTTTGCCAAAAAGGATGGGTGACTTTTTGTAATATTTAGACTCCTCTGTGCTTTGGAACAGCCGATAAGCTGTTGGTTCCGGCTTTCATAAATGTACAATTTTGACAGTGATCGGGTAGTCGGATTCTATCAAATCTAACACGAGTCTTGCTAATCGTGTTACCCAGATACCGGGTTCTGGAGGACGGATAAGCCGACTCCGTGAATAATACTCGTACTCTGAAACATTCGGTTAGACTCTAAGGCTAGGCAGATAATAATAGTTATTTTGAAATAATCACTGTTAGTTTTATTCGTTAATCTCGAATTCAAAGCAAAACGCAGTGTTATTTACTCCTTTTAACCTTTAACTGACGTTAGAATTGTACTTTTACTCATTTTGGTAACCTTTTCAGTACTGTGGGAATATCCAAAGAAAGCTAATTGAGAATGCTCAAAAAAGGTTTATGACTTTATGAGCCTCAGATAATATTATGTTCAGAAATTCATGTTATGAGCTAAATATATATATCTCTATTTTACTGTTATTCTCAAAAATTTAAGAAAAATGCCTCAGCAATATTTTCGTATTTCTTAAGAAATATATCATGAACTTTAAGCTCGTTTTGGCTTCCCTAAATGTAGTGTTGTTATGTAGGCGTGCGACTAGCCGTGCAGCGAATACTGAATACAGATCGCAAGCTGAGATCATAGACAATAATCTCTATTCCACATTGACAGCTGTCAAAATTTTGCGCGCCAAAATAGACTGTATAACTTAGTGTACAAGAATGTGTGTCAAGCAGATGAAATAACGAAAAATTATGATAAAAATGCTAGAAGAGTAGTTCATGTTTCTCTAAAATATATGATTGGAATACTAAACAGTCTCTAATGTTATGACTGTGTAAACAGTTATCTAGAGCAAAAATTTGGTAGTGCATATGACTTGACGGGGCCCAATAGGGCCACTACCTGTCGCGGTTGCAGGAATGTTTTAACGAGTTACCGCGGCCCTGGAACGCGAGGGTAAATGAAGGAACTGGGTGGAGTTTTAGTCAGTAAATGGAGTAGTCATTTGATGATGTTCCCACCGAAACAAAAGTGCATATCGATGCTTAAAAGGCAACCATTACTAGGCGACATTGAGTAAATTTTACAGGAGAGTGATTTAAAATTCAAATATTAAAAAAAAAAACATAACAGTCTACTTAATTGTTCGATTCGATTAAAATCATGTTAACTATCGTTCTGCCCATATTATTGTTATTATATTATTTTTTTGACATTATTTGCATTTTTTCATTAGATATTATTTTATTTTATTGGTATGAGAATAGACAAGAATAACATGAACACTAACATAGTTTGTATGGACAATTTTGTAAAGTCTGAAATAAATGTATTCAATTCAATTCAATAACAATAACATTTTAGGTTCTGTGAGTATGTATGTAGAACAATCTTCTTACTTATACTTGCAGAATGAAATTATGCTTTATATTGCTGGAATTCATGAGAAATAATCTGAGGCACTTTAAATCAAGAGTGAATAGGTTACTTCTAGGAAAGCGTGCTTCATCTTCAACCACATCATTGGTTACCGTAAGGTGAGATGGTGGTCAAATGCGAGGTTGTAATCAATAATAAAACAAATAAATTTACTAACCAAAATTATTTTTTTAGATAGCCCAAAAAACTATTATATTTATATTTTACTAGCTGACCCGCCACGACTTCGTTCGTATCCTACCCTACCCTACCAATACCCCACCCCTACCCCTTCCCTACCTCTACCCTACCCTAACCTTATCCTTGAGACATTTCCTACTTTTTTTTTCATAAGAACCTTCTCCTGACAAAACCAAACACAACAAAAAAGAATCAGCCAAATCGGTCCAGCCGTTTTCGTGTTTTGCGCTTAGCAACACATTTAGCGATTCATTTTTATTATATAGATTGCCCCAATAAAACAGAATACTTTTATCCAGAACTGGAGTCAAGTCTAGGCGAAACCGTAGGCCCGGGGTTGCGGGAATGTTCTAACGAGATACCGCGGCCCCGGAACTTAAGGGCAGCTGAAGGAACAGGGTGGGTTTAGTCAGTAGAAGTCTGACACTCCCTTCCACTCCACCCAGAGCGGGAGAAGTCATTCGATGATTTTCCCACCAAGAGAAAAAAAAGGCGAAACCGTAGACAGGAGCTTGTCCATTAAATAAAAGTACACAATTAAGCAACTTTAAAACTGCAACTTTCAAGCTAAGCAAGTATACGGGTTTATAAAAGTCCTGTCTAAGTTCGACTTGAGCCCGTATTATACTAGAAAAGAAAAAAGCTTAAACTTAATAAACAAATAAGTTATTTAGTAGTAGAACCATTAGCAGAGGAGCTCATGGTTTGATTACAGCTACTTGGATGGATTGTCAAAGTTAAGCAGCTCTTGCCAAGGTTGGTTATAGGATGGGTGGGTGACCATCATTACATATCGAGATTCTTCCGTGCCTCGGAATGCACGCTAAGCCGTTGTCATTGGTCTTGTAAACCTTTGTCTGTCGTTTACGGGCAGTAAAAATCATCAGATCAGATAAGTATTCGCTCCATGTAATGCAATAGTACCCAGCTGTAGGCGTGTGACTCTTTGCTGAACCGACTCAGTGATTCGAATCATTGAAGTGATTCAAAAGATTGGTTCAGTAACAACGTTTCGAACGCAACATTTGGATCTGAAACATTACTATGCTATAGCTCTTCCGCGCGACGCGTCGCTCGCGAGGCGTCTGAGCAGTGAGCGAGCGAGACAGGGAGACTGTATCGTATGAACGAAGATTGACTTTATTTATAATCTCACTTATTGCAATAAATATGTAGACATAACATTCCGCATAGATGCCACAAAACATTTCTATGTCTCAATACTAAACGCCCGCGACGCAACGTAAGATTGTTACGTTTCTGTACATTACGTTGCGTCGCAGGCGACTACTGAGTCATTTGAGCCGATGATCTGAATGAGCCAAATGAGTCATATCAGTGATCCGGATCATTTCAGTGATCGAGATGCAAATGTTTCAATCTCAAAAATGATTCACTTTGCCCACCTCTACAAGGCTGCATCCCGTCAGACTGGAAGCCGACTCCTACATAGTTAGGAAAAGTCTAAGCGGTTGATAATGAGCAGGGTACTTTGTGTAATTTATTTTTTTATTTCATTGCTCTCAAAACGAATTACACCTATTTTTTATACAGTACACTATTTCATTCCTAAGTCTAATTGAGCCTATACAATGATCCGGCTCGAAGGACCATTGCAGCGCGTCGGTGAGATGAGTGGTCTGGCGGTCGCGCAGCGGTCGCTTGGAGCGGGCTCGACACCTCGAGACCCCGCGCATTCCCCGCAGTGGATCATGCGCATAGGTGATGCGCCGACAGTCATTGCTCTCAAAATGGTGAATGAAAACATCGTGAGGAAACCGGCTTGTCCTGGGACCGAAAATCCGATGACATAATTGACATCGACCAACCGGCACTGAGGCCGAATTATGGACTACGGCCTATTCTCTCTCATAGAGAGGAGGCACGGGCCTGCAGTGGGAACGTATAAGGCTGATTATGTTACCTATTTTCTCTCTCTGTGGTCGACCATTCATGACTGAAGATCGCGATCACCATTCTTCACTCAGCGGTCTGTCAGGCTTTTCCATTATTTGCAGTCAGTAATAATGAAATAATGATGTTTATTTTGCAATATGGTTATAAATAACACTTTCACACGTCGTTTTTTTTTTTTTGTAAATGTAAACTAGGTAAGGTCGGTGTTTCTTAACAGACTACTCTGTGAAGAAACACTGAAACAAACTCAGAGGTCAACGTCTCTTTTAAAGTCCATAGAATCTGTAGCGATCAAATCATATGAGAGCCATGTAGGCTTATGTCTGTGGCGCCCTTTAGAGGACAGAATCACACAGATTTGAGCAGGTTGGAGTAGATTTGAGTAGCTAACCGGACCACTTCCTGGAACCTATGGGAGCTGGTCTGCTGCAGTTAGTAGCCGTTAATGTGACCGAAAAATCTGAGGATTCTACGTCGGCATCCTGTGCACATATGATCTTTGATACCGAGCTCTGTAGTATAGATACATACATTTTATGGTTATCTATTTTTAGGGTTCCGTACCCAACGGGTAAAAACGGGACCCTATTACTAAGACTCCGCTGTCTATCTGTCACCAGGCTGTATCACATGAACCGTGATAGCTAGACAGTTGAAATTTTCACAAATGATGTGTTTCTGTTGCCGCTATAACAACAAATACTAAAAACAGAATAAAAAAAAATTTAGGGGGCTCCTATACAACAAACTTGATTTTTTGCCGTGTTTTATAGATAAGGTAAGGAAATCTTCGTGATCTCCGACTCGCACTTGGCTGGTCTTTTTTATTTAGTTTAAAACGCTTCTAAACATTGTTAAGAACCCGTTCCGAATTAAACTTACCGCTTCACATACTTTGTAAGATACATAAATCTTTAAACGTAACTGAATTCCTCGAAGGGATTAGCAGAAATGTATATTAGCTGTACGCAATACAGTTGTGTAGGTTGATTGACTGCCTCAATCGGGAATCGAAGCTGAGTCAGCATTCGTGCAGTTTAACCAATTAAAGACTATATTATATCGGCTTCTGTGTTCCCTGCCACTTATGACCTTTCAGCCTTTAAAGCAAGAGTAAATAGGCATCTTCTGTGCCCGCTCATTACATCGTAGACCTCATCTATCGCTTACCATCAGGTGAGATCGAAGTCAAGAGTTGGCTGATCCGTAATAATAATAAAAGAAAATCAAAGAAAAAACTTAAGGTTCCAAGTTGAGCTACGCGATAACTGACCAATGATTGCACTGTTTGGAGTCTGCTCAAATCTGTGTCCTCTAAAGGGCGCCACAAATATGAGAGCCATGACTACATGGCTCTCATATTTGATCACTACAGATTTTATAGACTTTAAAACAGACGTTGACCTCTGAGTTTTTCTCAGTGCTTCTTCTTAGAGTAGTCAGTTAGGAAACACTGGCCTCAACTAGTTTACATTTACGAAAACAAGTCGAAAACTAGTCAAAGCTCCAGAGCCTTGAACATCGAAGACGAGTTGCAAGTCTATCGGCTTTCTATCAGTTACATTTCGGGGAGTATGCGATGGAATTATACAATCTAATTCCGCCAAGTCCGTTCCATCATCGGACTACAAGACAAACGACGATGCGCCATCGTTACATGGTGAACATCCCACCCATACGCACTAAACGTTTTGGGAATACTTTCATTGTGCGTACGGCTAAGGAGTGGAATTCCCTGCCGGAGTCTGTGTTGTCCGATAGCTACAACCTAGGGGTCTTTAAGTCAAGAGTGAATAGGTTACTTTTAGGTAAGCGTGCTCCATCTTCGACCACAACATCAACTGAGATGGTGGTCAAACACGAACCTATTATCTATAAAGAAAAAAAAACAAAAATGACGAGTGAAAGTGTTATTTATAACCTATTTGCAAAATAAACATCATTATTTCAAAGAAATAACTGGATCATCATCTGTGTGAATAGGTTACTTTTAGGTAAGCGTACTCCATCTTCGACCACAACGTCAGCTGAGATGGTGGTCAAACGCGAACCTATTATCAATAATAAAATAAACATAAATGACGAGTGAAAGTGTTATTTATAACCTATTTGCAAAATAAACATCATTATTGCAAAATGGATCATCATCTGCTTAACCTTTTCGGCCGTTTTCTCACTACGCGAAACCAACACAACATCAACACAACATAATGTTGTGACAACTCCAACCGCCATACTAATGTATGCGCCGTTTTCTCACACACGAGGACAACACGACATCAACACAACTTTTAATGTTGTGTTGATGTCGTGTTGGTTTGGCGTAGTGAGAAAACGGCCTTCCAGTCTAACCGAAGGCAGCTACTAGAGTTTTGCATTTTTTTTTTTTAGGTAGGGCCACTCGTAGATCAGCTCAGTAAGGCTGTGCGTCTACTTAACCGGTCTGTTAAGAGTTTTGCATGGTGCTGACCTCCATAACATTACCTTTTGTGAACGAAACCATAGCGCGATCTAATTCGACGCCAACGCCATCTAGTTAGGAAAAAAAGAAACAATTTTATATGGTGAAAAATTATTATGACTTTACACTACTTTAACATAAAATAAATAGCTGTGAGTGAGTAAAAATAAATCCAGTTAGTTTTACATCACATTTAAGTTTATAATTTTATGGTTTTTCATCAAAAATTTTGAAATTAAAATCATCATCCAACACCAGCCTTGCTAAGGGGTATTGTGTTACCCAGCTACGGGCTGTGGAGGTCAGATAAAGAAAGAAAGAAATATTTATTTAGATATGCAATAATTCCACTAAAACACTAGTACTCAGCTGCATCTATTTGGTGGAAACTGACCCCAAAATTGGAAAAAGGCAAAGCAGATGATATAAAAAAGTTAGACTAGCGATTTCGGACGATAACTTCAGTGAAGATAGACAGTTATTAAATTACGACGAGGAGGAGGATCCTGGAGGCGACACCGTATACGTAACACCAGCTGCGTGCCATCCGGCAATGTTGATCTAGGGCGCCGCCGAAAGGCCTTCTTTGGCCTCGCGGCGCCCTAAGCCACCACCGCGACTGCGCCAGTTTTTGACGCGTGGTGTCATTTATTGACGTTTTTTTAATCAGTGTTTTTCCTTACATTTTTATTATTTAATTTAATTTATTTACTAGTTTAGTTAGTTACTAAGTTTAATTTTGTTACATTATCTGATTAATGTCGAGTGGCAGCAGTGATGTGTTGTGTAATAGTGCCGATCAACCTTCAACATCACTAAATATTCTGGAGAGGTGTCCTCTGTGCACCCAGGCACGGTTTTTTAAAGGTAAGCGGGGTCTGAAAGTACATATTGGGAAGGTACACAAACCACCCAATGTATCTACTTCAGACCCCGTCATTTCTTTAACACCTACATCATCTTCTTCCAATTTGGATCCGTTTTGGAAAACCCTCTCAAAATTCAAAAACTCTGTTCCGGTTTTAAAGCGAATTCCCCGCGGCGCTAGACCTGTAGTGGCGCAAAACCTAGCAGGATGCGTTCGCCTTGCCGCTCGCGAGAACTCTCTAAGTGCCTGGGAACATCTGCTTACCTTCCCGTATAGGATCCTACATGTTCGAAAGAATTTGGAAACCAAAAAAACTTTAACTTCACAAATCAAAGAAAATTGTAATATTTCGGCGCACATTCAGGATGCAAAATTACCGACACAGAGGGTTACTTCCACAAGAAGTATATCCCGCCTAGTCGAATCTAAATTGGGGGAAGGTGACATTAGCGGAGCTGCCAGGATACTTTTCAGCAGTGATGTGGTGGCCCCATACTCTCCAGATACTCTCGCAGCTCTGGAGAGCAAACACCCTGCCCCAGCGGATGGTCTTTCCTTTCCCGACCCCCCCGATCAGGACATAAACACCCTCACCGTTACAGGTCAAGAGGTGTTCACAGCCGTTTGTTCCTTCCGAAGCGGCTCTGCTGGTGGCCTCGATGGGCTGAGTCCGCAGCACCTGAAGGACCTACTCAGCTCAGGCGCCGGAGAGGCTGGTGAGTTGCTTTTGAAGGAGCTAACGGCTCTGATTAATCTTATGCTCTCGGGCCAGGTGAACGAAGCCGTCACCGATATCTTGTACGGGGCCAATCTATGTGCCCTACGCAAGAGGGACGGCGGCATTCGTCCCATTGCCGTGGGAACTACCTACCGTCGTATGGCAGCCAAGATTTGCTCTAAATTTTATGGTGAGGATATTTCGACCAAATTTCAGCCCCTGCAACTGGGTTACGGCTCCAAAGGGGGTTGTGAGGCTGCCGTACACGCCTTGACGACCTATTTAAATTCAGGTAAAGGAGAGGTCATCTTGAAGGTTGACATTAAAAATGCCTTCAATTCAGTCAATAGGGACACTTTGTTGGCAGAAACTAAAAAAGAAGTACCACAAATTTTTAGTTTTCTTTGGCAATGTTACAGACATCCGACTAAATTACTTTATAAGGAAAACCTTTTGGAATCAGCTGTTGGCTGTCAACAAGGTGATCCCCTCGGGCCAGCGATCTTTAGTTTAGCCATTAACCCAATCATTCGACAGCTAAATTCAAAATTTAATGTGTGGTATCTCGATGATGGAACCCTGGGAGGCGATGTAGACACGGTATTAGATGATCTACAGTTTTTAATAAATCAATTCCATTCCATAGGATTGGACCTCAACCTTTCGAAGTGTGAACTATTCATATCCGACAGTACTGACAGACAACTGACACTTTCAAAATTCGACGCAGTAGCCCCAGATATCCAAATTGTGGAAAAAAGTTCTCTTCGTCTTCTTGGGTCTCCAATTTATGAGAATTCCTTTCCCGATTTTGTCGAGGAAAAAATACAAAATTTTAATGACATCTCGGACAGATTATACCAAATTAATATGCATTCGGCCATCACCTTAATTCGTTACTGTTGTTTTGGACCCAAATTAATGTATTTTCTTCGTTCTTCGCATCTATGGCATCATCCTAACCTTTTGGAAAAAATGGACCAAATTATTCGTCAAACTCTGACAGGAATTTTAAATGTGGCTATGGACGACCGAGCTTGGGCACAAGCTACTCTTCCCATTCGTATGGGTGGTCTCGGCGTCCGCAAAATTAGTAGTATCAGTCTACCGGCTTTTGTATCCTCGGTGCACGGCACTGAGAAATTAATCAGGAATATCCTAGCTCCATCACTGGTTGATTTCAATGTGCCGTACTTCACCGAGGCTATAGATACCTGGAGACTCGCTTGCCCGAACCTAAATCCACCCGACATTCCATCATCTCAGAGGCGGTGGGATGAGCCACTCTGTAGAGCAGTTCAGAGTGACCTTATTGCCACATCTGCTTCGGCTGCAGAGCGTGCGCGCCTGCTGGCTGTGGGTGAATGGGAGTCGGGTCTCTGGCTCCATGCACTACCGTCATCGAACATAGGCACCTTGTTTGATGATACTACTTTCCGCCTCGCTGCTTCCCTTCGATTAGGTGCTCCCTGCTGTTCTGCTCATCGCTGCCACTGTGGTGAAGTTGTCAACAGCCTCGGTCACCACGGCCTTTCATGCGGCCGGAGCGCGGGTCGCATAGCACGGCACGCGAATATTAACGACATTATTCGACGGGCTCTTGTCACTGTCGGCGTTCCAGCTGTTTTAGAACCCAATGGCTTAGCACGCGACGATGGCAAAAGACCGGACGGTATGTCTTTATTTCCTTGGAAGATGGGTAGGCCTTTAGTGTGGGACGCAACTTGTGTCGATACTCTTGCGCCATCCCATCTTCCTAGCTCATCTTGTTGTGCTGGCGCTGCCGCTGCGGCTGCTGAGAACCTCAAGCGGCGGAAATATAATAACCTTGTTGGTAGTTATATTTTCGAGCCGTTTGGGGTTGAAACCTTGGGGTCGTGGGGTCCGAGTGCTCACAAATTATTTAAAGATCTGTCCAGACGCCTAGTTGACACTTCGCGTGACCCAAGGGCTGGCTTTTACCTTGGACAGAGGTTAAGCATTGCCATACAACGTGGCAATGCCGCCAGTCTTTTGGGCACATTACCAGTGGACAGCGATGCGCACGAATTTCTGGATGCTATATTTTAGTTTATTTTTAGGTGTGTATATGTAGTTAAGGGTTTTTATTTAATTAAAGTATATGTTTACTAACTAATAAATAAGAAATTCCAGTTTATAATTAGGTATACAGGATTAGCAGGATTTGCTGCCACTGGTGACAGGTTTCTGTCTACCCATAACGACTGTCAAAAATGCACAAATGAGAGCCGAGACCAACGGCTTAATGTCATTTATGAGGCACAGCAAAACCTCGATATTTTTTTTTGTTGCTTTTTAAAAATAGAACTTGCAATGTAGGTAGATTTCACATCACTAGCAATCTTGTTAATCCCTCCAACTAAGCTCAATGTGCTTGTGTCTGGAGTGAGTTCACGGCAATAGTGTAAAGCTTTGGTTTCCTAGGAAAGCGGTGCCGTCATATAGCGGCCGTAATATTACGGACTCAAAAAGGCGGCCGTCTTTACGGTGACGATATGTGGAAAGTTCCACGGCCGTTAACACACTGTCTGCTTCATCGCTATCAATGAAACGTTCACGAAAGCATCTGACACCGACAAGACGGCCGTCATGCAAATGGCGGCACCGTTTTTTGACGTTACGATGTCAGTTACCGCTCTCTAGGAAACCGCGCCATTTTGCTTACATAGACAACATTCTAGTGACGTCATTCACCGCTGTATTACGGCCGCTATATGACGGCACCGCTATCCTAGGAAATCAAAGCTTAATGGGTGGGATTCGAAACCGCTACCTCTCCATCACAAGTCCAACACCTTAGCCTTAGTCTATTGACGCTTTCAAATACGATATGTTTATGTAAATGATCACCGATCCACGAACCCGTAATAAGCATTGCTAGACCTTAAAAACCGACTCGATTTCAAAGAAAACAAATTACTCATTGATAAAACGAATTTCAGCAACTTTTTTTAACACATTAACGGCAACAAAACAGCCAGACAGCCATCAAACGGCATTCCTTTTTCAAAATTCCAATACCAAAAATAACATTCGCAAAACACACGTTCGTACAGATCAAAGTTAAAAACAAATGCAGTCACAAAGCATTCTAGTTATGCGGGCGAAAAAACCGATCATTTGCGCTGACCGACCAATACTGGCAATACTAACGACCATTACATAGACTAACAAGCCTTTGTTTTTTTTTTCACTAATTCTTTTTGGGCGGTCAAGGAATGGCGTAATCCTTCTTTTGTTCTTACGTTGCCCGCATTGATTCGGTATTTGGCGGCGCTTGTAGTGTAACTAAGCCACTTATGGCTTACGGGTAGGTTAGGGATGGGAATCTATCGATATTCTGACAACTACGACAACGACAGACTTGTTTCGTGTGTTTTTCGTTTTCATGTAAATTTTTAATTATTTTCTTTTTTCTTTTCTTCTAATTCGTTTTTATTAATAAAAAGATGTGTATTTTTCAATGTTAATTATTGAAGTAGAAAGCAATTGTAATGGCTATTTATAATTCTCTTACAATTTCTTTCTACTTTAATAATAGTTAACATTCATAATCTATATATTTTCCCCGTCAAAAGCTTCGTAATATTTGCTTGGTTCTTTATCTGATTTTGATAGTTAATATGAAGTCAAAATCCGAAATAAAAGAAATTGAATTGAATTGAATAGATTCTTCATTCAACTTTTATAGACAACATACTTAAAATAACTTAAAGCTGTAAAACAGACTTTTGTTTGTATTACATGAAAGTCGATACTAAAACTACCGACAGTTATATCGATACAGTCGCATCACCAGCACTGGTCGGCAGCTTGGCCAGAACTTTGGCAAATGAAGCGAGAGAGAAAGCGCGACAAGCTCGCGTTAGGAATGACCATAGAGCAGTGATCATCCAGAGACTAAGAGGCATACTAGAGTTTTATCATAAACCTCTAGTTTTTTATTGTGACTAGATGTTCCCGTGACTTCTATCGCGTGGGAGGGCCTTCCCGCGTAAACCTGGATCCGGTGAGAATTCTGGGATAAATAGTAGCCTATATATTGCCCTGTAAGTGTTCTGCATCAGCTGTTTCAGTTTCTGAAATCAATTAAAGCCTATGTGTTGCATAGACTTAATAGCTCTATAACTAAAAAGTTTCATTCAAATCCGACTAGTAATTCCGAAGATTAGCGTGTACAAACAGGCCACCAAATAAACAGACAGACATAATAATATTAAGTAATATTAATGAAACATAGTAATATTAATTAAATAATCAAATTCATAATAGAGAAAGAGGGGAAAAATTATAGTGAGAGCTTCACCATTCTTTTGAACGTTGGCTACGTTTGAGCTCTCACGTGTATGGAAATGCATTCCACAAACGAACTACTTGGAAAGTGAAAAAATATCAAAAAAAGAAGCTGAATGCATATAATTACGAGCTGTCTGTGTATAAAATATCATACTATTAATTATCGTTATTAAAATAATAAAAATACTCGCTTCTGAAAGCAAATAGCCATTGTTTAAAATCTTACAAAGTATTAGAGAATCACCAATACTAGGGCGACTCCCGCTATTCACCCCATAAGCGATTACTAACCACACAAACCAAGGGGTAGGCGCTCGTTAAATAAGAAACAGCGGCGTACGTGTCAGCTTTTACTAATCCGCCATTTGATACATCGAGACCGACGTTTACCTCATAATGGCAATTAGGGGAAAAAACGGGGAAACTAAATAAAACTTATCTTAGTATAATAAGAACGGTATGTAAACTATATATTTTATAAGCTTAAGTTTGTCAATGAATATAGTAGTGGCAGAAATGTTAAGTTTAATATCTGATTCATTTATTGATGCAATTTTAAGCTGTTTTTACTGGTTAATATATTTTTCAGTGGTATTCTTATTTCATATTGTCATCATCGTGAAACCACTCTATTATAAATCTTACTTCTTATCTTATCTTAAGTCTCCCAGAGATATAATTAACTTATATCTCCCTTATATTATGTAAGTTTGTGAGGATAGACGGATGTTTGTGATTCTTTTTTGATTAGAATTTTGCCTAGCCTATATTTTTATTAATATCCTTAAAAATAGAAAGAAATACATAACAAAAGTTATTGACAACAACTTTAACGCTCTCCTTTGCCCCCTACAGTATTTAATTTTGAAGTCTCTGACCGTATGCTTACTCTATGGTCACGATAAAAGTGCATAAGACGTAAGATCTTGTTAAGTGCAAATACTCGAAGCTTTGTTAGCCCTCTGTAATCTGTATATTACAATGTAAGACATTGCAACTAAGTAATGTTTGTACAACATGTTGTGTATGGTTTTTTTTTTTCATATTCACTTTATTCTTTTTTTTATTGATAATAGGCTCGTGTTTTACCACCATCTCACCTGATGGTAAGGGATGATGTGATCGAAGATGTAGCACGCCTACCTAAAAGCAACCTATTCACTCTTGACTTAAAGACCCCCTGGTTATAGCTATCAGTAAACACAGACTTCGGCAGGGAATTCCACTCTTTAGCTGTGCGCACAATGAAAGTATTCCCAAGACGTTTTGTGCGTATGGGTGGGATGTCAACCATGTCACCATAAAGCTTTTTACGTTTCTCCTGTAAAAGTGTTTAGTTTAACGTATTTACAAAATAAAAACAAACAAATCTAGAACCTTCTTCGTATTTTTAATTTAATTAAAAAAACAGACGGCCCTAGAACCTCCTTCGTATTGTGAATTCGGCTAAAAAGCTTACTATTTCTATTTTACTCAATGTTTTTTTACTGGTAAGTAAGATCTGTTAAAAAGGCTTGACCCCTAAGTTGCGACTTGGTTAAGTGTATAACGACCATAGCTTTGTCAACCGTCAGTAAGCCGGTTTGTCCAATGTTTAAGATAAATCTTTGTTTTACACCTTACCTAAGAAAACTTACTTAGAACAATACAATCGACTGTCACCATAAGCGTTTTAAAAAAGATTAAAGAAACACTTAAAGAAAATGAATCCGTGCAAAAACAAGTTAGGATAGGAGTCTTTGTCTTTTTATGGTGGTTGAGAGTCAACTCGGGCCTGGTCCTTAACGAACGATGACCTCCCTTTTTTCCCGGTGTAAAAATCATCGAATGACTTCTACTGCTCCGGGTGGAGCGGAAGGGAGGGTTAGACTTCTACTGACTAAAAATCGACCCTAATCCTTCAATTGCTCTTGCATTCGGGGACCGCGGTATCTCGTTAGGACATTCCCGCAACCCCGGCAGGCAATGGCCCTATACAACGTGTAATTTAAAGGGTATATACATACCAAGTGCATGGCTTCTTTGGATGATAACAAACGATATGGCAAGGGTTTTGTAATCCTATGTCTACACGTGTGGAGCTTATTAGAAATTTCAATACATTGATACCAGAGACCGAATTTTTCAAATTAAGAGCGCGTATTCGATTTAGAATAGGTACAAAATTGCAAGAACGACGTAATATTTATGCACACTGCAATAGTTATCGGTTAAGTAGTATATTAGCCTTATCGAGCTAAACTACGAGTGGCCCTATCGAAAAAAAAAAAAAAAAAAAAAAAAAAAAAGCAATAGTTATTCAGTGTGCGTAAGCTCGAACCTCGAAACCAAACGTTTTGATACTTTTATCTTAAATAATGATTTTGAGTTTATATTCTAAATTGTTTTACGTGATTATTATTATATTAGTACGCATAAACTTCAAGGGTGTGGTCAAATCTTAAAAAACAAATTTCACGACTGTAAGTATGAGGTTTTCTGGAAAACATACCTCGGACAATGTATACCGTAACCGTAAATAAAACTTTTAAACGACTTCAAAAAGGGAGGTTCTGTATTCGAATGTATGTATTTTGTTTGAAAGCATATTTTACAACAAAGGTTTTTAGTGCATAACATATCAGGTTCTGATAAAGATCATCGGAGACAAGTGATGGAACTATTTAATTAATAAAACTTCAAAACTTCCAAAAAAGACTACTAAACTACAAAGCACAAAATAACCTTAGATTGTTTCATTTGGTGTCTAGTTCCGTTTAAAATAAGAGACCTTCTCACCTTCTCATATGGCTGAAGTCAGTGCCAAGCCAATGAATACTTTTGATAGACATAGTACCTACAGCTACGCCGCATTCTGGGGGACACCCGAGGTGATCAAACCTATTAATTTATCTTGGCACCGACTTCAGCCATGTGAGATCATGTGTTACCTAGCTCTTATTTTGAACGGAATTAGACACCAAATGAAACAATCTAAGGTTATTTTGCGCTTCAGTAGTCTTTTTTTGAAGTTTTGAAGTCGGTTAAATTTTTAGTAAAAAAGTCTTTTTTTTATGCTTTTTAGTGTATCATTGTTTGTGTTACTTGAGGTACTAACATACCGTTCGCACAATTATTTTTAATCGGTTAAAACAGAGAGTTTGCTGTATACGTCTTTTTTACCCACTAAAACGATATTTCAGACGTGATTCAGAAGCTGTGGTGATATTAATAGACTGCTTATGCTAAATAATACATAGAGGTACGAGGGCAGCAATCGCGGGAGATTTGCTGTTTTTAGTTGAAGACATCCTTCACTTGTCTCTGAAGATCTTTATCTGAACCTGATTTGTTATATACTAAAACCTTTCTTGTAAAATATGCTTTCAAACAAAGAAAACGCTATCAAAATCGGATCAGTAGGTTCTGAGAAAATCGCGGATATACAAACATACATACTAAAATAGCCCCACTAAAAAAGCTAGTTGAGTTACAAAATAAAACAAAATCGAAGATTTCATATTTTATTTCAATATCACACATTTTGATGTCCATTGACAGAATTTTCCTGGGATCAATCATCTCGGGCAAAGACATTTATATTAGAAATCGAACAGCTAATGTTCCATTTTGGTCACCCAAAACGCATCATCTCTTGGTATCCTTATGGTCTTCAATTGAAATTCATTTCCTGCGCACATTGCAAAAAAAAACAAACGTTTTTCTGGCTGAAAATTAATTACAATTTATAAGAAAAGCAATTTTACCTAACAACTACGTCACTACTTACACTTGATCTACCATACTGCTACAACATAGTGGCGCTGTCAGTGGATGTGGGTATAGCGAAATATAGATGACAGGCCTGTTAATCTAGTGGTCAGTGGCCCTGACTGCTATGCACAAGGTCGTGGGTTCGATTCCCACCCAGGACAAATGTTTGTGTGATGAGCACGATCATTATTCTGGGTGTAATTTATTTATTTATCTATAACATGTATATATTTAGAAACATATATGTATGTTTATCAGTTGTCTAGTACTCATAGCACAAGCTCTGCTTAGTTTGGGACTAGATGGCGTTGTGTGAAAGTTGTGGAATATTATTATTATAGACGATTTATAGGGTGGACTAGAGCGATAATATAGTTATAGTGAATCTCATCTGACATGAAACTGCTCTTGGATAGGAAAGTATCAGTCGTGGTTGGTATTAGTAGTTCCATCGAATTAAAAAACAAATGTATGCTGGCCTGTTCAGCATCTATGTTCATGCTGAATATAGACATTTTATTTCGACTAACAGACAATTTCCTTCATCAAACAGACAGAAAAATAAACAAAAGAACAAAGGTCAATAAAAAATGAAGGGTCCCGTAGTAACTTTAATAAATATAATAATAATATATTTAATTGACAAAAAAAAAACCTTACAAATTTCTTAAAACTAGCTTATTTACAATTTTTAGAACTACTCCAAATAACTTTGTTTTGCGTAGTGTTTGTATAAATTACAAAGTTATATTTGCGGTTTTATAAAATATACTGTATATCTCAAAAACTGTTGACCCGATTTCGTTCAAACTGATTTAGGTTGAAAGTTTAGATTAAGATCTACAGCATATATATTTTTTTTTAGTTTTTTAGCTCTATTATTATGGAAGTTATATAGCACTTTTTACCACTTTGGAAGCGTATATCTTTTAAACGATTAACTTTATGAAAAAGTGGTTTTAAAAAACTCAATGTTATTTTAAAGACCTGTCTATAGATACCACATACGCATAGGTTTCATGCAAAAATATATTTTCAGTTTCAGTTCCATGTATGGGGAGCCCCCTTTATTTTAAATATTTTTTAAATTTTCTCTTAATATCGGAAAGCGGTTTACAGAATACATCTACCTACCAAGTTGTACATGTATAGTTCTAATAGTTTCGGAATAAAATGGCTGTGACATACGGATGGACGGACGGACAGACAGACATGACGAAACTATAAGGGTTCTGTTTTTTGCCATTTGGCTACGGAACCCTAAAAAGCACCGTTTTGCACAACGACGATTTCATGACGATCCAGCTGCTCTGGATCCGGTGGGAAAATCATCAAATGACTCCCACTCTAGGTAAAGTGGAAGGGAGTATCAGACTTCTACTGAATAAAAACCCACCATATTCCTTCAGTGGCCCATGTGTTCCGGGGCCGCGATATCTTATTAGAACATTCCCGCAACCCTAGTATCTCTCCATTTGCTCTATTGCTGTGTTTTCGAAAGTTTTACCGTACTCAATGCCACACGAAATTTGTTTTGTCTGAAAAAAAAACTGGTAAAAATAAGTAGGTACATAATACAAGTATATAGATTTTTGTATATACAGAATATGTATGATTATGTTACACACATAAAAAATACACACAGCCGAACATAGAATCGCCTCCCTATTGAAAATCGGTTCAAAAGTACATAAAGACATGACTCACCTTTTTGCTTGTCTAGCGATAGCCAAAGTATTTTTTTTTTATTTCCAAATAAATTTCGTTTATAACCCATTTCTGAAAAAAGAAATATTAAATTTAACATATAAATTATTTTTGATTGAAATATATATAATATATAAATATATAAAAACTTTATTCACTAAACAGGTGTTGTAGTACAATCGGGAAAAATACAATTAACTTATGTCCTAATGATCATGTCAGGTTTTCACTACATTTATACAGGTGTCATACTGCTTTCCTAGCTAGGCTTGTTAAAAGCCTGTGGTAAGGATAAGCAGTTGCCACCCCCTAGCAAGTTTCGTAAACCAACTTAAAACTAACTTAATACTATTTTACAAGTGTACAAGTAGGCTCTACAACTTATAAATAGTAACTAAATTTTAGTAGTACGAGAGCTATCTGTTGTGTGTGAGTATATGAAGGTGTAAGTGTTTATGTGCGAATGTGAATGTGTGTGGGTGTCTGTGTGCGCGATTTATGATATGACTTTATTATAGTGTTAATAAGAAACGTTCAGTTTCCTCATAGGTCTTAGCCATTAGGAAATTATGGACAATTTTTTTACATTTGTAGTATGCAAACTTATAGATGTAGATATGTCTGTTAATTTTATTATAAAGAAAGGGGCCTAAATATTCAAAAAATCTCTTCGTAAATTTAAATTTCGCTAACGGTAAACTACAAATTAAATCTTTACGTCGTTTGTTGATTTGGCAGTAAGGAGTTTTACGGTGTTGTAGCAGGATTGTATTATATATAAATAACTGCCGCACGTTCAAAACACCACAGTTTTTATAGAGCTCAGTAGTTGGATATAATATAGGGCGAGACGTAGCCACTTTAAGTATAGCTCTATGAGCGATTTCCAGTGGTCTTAGGGTAGTTTGGTGAGTACCTCCCCAGCAGCAGATACAGTAAGATATTATTGACTTGCAGAGGGCGAGATACACACGACGTATGGTAGTAGGGTTGGCAACACTGCGGAGTGATTTAAAAATATAAATAAGTTTCCGGACTCTTCCTGTCAGCACCTCAACTTGGGGTTTAAAACTAAGTGTGTTGTCTAACACTACGCCAAGGTATTTAATATTATTTACTGTTTCTATCAGGGGACATTGACAATTGAAATCATGACTGGTTGAGCATGAGTGAGCTTTGAGAAGAATTGGAATGTTTGGTTGTGAGACGGAACTTATAGAGAAAGTCACACATTTTGTTTTTGCAGTATTTAATGTGAGTGTGTGTGACACTAGCCATTTTAAGGCGGAATTCAGGCCCAATTGGGAATTATTAAGGAGTTCTGACCATGAATCTGCAACAAAAGTGATTGCAGTATCATCTGCGTATGAAACTATTTTTGACTGGGGGATATTTAGATTGCAAAGGTCATTAATGAATATTAAGAAAAGCGTAGGTCCAAGAATGCTACCCTGCGGTACTCCGTTACTTATTGGCCTTTCTTCACTTATATAGTCACCAATTTTAACCGATTGAGTTCGGTTTGTAAGATAGCTTTTAAAGAAATCCAGTTGTGTCCCACGGACACCTATCTCCTCAAGTTTTTGCAAAAGTGTGCTGGTTGGCACGGTGTCGAATGCCTTAGTGAGGTCTAAAAATATTGACAATACCTTTTTTTTGTTATTAAGATTGGAGACTATATAAGATGTTAGTTCATGGACTGCGTCAGAAGTTGATTTCCCTTTTTGGAAGCCAAATTGTTTTGTGGAGATGATTTTAAGTTTCTCAAGATATTTTACTAATCTATTGTTTACCAAACGTTCTAGAAGTTTCGACAAGGCACTGAGTACCGCTATTGGACGATAATTGTTCACTAATTTCCCATCACCGCCTTTAAAAATTGGGTGAATTATGGCCTGTTTAAAGGACTTTGGAAAAATTGCTGTTTGAAGACATATATTGAAAATATAGCTCAGAATAGGTGCCAGCTTCAGGGCGTATCTTTTGAGAATAATGGGAGAAATTTTGTCCCAGCCAGTCGCTGCACTAGCTCTCAGGGAGTTTATTAGGCGGATAACCTCACTAGGATCTGTACTATCTAAAACAAATGAGCTTGAAGGTGGTGTCGTCGTTTGTGGTCTTTCGTTACCATTTATAATTTTGACGGCGAGGTTAGTGCCTACGTCAGTGAAAAACTTATTAACTGCATTGCATGATTGAGTCGGTGACTGTGTGAGTGATAGTAATTGTGTAGAAGGTTGTCTGATTTTGGTGGTGTTTGTTACATTCCTGATGGCATCCCATAGCTCTTTAGAATTTTGACCAGCTTTATTTAATAGTTCGGAGTCATACATTTCCTTTGCTTTTTTTAATATTTTTTTACAAAAATTTCTATATCGTTTATAGGTAACACTAAAAGTTATATTATTAGGAGATTGCTTGACCTGCCTGTGTAAGAAGTCCCTGTGTCGAATACACCTAAGAAGTCCCGCAGTAATCCACGGTTTAAGAGTACGTTTTCTAGCTGAGGGCTTAGAGACTATTGTATTTGCCATGATTGCACCGGAAATCAGCGTTATGAAACGATCGGTCGCCATATTTGGGTCGTCGGTGGAAAATACTGAAGAGAAATCCAGAATGTTTACTGTTTCATCTAGTGCGTCATAGTTAATTAATGAATGAGTGTTATTGGCTATATATTTCGGTATTTTGATTTTTATGCACAGCAATGTAGAAAAATGATCAGAAACGGTAGTGTCTAAAACAAATGTCAAAGCTGCACTTTTACTCTTTAGAAATATGTGATCGAGACAGTTGTTGCCTCTTGTAGGTAACGTGTAGGCCGGTAACAACCCATGAAATGCAAGACAGTTTAAATAATTGTGAGCACGGTCATCAGGCTGTTTGATATTTATATTTATGTCACCAGTGAGTATTACGGTTTTAAATTTTGAAAGCGAGGGTAAAATACTATTTAGCGCCGTCAAAAAATCATCAATAAGGAAATTAGATGGAGATCGGTAAATACTTAGTATTGCTGTGTCATTGTTAATTTTAATTAATAATCCAGAAGCAGAGCTGTTAAATTCCGGTTCTTCTACCAGAGCTGTAATGTCGGATTTAATATATACAACGACGCCATCGTTTTTATTTAGATGTTTAGTTGAATTGTATCTATTATAATTGGCTAAGTGCGGTAGACACTGATTTCCGGGACAATTCAACCAGCATTCGGTCAAGACGAGAATATCACAATCAAATGAAAATCGAGCACAAAGTGTTTCGAAGTTCGGAAAATTGTGATAAATCGATCGTAAATTTTGGGTTAAAATTTTTAGAAACTGCGTTGGATTACCAATCTGTTGGCTGGACTCCTCTGGGGTACACGAAAGCAACTCAGATACAGACATTTGGTCAACAGTCTCCAATAGAGAGATCTGATCAGTCATTACAAAAAGATATGAGTGTTCGTAGAAGGACTGACTTGTGAAATGTTGAGCTGTCGTGTAAGCCAGCTTTTAGATAACGATTGAGACCAGGAGACATTGACAATATGAGATTTGCAAATGAAAACATAGAAAACATAGTAATGTGTATTGAAATATTTGTAGTCCATTTATTTTGAATCATGATGATGTGGCTAGTAGAACTGTGACAAGAGTGTTGTGATCGTGTGTTAATTTGAGAAAAATAGTTATTATAATATCGTGATGTGTAATTGTAGAGTGCATTGTTATGAATTGTTCTATGTTGTATAAGTGTAATCGTTACAATTTTAGTTACAACGTAAAATACGTTAAGAGTTAAATAAGTAAACATAAAGTATAAAATGTTAGAATAAAGATTTAAGTGGGCCAAAATGTAAAAAAAGGAAAATGACTCATACCTTAATGTAAGTCACGGTTCTCGGGAATTCATTAACCGAGTTAACTGTAATTCATTTTTCACAACTATATATGAGCTATCATTTTCCTTTCTCAATAATATTCGTCCGTTAGAAATCCAACAGTGAGCAAATTGATTTGTTTTTGCGAAATTTCGCGCAAGGTAGAATAATTTTTTCGAGTCTGCTGAAAGCTGCTCGGCTATATAAATCGGTGTACTTGTATTTTCAAAGCCAACATGAGAAGAGTTCAGCTTACTGCTGGGATACTGCTTGTTGAAAGCCCTGGCTACTGCCAGGAATTCACTCTTCAGGAGGGTATTCGCCAACTCGATCGTTATAGATGAAGTTTCAGCTTCCCGCTTGGATGGCCGTCTAGCTACATCCCGGATTTCTGAGGCATTAAGATTTAGTTTTAAATTTTCCGTTAAATGAGAGACCATGCCAAAGAGGTCCTTTTTCGTTTCCAATTTCTTCTTCGGCACGTTATGAATCTCAATACTGGTTTTCAGGAGGCATCGATCAAAAGACTGAAACTTCTCTTCTAGTACGGATAACTTAGTAGACAAATTGCTGCGCTCTTTTTCCAGACCAGATATCTTAGAGTCCATCGACGACAGTTGATCTGACATAAATGTCATTGACTTTTCCACGTCTTGATTTGTGATCACAATTTTTTTAAATTGGTCTTTAATTTCGTGAAAGTAGTTTTCTAATTTATCCAATCTTGAATTTTGGGCAGATATTAAGTCACCAATTAAACTTTTAATTTCGTTAGAAATATCGCTCTTCATGATAGTCAATTTATCCAGAAGTTCCCTTTCATCAGCAGGACATCGACGCTTTGCGCGCTGGGTGATATTAGTGATGGGAGAGTTTGCTTTTAGGGCTTCTTCCTCACATAGTTTACGGATGTCAGTATCCGACCGAGAGGGAGTTTGCTTAGAGGTGTTAGGTGGTGATTTAAACATTGCACTCAAATAGGATTCTACCAATAGATAATAAAAATTGTTTAGCACTTCAGCAAAGACTCACGATTGAACTTCAAATCTTCGGTTCTACTTTTGACTCTGCGTTGTACGAAACGTAGCGTTATGACAAGCGGCAGCTGTCAGCTTGATGACACTTGACAGTTGGCTCAGCAGGTGGTGACAGTTGACAGCCCGATGACAGCCAAGAGACGAAAAGCCGAACAACCCGGGTATAGCTCCGTCTCACTGTTGCTATCCTCTTCACAGTACTTCTTGTTATGTTATGCGCGCCTAGTACTTGCAGAGTTTTAATTTATTTTTATTGCGGATTTAATAATATTTTCTTAAAATAAAAACTGTTGCTGTGCACACGTCTGTTCGCTTTCGCGGTCCAGGGGGAAGGCAAATAATAAATAATAATTATTGACATCATTTGTTGTACAAAAACATGTTAAAACTGATTATTAAATAAATTCAGTATATACAAATAATTACCTGCATATAACGTTTTTCAAAACTACTTACCGAATAAAAAATATTAGTTGATCATGTATCAATACTATTGGGTCGCACTATGTCTCACCGACACTATGTATGTTTATGCGAGCAAGCGGCGGGCGGCGGGAAAAAAGTGATACGTCCTGTCGTTGGGAGGACCCGGCACGAACTGATTGGCAACGGTTTTTTTTTTTTTTTTTTTTTTTTTTTTTAGGTAGGGCCACTTGTACATCAGCACACTAAGGCTGTGAGTCTACTTAACCGGACTTTCCTGTGGTGACCTCTAATAAATTAAAGGCCCCCAGCCAGGGCTTACAAACTAAAGTTTACTTAAAGCTAATGACCGCACGCTAAGGGCACTCCCTGTGGAGTACGGGCCTCGGCATAGCGGGGTCATTTTGGGAGGGCAGCAAAGGGACAGGCTGGGTCATATTATTTACGGGAGTATTTATTGCTACTGGCTCAGCATCGCGGGCTGGCTCGTTTGGCAAAGGTCGGGGAGGATTTTCATTACGAGTACGCGGACGTCGCGATGGGCCTCGTCGGCGAGGCCGGAATAAGGAACGCGTTCTGTATTTGTGTTTTCTAAGAGTGCTGGTTTCCCTACTGCTCTCTTGTCGGATGGTGGTGGGGTCGTCAGGCTCGTCTAGGATGTTACGCGGGCGACGAACCCGAGAAATCTTGGAGGGTCTGTATCGGGCGGCCGATACGATCAGGGGGTTAGTGTGGGTATCAGCAGAGGTGAAGTAACGCACTGACATGCGTTTCAACACTTGCTTTATGGTCGGGAGTTTGAGGTCTACGTGGAGATCCTCATTCCTACAGAACCAGGGCGCGCCCGTGGCCTTTCGGAGAAAACGGTTCTGAATGACTTGCATCCTATGGATCTGATTGGGACTGGCATGAGCAAACACCGGACAGGCATACGTCATGATAGGACGTATGCATGTCGTGTATATTCGGATTTTACATTTAAGGGAGAGCTTGCTGTGTTTATTCAGCAGGGCGTGGAGCCTACCGAGAGCGAAAGCGGCTCGCGAGCGAACCGACTTTATGTGCTCACTGAAGTTTAGGAACTGGTCGAGAATCACACCTAAGTATTTGGCTCGCTTCTCCCAAGGGATTGGCTTGCCGAACATAGTGATCGGGCTAGGGGGGGTGAATTGTTTATGCTGGCGAGCCCTGCGAAACAGGACTGCTTGACTTTTGTCGGGATTTACCTCAATCCTCCATTTCCTAAACCAATCGCCTAGTGCGTTGGCTGAGGTCTGGAGGGTATGAGCGATGCTAACGGGATTATGTCCCGAGTAGTAGATGGCCGTGTCGTCGGCAAATAGGGATAACTCTACTGGGGGTTTTTTGGGGATATCGCTAGTGAATAGCGTGAAGAGTGGGGGGGAGAGCACGGCGCCCTGAGGGACGCCGGCTCTGATAGGGCGGGGAGTGGAAAGCGCTCCTTCGATACGATATCTGAAGGAGCGGTTCGACAGGAAGACTCGAATGATGAGCACGAGACGGTCCGGCACACCTAGTTGGTAAAGCTTATAAATTAAGCCATTGTGCCAGACTTTGTCGAAAGCCTTCGCTATATCAAAGAATAGGGCCCCCGTCACCAGACCGCGTTGAAAGCGGCCGCTAATGTGCTCTACGATGCGGTGGGCTTGGTGGACACTGGAATGATGGGCTCTAAAGCCAAACTGTTCGTTAGGGATTAGGCTCTTGGCCTCGACAAAGTCCTTGAGCCGATTAAGAATAATCCGCTCGTAGACCTTGCCGAGGGCGCTGAGCAGACTAATGGGTCTATAGCTAGTCGGGAGGTTCTTGGGCTTTTTGGGTTTTGGGATACCTATCACTATAGCCTCTTTCCAAGCTTGTGGGAACAAGTTGTTGGACAAGGCGCCATTGAAGATGGCAGCCAGTAGGACTATGATCGTACGTGGGAGGAGTTTTAAGTGCCCTAGTGGTCAGTCTGTCAGTCCCGGGAGCTTTCCTAGGTTTGAGTTTCTTGATGATCTCCTCCACCTCGTCTTCCGTGACGGGGGGGAGGGGAGCATCAGGGTCCTCGACAGGGGGTAGGGCAGATCTACGTTCGACCTCAGCATCCACGTGGGCAAGGTGGGCTGGGTCGACTGGTTGGGAGCTGGGAGAGCACTGTGCCTCCAGGCTGTCGGCTTGGCATTCGGCTTTGTCTTCGTCGTCGAAGGCAATGCTTTTGTCCGGGCGGATAAGGGGAGGCATTGTGGCAACCTCAGTGGCGCGCATATTCCGCTGAAGTTGCCAGAAGGCATGGTGGGTGGGTTCCAGTTCGCTCAGGGTCTTGTCCCAGCCGGCTTCACGCCACTCTCTGATGCTGTTACTTACTTTGCGCTGTAAGTACCGCATGAAAGTTTTGTTATTCTGGCAGGGGAAAGCTCTGTAGGCACGGACTGCTGCGTTCTTCTCAGTCAGCAGGGCCCGTACATCGTCCGGGAGTTTCCGGCGCCAGTGCTCTGACACCGGAATCTCCTTTGAACAGTCGTTCAAGACAGATTGCACGTGCTCCGTGAGTGAGTCGATCGCAGCCGTCGTGTCGGCGGCGGACTGGATATGGTCGGGGATCTTGTCCAGGTGAGGAGACGTGTTGGATTTCAGCAATTCGCCTACTTTCCTCCAGTCAGTGATCACCTGTGTGGGAGGGGGGCGGTTAGGGTCATAGGGACCCGATCTCGGAGTTAACTCCAAGATCACCGGTCTATGGTCAGAGTCAAGTTCGTCTACCGTCTCTAAAGAGTGCAAACGTAAGTTCACATTCTTCAGGAGGGCAATGTCGAGTACGTCGGGCAAGTGGGATGGCTCGAACGGATAATGAGTAGGCCTCATAGGACCTATGATATCTATGTGGAGAGGTGTGCAAAGGTCGTATAGTACCTTCCCACGGGGGTTGGTAATACGACTACACCATGCGGGATGTTTGGCATTGAGATCCCCCGCTATAAGGACGGAGTCACTCATGTCAAGAAGGGCTGTAAGGTCGCTTCGTAGTGAGGCGTTTATCGAAGAATTTGAATCTACGTCGCTGTGCGGTGGGAGATACGCGGATACTATTGTGATAGAGGGATGGCCCGTCATGCCTAGCCGGCAAACGGATACCTCTAAGTGGGCAAGGGGCGGCGGATCCATAGGGATGCAGTGCAGGGAGTTCCTATAATATATTAGAGTGCCACCTCTGTGGCATCTAGTCCTATCGTTCCTAACTAGCCGGTAGTTGGCTACCTTGGGATCCCTAAGGTGGGGTTTGAGGAAGGTCTCTTGGACCAGAAGGATGTCGAGACTATGATCGCGAAGGAAAGTCGCGATCTCGTCCCGTTGATTGGTGATGCCATTGGCATTGAAGTAACCTAGCTTTAGGGATCGGGGCTTTAATCTCTTACTAGCCGTGTTATACATTATGGCTGTTTAAAAAGGTTATCAAATTGACTTTTGACATCGGGATACTTAGAGTATACCCGAATCAGGGAGTTGATGCTAGTGCAGGCCACGACCTCCTTTGCCATTTGGATGGCGCGGGGGGACTGGAAGAAGCTGAATGTATTCCCAAGGATGAGGAACGCATCGAGTTCCGGCTCATCCGAGCGAGGGAGTGACTGGGGAGGAGGTGGGGGCTGAGAAGCCACAACAACCGGAGCGGAGGGCATGATGGGTTGATCCATCAGCCCAGGGACTTTCGGCCTTAGTGCCGGGAAGTTTTGGGCGTGATTCGCCGCCGTCCAAGGAGTTGGACGCTGGGGACTGAGGGTCTGGGGGAGCTCAGACGAGAGTGTAGGACACTCTCGTCCCTGGCGTGCGCTAGCGCGCGTTTCCAGTTTAGGGGCGGAGGTTTTCGGGGCTTTCGGACAGCCTCGGTAGTTGGCGGGGTGGCCGGATTGCCCGCACAGCACGCAGCTGGGCGGGTCTGGGCACTGGGACCTATCTTTTGGGCGACTGTACTCCGCGGTGCCGTGATCGCCCAGGCACTTTACGCACCGGGGTTTGCCGAAGCAATTCCGTTGCGCATGGCCGTACAACTGGCAACGGTGGCATTGGCCTACCGTGCCACTCTTGTGTGGCTTCTCAATGAGAATTCCTGAAAGACTGCATACAGTCTTCAGCGCAAAGATGGGGTGGGGACCTTCGGAGACGGGGTGGCAGATGACGAGGACGTTGTTAGACGCCCTGCCACCTCTGCCGTGCATACGGTGCACCTCAATCACCGGGATGTTCTGTGACTCTAAGTCGCAGACGATCTCGGTGGTGGGGATCTCACTGGGGATCCGGCAGAGGACCACCCGAACGGGCTTGCTCTCATGGAGCGTATAAGTGTGGTGGGGGATATTTCGAGCCTTGAGTAGCTTCGAAAGCGCGCGGTGGTCGTTAGCTGTCGCTAACCCTACTTTTATGCCGTTCTGAACGGCGCGGGCATTCGTGTAGGCGATGCGTTGCTCGCCACACGCTTTGGACACGTTTGTCCAAGCCCCCTTGTCATGGATGAAGATGGGTGGGGGAGGGATGGTCTTGCGCACTGAGGCGCTGACGACTGGGGTTTGGGTAGGGCTGGGCCTAGTGGCCGAGGAAGTGGAGGGCTGGCTCTGCACTAAGCGTGCTGGCTCGGGAGGGGAGGGTTTCTTGGCCTTAGGGGCCTGGGTGGAGGACGAGGCCTGTGACCTCTTCTTCCTCTTTCCCTCGACGAGGATAAACTCGTCGGAGGAAGAGGTTTGGTCGGAGGAGTGCTCGGACTCCGCTCGCTCCGAGCGCTCAGAGTGTATGCTCTCTGCGCGCTCCGAGCGCTCGCCTTCCGAGCCCTCTTTTTCTTGTTCCTCCTCCTCAGAGTCCATTTCGACGTCTGGGGGGGAGGGGGACCTATCTGCGATGGGCGCGGGGGTGGGACCTAAATCTGGCTGTGGGGTGGGAAACACCGCGGGGGGTATTTTTTCGATCTCATCTTTATACTCCCTTTGTAGGGCGGGGTTTTTAAATAGGATCTTTCCTAGTATATCGGTTGTTAGATTTAACCGAACCGTTAGGGACTCTACTTTGGTCATGAGATCCTCTATCCTGTCCTCCATATTGGAGGCGACTATGGTGGGCATCCTAATCTCCTAACCCTAACATAAGCGCCTCGAGGAGACACGTCAAACGTGAGCTCCCCGAGCAGACGGTCCCCAAAGAGCCCTGCCCCGGAGTTTCTCCTAACACTTCGCTACCGAGAAGAGAAACCCAGACAAACTCGGTAGCTGTGTTGCCGTCTGATGTGGCCTGAGGGGCCCTATTTGCCTAACCCTCCGGGCGGGAATGACCCGGAGGTGAGTTCGCTCCCTGCGGGGATAGCAGGGAGGTGTGTGCCTAATGGTGTGCCCTAAGCTTGTAATCCGGTCGCCAATCTTAATGTGCGTACCGGGCCCTATTGGGTCTAGTGCGAAGGGGTAGATACACCCAACCGACACTAGGTGTGTATGCTGTGAAGAGAACTCAGTAACTAGGTTTGACTAGGAGATCCCCCAAGGCCAAAACCTAGCACTCGACTCCAATTGACTGCTTCACCCTGAAGGGGATCAGCGGGTGCGTCGGGTCAGCACCCCCTTGGTATTGTTGACACCGTGAGGTTTCCAGCCAAGGACCACGAAACTGTGGTTTTACCCTGAAGGGGCCAAACCAAATTGTTTTGACAATCTCTGTTAGAGAAACACGATATCCTTCACCACCTCGAAAAAGGCGGATCCGGACCAGGCGTCGTAGTCGGCGACTACGAGTGACGTCACGACGGGCGTGACGAACGAAGCGATGACTCAGGCACGGAACAATCGAGAGCGCGGAGCGGCACGACTGTCGCGGGCGAGCGTCGGAGCAGAAATGATTTTTTATTGGCAACGGATTGCGCGCGTTGATTTATAGTGTTTTTAAAATAATTTTCTAAAATAAACGATTACATGAAAATGACTGAAAAAAATAACAGTGTATTTGGCAATAAGTTTATTTTCATAAAATAAATAAATATTAGTTATGTTTCTATTCTAAACTCGGTTAAAAAAATGTTAAAGAGAACCGATTTTGCATTATTTAAAAATTGTTTCTTTAATACTAAATTGCCATATTTTCGTAATTGGGCTACGTAGTGCACTTTACGACTATATATTCTATTGGACAAGCACATAAAATAAAATGTGTTGGTACGTTATCATGGTTATTTTCGTCCTGAAAGACGACTCTGACGTCTATTTTCGTAAAACGCGTCGAACAGATTGCCTTGTCTTTAAAAAACTGTCAATAAAAATTATAATGTTACTTCGTTATGTACTAAACCAAGACTTAATCTTTCTATACCCGTAATAATCTTTGAATAATCTGTTAACATCATTACGATATAGCTCTTGAAAAAACACCAAAACGCGTTGTTTTCGTCGCGAATGGAATACACGCTCGAAGAAAATTATCGTTTTATTGGCAAGTGACGTGGAAAGTGATGACCCTCATAGTGATGTGACACGTTTGTTATTATTGGTATTCAAGAAACATATGAAACCGATAATTTGGGGTCAATTCTGTGAGTCACTTATTTGAGTTGAAACTTTGCATAGAGACTCCATAGCAGATGTTGTCTTCAGTCCTTTTGGATAGATATGGGGTTTCATAAGCACGTTGTATAAGCTACCCTAGCTCACCGTCCGTAAGTCGAACAAGCAAACTTCCTCAACTAAGGTCGGATCAGTTGTGAGGACGTAAACCATTTTTAAAGAGAACTAACAATCTGGATAGAATTCACATCACTAGCAATCTTGTTAACCCGTCCAACTAAGCTAAATATGCTTGTGTCTGGAGTGGATTCGTTTTACTTTGGAGAATCGGGCTATTATTAAGATTGAATCGAGTGATTTAAAATATGGGTGCTATTAGTTCCCTATTTAATTTACTCACCAATAACTGAATTCACAAACTTAATATTTAGAAACCTACTAGCTAGCTACTGCGACTTTGTTTGCGTGGAAGTTTGACACATTTTACTGTGATATCCATCTGCTATACGTTATTTCAGACTATTATTATACCTACTAGATATTTTGGCGTGATTGAGTAACAATCATCTTTACATACAAACTTTGACATTTATAATAATAAATATTATTAGTGCGGCTCTCGTTGGGCAGCTGAATCAAGGGCTGCTTCAGAAAGCGGTACTCCTGGACACGGCGCGTATTTTCAGGAGGTTCCTCTCTTTAGAACCCTGACCACCGGTAGTTTGAACCCTGGTCCCGAAACCCGGTGGGCTACTATCTTTTATATTTTTAAATCTTTTTTTTTTATATAAATATTTAAAAAAATTATTTATATGTAAATAATTAGTAATTATTATGAAGTAATTTTTTTTGCAAGTTTGTATTTAGGGGGTCATCTCCAGAACTAATGACCTAATCCAAAAAAAAAAAACATTTGTAGTAAGGTGCACCGTACGTTATTTGTGAGTGCTATATACAACGTGTAAATTAAAGGGTATATACATACCAAGTGCATGGCTTCTATGGATGATAACAAACGATATGGTAAGGGTTTTGTAATCCTAAGTCTACGTGTGTAGAACTTATTACAAATTCCAATACACTGATACCAGAGACCGAATTTTTCAAATTAAGAAGAACGAAAAGAATTATCGTGTTATTGGCAAGTGACGTGGAAAGTTATTGACCTTCGTAGTGCTGTGACACGTTTGTTATGATTGGTATTCAAGAAATATATGAAACCAATAATTTGGTATCAATTCTTTGAGTCAGTTATTTTGTGCTGAAACTGTGCATAGAGACTCCATACCAGATGTTGTATAGGCTTTAAATTGTTTCTAATTCCACGCGGACGAAACGACACGACTTTATAATATTTGTATAGATTAGAAGAACCTGTGCCGTATTTCAAACTACTCCAAAACATGAAAATACTTTCAAAAACTCTTTAAAATACCACCAGAGCAAGACGTTCAAAAGAATTCCTTGTTCTTGGCATAGGCGGGCACTTTATCCGAATATATTACTGGATGCACCGATAAGTACCCTCGTATCTGAACGCGTGCATTTGACAGCTGAGAGCTGGACGTAATGGCGTTTCGCGCCATTTGTTACCGCCTTTTTTGTTTTGAGATCGGCAGCATTGTAAATTTTGACAGCGTTATGTCAAAATTGCTGAGCGTTTTATTTCGAATAGTGTTGTGACTTCGTAAGGTCGATTGAATGTTGAATCGTTTTTTCTATTTAATTTATTTGAATACTTTTGAATGGGTTAAAAATTTTGAACGTAACCGTAATATAACAAATAACTTATTTGTAATTAACAAACAACTTAGTATTTTATTTATTTATTTATGTGCACACATGAACATAAACAAACAGTTACAAAAGAAAAAATATAAATACAGTCAAAAGAACACAAAGATGTTGCTTATTTCCTAAGAAATTTCTTCCAGCCGACCTGCGACAGGAGTGTTGAAGAAGAGATGATAGACACAGTAATACTAATTACAATAAATAAAACATACTTAGCTAATAGACTAAATTGATATTGGGGAATTATATTTATTTATTTAAAGTCATAGGTAATATACACTTAAATAAAAACTAAATACATAATATATACATCTAACAATAAACTACAATATGGCGTCCAGAAATTCGTGCGCATCGCTCTCCACTGGTAATGTGCCCAAAAGACTGGCGGCATTGCCACGTTGTATAGCAATGCTTACCCTTTGTCCAGGGTAAAATCCAGTCCTCGGGTCACGCGAAGTGTCAACTAGGCGTCTGGATGGATCTTTAAATAATTTATAGGGACAGTAGTTGAGCTATTGGTTGCTGCACTGCGTGTCGAGGGTTCGATTCTTGCACGGGAACAAATGTTTATTATTATTTATTTATTATACTTTATTGTACACCTCACAATATTTATATGGCCTACAAAAATTTTCTCTGGGTTACACTAACGATTCAGTAGAAATTCCTAGTTTCCTTGAACACACATTGTGATCCAAAGCATTTTTCAGTCGTAACTAGGCATGAGTGAAGTGAACCCACGCCACGTCCTAGCACTTCAAGATGCCTCATGAGGCCCCTTAAAAAGCGATACTCTTAGACCACCGAAAACGACAAATAATAAAATTTATTTTTACCTCACTACGGCGAAGGTACCTGGGATATAATTTTGATCGGAATGTATGTATGTTCATCTGTTCCCTCTAACCTAGTGCTAGTTTTCTTTTTTTTTTTAAAGTATGCCAGCTCAAAGCAAGTTTGCTAGGAAAAGTAAATTGGGTAGATCGTGAGGTCGAAAGAAAATGGGCTTCGCTGATGCTACTTCGCCCATGTCTATATTAATCCACGCTACGCCACTGGCATTTATCACTACAGAAATCAAAATTAATGGTCAAACGAATAAAATCCGTTGTCTATCAATCCGCGCAATAAAAAGTACGTATTTCGCTGACGTAACGCAATAAAGTGACGAATAAAGAGGTTCTAAACTCGCAGTGGACGTTAAGAATGGTTGTCTTCATTTTAATATCGAGCGTGGACATAAATTTTACAATAAAATGTTACAAATGACGGATATGGTAACGTACGCTTTTCTATGGAGCTATTGAGATCGGAAAAACGAGGCGAAAGTTTGTGTTTTAAATTTTTCAATAAAAATGTCATGTTAACTTTGATGCAAACTAGTTAAGCTAAGCCTCTCGGTTGCAGGCCGAAGTATATATTTATTTATAAAAAGACATTTGGATGTTTTATATTTGTAAGCTTCACAGCTTACAGATATAAAACATCCAACGGCTTTACATGCTTTGCTTTACAGTCGAAGTTCTAAAAATTGATATAAGAAATTATCTTAATTATCTTTAAAAAAATAATCTACTGTAGTATTACTTTGAATCGAGAGGTCACCGGTTCAAACCCCATACATTACACTATCGCCGTGAACCCACTCCAGACACAAGCATATTTAGCTTAGTTGAAGGGGTTAACAAGATTACTAGTAATGTGAATTCTACCTACATTGCTAAGTATCATCACTTAAAGCCTGTGGCATATTATAATTTCTCATCAAATACGTTCACATTCGTAAAATACAAGATGGCGTATGCACTCGCGCCAATTTATAGCGCGACCGTCATAAAATGACATTTGACAGCCGCCATTATTGAACGCTGTAAATCGTCATATTAAAGTTGGGAGAGTTGAAAGTTAATACAAAGACTATACGGACACGGAGATTCGTTTACCGTCATGTCAGTATTATAGCTAGTAAAACTTATGATTTATAGTAAAGATTATGGACAGATTTCCATGGCCTGCGCAGCGAAAAGTTGCATTTCGTAGTACATAATTAATTCAAAGTATCGATAAAAAATAAAGATGTTTTGCTTGGGAGATTCTTTCCACTAGGAAGTGATGGCGTACGGGACTTTTGGGGACAGTATTCATGAAAATATTTGACTTCCAAAAAGTTCTGATTTTTAATCTAGTCTGTATAATACTGTACGTCGCTCTACTCATGCAGCCTGTGGGCGCATTATTCTGCTAGAGCTTATAACGCCATCCGTGTCCAGTATAATAACGCTTTCAGGGCGGTGATGGGGCTGCCCCGATACTGTAGCGCCTCGGGTATGTTCGCAGAAGCGTGCACTGACTGTTTTCACGCGACTATGCGTAAGCGTGCCGCGTCCACGGTACGCAGAGTGCGGGCCAGCTCCAACACCGTTCTAGCGATGATCGGGGAAAGGTTGGACTGCCCTTACCTCCGGCATTGTTCGAGCAGACATGTCGCCGTACCAATGCCGGGTAGAAGATTGTAATTTATAATATCTGTAGGGATTTTTATGTTAGTATTGTATTTCTTGTTTTGATTATGTATTTTAATTTGTATTTTATTTTAATTTTGTGTTTATTATTATTATGGCTTTATTTCATTTTATTATATGTTACTTTTGTTTTGATTTTAATTGTATTTGTAATTTGATTAATTAATGGCAATGGGTGTAATTTACCTGAATAAATGAATTTATGATAAATGACTTTTGATTTTGATTATGTGTCAAATCCATCCAAAGGCTGTCGGTTAAAGATTGCTTTTAGATATAAGACCGCCAATAGTATGTCCGTCCGTTTGTCTGTTACGCTACCGATTTCGGTAAGTCGAAACAGTTTCTTTAAATTTTCAATAAAAGGGTTTCAATGAAAGTTTTAACAAAACAATTTCCACACGAATGAAGTCGCGAGCTAAACTAGTATTGAAGCCCTTATTATCAGAACATAAAGGCAACTGAAGGAACAACATGGGTTAATAGTCAGTAGAAGTCTAACACTCCTTTCCGCTCCAGCCAGAACTGAAAGAGTCATTTAAAAATTCTGGAATATCGTCAAATAACTGACGATTTACCCCAGAAAAAAATTGTTAGTTTTTCAATTGTAGTAGTTATTGACAACAGCTTTAACGCTTTTGTTTGATCCCTACATTATTTGAGACATTTTATGATTTTCCCGAGAAAAAAAAGTGCTTTTATTGTAGTTGTGTGCAGTTACAGAACAGAAAATTAAGTAGAAGTGCCCTTACACTCTCTCAAAACGAGAACCAGTGTCGCCAAACTCACACATTTGCAAATCAAATTGTACATTACACACATAAAAAACATTGATAAAATTGGCTACAAAGTTGAAACGCAACTCATCTTCTTAATACTGTTAAAAATTGAGTCTTATTAGTTGTAAAAAGTTGTTATTATTTGACATGACATAATCAATAAAGGCGTTTATCGTTTAAAAAACAAATCGAACAATTTATAACGACTTTAGCTACTCAACGCTAGATGGCGCTGAAACCCATTTATTCAATTCAGAACGCTAAGTACTTTGAAATAGATGTCATATTTGCATGCACATGTAATGTCTTTTGCTACTCAAATATAGATTTAGACAAACATCGATATTTTAATATCGATGTTACGTATTTTATTCGTGTGAGCAATGTAATAATTTATCAACATCATACAAATGCTCAGTAATGGAAAAAGGTTGATCATCTTCAAAAAATAGAATCTATGTTAATATTAAGGAGGTAAAATTTGTAAGTTTGTATGTAGGGGTAATCTCTGAACCTATTGAACTGATTCTGAAAATTCTTTCCCTAATATGTAGCTACATTATTCTTGATGATTCTTGATGATAGATAGACTATAAATTATTTTCATATAATAAAGTATTAATTTTACGCGGGCGAAGTCGCTGGCACAAGCTAGTGATAATTGAAACGATAATAGATAGTATTAAAAATATTTATTGACCTTGAAATAATACATGTTTGTTTAATTATTGTCGTTTTGATAGTTTTATGTTTAATTTTAAAAGGTGATAAAAGCGTATATTAATATATTTTACCGTGATGGCTTTCATTAATATGTTTAAACGTAGGAAATTCCCCTAACTGATGATAGATTATGTTTTGCAATATTGATGACCCAATAAACATCCATTTTCATTAACAAAAGGATTTTGGGGAAATCTGAAATATTTAAAAAACTTTTTACTTTTTTTGAGGTCAATATCCAGAAATTGATGTTACGTTATGTGATGTTATCTTTATTAACTACAAGCTGCTGCCAGTGGCTTAGCCCGCATGAAAGTAGAAAGTTATACCAAGGGAACATAGTCTCGGGAAAAAATCATATGCGCTATTCCAGGACATGGTCTACCCGTGTACCAAGTTTCGTTGAAATCCGTTCAGCCTTTCGAGCATGAAGAAGTAACTTACACAAACTTTTGGCTTATAATATTAGTGTGATCATTATTATTGTTATTATTATATACTTTATTATACACCTTAACTTAACACAGGACAATCATTTATAAAAATAAGTGTACAATAGGGTAGTTTCCTAAAATATTTTATTTAGTCCATCACGTAGTTTAACAAAAAATATTGGACACTTATTTTTTATTTTTTCACGTAATTGAAAAATTAAGACGATACAGTGAGTTGGAATTTCGCGTGACGTCACACCTCGATCTAATTCTTAGCAATGTGTGACGTCAGCAGCCCCCACTCCTGTACTTTGAAGCTTTTCATCTTTGTGAATTTTTCTTGACTTGAAAAACCAAAAAATTTGTGACCAATATTTTTTGAAAATCTACCTAATAAAATAAATATTTTGTAACACAGGAAACAACCCTATAGGCGGTGTGCTTAGCGACCCGTATCGACTACAGACGGATGCAGGCTACGTGTGGTTAAAACGTCGACACTTCTGTGCAATCTTAGTTAAACATTTATGAATTATACACATAAACCGTAAGAAATCAATTTTCTGAATGATGGTACCAGCTATGAAATGAAGAGTTAGAAATAAATAAAAATTATCGATACGGTAGGTCCGTATCGATAATTTTTATTTATTTCTAACTCTTCACTGTTACTTTACGAATGTGTCCCATCCCTAATTGAGTAGCGTCGAAGTTACTAGAATTTATAGTATGTTGCTCCAGATAACGACCAAGTAGATTTAAACGTTGTGCTAATGAAAATAAAGTTGTTTATAGTTTGCATTGAAGTTATGAAATGTGGTATTGTCATTAAAATCAAATATATTTAAAATTAACAAAGTTTAATACTTACCGATGATACGATATAACTCCACAAGATACACACTTTTTTCTGCTTTCGTCTTTGCAGGTCAAAACCGCACAACAATGCATAATTTCTAATATATTTCGTGTATTTTAGAGACAACCAATCGCGACATGAGTCTGACATCGAATAAGCTAATGTTGCGCATCTTTGTTTAATGTTGACACGCACGCGATATCGGAGCGGCACTTCCACTGTATTTTCTATTCCGTGTGTGCAGTAAAGACGATATCTTGTATCCACGTATGAAAAAATCCTTACCTCTCTACCAAACGTCTAATTTCTCACCCTTCTATTGACAGATTCCGCGCATGCCTCAAGCTAGCAGACACGTCCGTATCAAACATGGTTGGGAAGCTTTTCTTCAACGTGGTACAAACCAAATGCTTCATCCTCAAGCCAGTGAAGATGTGCACACAGCGCTCCTGGTGGGGCAAATGCCTCCGCAGAGGATACACAAAACAAGCTTTCTTAAGGGACAACCTACCTTACTAGCCCGTATGAGGCCTTACCTTTGCCTAAAAAAATGACATTGACAGTTAATTTTGTCGATGACAGTTCATGTTGCCAGTGTTACCAGTAAAATTTAGGGTAATTTCCCAAAGTGTGGGTAAATGTCAAGATAAGGCAACGCTGAATTCTTGAGTATAGATGAAAACTTTCTTAATAATATTTATTTCTGTGATCGTACGAGTAACTTATTGTATTTTTAAATGTTACTAAAGGGGTTCCGCTTTTTCATAGAAATATTGTGTGTGTCGAATACGGGTTTCGTATTTCTAAATAAAATATTTGCCTATGTTACTGGTCTTCGAGTGTTTAAAATGTGGACCATATATGTGCCAAATAAATTGCGTGTAAATTATTTAAAAAATTTCTTTAATGTCGAAATATAATATACATATATTTGCTCCACATAAATGCAAAAGGATACTACAGCATCTGTTTTTCAGTTAATTTTCCCCTTTTTAAAATCTCAAAGACCAGTATTTAAATTTATTTCTCAATCCGGACTCAGCATATTCCTGATTCACTGCAATTTTAAAATATTCCGTCTGCCAGTTATTGTAAGCGAAAATATTCTTTACAAATGCGCGCAGTTTCTCGCGCGAGTCTTAATAACGCAAATTATCTTCTTAAAATGATTTTTTTTTTTCGCACTGCTTGTTATTTTTTAGCGCGTTATTTACGAAAGGATATTTTCGCTTGCCCACTGTGTTAATCTGCCTATTGATTTACTTAATTGTAAATATGTAAGTATACAAACAAATTGACTATATTTATTTGTTTACGAAAGTTAACATAAAATAAGAAAATAAAATAAAACTTGCTGTAAAAAACACCTTTCCGAATTTCAAGATCGTAAAGTATAATAAAAAATATTCAAAAGTGTAACATAGACAGTAAGGTATTTTCCTGAAATAATCTATTTAATCCGTCACTTAAATTACCAAAAAGTATTAGTACGTATTTTTTCTTTTGTCCTATAATTAACAAATTGAAACGATACAGTGAATTGAAATTTTAAGTGAAGTCACGCTTCAGCTTAGAAGCTTTTGGTCTTAGTACATTTATTATTGATATGAAAAGGCAAAGAATACGTACAAAACATTTGTTAAAATTAGAATAATCGTTTACAGGAAACTACTCTATTGTTGGTAATATAGTGAAGTACAAGAAAATGGCAAAAATATTAAAAAAAACTCGTTTAATTATCGGCTATGTGAGTCAAATTCTTGGCAATAAAACTTACTTAGATGTAGCAGAATTGTAGATATTATAGAATTATATCAAGTGAACCCGGGTGTAGACTTATATTGTAAAAGAAACAGGCTTTAAAACTCTAATCTGTCAATACTTATTTTTGACATGTGTCAAATCCATCAACACAAATGAACATAAATATAATTTGACAGATTTTAATTTTTTAGCCTATCTATAAACTAGCTCGGTCTAATCTCTTAATAATAATGTATAAAGTTTAATAATATTCAAGTAAAAAAATAATATAATGAATTTAAATTATTTACCGCTAAAAACTTTATTTTTATGAAAGCACCGAAAACAAAACATTTTAATGACAGTCTTTAAGAAGCAGAGTGGAGATGTGATGTGGTTGCATTACCCAGTCATATCCTAAAACTGTCCTTAGCTCTTAGATTATCCCTTTTACACAAAGCTGGGCACCGTTAATCAAATAATTAACTTCGTTAATCGCTAATCCGTTACTAAAAAAGTTAACTTCGTTATACGTTAAAGCGTTACATTTCGAAACATTTAACGCAAGTTAACGTTAATCGTTAATCCGTTAATACATGATGAAAATTGCATTTTTTATCATGTCGTCATGATAATGATATACTCATAAGAACTGTTGGTTTGCGTTCTGGAAGTTAAACAGGTTAATAACAAAAACACAAGGTATATAATTCAAGTGTGTAATTTTGACATCTGGCATAATGTGAATATTGCCTTTCATAAACATTAATTTGTTGAAGTTCTCGTCTGAAAGCGAGACTCGTGTCGGCGTTAAAATATCCCGTGGAAAAAAGAAGTTCAACTGCAGTGCTTGAGGGAATAGCACTATTATATTTAATAAACAGATTTATAAAAATCTGTTCTCCAAGGAATGAAAGTGTCGATTGATCTCATGTCAAGCCATATTTTGACGAGATTTTAGCTTTACTTTTTAAGATCTGTGACTCTTAGGTTTTTCTTTAGACTGAGTGACAGAATTGAAAAAGTCTTCTTCCTCATCATCGTCGTTGTTACTCGCGTTGCTGCTTCCGCCATTTAAACTGTCTCTGCACTTTGAAGTTTCCGCAGCTTCTTGTTGTAACGCCTCTTCTACCTTTTTTTCCATGCATTTTTTACTGCATCCACCCGACTACTGTCATATGTTTCCAACCATATCGATCGGAACATTGGATGAAAAACCTCTACAAGTTGGCACTGTTCGTCATCCAGAAGTGGTCCAAACCTTTTCTCTATGCCATTTAATAAGGAATTGGCTAAAGCTGTGCAATTCACTAGGCCCTTAGACTTTATATTTGTATAGGTACTTAACTAGTTTCATTTCACTCACACACAGTGCACGCGTCGTGTCGCCACCGCACTTGTCGGTCGGCCCGAACCTGTCCGAACTTGTTTTTCTCAGCGGCGGCGGCGCAGCCGGCAAGGTGCTTGGTAAATAGTAGGTACTGGATTAACGATTAACGTTCTTAGGGTAATTTAACGGAAGTTAAGGAGTCCGTTAACATTTTTTAAAGTTAACTTAAAAGTTAATCCGTTAGTCGAAATGTTAACTTCGTTAATTAACGATTAACGGATTAACGAGTTAATGCCCAGCTGTGCTTTTACACTCCAAGTAGTGTGAATTCTAATGAAATATAAAGCTACAAAGATCAGTTGGCGCTTGAAAGTCATCCTCAAGTAGCACATGAGGTAAATTGTACTTAATAAAATCAATATGGCGGAATTCGAGCTCATGGCTATATTTAGAAAGCTGCACGGGTCGATCATTAAAGTTAACCAACGCTTTAAGATCTGTCCCCACACATCAGTGCCGTGTCAGGGACGGGGCAGGAACGTGGCCGGGGCAAGACCGAGTATCCGTGTCCCGTCAGGAGCTATCTGTTCACAAAAGTCAGTGCCGTGACAGTGCCGTGAACAGACGAGGTCTTCCCTTCCACCTACACCCGCTTCTTACTTCATTCTATTTCATTGTCCGAGTATAGCCTCAGTGTTGTATGGTGAAATAGATTAACAGGAAAAGTGATACACGTCATGGCTTTATTTAATACAGAGGAGTTAATTGCGATTGCAATTGCTCTAGATGAAGAGTCTGTAGATCTCGAGTTAGACAAGTCGCACAATACGCTATATTCGCGTACAGTCTCTATTAATAACTCATCATTCATGTTTACCAACAAAAACAGTCAACAAATTGCAATGAAAAAATATCAACACGTGCACGCCACGGAATGGAATCGGAACACTCGCACACGTTACAGCGTCGACCCTGACACTGAAGCTTCGTTGCCGGCACGGGCACGGACATGACATGTGTGATCGAGTTCATAGACAATGTATGCAATGATTTTATTTAGACTCCTGACGAAACACGTCCCTGCCCCGTCCCTGGCACGGCATGTGTGGGGATAGACCTTAAAGGGGTCGGTCCGTGGATATGTTACCATCATAACGTACCGAGCTTCATCCGTGCCTCGGAAAGCACTTTGGTCCTGGCTGTCATTTGTATGACAGTCGTTACGAGTTGTCAGAACCCTGAAAATCTGACAACAGTCTTGCCAAGTGATATCGTGTTACCCAGTTACTGTTTTGGAGGTTAGAGATGGTCGCTTCATGTAAAACACCAGTACGTCGATTCTGTAAAATTCGAACAACAACTCGCATCTCGCATTGCTATTCACTGTCACTTCGCTTATGGTTCAAAGTGACCTTGATTTTGCATTCTGTAAACAGCGTCGAAGTGACGGAGGAATCACCTTACTGAATGCCACTTCTCACGTCATCTCATACTTTATCTGTCAAAATCTTTAGTTCAACTCGCTGACACGCTCGCAAGGGTAGCGCTAGTGTAAATTCGAATAAACAACCGAGGTGTTATTCTGTAAGACCTCATTCTAAACTTCGAATCTGAATCCGCTGTGAGTTTAATTGATTGGCATTCTAAAAACTCGGTTGTTAATTCGAATTTACACTAGCGCTACCCTTGCGAGCGTGTCAGCGAGTTGAACTAAAGATTTTGACAGATAAAGTATGAGATGACGTGAGAAGCGGCATTCGGTAAGGTAATTCCTCCGTCACTTCGACGCTGTTTACAGAATGCAAAACCAAGGTCACTTTGAACCATAAGCGAAGTGACAGTGAATAGCTGTGAGAGATGCGAGTTGTTGTTCGAATTTTATAGAATCGACGTACTGTATCAGATGAAACTGAAAGCCGACACAATCCCAACATCCATTCGTAACGCTAACAACAGATGTGTATTTATACCCTACCTACCTAAGCAGGTGATAGAGCGGGTCACTCAACACACAAATACCACGTGATGACTACGACCACTCTCAAGAATGAAGCGACTGAGAAGAAGAAGAAGAACCTAACTGTTTTCGCTCCATCAAACTCCTCTTAAAGACTATTTTTGTGCCAAATATAATCGAGTTCTTCCATTTCCACCTCCTTAACTATATTTTTTCATAATTACGTTTTTAGCGGGTAGTTATAAGCAAGGCGTGCGAAGTTCCTCTTTTCGACAATATTGATGTTTAGACGAATAAGTATTTTGTGATTCTCACACGTAGTTGTACTAAATGTTAGTTGTAGACTAAAATAAGTAGAACAAGCAATAATTACAATGAATGAAAAGCGTGTAGATGACTACGAATAAACATGTGGTAGAAATAACAGTAAAGCTTTGTATTGTTTGTGGATTTAATCTCCAAAGTCCTCTATTACTTACAATGCGACATTTTAACCTTATTCTAAATTATACTATAGACTATAAAACTTATTCCGAGATTCAACTTGCAAAAAAATGCTTATTGTAAAAATTCCATTTGCAATTATTTCATTGAGTGTGAGGTACAGACAGACAGATAGACAAACAGATTAAATGTAATATACAAAACTAATATGAAATACATTTTTACAAAAAGTTTTATTTTTTGTAAAATGTATTTATTAAATTACAAAAAGTAATATGAAATACATTTTATGCAAAATTAATTGCTATTTAATGTCACTGTTGTTATTAATTACATATTAATTACGAAAAGATAAAAAAGATATTTTTTCCACCACTACCTCAATTTTTGTTATATTCTGTTAATTATTTTTGTATCGGCAACGTAAGAAGTTCTGTTACCTACTACAATCATGAAAAAATCTAGAATAACTTCGTTTTTTCACAAAAATTATGACAGTTTATCGTTAAATTAAGGATATGTTTAACTTAAACACATTTTTACGACAAATCACAAAATTAGTCGAATTATCACCTGTCGCCTTAATGGGCCATAGAAACAGCTTTTTTAACTCAAACAAACCTTATTGTTAACATAAATTAAATAAATGTCTCTGACTAGAGTTGAACCATAGTAGGTATGTAGGTTTTAAAAATGGGGTAATTAGAAACATGGTAATTTCAACATTGATCCCTTATTGCCCCATTACTTTTTCTATTTTACTCAATCCTGCTAAAGACTTAATGGTCACGGTTTGTTACTTAAAACCACGAAATGCAGTAATAATAACAAAAAAAAATATAATAATCTAAGTGTGAACCACAAACTTTTTGTCAAACATTAGAACCGAAAAATAAGTTTCAATATTTATTTTTTGTGTTAATAGGGTCGCGTTTGACCACCATCTCACCTGATGGTAAGCGATGATGTACTCGAAGATGAAGCAGACTTACCTAGAAGTAACCTATTCACTTTTGACTTAAATACCCCCAGGTTATAGCTATCAGGAAACAGACTCCGGCAGGGAATTCCATTCCTTAGCTGTACGCACAATGAGAGTATTTCCAAAACATTTGGTGCGTATGGGTGGAATGTCCACCATGTAACGATTGCGCATCACTGTTCGTTTGATTCTTTTCCAATAGCCCGGACATTACCAATGTATGTAATAATGTAAATAATTATGTATGTAGTGCGAATACATGTTAGCAATGTGAGAAATCGTTTTAATATTATAGAGAACTTTTATTTTTGTTCCGATTATTATGTAACTGATGAAAAAATAATAAAGAAATATCTTGAAAATTAAGTCTTTGTGTTTGATTCTACCTTAAATCATCTTACTTATTAATTTGACGACACGATTGGCGCAGTAGTCCAATGATAGCTTGCTGCACTACGGGTCGTGGGTTCGATTCCCGCACCGGAACTTACTGAATATTGGATCTAGAAATTTGGGATTTTTACCGTATTTAAGTGTTTTACAAATTCCTTCGTAATATTGACGTTATTGTTTTCCTTCTACGTTACTGTGTCTGAGCTGTCGATACGGACACAATAATATTTTTGTATGAACTAGTAATCGTCGTTGAGTGTCTGAGTGTTTGTAACAATTCACTCATGATACAGAAGAAATTCCTAGCGGCAATCTTTTAAAATAATGGATTGGACGTTGGACCCTATGCAGGCCCGCCCTCTCGCTCCGAAATACAAGCACATACAAAAGGCGAGGTAATGCAACATGCAATCTGAACCTATACTCGACACCTTTTTGCCCCTCCACGGTCCTTCATTCCCCAAAATAGATCTTACTTCTTACTAATATTATAAATGCGAAAGTTTGGGAGGATGTCTATATGATTGTTACTCTTTCACTCAAAAACTACTGAACGGTTTTGAAAGTAATTTAGTAATTAGATGGTCGAATAGGCTATTTTTATTCAAGAATTCCCACTGGAATGAAGTCGTGGGCAGCTAATAGACAGATACCTAAATAGAGAAAATTTTAAGTAGCGAGCAGAAGACACAACACACCAAAGCACAGTAGGTACCTAACACACAACTTTACACAGGAATTAAGAAAAAAAGAACTGGGAAATCTTATAACTACTTATAATAAAGAACATTGGCAAATTAAAAATGCAACATTCCATGTTGCATCAGTGTGAAGTTTGAGTTTGAGTGACACCAAATGAGAGTCCAGCTCAGCATGAGCCAGTCAAATATGCCTATTTAGTTAAAACATTTCCACAATCTCGTCAGGCATATCATATTTCTTGTGCGTAATACTAATACACGCCTGACAAGAACTGTTGATTCCATTATATGCCAATATTATAAAGAAGTAAAGTTTGTAAGTTAGTAGAAAGTAATCTCTGAATCTACAGAACCCATATAGAAAAATATTTCACCAATAGAAAGCTACACTATTCCTGAGTGACATAGGCTACGGCACCGGCTTCGTTCGCGCTAAATGTATGTGCAATAGACCAGAAGCTAGATTAGATAAAAAGTTGTGCCTTCTTCGTAGCATGTCGATGGCAAGTATATTTTATATTAGATTGGCCCAGAACTCCGCTCGCTGATGCACACATATGGTCGTTAAAAGGGTCCCTAAATTGTATGTAACTTAGCATTAATATTCTGAAACAATCACGCATACAATCAAAATGGAACTTTAGTATATGATTTATTGAATCTTTTTCTTTACATATCTAAAACCAGTTACGTAATTGGAACATTTTCGCTAGATTCATTATTTTATCGAAAATCATGTCTTTTTAAAGCTTATTCAAAATTTAAACAAGATTACTCGGCTTTTATGTCTAAAATTAGTATCGACAGTAAGAAAATATCGTTTGTTATCCAAATATAAGAAATTTTTTCTCTAGATCACCTATTAATTTAGTAATAAACGAAATAAGAATTGAGACTTACAACATTTCGTTTCGAACCCGAACATGGTGAAAGAGCGCACGCGATATTCAACTTTATTACTGCTGCATTCGCGTTTAACACACAACGGCCTAACCGGGGGTGCAGGGGGGGCGGAGTTTGCGTGAAAATTATTTTAGAGTGCCTGGCCTTAAGGGTGCGGGTGACGGGGCATCACGTCGCTGTAGAATGATAACCTCGTATGTCCAGAAATCCAAACTTCACAGAAAACGAAAAAATACGGTTAATTTTGTCAATGTTTAAAATATTTTTATGTGCTTTTGTCTCACGTTTTGAATGATAAAAAGAACTTATTAATGTTATTAACCAATGCGTTACTTAACTGGATTATGCCAGAGAAATGATATAAGAGGTTTTCTGTTCTTATATCTACGTAGTTTTTGTTTAACCCCTCAAATTTGAAACGTCACAAAATGTACCGCCTTTGTGGCCGCCGGCGGCTTTCCGTGAATGTCTCTATAGATAAGAGGTTTTCGTTTTACTCCATAGATGGCACTTGTAGTCATATACTGAGTTCACAGTTTCACTGTATTATAAAATACGTGGTTTCCATACGATTTTTACAAAAAAAAAGGTAAACATGTTTTTTGATATACGAGGTATTCATTCTAAAGCAACGATCAGCTCCTATCATCGATAAAGTGAAAGAACACCGCTTGAGATTTTAAGGCCATCCTAAAGATCACACGGCTAATCTCCATCTCTTAGGCTTTTCCCATCTATGTTGGCTTCGGCTTCTAGTCTAGCTGGATGCAACTGAGCACAAGTTTTAAATGGAGCGACTGCCTATCTGACCTCCACACAAACTAGTAACTAGGTAACACTAACACTTTTTTTTTTTAACGTGGTAAAATTATCAAATAAGTCCTCCAACTCCGGGCAGGGTGGGAGGGACTGTCAGACTTTTACTGACTAAAATCCACGGTGTTCCTTCAATAACCCTTTACGTACCGGGGCCACGGTAACGGGATGAGTCCCACGACCCCGGCAGGCTTCGGCCCTCTGCAGAGGGGGCCTCGTCATGCTGCTGACGCTCTTTGAGGCGCGCGTGGAACACAACGCGCCGTCGACCCGGGCATGGTCCATGGTCGGACAGCGAGTTGCCCTTTACTCGCTGTCCGCATGCCCGCGCCTACGGTGGCCGGAGATCGTCGGCCGACGTCCGACGCCGTGGGCGTCTACCACTACGGCTAAGGTGGAGGGAGGACGCCATCCTCTCCCTCACGCGGCCCGCCTCCTCCTTCGGAAGCATGACTGCTTCGCAGAAGGAGGCGACCGCTTCCCACTCCCTCTCGCCCCGCAGCATGGCCTCGACCAATGCCGGGCGCGAGAGGTCTACGCCTATCGCCGCCGTGAGGACACGTCGGTGCTCTGCCCAGGCGGGGCAGTCTTGCACCGCGTGCTCTACGGTGTCCTCAGGGCGACCCTCGCAGTGGTGACACCCAGGCGTTTCCTCCTTTCCCATCAGACACAGGTACCTCCCGAAACTTCCGTGTCCGGTGAGGACCTGCGTCATGCGGTAGGTTAGGACACCGTGACGCCGATCTAGCCACTCCTCAAAGACGGGTGTTGATTTTTGGTGATGATCATTATTTGATCATATAGAATGATCTTTTTTTCGCAAATTGGTTATTAGATAAAACCTATACCCCTATATATAATCTAAATATATATAACTGAAAGGTGACTGACTGACCGACTGACATAGTGATCTATCAACGCACAGCCCAAACCACTGGACGGATCGGGCTGAAATTTGGCATGCAGGTAGATGTTATGACGTAGGTATCCGCTAAGAAAGGATTTTGCGAAATTCCCACGGGATCGGGATTTACACGGGAAAAACTTCCCACGAGGGCGAAGCCGCTGGTACAAGCTAGTTTTTTCATAAATTTAAACTAGATGAGGCCGGTGATTCCTACCTGACTACCCTGAGAAGAAACACCGAAACAAACTCAGGGATCCGTCTCTTAAGTCCATACAATCTATACAGTTGGTTAAATTATATGGGAACCTTGTAGGTTATAGTCTGAGGCGATCTTTTGAGGAAAGACGAAAGATGTTCACAGATTTGAGTGGGCCTGTCCATACAGTGCAAGCATTGGTCAAATGACGTATAGCTCAACTTAGAACAAGGAGCTTAACGATTTGACGAACAATACCAAGGTAGGGACGTTTGGGTACTCAAACTGTCAGACAAACATGTTTAAGTCGAATAAAACCACCTACATAGTTCACATAGTCACAATAGATTATGAAGATTATGCAGATCAGTCTGAAATGACTTTTTGTAGAAAGAACCACACAGTTTGAGTTGACCCGTGTCGTCAGTGCAAGCCTTTGTCAGTTAATCTGCAAGCTCAACTTTAGACTACTAAAGAGCTCAACGACTTCACGAACAATGCCAAAAACGGGACATAGAACGACTGCCTATCTACAACCACTAAAAACAAACACGGCATACGCTATACACAAACTGATTACATTACAATACGTTTAATGTTAAAATTAGTTTGCATTGTTACGGAAGAGCGAAGTCTCATGACACAGGCACTGTTTGCCTAAAAGGAGAATTCAGATACTAAATTGTAACGAATCACTGATTGTACTTAAAGAGCCCCGGGTTATAGCTATCAAGAAACACTTGACTCCGGCAGGGAACACCACCTTAGCCGTGGTAAGTAAATGATGAAGCGACTGAAAATGTATATAGGTAGATAGAGAGAATTATTATATAATTATCTCGCGCAATTGTAACCTATCGATAGATGATAGTAATTCGTACCATACTGCTTGCAATTTAACGCATGACTTTTCGATAGTTTTAATTTTTAGTTTAAGATTGTTTTTGGCGTAGATGAGGGCGGTGTTTCCTAACTGACTACCTACTCTGAGAATACTGAGAATTACTCGGAGACAATCTAAAACTCGCTAACACTATAACTTTATCATTTTTTTGTCAATAAAATAGATAAAAATTCTGTAAAAAAATATAATGAAAAACAATGAAATTCTAGGACTTAGACAACAGATCATTCAAAATGTAGAGCTGATAGACATATAGTTTCATAGACTATGCAGTCTATGCATGGTTCTCGCAAGTCTACATAAAAACATAGTCTAAATAAAAACAAATCTCCGTAGGTAGCCCTTCCTTAAAATTTCTGTAACTTCAGAGGCGTCGATTCAAGAAAATACCTACTCTTCAGAAGCTCTTAAAAAATCGGTTTATGATTGTTTTCGTGTTCAAAATACTTTTGTTGACACTCGCTGGACAATAAGCTGCATAACTTTAGACTAGACTTGTGTAGATGAACGAATAGGAGCCGAATCTTTGCACTGTACGAAAAGAACCGTTTCCGAACGCTAGCTTGTAATCGGTCTAATAGCTCTAATACAAGTATTATAGTACTCTATGCTCTAATAGCTCTTTTCGTACTCGTACATTCTAAACCATGCGATCGTAATGTGCGAACGAGAAATGCAATACAGTCACTGATTGGTTGACAGAAACGTCATACGAATTCATTCTGTGTCTGTATGAATGAGAACCGTTTCAGATTCACATTTCAATGGTAATAAATATCTCTGTTTAAATTATACATAATCCTAATATTATGTCAGCTGTTTACGCTGTGGTAATACAGAGATAAATAAATACGGTGTCTTTGATAGTACCTACATTTGCTCTGTGGTCCACGCTGTGCTCTGAGAATCAGAGCACAGCGCGGACCACAGTTCACTCTATTAGTTCTAATAGCTCTATTCGTTCTTCGCTCTCGGCGGTCCTTAACTCAGACTCGGACCGCCGAGAGCGAAGAACGAATAGAGCTATTAGAACTAATAGAGTGAACTAGTTCACTGTCCGAAATGAACTAGTACGGAGCGATCTCCAAAGTGACCGAGCAGGCACAAGACTACTTTAGACTTTCGCTGTGACCACACCGCCATCTAGCGATCGAAAGTTTTCGTAACATCTCACTTTCTAGCATTGTATATTACTCTTGTACATAAAGTAGAGGAACGAACTTGAAGAACAATTATTTTATAATACATATTTATTATTATCTGAATGCGACTCAGCTTGTAAATTCATTATTCATGTGTCATTATTCCAACATCCGATTCAGCTACTCGCCGCTAGATGGCGCTAAATGAAACTGCCATTAATAGATCGGTATTATTTATTACATTTTTATTAGGATGTAAAACAAAATACACAAAATCAAACCATATAAACATCACCATCTTGATGCTTCAATAACAAAACATTTTCTCCGTCTTTCAACTCATACTCAACATCTTTTAAAATATCAATTTTACCGCCATCTGTTTCAGTAACCTGAACTAATAAGTTCTGTTCGACGTTTTTGCTTTTGCTTTGTTTCCCGTGTTTCGCCGCTAGATGGCGACGCAAACCTCTTACTCTTGTATAGGTGGCGCCACAGTGCTCACATGGGTGAGATTCAGAGCGAACGTGAGTCGACGATATGTGTTCCTCTAGGCTTATTTTGTAACCAAATTTCTTACTGCAGATTGTGCACTGGAAATAAAGAGGTGCATATGTAACTAAGTTGTATTACTTTTCTATTCGGTGACAAAATTAAAACTCAATAAGTAACAAACTGACCAGAGACAGAGGCTCCCTTGTCTAAGGATTAATAAATACACAATGGGTTAAATAAACAGACCGACCAAATAGACTGACCTTTTTTAAACTAATGAAATGAGTATTTTCATGAGTTTAAAAAAATAATCTATTTAATCGGTCAGTTTTTCATACAATATTATAGTTACAAGGTTTTATTGCCATTTCAAATTAATATAAATTGTGTAGGTATTAACCCTTAGACAAGTGAGCCTATTTATTTATTTATTAACTAAATGATTTTTTTTACGCGGGACAACCCTTCCACGCGAACGAGATCGCAGGCGGAAGTTAATACCCACGGAATAGATGAATAAAGTTGGAATAGTAATGTGGGCGTGGCGAGCGCGCCATATTTATGATACGAAAATCATAGCTCGACTGATTAATTCATTCACCGCGTTTAGTACGGTTCAGATTACTTCGGAACCCAGAGCTCTGCTTTAAAATGCCGTGTTGTGCACTTATAACCTGTAAAACAAAAAGTCAGACCGCAAGTAAAAGACTATAGCGAGGAGGTATATCTTTCCATCGGTAAGTCGAAAAAACCATTTAATTACAATTTTATTTGTAAAAACATAAAAATATTCTGATCACTATGAAATTCCGAATATTAACCACATTATTGCAACAAGTTACAAAAAGTATACATTGCCCGATGTGTACTCGCTTAATCAACGCAATGACCATGTCCGCTTACAATGTACTGCATGCGTTGCGTTCTCCACACTTCAACCATTGACGTTTCGTTCTTTGCCCTGATTGGCCGTGATGCACGGCGCATGTTTATCGACAGTGAGTTACAATCAGTAGCAAGCTCTCGATTTAAGTGTGTGTAATTTATTTTTGTGCGTAATTCGCATACGTAACGGGCCTCTTGCTTGTAGTGGAGCTAAAAAGTGGGAGACAAGCGGCGACACGCGTTCTCATACAAATCAGGAACCATTTCCTTTTTAACCTCTTTTATTTGTTCTGTGTTAATACCTCATATTTCTTAACACCCAGATGTCTTCTGCGATGTGCACGTAGATTTGAGCTCGAAATACATCGCTGTGGACACATGTCGCAGCTGTACGGGCGCTCTCCAGTGTGCTTTCTGTAAATTAATAAATAAATAATAAGATCTTTATTTAAAACTAGCTATGCCCCGCAACATCGATCGCATGGTTGTCGATAATACTATTGTACGGTGGAATTCCTTCCCGGGGTTTCGGTAATGTTCTAACGAGATACCGCGGCCCCGGAACTTAAGGGCAGCTGAAAGAGCGGGGTGGGTTTTTAGTCAGTAGAAGTCTGACACTCCCTTCCGCTCCACCCAGAGCGGGAAAAGTCATATGATTTTCCCACCCGGAAAAAAATCGGTGGAATTCTATATTTTTCCTAGGAGTCTAAAGTCAAGAGTGAATAGGTTACTTCTAGGTAAGCGTACTCCGTCTTGGACCACATCAACACTTACCATCAGGTGAGATAGTGGTCATACGCGAGCCTATCATGAATACATCAATAATGCACTCGTGCTAATTCGTGCATTTTAACCTAAGTCATCGCTTCTTTGTATTGCTAAACCTTTGGTCCTATTAAGGTTACACTGTCAATATATCGAAAGATGCCTATCCTATCCAAGCTACTTGAAAAAATTGTAAACAAGCGAATTACAAATTTTTTCGAGAAGCACAACATTATTTTCCGTAGACAGTTCGGCTTTAGGAGAGGTAGGTCAACCGAGGATGCAGCAAGGATGACAAACACTGTGTCGACTAATGTCGATAAAGGAAAACACACTATGTGCATTTTCTTAGACTTGGCTAAAGCATTCGACACAATTTCAATAGATCTTCTTGTGAAAAAGTTGGAAGCAGCGGGCATACGTGGTACTCCGTTAAACTGGCTCAAAATTTACCTCTCTAACAGAAAGCAATTCGTCAAGCTCGGTGATCTCTCTAGCAGTACAGTTCCTATCAACTTCGGAATCCCGCAAGGTAGTACGCTTGGCCCGTCGCTTTTCCTTCTCTATATTAATGATATCGTGGATATTTCTCTTACAAACGCTGAAATAATAGCCTACGCAGATGATACAGCTGTAATATTACATGATGATAGTTGGGATCAGGTGTACAGAATGGCCGAAGAGAGTCTGTTCATAACGGCCTGAGCTCTTGATAGGAATTTACTAACCCAAATATTAAAAAAAACAAAGATAATTACTTTTCACAAAACCAAGGTATCTAGACCTCCTCAACACCTAACACTCAAAACTTCATACTTGCTCCCATAACCCTAACCGTCGAACTGCAGGCTGTTCGTGTGGTGTGATTGAGCGTGCACATTCCATGAAATATTTGGGAATTACTTTGGATGAAAACTTATTTTTTAAGCCGCAAATACACTCACTCTCAGGCAGAGTCAGAAAAATTATTTATATTATGAAAAAACTGCGTGACTGCACACCCACTCCTATATTGCGTACTGTTTACCTTGGTTTGTGTCAGTCCGTCCTCCAATATGGTATCTCTGTCTGGGGAAGCACTGGTAAGGCCGCATTTGTTGAAGTCGAAAGAGCTCAAAGAGCCGTCATTAAAGTAATGCTCAAAAAACCCCTACGGTACCCTACTGACATTCTCTACAAGGATTTTCAAGTACTCCGTGTGCGACAAATTTTTATCTTGACTGCAATCTTACAAACACACAGGAAATTAAAATCCAGATCAGAATCAGAATTATTTATTTGCTAAACATAGGTAAATACATAATAATTATAGGTCTTACATTAATAACAAGTCCGCTATGTTTTGTCAATAAGACATACAATTGTTTATGTTATTAAGCTTACCTACTGTTAATAGAAAATTGTGTTAACATGTGTAATTATTTTTGGTCTAAATACATATTGTTAGGCCAGTCGCATAGCTAAGTACGTCGAGAAACTTCAACCGACATCTAGAATGTTCGAGACACTAATACCACCTGGCGGCGAGTAGCAGTACTGAGTGTATCGAGAAACTTCGACCGATTTCTAATACGTTCGAGACACTAACGCCATCTGGCGGCGAGTAGCAGTACTGAGTATCTCAAGTAGCAGAACCCCATGGTACTTGAGTTGCCGAACTACAACTACTACAGTTTATGTATAGGTTTTAGGGTTCCGTGCCCAAAGAGTAAAAACGGCTCCACTGTCTGTCTGTCACCAAGATCTATCTTATGAACCGTGATAGCTAGACAGTAGATTTTTTCACAGATGATGTATTTCTGTTGCCACTAAAACAAGAATACTAAAAAATAAATATTAAAGGGGGCTCCCATACAACAACTGTGATATATTTTTTTTATAGGCAATGGTATTTTTATAGACAATGGTACGGAACCCTTCAAGCGTGAGTTCGTCTCGCAATTTCCCGTTTTACTTACTTTACTTACCTAATATGCACAGTGAGTGAGGAACGCTGTGTGGCTCTGAACTCGCAGTGCGGACACTGATGGCTCTTGGTTCCCGTGTGGGTCAACTTGTGCTTATGTAGGTAATCCTGACGAGTGAATATACGCCCACAAATCTAGGGTACACAAAAGAGACATGCTTTTAAGGAGGTGCGAACCTTTTTGTATGGAAACTGACATATCGACCCACCGCCATTTAGATTTCTTTTTTCGATATTGCGGTGGTTGTTGTAAGTGGTATGTATGGATAGAGAACACACAGACAAACACAAAATTTCATGTAACATGGTACCCCAAAGTGTCATGTTACCGAGATATTTGAAGGTAAACATCGACATATTAGTATCCCCTTTCCTCCCCATAGTTACGTGTCTGTCACCAGGCTGTATCTCATGAACCGTGATAGCTAGACAGTTGATAATATCACAGATGATGTATTTCTGTTGCCGCTATAATAACAAATACTAAAAACAGAATAAAATAAATATTTAAGTGGTGACTCCCATACGACAATAGTGATTAATGAAAATTAATTAAACAATTAGTAGATGTCATCATGATAGATGATAGATAGATGAGTTGTCTAAAAAGATAGTTTCAAAATTTTCTAAAAGTTTTTTTTTTAAATCTCAAGTTGTGAAATTCTTTCATAGAGGCTGTACTACCTGACAGCTACAACCTATAGAAGATTAACTGCAAATTGAATTGGTTCATCACAGCCTATCAATAATTAAAATTATCTGTAGCTTTATTGATGCGTTGTTTAAAAGCTTTAATCTTCTTTAGCAGCTTTTTTTTTCTTTAAAACTGAACTAGCAATGTGGGTAGAAAAATTCACATTAATAGCAATTTCGTTAACCCCTCCAACTAAGCTAAATATGCTTGTGTCTGGAGTGGGTTCACAGGAATAGTTTAATGGGTGGGATTCGAACCTGTGACCTCTCAATCACAAGGCTGAGACATTATCCATTAGGCTATTGAATTATTGGCTTTTGTATATGTTAGCCTAAATTAAATATAATCCATGCAATACTAACATCACAAACAAAATTCTTCTCCTTTCCATGTTCAGACATGTGTAATTTCAACAACTCCTTAGTTTTAAACAATTTCATGCACTTTCCACACTTAAATATGTGCTCTGGCAACTCCGTCAAAGTGTTGTGTCTATGGTCTCGCATATGATACTCATACATACACCTCTTTGGAAGATACCGGTCACATATTGAACACTTATAACCATCTTTTAACCCTTTACAGAAGTTTACTTCATGACTTATTCTTGTTTTTCGACTTTTAAACCGTTTTTCACAGCCAAAACATTTAAAGAGTGTCCCATTGTTTTCTATGCCATGTAACTCTGCATTATGGTGAGAAAGACTTTCGATATTTTCTAGTTCTAAGCAGCAAATATTGCAGTAAGTAGGTGACCGTTTGTGTAAATACTTTTTCCTGACTTTTGAATTCGTTTTTAGTTTTTTCTCCTCAGGTTCTTCAAACTCCAAATTATCGTCGAAATAAGTATCAATTCCTTCGTAAACCTCATCAAAATCTTCGCTTTTTATCACATCTGATGTCAGATCCTTTAGTTTAGATTCTTCAAAGCCTTTTTGGAGTATATTTCTTAACTTAGAGTCAGTTTCCTGGCAAAATGTTTTGTAAAAGTAAAATCGCTTAACTTCGTTAAAACAGTTGCCGCAAACCTTATTCAGGTGAATATCATCCACTTCTATAAGTAAACAGTCTTTTATAATATCAGCTATACAGATTTCTGTAGAATTTTCTGAAAGTTTAAATAGTAATTCGGTGTTTGCGTTTCTGGTCCAACATAATCTACAAATATCGTCTTGCGCGAAATATTCGTAGTTGTACAGATCACTATCGGTCGAAATCTGAACCCAGTGCATGGTCCACAACTTAATCTATATTCATAAATTAAATACACAATTACGAAATCAAATGAACACCACAAAAATGCACAAAAACAACACGCTCTGTTGATGATTTTGTGTTGTCAAATTAATGTCAATTTCAAAGGATATGAACTGTCACTGTCAATCAACACAATGTTGCCACGCGTTATCATGTGGCTAAGTAATATAGGGTATTTTGCCTGCGGTATCTCACGTTACATTCATTCAACATTTCTCGCTTTCATTGGTTTGAGAGTTGATAAATTATACACTCACTTTTCAGCTAACTTAGAACAAAACTGCATTTTTTAATTAAACGCGAAGTATGCACTACTGTTGACTCATAAAGGCACTAACTAGTACTTTCTGTGTAATATCCAAATCAAATTAAATCACATTAAAATTCCGCTGTAAATATTATGTAAATAAATAACTATTTACTTTCTAATAAACTTATTTTTGAAGTGAAAACTTCTTTAGCGGCATTGTGCACTTTTTTTGTAATGGGTAAAAAATGTTAAACTCGCGTCAGGACACGTGACCTGATCGAAAATTCGTAAGACGGACGGAGAGTAAACAGCGAAAACTTCTTTAGCGACGTTGTGCAATTTTTTTGTAATGGGTAAAAAATGTTAAACTCGCGTCAGGACACGTGACCTGATTGAAAATTCGTAAGACGGACGGAGAGTAGACAGCCGGCGCGGCGTAGGAGAGGAAGTATCCCTCTCTCTTTCTACGGCGCGGCGAAAATGTATGCCTGCGCCTGGTGTTTAGTAGTTTTAGAGATTGGCGATGATGGTTGTGGTAATAATGATGGTGAAAAAGTCGTCGAAATTATGGATGAAAGTTAATTTTTCTAAGAGATAAACTTTTTAATGTACTTAATATAAATTGTCATGTTTGTGTACGATAGCGCAATAAATATTGTATTCTACCACATAAATGATAGTACTTTTATACTGATAATTAAAGCAATTCGTGCAAAATTATTCCCTAACCATTCCAAAATATCAAAAATGCACAAAGTTAATATTCAAGTTTTCACTTCTGCCGGCACTCCCGGAGTGCAACCCGTTTTTTTTTTTATTAAAAATGGGTTCGCGTTTGACCACCATCTCACCTGATGGTAAGTGATGATGTGGTCGAAGATGGAGCACGTTTACCTAAAAGTAACCTATTCACTCTTGACTTAAAGACTCCTAGGATAGCTACTACGGCTTCTAGACTTTGTAAACATAAACTGGTAGGAGTCCATGGTAGGAGTGCACGTAATATAAAATAGCTCGACCTGTAACTACTTTGTTTTAAACAATATTTACATGGTTCTAGCACAAAAAAAAAACTTTTTAATTTCCCCAAACTAATAATGTGCAGGTTGTGACACTTCCTGACATAGCCACAGTCCTTGATCCAGATTAAGTCATTAATTTGTATCCCAATTAGTAGTTTAAAAGATAAAGGAGCCAATGTTGATAACCAATGTTGCCAAGCCTGACAGAATGCTTTCTGGCTCCGCCACCTCTGTATCTCAAGATCTAGAGCGCCAAGTAGAAGTCTGTTTTCGCCTAGATTTAGTCGCCAAATATAATTAGTCGTTTTGTTGCTTGGCCGCCAATGTACCCCTATACTTTTTAAAGTGCGAACCGACTAATGACATTTGACGAATAATTTCGAGTTGATTGTTTTAAAGAGAACTAGCAATGTTGAATTCACATTATGGTACTTGTGGAGCGTCGTTTATCCGAACGTCGCGCGTCGCTTAACCGAACGACCGCTTATCCGAACTATTACTTTCGCTCGAGTCTCGCCGGTCTCCCGCGCTCAGTGCTCGCGCACTTGTCGCCACTTGTTAATTGTAATTGTATTGTGTCTTCCAAGTAACCGCTAATCGATAAACTAAATTTTGCTGCGTGAAAGTAAACTCTAGATTTAAAATGCCTAAACGTAAATATGTTGTTCTTTCTATGAAAGATAAATACCCAAGTAGCTGTATAACTACTCACTTTTAGACCTATTTGAAACACTATGCGTATTAAGACTCTTTTAAGAGTACACTGGTGATCCTACAGCTGCATAATAGCTGTCAGTGATATGTAAACAGCTTAGGCTGATTAAGAGCTGCATTAAGGCTGGTTAAGACCGACAAAAGTACCATTAATACGCTTAGAGTGCTATAAAGGTATATTTTCAACGACGCTATTCAGCTTGCCTTAGCAGTAGTAAGGCCTGTTTAGTGGATGAAATTACGCCAAATGCTGTATAAGAAGGTATTTGTGAACTCCTATTACACTGACTTATTAAAGGGGCACGTGTGAACTATTATAACGTTAATAGCTGTATAATGGATGATTTGTGGCCCACATTACAGCTTATTGCTGAATATGTCTACCGCTAATCAGCCTTTATACTGCCATTGATAGTGTCTGCATAGCGGCTGTTTAAACATTCACTAGATGCTTCGCAGCTGCTTAGAGAGTCACTAGTGTATCGAATTAACAGCTTTTACTTTATAGTGGTTCACATAAGTACCTTTAATCAGACTTTATCTGAATAGAAGTAACATGTGGTACTGTAATTAGTCAGTGTAACTTGTAACATTGATGGCGATTATACTGACGTACAAATTATAAATATACTGATTCATTTTTCAACTTTTAAGATGTTTTGTGTATGAATTAGGAATGTATTGCATTAGTTTTTACTTCCTGATAACATAATAATAACTTTTTATCTTATAATTCTTTTCAAAGCAAAAAAAAATTGTTTATTCAAGTTTTCATCACGGCTTATTTATATCACAAAACTAATTAAAAACAGAATATTTTCGAGGCGCACTAAAATTTTCTTAGACAATATAATTATATGTATAATGTCAGTGAAATTACATTCCCAATCATTTTTCTTTTATTAATACCAGGGAATATGAATATTATCCACGTATAATTCACTCCACGAAATAAGTGTTCACTTGGCAGCTACGGGTTATTATATTTGCTTCTATATGTTTGCTACATCAAATATGTTCACTTTTACACTGGCCGCAAGCAGCCTTTCCCGGTTTAAAACATCTATTAAGAGCGTAGATGTGACATATTTACTGAATAAAGAGTAACTTGTGATCTCTTAGTCAGTCGATATTCAGCGCATTGTACTGTCGTTACCCTTTATAACACTGTTAAATTGCTGCTACACAGCTCCGAGGCAGCTACGTGAACTTAAGGCTGAATAATTTGTGCTCATTTAAGAGTTATAAGAGCTGTGTAAGGCCCTATACAGCCCTTATTCAGCTTTTTTATTCAGCTTTAAGCATGATGGTAATCCGTTATTCGGCTTATAAGCAGCCTCGTGTGCTACTTGGGATACAAGATTAATAAACGGTTAGAGGAAGGCGAATCTGCAACCAAGTTATCCAATGAATACCGAGTTGGTAAGTCTACCATTACGGAAATAAAAAAAAAACAAAAGACGAGCATAAGTAACTTTATATCACAGATTGATTCTTCTGATGGATCCACGAGTCGTGAAACGATGAAATTTGCCTCAAACACGAATTTAGATGATGCTGTATATAAGTGGTTTACTCAAATAAGATCCCAGGGAGACCCTATTTCTGGCCCAATTCTGTGTGAAAAAGCAGTTCAAATTAACGAAAACTTGGAGAACCGTCAAACTTTCAAGCAAGCACAGGCTGGTTAAAACGATTTAAGTCAAGACATGGCATTCGTGAGCTTCAAATACAAGGAGAAAAACTGTCTGCTGATTTCATACAAAATCAAACTAAGAAACGTCGTCGCGTCGTGAATTAGCAGCATCGGGTCCTAAAATAAGTAAGGATCGTATCACTACCTTAGCTTGTCCTAACGCTAGTGGCAGCCACCGATTGCCCATGCTTGTAATTGCTAAAAGCCAGAAACTACGTTGTTTCAAACACCTATCGTTATATGTCTGCGATACCTATCGTTTACACTTCGCAAAAGAATGCTTGGATGGATAGTACAATTTTCATCCCAGCCCATCAATAAAAAAATTTAAAGAGAGAAAACATTATTTCTTCTTGATAACGCTCCAACCATCATGTGCCATCTTGAATGAAAGAGACGAGTTTATAAAATTCATGTTTCTTCCACCTAACGTGACTTCATTATTACAGCCCATGGATCAAGGCGCTATTGAAACTTTCAATCGGTTTTATAGAAAAGAATTGTTACGTAAGTTACTTTTAGAAAAAGAAGAAGAGGGAGAAGAAAGCCTGGTAATAAATCATAAAAAGATTGATTTAAAACACGCGTCCTACATGATCAGAGCAGCATGGGACAGTGTAAAAGAGTAAAACTTGAAAAAAGCGTGGAATATAGTTTTGTGTATAGGGGAAAATCCTCAAAGTGGATGTGTAAATGAGATACAGGAAGATATGGAGAATATATAAAGAGCTTGATTGACATGAATGTGATAAAGAAGAGGTTCAACAATGGATGGATATCGACGATGAAGATCCCGGGTACCAAATTATGCAGGATAGTGAAATTTTAGACCTCGTGACTAATAAGACTGAGGCCACCGCTAGCACCTCTTCAACTACAAGTTCAGATAATGAAGATGAAAACATAATTACTGCTTCTAAAGCGTTTACTTACTTGCTTAGATATTGCCTTGCGTTGATTTGAAACACAGGCTGAAAGCGACCAGTATCAAATATTTGTCCTTAAAAAAGTACGTGACCTAGCCGTTCGTAAGCTGGTAGGTTTGCTTCGGCAGACGAAGATTGAAAACTTTTTTGAGCGTTAATTGTATGTACCTAGTACACACATTTGGGGGTATGCGGAACTAGGTGTAAAGTCCCGCAATCCCGTTGAAAAGGGAGGATCCTCCGACCAGACAGGTGTTTTGTCTGGTGGGCAACTGCCCGATGTTTGTGATCGGGTGATTTGTATGTATGCTAGTTGTGCGGTAAACTCTGCTTGCGCGATACAGGATAGTTTGTATGTTGCGAGATAGATGTCGCTACATCACTCCCCTCCGAGACCGGAGGTCGTAACAGGATGAGTCGTCTATACATCTTGTGATACTTGCCGGGCCAGTAGAAGGTAGGTTCCAGTGAGTCGGAACCGGAAGTCGCATAGTTCACGGTGAGTCGGAACTGTCTGCTGTGCTGCCCCCTTTGAGTCGGGGTGATATTCCAGTGAGTCGGGATGATACTCCAGTGGGTCGGAGTAGTCGGGGTGATTTCCCAGTGAGTCGGGATGATACTCCAGTGGGTCGGAGTGATGCTGCATGATCTCCAGTGGGTCGGAGTGGTGCAGTGCTGCGTAGTGGCTGGCTGCTGCGTCGACCAGGAGAGAAGTGCGTCTCTGCTTGCTGACCGGCCGAAGTGCAGGGTGCTGTGCCAAGGTTGCTGAAGAGGCTGAGGGTGATGACCAGGTATGCGCGTCCGCTGCATGCTGGTGGTCAGGATACCCGTAGAAGCCAAGGGTACTGGCTGGCTGTATGACTCGCTGCCCGAAAGCTTGAAGGAAGTGATGATGACGTCACGCTGAACTAGCTCTGCACGAAGGCTGCACTGGTGACCCCAACGTGATAACTTTATATGGCCCAGAATAAGCAGGTTGGAGGGCACCTCGCAATGAGTCTTCACGGAGGAAAACGTGATCGCAAGTTTCGCTGCGCTGATGTTCATGCCCGGGGTCACCAGTTTGGGGGTATGCGGAACAGGGTGTAAAGTCCCGCAATCCCGTTGAAAAGGGAGGATCCTCCGACCAGACAGGTGTTTTGTCTGGTGGGCAACTGCCCGATGTTTGTGATCGGGTGATTTGTATGTATGCTAGTTGTGCGGTAAACTCTGCTTGCGAGATACAGGATAGTTTGTATGTTGCGAGATAGATGTCGCTACACACATGTTTTAATTTTTTATTTTTTGTGTAATTCCTATTTGTCATTGTAGATTAGATCTATATGTGTTGGATGGCTGAATCAATATATGCAGTATGTTAGTTTAAACGAGGGGCATATTCAAACCCACAATAGTGTATGCTTACATGATAGTAATAAAAATATGAAAAAAAAAAAACACTGATAAATAACAGACAGAACCATACCAAAAATTTCGCATTTGTCTCACAACGTGTATACACCCTTTCGGTAACGTTTTAATATTATCGCAGAACATGTGTGCGGGTCAATGACCTTTAGGTAGAGTCCTTTTCCCTTCATACTTTAAACCTGGCTTAGGACAGGCAAAAATATCTAGGTACTAACCAAAATATTAAAAAATCTTCAATGCAAATATGAGTTGTGATCCGCAATAATTTAAGACCAAGATATGATGAGGCAAAGTTAATCAATATGCTTACTTAGTATTTTTGGCGTATTTAATCCGTCATGAAGAGGTTTTGATAAATACTGACAGGCACATCGTCTAACATTTCATCCACCATACAGAAATAGAGTACATCTGATTTCAAAGGAGGTAAATAAAGAGTACGGACGTCCAAAAAAGAGTATTATTTATCCCATGAAAAACATAAATGTAAAATGAGAGCCAAGTTCAATATTATCATAAATGCCTTGGTTGTTGACTTCAACGACAAAAGAACTGAAATCTAAATGGGCGCCAAGTTCAATGGTCAGTCCTGAAATTTATTTATAACAACATAAAATATCATTTATTCTTATAACTTAGGAGAATATATCGTAGCCTAAGATTTGACCTGGCTAGTTCTTATATACGAATTATTATGTTCGATGGTTAGTTTCTACCAGCAAGCCAAATTTTCGGAATAATAAAATAAGAACCGACAAGTAACAGGTTTAAAACTTGCAAAGGCTATAATATAATTCGTATACGAAAACTAGCCAAGTCAGACCTTAGGCTACAATATATTCTCCTAAGTTATAAGAATAAATGATATTTTATGTTGTTATAAATCAGGACTGACCATTGAACTTGGCGCCCATTTAGATTTCACTTCTTTTGTCGTTGAAGTCAACAGCCAAGGCATTTATGATAATATTGAACTTGGCTCTCATTTCACATTTATGTTTTTCATGGGATATCATTACTTTTTGTACATAAATTAGTAGTAGGTACTTACTTATAACAAAATTAATACTAAATGGTTTTTTGTTAAACTACTCTATTCTCCTACGTTTACGGGGAATAATTGTCCTTTTTGTGTTATTTTCTATATTTTCTTGTACCTTTGAAATGTTCGAATGAATTGCCCATTCCGTATGCGGAATTCTTTTTACGCGTTTTGCCTCCATGGTGTAGTGACCCTCTAAGATAATAGGTAGCGCTAGTGGTTGTAGAATACGGTTAGTTACGCGTAATAAATACGAAAATTTACTATATTCTTATTTATAAGTACAAAAACGGAAATATTTGGATTTAAAAAAAAATTAAGGGTGGTATTTAACTCGTTATATATTCACGTAAAGATCTTAAAATCCACATATAGAGATTTACAGGCACTATAATAAAATTATAAAAAATTACCAGTTTCTGATTTTTTCCTTTGTATTCACCTAATTACCTATCTTCGTGCCAAATTTGAACTTTCTAGGTCATTTGGAACTGGGTTATAGTTTTGATCTATAGGTCAGTCATAAAAATTACGATTTTTGGACGTTAATATCTAAATAACCGTTAGAGATATCTTTATAAAATTTGAAACACATATGTATCTTGCCAGTCTCAATATATAAGCCAAATTTGACAAGTTTAGGTGAAATAGTTTTTGAGTTATGAGGGACTCAAAAGTGGCTCCAAATGGTTCGTGTAATACACACGGTGAGCTGCGCGCCAGTTCTTGGCTTGACACGCTCCCGCGTGTCTAGATTTAATATTTTCAAAAAGGTATTTTTTGTACTTTTTGCAGCACATAACAATTTTTCGTTGTTTTTAAAAGAATTGTAGGACTCCAAACATTCTAACTCTAAATTTATATAGATCAAGAGCTCATTTTTAATCAATTTCAATGAAGCTCTGTTTCTCCCTTCCCGCCACTTCACATTCATAATCGAAAAGACTCTCTCAGTAAATGCTGAAGTGGCGGGAACAAAGAGTATATAGCTTTTTTTTTTTGGCGTGGTAAAATTATCAAATAAGTTCTCCCACCCCGGGCAGGGTGGGAGGGACTGTCAGACTCTTACTGACTAAAATCCACGGTGTTCCTTCAATAACCCTTTACGTACCGGGGCCACGGTAATGGGATAAGTCCCACGACCCCGGCAGGCTTCGGCCCTCTGCAGGGGGGGCCTCGTCATGTTGCTGACGCTCTTTGAGGCGCGCGTGGAACACAACGCGCCGTCGACCCGGGCATGGTCCATGGTCGGACAGCGAGTTGCCCTTTACTCGCTGTCCGCATGCCCGCGCCTACGGTGGCCGGAGATCGTCGGCCGACGTCCGACACCGTGGGCGTCTACCACTGCGGCTGGGCTGGAGGGAGGACGCCATCCTCTCCCTCACGCGGCCCGCCTCCTCCTTCGGAAGCATGACTGCTTCGCAGAAGGAGGCGACCGCTTCCCACTCACACTCCCACACACAATGCCGGGCGCGAGAGGTCTCCGCCTATCGCCCCCGTGAGGACACGTCGGTGCTCTGCCCAAGCTGGGCAGTCCTGCACCGTGTGCTCGACTGTGTCCTCAGGGCGACCCTCGCAGTGGTGACACCCAGGCGTCTCTTCCTTTCCCATCAGACACAGGTACCTCCCGAAACTTCTGTGTCCGGTGAGGACCTGCGTCATGCGGTAGGTCAGGACGCCGTGACGCCGATCTAGCCACTCCTCAAAGAGGGGTCTTACCGCCGCAATTGCGGCGTTCCCGAAAGAGTATACAGCTAATAATTTTTTTTAAACAAACAAATTCGTCAGGATATTTTTTCAAAATAAATTTCCATTTTTCTGCAGTGAACTTTTGCGTAAAATCTGTGTTATTTAACAATTCACCTTGGAGTTCTTTTAAAATGATAACTTCTGAATATAAACTGGACGTAGTTATGCAAAAAGGATCCATTCCACACTTTTTCCGAAATTGAGTTATATTGATATCTTTAATATATCACCCTGAAGATGCGTTTGGTATATATAACTCAATTTCGAAAAAGATAGATAGATAGACATACTCTTTATTGTACACCATAACAGAATTAAATAAGGACTTAAAAAATCTACAAAGGGTGTTACAATGGGCGGTCTTATGGGCGGTAAAAGTGTGGATTGGATCCTTTTTGCATAACTACGTCCAACTGTCCATATGTATATATTTAGTCTTCGTTCGAATTGGGGATACCAACATATTAACAGTAAATGGGCGACTTTTTTGTTTATGATAATGGGTTTCCATAATATTACATGACTGGCACTAGTATAGTAAACATTGTGTAAAAAAGAGTATTTTAGCATACTCTATTAGTCTTATAGATTATAGAGTACGCCTACATGATATAGAGTACAATACTCTATTTAAGAGTACGGTTGGCAACCCTAGGTATGATACACTATCAAGTCTTCCATCAATAAATTACGGGCCTATTAAATAATTATTTAACCCTTTCAGACCTGGCGTCCACAATTGAGGACATAAAATATAATTAAACCTATACGTATTACTCGGTATTACTTTCGTTCATACGTATGTAAATTATATAATATTATGTAATATTCATAAAAACGGTTGTATTCATTTGTTCACATAATAAATCAACAAAAACGGTACAAGTAGCGCCGTCTTTTCGACATATCTTTTCGTCAAGTTTCATCCAGTGATCCTAGGTGTTTCGACCCGTTCAAGTAAGCTGCTTTTTTTATTCGAAAATACTAAGATTTTGCGTAAAATTTGCATTTACATAAATATGTATCAATAAGTTATATTACTAAGATCATGTATGATTTATTTTATGGGCCATTTATTGTTATTTTATATCAGAATAATAGATTTTTCGATTTGTCCTCAAATGTGCTCATCAGGTGTCAATTGTCTTTTCTGCGTAATATTCAAATAGTGTAACGATCTTTGAAACCAAATACGTATATTTTATAAATCTAATTTTACGTTGTTTTTGCAACATATTTTTATTAGAAAAACATTATCTAACATTTCTTTATACATATTTTTCAGAATAAGTCTTCAACGTATAATGTTTTCACGAAATGCCTTGGATCTTCTACGTGACGGAAATCTCTCAGACTTAGACTTATCTTCAGATGACGACGATAGGAATGGAGGTAGTCTTGCTCGAGACTCGCGATCTGTTCGATTCGGTGCAGATGCAGTTAACCAGAATCAAAGGGAGATCTTCCCTCCAGACTCTGATGAAGATGAAACGGATGATATTCCTCTCGACGACATGTTCATCCCACCTGATCCTATACACGAAATTCCTGACAATTTTGATGGAGTATTTGAGAGTCAACCAGGAATAGCTTCTTCAAATGAAGATATTTTTGTGAATTTGACAGCTCGTATCAACAGATTTTCAAGTCCATCATTTCTAAACGATAAAGAAACCAACAAAATACCCAGGGGCTTTGCTCAAGAAATATGTAGTCATAATGGCGATGTTACAGTAGTCAAGTGGTTGGATAACAAAATTACCACTCTGGCTTCCAATTTTATTGGTATTGGGCAAAAGGATTTAGTGAAAAGATGGTGCAAAAAGGAAAGGCGATTTGTTGAAGTTGAAAGGCCAGAAATCGTGAAGTACAATCATGCGATGGGAGAAGTTGACTTGCTTGATCAACTCCTGAGCAGGACATTCATAAAATAAAAAAAAATAGCCTCTACGTATGATATTTCAGATATTGCAGTTATTCAGGCTTTCCGAGAATATCAGACTGACAACGAATTACTCGGATTCCCGATAAACAAACGACTCACTTTGCTTCACTTTCGTCGCAGATTAGCAGAATGCTTAGTTTTGCGAAATACACAGATTGGTGTCGCTAAAAAGAGGCCGTCCGAGTGGCAGTAGCCCAGTGCCACCCGTAATTATTCCCCGAAGACCAGGAGAAGTTCGCCCTGCGAGTGAAATAGCTCGTGACGGGGTTGGACACTTTCCTGCACATGATGACGGTGCTGGAACACGCTGCAAAATGGTAGGATGCAAGGGAAAATCGCGTGTAAAGTGCATCAAGTGTAAAGTGCACTTATGCCTAACAAAGGATAAAAATTGCTTTTTAGCATTCCACACATAGGCTTTTCTGTCTATTTTTTTTTTAACTAATACAGATTTAATTTATATAATAACGGTGCCAAAGGAAGATCTCATTTCATTTGTATTTACTTTATTCAATTTTTCTAATAAAAATATACCTAGTGGTTATTGATTTATAAAAATACTACTAAACATGAATCGCAATTATAATTAAAGCCGGTTGTCCACATTTGTGCACATAAAGAAAAAGAAAAACAAGTTTTCTCAAAAACTTGGCTGCCAGGATTTTTTTTATTATTTTTTTCCTAGTTCTTATTGCCTACTATAACACTGAAAATTTACTTAAATACGTCCGAGAAAATAAAAAAAGTCAGGTCTGAAAGGGTTAAAATACCACACATTACACATCTCTCGGTACAAATTAATAGCTTGTTAGTACACTATCATTCGACAACATTTAGGTACGAACCATATCCCAATCTTGATAAGACGTTATTTTTGGTTAGTCAATTATTTTTCGCTAATTTTTGCTTGATTTTACGAAACTCTTCATGGGCTCTAGCCAAGTGCGCGTAGGACTCCTACCCGCACTTGGCGGGTTTTTATATGTTTTTTCTCGGCATGACCCTGAAATAGGTAATAATATTTTTCTCGCGGGGTGCATTCGTACAGTACTAATCCACCTCACTCATAACTGTACGAAAGTACCCCAACCAGAACAACCATAATATAAATTCAAAATAAAAATAACGGATTAAGATATCCCAAACATAATGATTAAATATTAATTTAATTTAAGGCACTTTTTTAGATGCATTCATAAATTACTTTAACATTTTGAGCATAGCGTGTTACAAATAATGGTTTACAAAGATGGATTGAAAAATTACTTACGAAGTGCGAAAACATGTTGTATCAACTGGCTCCACCGAAACTAACCGTTGCATTGGCGCAGCGCTTAGATATGCGCCTATACGCCTGAGCGGGCTTTACGAACACACAAATACAAACGCGTCAACTTGTTTAGTGTTGTAGATATGACTACTGTACGAATCCTACTTGCTTTCCCCTATACAGGTACTTCGATTATCCGAAAATACCGATTTTACGAACACCCACGTCCCCCAATTAGTTCGGGTAATCGACGCTCTATCTTGCAATATTGTTAACCCCTCTAATCCTCCAAATAAGCTTGTGTCTGGAGTGGGTTCACAGCAATAGTATGTGTATGGATTTGGATGACATTAGGTATGGAAGTAGCTTGAAGCTTGTGGAAGTTATAGGCTACTTTTGCCCGTGAGCGAAAGAAGGAGGGTAATGTTTTTGTAGTGATAAAGTCTACAGGAGCAAAGCACCGTGCGACTCCTAGATATTAGGGTCAATTTATACTAGCGCAGAGTCGAAGCGCATCGATGCGTCATATTCTTTAAAACTAAAGCGAAGCCACACGAATGCGCGCTCTCATTTACGTGTAGGTAGTAATGGGCATCAACAGCAGTGCTATTGAATCACTTGCCAGTTGACTCTCGTAGCTGACACATGTAAAATGGTTGACGTTAATCTTGCTATGATATTACTTATATCGGAAGTTGAAGAAAACGAAGAAAAAGAAAGCGGAATTATAGTGTTCCGACTGATGACGCGTAGGTTCGCTAGTGAGCGCATGGATACGCGAGAATGCGCGCGCACCAATCGGCGTTGTTCACGAACAGACGCGCGAATTTCCGAAGAATGCACGCGTCTTTCGTTACACTGTGGAGTTAAGGTTGAATTTTTTATGTTCAGTTTTGGATAAACGCTTCGACTCTGCGCTAATATAAATTGACCCTTAATGACTTCAAAACTATAAATCAATGACGAAATCTTTGCTAGGTGATCTTCGGCGGCGCGTCGTGTTCCACGCGCGCCTCAGAGCTGTCAGCACCAGTGACGGGGCCCCATAAGGCCATTGCCTTCCAGGGTTGCGAGAATGTTCTGAGACACCGCGGCCCCGAAACTTAAGGGCAGCTGAAGGAACAGGGTGGGTTTTTAGTCAGAAGAAGTCTGACACTCCCTTCCGCTTTGCCCAGAGGGATAACCCACCCAGAGGCACGAGGGTATTACACTGCCAACTTCAAAACTCCGGGCTTAGACTGAGATATTCCTTACAGAAAATCCCAATAACACTTTTGCCCGAATCGGCAATGGAACAAGAGACCTCGCGAACGAGGCAGTTCGAGGCCAACGAGGTATAAAGCAAACATGATAGTTTGAAATAAGAACATCATTAATTAGTGCATAGATTTAATGTTGATGAACAACAAATATGTTTAACGTAACTTAACAACTATGCTATAAACATTTAGCACTTAATTCTAAGTAACATATTTAGCTCTACTTAAACGCTTACATAGAAAAAAGAGTCAAGCATTGAGTCTTGCATGTTCAACTTCAGCTCTTGGAGGAGCCACCACAATTTTACCAATATCACGTGTAGAATGATAGACCATCAAACGCAGGAGGTTGTTCGGTTAAGTATTTTGGATGGTGAAAAATATTAAAGTAAAAAAACCAATGTCTTGCATGTTTACTTGCGTGCATATCTCACATTTACAGCAAGCTGACTTGACGCAAGGCAACTGTCAAATGGTAACTTGCCGCAAGTCAACTTGCTGTAAACAAACCATAAGGGTGCGTTTCCACTAGAGATGTGCGATGGAAATGTGTCGTGCGAGGATGTCTAGCTGTGCTGTGAAAATGTGTGGGGGTTTCCACCAAAGCTGTGCGATGAAAATGTGCCTACGAGGATGTGTAGCGGAGCTGTGAAAATGCGCATTAATGTGTGATGCGAGGATGCGCAAACCTCGCAACACATCCTTCTCAACACACATTCCTCGCAACACATCTCTTGCACACATCCCTCGCACACATCCCTCGCTTGTTTTGTATGCGCAAAAATCTAGCTCCGCTGAGCCGTTTCCACCAGAGCTGTGCTGACCGAGGCGAGGTAAATGAAGCGATTCTATTGGTTCTTTACAAACACATCCCTCGCTACGCATAGGCTGCGTTTCCACCAGAGATGTGCGATGGAAATGTGTCGTGCAAGGATGTCTAGCTGTGCTGTGAAAATGTGTGGGAGTTTCCACCAAAGCTGTGCGATGAAAATGTGCCTACGAGGATGTGTAGCGGAGCTGTGAAAATGCGCATTAATGTGTGGTGCGAGGATGCGCAAACCTCGCAACACATCCTACTCAACACACATTCCTCGCTTGTTTTGTATGCGCAAAAGTCTAGCACCGCTGAGCCGTTTCCACCAGAGCTGTGCTGACCGAGGCGAGGTAAATGAAGCGATTCTATTGGTTCTTTACAAACACATCCCTCGCTACGCATCCTCGCACATCTCTGGTGGAAACGCAGCCTAATGCAAGTATAGCTTGCAAATAAAAGCTACCTAGGTAGTATTTAGCTCTACTTAGACGACTACATGGTAAAAAAAGAGTCAAGCGCCGAGTCTTGCACAACGCAATCTTGCATATTTGGCATTTGCAGCAAGCTGACTTAACGCAAGGCCACAGTCAAGGTAACTTGCAGCAAGTCAACTTGCTGTAAACAAATCATAATGCGCAATTAAAACCTGCCTAGATAGTGGGACTTAGCGCTTCTACTAAGGTTTTCAGTTACATTGCTTATTTTTAATAAAGTAAAATGTGGAGACATTTAGGCTCAATTTACACCGCCGCGGAATGGAAGCGTCAATTTCGCCTCATTTTGCGATAAGTCGCGCGAATTTGCGCGACTGCGCCTTGCTTGCTTGGCACCGCACTGCTGTGACCGACCCAACCGACTCCCCGTTCGCGCCACTTCCCGCGGGTTCCACAAACTGCGTTGACAGTAGCTAGGGGAATTCTCGAGAATGCGCGAGGATTTCCCGGAAGACGCGCGACCTTTTTTTGGCTCCTATTTAGTTTGTATGTTATATAATTGACATAAAGTTCATTATGCTATGTACAATTTCGTTGCAAAAAGTCGCTTCCATTCCATTCCGCGGCGGTGTAAATTGAGCCTAATGCATCACGCGGGCCCCGTGCAGGTTGGTAGATGACACATGTCTTCGAATTTTTGGTTCTAGGACAAGCCGGTTTCCTCACGATGCTTTTCTTCACCGATTTTAAAGCAGAGGTGATGATATGAATCACATATGTGCCTGACTGCGTTCGAACCCACTCATTTTCGAAATTCATTCATATTCGTTTATTTTTCACGAGTTCCTGTCCTCTTGTAAGTTGCAGATGCAACTAAATGGGCGGTCTTTTTAGTGACTATTTAAAAGTGATTTTTAAATCAAAATTTATGATGATGATGTTGCAACCATTTTATTTTATTATATTTCATACACAAAGATGATCTAAAAACAACTACATTACTTTTTATGACCCAAGATCTTTATTTTATGAGGAAGGTTGACTGTAAGAGATTGCTTTGTGCGATAAGACCACCCATTGTACACTAGTTTTACCTTTTGTATCCATATATTGTAAGGTGTACAATAAGTATATACAATGTGTAACGGAAACCCCATATCAATCCAAAACGGCTGAAGACAACATCTGGTATGGAGTCTCTATGCCCAGTTTCAGCACAAAATAAGTGACTCAAAGAATTGATACCAAATTATCGGTTTCATATGTTTCTTGAACATCAATCATAACAAACGTGTCACAGCACTACGAGGGTCAATAACTTTCCACGTCACTTGCCTATAACACGATAATTCTCTTCAATCTTCTTAATTTGAAAAATTTAGTCTCTGGTATCAATGTATTGAAATTTCTAATTAGTTCCACACATGTAGACATAGGATTACCAAACCCTTGTCATATCGTTTATCATCCAAAGAAGCCGTGCACTTGGTATGTATATACCCTTTAAATTACACGTATATAATAAGCTCTATACTACAACTGAATATTTTTTGCATAGTAATATTGGAATATTTTTGACTAATCATAAGTCTAAATTTGACTACACTTATTTTAGTTTAGTTGTGTCGTAGATTCGATTCCCGCACGGGGACAAATGTGTGTATGGCCTACAAATAGTTGTTCCTATTCTGATCGGTTTTTAAAAATGCATCCATGATCCAAAAATTCCTATTATGGGGCATAATATCTTTTATTGAAAAAAATATATTACTCGAGATTTGATATTAACTGGGGTCAAAAAAGCAACACAGTTAGGAAAAGGTTTTTAGGAACTAAAAATCATTTTGACGCAAATTAAAAAAATAAAATGTGTTAATTTTATATAAAATTAATTTAGTAGAATTAGAACATAAGGAAATGTGACATTTCATGAGCTAATAAATGTACATTTTGCTCGTCTTTTTTATTTTAATGCATTCCTATGAACAATGGCAATTAAAATTTCCCACGCACACGAACGCCCCCGAACATAGCCGAACTTTTGCCGAATAAGCTTCAGTTAAAATGGATAAAGCTCAATTTACACCGCCGCGGAATGGAATGGAAGCGACTTTTTGCAACGAAATTGTACATAGCATAATGAACTTTATGTCAATTGTATAACATACAAACTAAATAGGAGCCAAAAAAGGTCGCGCGTCTTCCGGGGAATCCTCGCGCATTCTCGAGAATTTCCCTAGCTACTGTCAACGCCGTTTGTGGAACCCGCGGGAAGTGGCGCGAACGGGGAGTCGGTTGGGTCGGTCACAGCAGTGCGGTGCCAAGCAAGCAAGGCGCAGTCGCGCAAATTCGCGCGACTTCTCGCATCATGAGGCGAAATTGACGCTTCCATTCCGCGGCGGTGTAAATTGAGCCTAGTGGAAAGATTCTCTCGACAAATGGTACAAGCAGACTAATATATCAATAAGGCAAATCAATTTGTACATATGAGATAAGTACTATTACTCTAAGGCCAATATTATCGTACAAGGACTTACAATACATAGACAAAGATATAATTTTAGTTTGAGCAGCTCCAGGCTGAAACTGTTGACGCCATTTTCTTTTTATGGCGCCAAAACAAAACGTATAAAATCGGCGCGTAACTAAGAATGTTAGATTATTCCATGCAAACATTCACGGTTGAATCTAAATGGCTGAACGTGAAAAAACCCGTATTAAAAATATAAAAATACGCAAAAACTTCCTATTTATTTATAATATCTAGCATAACCTATTTAATTATGGAGGCAATTGATTAAGTAGTCTACAGTAGGATATAAGTTTATCATTTTAACGGCACAATAATGAAGGATCATGTAAAACAGACATTTAAAAAAGGTATTTAAGCTAAGTATTCCCTAACTATAGCTAGAACTTCGAGACTATAACAGAATGTATAACATAAAAAATGTGTCACTGGCTTAAAGTAGTATATATTTATGTTACTCAAAATAAAATAGTTTGCTTATTTAATCGTGGTTTTAAAAGAAAAACATATTAAATAGTAACTAACATAAAACCGTTTCGCATTTGCTTAAAACCACATAACTTTTTTCGCAAAAAAAAAAAACGAAACGTCACTCGTCAAACCATAGACACTATTGACAGACAAAAAAAGCGCGCGAAACTCGTTCTCAACTCATTGATCCGCACAACTTATAAATTGTTTTATTTCTATCTAACTCAGCTTAATTATTTAAAATTCTCAACTTATATTCTAGATTATGGTACAGGTTTATGCTATTCGTCTGCCCTCTCCTGGTCTCGGTCCTTCTTTTTCTTCTTCTTCTTTTCTTTGCGTACTGATGTATCGGCCTCTGTAGTTGTTTCAGCCTCCATGGTGGTATCGCCAGAGCCATCCTCCACTCTAAAAAGAAAAAGAGTTCAATGAATGATTGTAAATGTCACTAAGAAGTACACAGAATATGCTTATTTTTATTCCCTAATAATGTATTATTTATTACAAAAAAATTGTTTTAAATATACAGAAACATTTATTTTCTGAACTTTCAACTTCAAAGAAAATATTAAACCATCCTTTTGAAAAAGAAATAACTGTATAAGATCATAATTTGCACTTTTTTTTCTCGAGGTATGCCCCTTGCCTCACTCATTAAGCCTTCTCAGTTCAGATATACAATTTTTGAACATAAGTACCATGTAATCAAATTCCTTTTGACATCAGCCATTCCGACACTGTAAATTCTAGTCAGATGGTAATAAGCCGTTTCATCTCTCTCTGTAAATTCCTTGTCCTTTACATATCATAACATACTAGGTGAGGTCTGTTTACTAGACATATTTTACTTAAGAAAAGAGACCAAAAATAATAGGGTATTGGAGTCTTCTAAAGTCCTGAAATTATTTTGCCATAATAACTATGTGGACTAAGCAGTTTTTAGTTTTCATCTGTTTTCTATTACATTTCAGGAAGTATGTGATGGAATTGCACCATCTACAATCCAGTATCTTCCATCAATAGCAATGCACCAACTTTACATGGTGAACATCCACCCATACAAACAAAACTTTGGGAATACTTTCATTGTGCAAACTCAGACTTCAGCAGGGAATTGCACTCCTTAGCCATATGCTAAGGAGTGCAATTCCCTGCTGAAGTCTGAGTTTCCTGATAACTATTGCCTGGAAATCTTGAAGTTGAGAGTGATATAATAGGTTACTTCTAGGAAAGCGTGCTTCATCTTCAACCATATCATTGCTTACCATCAGGTGAAATGGTGATCAAATGCGAGCATATTTTCAGTAAAAAAAGGCATGCGTTTTGTCTGAGATTCTATTTTACTTAGATCTTCTACTTTATAACAATATCTGTTGGACTCTGAGTTAGCCATTTGATAAGACAATAATAGACATTGATAAGAATAAATAACTGAATAATGTATTTTGTCAACTATGAGTGGGTTTACAAACAATTGGAATCACAAACTAACCTACTTAAGAATGAATACTTTGTATTAATGGACAACAGATGTTGAATTTATAATATTAACACCATTAACACTTAGATGTTTGGTCTACAAATATATTCTGCTTGTTAGTCAGACTAAAACTAGGGAATTCTTGGATCAATTTCATTCATTCTTTGTATTATAATCCCTGCATGAACAGGGAAGGTTTAAGAAATCAGATAAAAATTTGTTGAACCAGCTTCCTCAAATTTATAGTTTTTCAAAAAAGTTTGGAGATTATAAATTCATTATTTTGTATTATAATCCCTGCATGAACAGGGAATGTTTAAGAAATCAGAAAAATAATTGTTGAACCAGCTTCCTCAAATTTATAGTTTTTCAAAAAAGTTTGAGATTTTAAATACATATTATTATTTTTCTTTAGTTTACAATACCAGGTACTGCATTCATTATTAGCTTAATATCACAACCTATATTGAGATATCAGCCTTTTTGATCTTGTACAAGTCTTCTCATTTTCTTTTAGTTCCAAGTAAAAGATGTTTTTACTTCTTTCCAGGCGTGATTCTGCTTTTTACCTTGATCATGTCTGATGGAAAGCACTAAATGAGATCTATGATTAGATGAGCAAGCACAGAAGATGCTTGTTCATTCTTGCTTTGAAGGCTGATGGGTCATAATTATGTGGTTACGTATGTCACGATTCTAGTGTTAATATGACAATTCAATATTATATGATTCTAGAATTAACATCTACTCTGTCAGAAAGCAATGGATGTGGTCTACAATGAATCTTATTAACTTAGAAGGTGTCTAATGATGAAGTGGTTTTCATACCTAATGTAACTAATGGGTCAGAGACCTACATCGTAACCTTGACCGCAAGCCAACAGGGTTTTTTTTTATTGATAATAGACTCATATTTGACCACCTTCTCACTTGATGGTAAGTGATGATGTGGTCGAAATTGGAGCATGTTTACACTCTTGTGTGTGCTTGGGTTACACTCAAAGATTAAGAGTTATGACAGTTTGAGGACATGTGACAGCCAGAAAAGAAACCTGGGCCAGTGAAGCATTATCACAATCCACTCCCGCTTAGAGGATAATTGTTTCCAAGTAAAAGAACATACATGTTAACATTTATAGAAAACTAGCTCCTACCCACGACTCGGTTCGCGTGGAAGAGTTTTCCCGCGTAAATCCCGCTCCCATGGAAATTCCGCAATAAAATAACCTATGTGTTATTTTAGGATGTCAACTATCTACTTACTAAATTTCATTCAGATCCATTAAGTAGTTTTTGTGTAAAGAGCAACAAACATACATACATCCTCTCAAACTCGCATTTATAATATTACTAGGTTATTAAGTTTTTCCCCTGTAAATCACGATCCCGTGGGAATTACGGAATAAAAATTATCCTATGTCCTTCCCAGGATCCTAAACTATTGTCATATTGGATCAGCGGTTTAGGGTGAAACTGTAACAGACAGACAGACAAACAGTTACTTTCACATTTATAATATTAAGTATGGATTGAATACTTACACAGCAGGGGCTTCACTGTCCCTCTTCTTCTTCTTCTTTTTCTTCTCTGACTTAAGTTCTACAGAGTTATTAGGATCATCAGCGTTTGCCGTACTAGCTGTTCTCTTCCGTCCAACCTCATCAGCTTCCACATTACCATTCTCGTTCTTAGGCTTAAAATCAACGTAGCTGTTCAACCATTCTGATGGAGTATTCTCATTCGGTTTCCCAAACTTGTCCAGTTTCCCTTGTGAGATGAGCTGTTTCTTGTGCGACGCTTTGGGTCCTAAGCCCCATTTTCTTGGGTATGTGTCTCGTTCCATGATTACTCTTTTAAGTTTAGCTGCAACTCCATGATCACAAGATGCCATCGTTGACGTTGTCATTAATGCGATGGCTAATGCAACTGCTTCTCCTTTAGTTGTGACTATGACTATTTCCTGATCTATTTCAATACCATCTTCATACCTCAAGATACCGGGTAGTAGGACTTTAGCTCCATAACAGACAGCGTTGACAGCACTGTCCTTGATAAATATTCTCTTGTGAGCTACTAATAAGCCTTCCAAAGGTTTGATCACTCGTCGGAGGTATGTCTCATCTTTGTGGTTTTCGTATGCCCATTGTGCATCTAAGATGTCATGCATGGTGACCATGCCTTCTTGTTCCCCCTGGATGCCTGATCGAACTCTTCGGAGCTCAATCATTTGACCACCAACTCCAAGCATTAATCCTAGATGTACACACATGGTACGGATGTAGGAACCAGCTTCACAGCTGACCCAGAATACACCGATGTTGCGTTCCTTATCAAAGTCAAGTAACTTGCTGTCGTACACTGAACGGACTCGAAGTTGACGTTTGACAGCAGATATAAGTGGAGGCCGCTGGAACAGCGCCCCGCGCAGCTTCTCAAGACCTTGAGTAACTTTCTGGACATTTTCGACGGCTGAATGTAAACTGAAGACTGCGACGTACTCCTTACCAGCGTTCTGTTGTGACTTGACGAGCCTCGTCGCGCGGTCAATGCACACGATCAAACAACCTGTCACTTTAGGATCCAACGTGCCCGAATGACCAGTTTTCTCAACTTTTAATATGCGTTTTATCCATGAAACGACCTCGTGCGAGCTTGGGTTGCTAGGTTTGTCAACGTTGATGAAGCCAGCCTTCACGTATTCAGCGATTGGGCGCTTCAGTGGCGAGTGACCAAATGGAAGCGGCGTGTAATGATTAGTGCGCACATTGAGACGATCGAAATTCTTCAATAACAATGGCCAATACGCTGTATCTAACTTAGTTACAGCCTCTGAAGCCTCGATTTTAAAGTCCCCAAGCTTCTGAAATGTGCCTAAGGATACTTGTTCCTTGGATTTCTTCTTTTTCTTCTCCGAAAACACTTCTGCGCCGGGTTGCAATACTTCCGTCATTTTCAATTAGTGACTTGTTCCCTTCGTGATTGCGCACTGTTCTCGTTTAACACGATATTTGGGTCAGCTCCGAGTGCCAACCGTTACTATTGTTTGTAAATTTAATTGTAAAACGCACAAACAAAGAGCCGACACGTGCAATTTAAATTTTTAGGTTAGCTATAGCTTCAGTGATAAGTGAAGCAACCTCGAAACCGTATTATTTATGGTATTGGATTGACCAGAGGGCGCTTGGGTACGAAAAATATTCCGTGTGGTAATGCCAACTGATAAATAGCTATATTATTCGGATAGGATATTTTATTAATATAATTATTAGAATAGCCATTTACTTTAATGAATATATTAAATTGAATATTAAAAAGGGGAAAACATTGTTTAAGCAGGTAGTCTGTCATTAATGTCATATTTTTTTCATGTGCGAAGCTACTTATTATTTTAAAAAATATATACAATGCAGTAGTAAAGCGCTTACACTACTAAACTACGGCTAACGGTTTTTAATTAGTTTACATAATAAACTCATTTTATGTTTAGTCAGAGACATAAAAATGTTTTCACACTCGCCAAGCTGTTTATCCGAATTCCAAAATTACAATATTCTCAAACGATTCTACCAACCTAAACAAAACATCTGTCATTCTTATAAGTGAAGACAAGCTATTCGAAGCGTGTTATTATTGTAATTCATATTCAGTTTTATGTGTATTTTTAAGTAAAATAATACAATGGCGGGCGTATTATTCGAGGATATATTCAATGTGAAAGATATAGACCCTGAAGGAAAGAAATTCGATCGGTGCAGCCGGCTACATTGTGAATCAGAGTCGTTTAAAATGGATCTTATTTTGGACATTAATTCGTGGATTTATCCAATGGAACTGGGTGATAAGTTCCGATTAGTGCTTGCTACTACTCTCAGAGAAAACGGTTATCCAGATGGTGGTGAATGGAATCCTCTGGAAACTGAGGGAAACCGCGCCGACAGTTTTGAGTACGTTATGTCGGGTAAAGTTTACAGGTTAGTTTTTATCAACGAAGTCTTGCAATACATAGCATTTTACTATTTCTAAGTGTAGGGCATATGGAATATTAACTGGGTTGTGAATTATACATAGTCGTTTCTTGTAAATATTGGTAAACATCAGCATTTGTTTAGATTGGAAGATGACTTCAAAATAATCGGTAAAGTAAGAACTATTAGCTACATTACTTACAGTTCATCCTGTATCTATTAATCCTTGCACTAATCAAAACTTGTAGCTACTACAGAGAGCTCTAAGCAAATCAAACCAATGAAAGTTTTGTCTGACTTGAAAAATAGCAGCATTTTCTAAGTGCTTAAAGTTATCTAGTCTATATCAAAACACAAACTTACTAAAACACTAGCTTCTACCCGCAACTTTGTTTGCATGGGAAGGTTTTCCCGATCTTGTGGGAATTCTGGGATAAAAAGTAGCCTGTGTTATTCCAGGATGTCTATTTACCATATTTAATTCAGATCTGATTAGTCGTTTTTGCATGGAAGAGTAATAAACACCTGTACATCCATCCTCCCAACTTTTACATTTATAATATTATCTATTTGACTTCCTGATTGTATGGTCTTATTCATGGAATGTCTGAACTGAAGTTTTTTTTTATTTTATTTTATTTGGGAAAACCAACAATTGTATAATTTGTTTTACATCTAAATACATATTGCTGTCTGGCAAAAAAGTGTCATAACTGAAAGAAAAATGACTAATTCGAGATAACGAGACTTTTAAGATTTTTAATGATAAAAATTTGATTGGTAATGTAAAAATTATAGGAGTTAAATAACTGAAAATTTATTTACAAATAATAGTATGTTTGTGTATATAAACATATCTTAAAAGTCTTGTTATCTCGAATTAGTAATTTTTATGTTATGACACTTTTTTTGCTGGGCAGCGATATAAAAAAATAGGTTCAAGTACAATTCACTATGTTTCCACAGGTTACAATCGAATTTAAAAGTACATGTGGCTTATTATAACTATTAATATTACCAACTAAATATTATTGTAAAAATATAATCTAACTTGGTTGTAACATCTTTACAATACTTTTCTTAAACTTATGTTGAGGTTCTGCAAATATATCAATTTAAGTTGAAGGTTACAAGACAATATTTAGGCAAATTGTTATCCCAAAATTCCCACAGGATCAGGATTAATCATAATGTTCCTGCTCTTATCCCAGTTACTTGTGTTCGGTGAAAAATATTTTCTTCTCCCATTCTCCCCTGTCAGTCGTCACAGCATTATTTAATCCCATTTTCTTTCACATCATTCCTCCATCCATATTTTCTTTACCCTTCCTCTCAGGATTACCACATTAAAACCTCCCGTGCAATAATTGTGGGCACAGAACATAACTAATTAAAACCCTCTGTATGTTTCCAGGATAGAAGGCGATGAAGGTGCCATGGAACCAGCATCCCGTTTAGCAGCCTATGTCTCATTCGGAGGCCTCCTAATGCGCTTACAAGGAGACGCAAATAACCTGCACGGGTTTGAAGTAGACCAGCACATGTACTTGCTCATGAAGAAACTGGCTTTCTAAGCTATCTGTTAATTATTAGTTACTTTGTAAGACTATTTTCTAAGAATAAATGTTATATTTTATAAGATTCTTCTCTTTTTTTTATTACTGATGGTGTGTTCCTTCATGTCAATCAAAGTTCAACCTCATTACGTTTTTGTTGAAATAACGACATCTAGCACCACTTCGAGTAACTAACAATCGTCTTAGTAGGCACTACTTGTCAATAGATGGCGCTTTCACCGCGCTTCATCTATCTTATCCTAGATGGCAGCTGTGTGCCAAAAATACGAATATATCAATCCATGTGTATTTCTCAATGTGGTAGGCAGAGCCATCTACCTAGTTCATCCGATTTAAGCCATTTTTTTTTGTATTACGAATGAGCCCACTCTTGACCTCGATCACACTTGATGGTAAGTGTAAGATGAAGTCTACGATCGAACGAGCGAGCCCAGAAAATGCCTGTTCACTCTTGCTTTAGGCTAACGGGTCATATGTGGCAGGGAAACACGGAAGCCGGCAGAGAGTTCCACACCTTGGCTGTGCGCACAATAAATGTTGAGGAAAAGCGCTTGATACGACAAGACAGTATATCGACCAAGTGTGGATGGTATCCTGCGGTACGTCTGGTAGACCGGTAGTAAAAGGGGGATGAAGGGATTAGGTCGTGGAGCTCCTGCGCACACTCTCCGAAGTATAATCAGTAGAAGATGGACAGGCAAACAACGTTTCGCCGGTGAGCCAGGTTATGAAGCTTGCCTGCCAGAACCACGTCACCTTTTTTTTTTTTTAACGTGGTAAAATTATCAAATAAGTCCTCCCACCCCGGGCAGGGCGGGAGGGACTGTCAGACTTTTACTGACTAAAATCCACGGTGTTCCTTCAATAACCCTTTACGTACCGGGGTCACGGCAATGGGATAAGTCCCACGACCCCGGCAGGCTTCGGCCCTCTACAGGGGGGGCCTCGTCATATTGCTGATGCTCTTTGAGGCGCGCGTGGAACACGTTGCGCCGTCGACCCGGGCATGGTCCATGGTCGGACAGCGAGTTGCCCTTTACTCGCTGTCCGCATGCCCGCGCCTACGGTGGCCGGAGATCGTCGGCCGACGTCCGACGCCGTGGGCGTCTACCACCACTGCGGCGGGCTGGAGGGAGGACGCCATCCTCTCCCTCACGCGGCCCGCCTCCTCCTTTGGAAGCATGACTGCTTCGCAGAAGGAGGCGACCGCTTCCCACTCCCTCTCGCCCCGCAGCATGGCCTCGACCAATGCCGGGCGCGAGAGGTCTCCGCCTATCGCCGCCGTGAGGACACGTCGGTGCTCTGCCCAAGCGGGGCAGTCCTGCACCGTATGCTCTACTGTGTCCTCAGGGCGACCCTCGCAGTGGTGACACCCAGGCGTTTCTTCCTTTCCCATCAGACACAGGTACCTCCCGAAACTTCCGTGTCCGGTGAGGACCTGTGTCATGCGGTAGGTCAGGACGCCGTGACGCCGATCTAGCCACTCCTCAAAGAGGGGTCTTACCGCCGCAATTGCGGCGTGCCCGGCCGTCGGTTCCGACAGTCAACCACGTCACCTATGAGCCTTTTAGCTCTGCGTTCATCCGTTCGATCGAGTCAAGTGCAGCTAGCTGGTATTTATTTATTAAGTACAGCCACATCACATACATTGCACAATTTAAAACAAGCTTAATGACAAAAGAACTTAATAATAAAAGACAATAAAGGCATACATGGTGCTCACCATAGTGCTGCCTTGAAACAAAGTCTTATAACTAAACATAAACTTACAGTGTAAACTATTTTTTTTTAATATAATTATAGTAAAGTTATCCAATAACATTAAGAATTATGAAAATACTAGTACTCACGCGGGGCTTCGCTCCCGTGGATTCTATCACGGTAAAAACATAACTATCCTTTTTTGCAGTCGCGTAAAAAGTAGCCTATAACCTTCCTCAAGCGTCAAGCTACTTCCAAACCAAATTGCATCCAAATCCACCCTGTACTTTCGAAGATTAGCGCGTTCAAGCAAACAAACAAACAAACAAACAAACTTTTCCGCTTTATAATATTAGTATAGATTAACAAAGTCATGAGACAAAAATAAAAATAATAAACTGAGTTGACATGTCAATAAGAAATTGAATTGATTTAATTACATGTCAATAGATTAAAATGATTTAAAAAATAATTAAAAATAAGTTCAAAACATTGTAAATAAAATGAAATTGAAATTGTTAAAATCACATTAAGTAAAAATAAATGGAATTTAAAATATAATATAATTAATCAAAAAAATCATACGAAAGACTCCTCAAGAATGATCCTGGCAAGGATAGAGTGATTCTTTTCCGAAACCGCGGTAGGTTGTCATTGAAAATGTCTAATTCAGTTCAGGCGTGTTCAAGACTGCATTGGTACGGTAGGTATTTTGCTGAGCCATCCCACAAGTGACTGCAATACTCCATACAGGAACAGACCTGTGCTTTATATAAATTCAAAAGCTGTCCAGGTGTGAAGTATCGCCTCACTTTTTGTAGGATAGGATGCACAGTTTTTTGGCTGCAGTCTGAGTTTTAGACTCAATGGTTGAGCCGAAGTTGAGGTCAGACGTCAACTCCATGCCCTAGAGCTCCAGGCGGTCGGTAATAGGTACAGATGCACCACTGAAAGTAGGGGACCATTCAAATTGGCTCCTTTTAGCGGAGAAAAAACAAGCCTGTATTTTTTAAGCGTTGAATTTGACCAGATTGTCATCACCCCATTGGGAAACGAGATTTAAGGTAAAATTCGTTCGCTCTACCATGGTCTTTCTAAGAGTGGCTATTTCGTCCCTACCACATCTAGCACTGAACAAGTATCTCTCTGACACTGTGCTGTCATCCGTGAAGCAATAATAGAGTCGCAGAGAGAACAGACCCTTTGAGGAACACAGGTATTAATAGCCATAAGATCCAATGCGCAGCCATCGATGACCACTCGGATCGACCTTTCACTCAAAAAGTCAGAAATCCAGTTGCCTAAGCTAGCAGGGACACCGTATCTAGGAAGCTTGCTCAGCAGACTAGCGTGCCAGACCCGACATCTCAAAGGCCTTTGAGATGTCGAGGGACAAGGCAAGGGCTTCGCCGTGTTTCTCAATGACCTCGCCCCAGCAGTGCGTAACATACGGTACATAACATACATCTCCAGTTGACCGATCACGGCGGAAGCCATACAGGTGGTCACTGAGGAGCTCATTGTCTTCAAGATAGATATGCCAGCAACTTACTGTTGAGTACCCTCTCCATAACTTTGCAGAGTATGGGGTCAAGGCAATTGGTCTATAGTCTGCAGGGTCGGTACGGCTACCCTTTTTAGGTACTGGTTGCACATTGGCCAGCTTCCACGACACCGGAACCGTACTACTACCGTAATCGAGTCAGTACAGGAGACAATTATTCCGGGGCACAGTTTTTTAAGACTCGAGCTGGTACTCCGTCCGGCCCACCGGCTTTGTTCATACCTGTAGCAGAGTGCTGACTTTGCGGTGAAGCGTTTCAAGGGAAACTTATAGGCTTGTAAAAGGAATAATAGAAAATATAATTATAGAAGAAGGCCACCGGTGGCCATTGAGGTAATATGTACTAGAAAGAAAGAAGAAAGAAAGAAGAAAGAAAATTGCGTTTATTGGCACATAGAAAACACATTATAGAGAACATTAAAAATAAAAAGAACATCGTTGTGCCAAAAGGGCCTCAGCTCAGCATAATGTCAGGTGACAATGCTAAATATTACCACCTAACGCTGATTTTCAGCTGCAGCCCACGGATGCCACACGCTCGAACGTGCAATACACACGCGTAAACATTTCATTTAACACCGCTTGAACGACGAAAAATTGAATTACGCGTAAATAATATGCATATATATTAATATCAATATAATCAGTAACTTAAAATTAAATTAAATCGGAATATAAATCATTAAAATTGTAGAAATTAATAAAATTGAATAATTAAATAATGACCAGCATGTTCCAAAACACGGAGACGGCAGTCGGTAAGTACTCAAATCGCAGATGAATTTATTTTAATATTCTCATATTGTTCTTGATGTTCGAGTAAATACTGTTTTAGTTTTAACTTAAATGTTGGCTTACTTCCACAGTATTTTATAGGTGGGGGAATATTATTCCAACATTTACTCGCCGCATACCGAAAACTACCTCTGAACGCTGCCGACTTGTGATGTGGTGTCAAAAGACTCTGAGAACATAGTCTTCCCTGCCGGTTTCTATGACCTCTTGTCCACTCAAGCTTGTTGTACAAATACAACGGTTTTTTAGTTTTGATTAAACCAAACAGAAGATTTGCCAAATGTAATTTACGCCGAGCATTCATTTTTAAAATTTTATGCTTATTTAGATAAGGTGTAACATGACCTCTAAATGGTATATTAAAACAAAAACGTGCGCACGCGTTCTGAAGCCTCTGAATCATTCTGTTGGTTCTGGACAGAAGACGCTCACCGTAAATGACATCCGCGTAATTCAGTTTAGATAGCACCAAAGAATCCACCAGCATAATTCGCAGTTCCTCACTGAGATATGGACGAGCTTTGTAAAGAACCTTAAGTTTATAGAAACAATTCCGAATTGACTCAGCCACATGTTTCTCATAGCGAAGCTCTGAATCCATAATCAGGCCAAGATTACGAGCCTCATAAACACGCTCAATTGGTTCACCCATGACTATTACGTCACCAGTAGCTCTAATTGCCTGTAACTGAGCTTTAGTACCGAAGAGCAAGTATTTTGTTTTTGAGGGGTTCAATACTAATGAGTTACACTCTGACCAATGAACAATCGCTTCCAGCTCCTCATTTAGGTCTTTTAAAGCATTCGCATAGTCTTGAGGCTTAAACGAAATATAAATTTGGGTGTCATCTGCGTAAATGTGACATTTGCACTTCTTAAACAACTTAATAATGTCAGCGCAATACATAATAAATAACACCGGCCCCAAAATCGAGCCTTGTGGAACTCCTCTGCATATTGAACGATAACTAGAGGTTACTGTAGACCCATCCGTTTTATGTATTTCGACGAACTGCGTACGTTTATCTAGGTAGCTGCGGAACCATTCTATCGTCTGACTGTCAAAACCATAAAATGCCATTTTTGCCAGTAAAAGAGGCAGATTTATACAGTCAAACGCACGTGAAAAATCCAACAGAACAAGTAGAGTGCACATACCAGCATCTTGAGCAGCGAGAATGTTGTCAGTCACATCCAAAAGGGCTGTGGTACTACGTACATATTACCTCAATGCCGGTGGCCTCAAAGGCGGTACATTTTGTGACGTTTACTAAGTATTTGAGGGGTTGACGACAGTTGAACAGTGACAACAACACGTCATACCGAAAAAGAAAAACATTCAAAACTTATGTCACTTCAGCTGAAGAACTCCAAAGAGGCTTTAACAACACCAAGACTGGACAGGACTTTACGCCCTATAACAAGATGTCTATCACTTTTCATTAATTTCCTCAAATTAATCATTTTTTTAACAATTGACAGGCTCGTCTGTGACCAGCTTTGCCCAGCTGTGAGACGCTACAGGCTAATAATGCTCGCGTTTGACCACCATGTCATCAGCTGAATGTAAGCGATAGTGTGGTCGAAGATGAAGCACGCTTACCTCGAAGTAACGTATTCCCTTTTGACTTAAAGACCCGCAGGTTATAGCTATCAGGAAACAGACTCCGGCAGGGAATTCCAAACGCACAATGAAAGTATTCCCAAAACGATTTGTACGTATGGGTGGGATGTTCAATTGCCTATACACCATGTAATGATAGCGCATCACCGTTCGTAGTTATGAATTTTTCTTACCCCGTTTGCGAACCAAGCCCATTTATAAAATACCTACTCATTAAAGTATCGAATTCACAAGCTTGTTTTTAAATTCACACATCGCACGCTTCAATTATCTCGAACGTATGTCAGTCACCCCGGGGCGTATTATAATAGCGAACGAGTGAGTTCCATGTTGTTAACAATGATGGCAAATGCGACCCTCCGCTGAGTTGACAACAGCTAATACGAACATCGCCAGAGGCGTTGTGAAGAAATCCCAGTCATTTATATTCCAAAGCGTTGATTACGTTTTTTCATGTAGGCAGGTATGTTTATAGATAGATAGGTACATCATATGCGTTTCAAATAAGAATCAAAGAGAACGTAATACACTATGTTTTAATAAGAATAGGAACGACAATGAACTCTATCTGTCAAATGTCACTTGCAAAGTCCGGTTTACAAAGACAACTTATTTTCAAAAATTAATAACGGTTTATTTGTTTAACCGAGTCTCACATCAAAATTAAATGTAATATTAAATTATTTAAAGTCTAGTTTTTTATTTAAACCATACTTTTCTCTATTATTTTCATTGTTGGCACCAATTCACCTGAAGGTAAAGAGAACGCAGAGAGCAAGGGCCTAGAACCCATGATAAAATGGTGAAATATACATTTTTTTATTTTACATTGATGATAAGCTCGAGTTTGGCCACCAAACTAAAGAAAGGTAACTTAGGGTAGGTGCTCCAGTGAACGAACACACCCCAGTGAATTTGACGAAACGGTCTTTTTACCAAAAAATAAGAAATTAAGATATTTCTACACACCGTAGTATTTTTTTGTCATAATTGTAACTCTTTTGGCCATTATAGTGGCAAAATACATTTCTTATATCATTGTTCGTTTTAAAATGTCGAGCGTTTAAAGTTTGCAGTGTTGTTGTGACTGTGTATTTGTTCGGGCAAGAATTTAGGACTCTAGTAAGACGCAACTTCTTTGTTAACACATTGTAGCCGTAATTGAAGCATGTAACATAAGTTATTTATTTATTTGAATAAAGAATAGTTATACCGTACGCCTCAAATAGATTTCACTGCAATTTTAGCCAGTTTTAAGTAAATTATTAGGTGTCCCAGCATTCGCCCCGAGTGGCCCGCGCTGGGCGCTGAGGCAGCTGGACCGGGAGCTTCTCCTGGAAGCTTCGATCGTGCAGGCCTGGGTGGCATCACCGGACAGGCCTGCTGACATCAACAATGAGGCGGAATGGTTCCAGGAGGCCATGTCCGAAATATGTGACGTGGCAATGCCTCGGGTCCGGCCAGTACGTGCCCGGCGCCAAGTGTACTGGTGGTCGCAGGAGCTATCCGCACTTCGCAAAGCCTGCGTTGTGGCACGACGCCAGTACGCTAGACACCGCAGGCTACGCATTCGCCCTATAAATGCGGAGGCCAGAGAGGCGGAGCTATACGAGGAGTACAGAGCAGCGAAGACCGTCCTCAAAGTGGAAATCCGGCGGGCTAAAGATCTGGCCCGCAAGGAGATGCTGGAGACTCTCAATCGGGATCCGTGGGGACGCCCATACAAAATGGTGCGAGACAAACTTCGCCCCTGGGCTCCCCCGCTGACACAGAGTCTCCGGCCCCAGCTAGTTGAGGACGTGGTGAGCGCTCTGTTCCCCTCGCGAGGGGAGCATACTCCCCCGCCCATGGCTCCGCCACCTGCGGTGCCCGACGCGGGCCACAGCGACGACGACGACAATATTCCAGAGGTGACCGAGGTAGAACTGAGAGTGGCGGTACTCAGGCTGAATGCCAGAAATACCGCCCCGGGACCCGACGGCTTACCTGGCAAAGCCTGGGTCCTGGCCTCGGAGGCTCTCGGGCCTCGACTTATAGGGCTCTTTAACGCATGTTTGGAGAGGGGCCAGTTTCCGCTTCGCTGGAAGACAGGAAAACTGGTCCTTATCAAGAAACCGGGGCGCCCTGCGGACACTCCGTCCGCATACCGGCCTATTGTGCTGCTCGACGAGGTGGGCAAAATCTTTGAAAGACTTATTGCAAACCGCCTCGTCGGGCACCTGGAGAGGGTAGGGCCGGATCTTGCGGAAAGCCAATTTGGTTTCCGCAAGGGGCGCTCGACGGTGGATGCCATCATGCGTGTAAGAGCTCTCTCGACAGAGGCTGCGTTGTCCCGGGGTGGGGTCGTCTTGGCGGTGTCTCTCGACATCGCTAATGCCTTTAATACCCTGCCCTGGAGTTGCATAAGGGAAGCACTCCGGTATCACCGGATGCCGACCTACCTCTGTCACGTGGTTGAGGCCTACCTGACGGACAGAGCCGTCATTTACCCTGGTCACCAGGGAGAGTGGAATCGGCGAGAGATGTCGTGCGGTGTCCCACAGGGATCAGTTCTGGGACCACCCCTGTGGAACATCGGTTACGACTGGGTGTTGCGCGCCGACCTCCCTACAGGCGTCAGCGTAGTCTGCTACGCTGACGACACGCTGGTCTTGGCGCATGGGAGGTCGCACCAGGCGGCGGCCGAACTGGCGATGCGAGGGGTTGCGACAGTCGTAGAAAGGATCCGGCAACTGGGACTCGAGGTGGCTTTGCACAAGTCCGAGGCCATGTGTTTTCATGGCCGTCGGAACGCGCCACCTTCGGGTTCCCAAGTAACGGTGGGAGGGGTTCACATCGGCGTCGAGACGACGATGAAGTACCTGGGACTTGTCCTCGACAGCCGGTGGAACTTCGTCGAACATTTCCGACGTTTGGCTCCAAGACTGGACCGGGCGGGGGCTGCACTCAAGCGGCTCCTACCAAATCTAGGGGGGCCAAACGCCTCCTGCCGGAGGCTATACGCGGAGATTGTGCGGTCCATGGCCCTCTATGGGGCCCCTGTGTGGGCGCTGAATCTACAGCGGCGACCAGCTCGCCAGCTGGTCGCGTCTCAGAGGGTCATGGCTATCCGGATGATCCGGGGATACCGCACGATCTCTGGGGAGGCGGCGAACCTCCTTGCCGGCTTGCTGCCGTGGGATCTGGAGGCGGTAGTCCTCGCGCGCGTGCACAATTGGCGCGCGGAGGTGCTAAGCCGGGGTGAAACTCCGCTACCGCGGCAAGTCGCGGCTCAGCGGATAGAACTCCGGCGCGATCTCACGGCAGTATGGAAAGAGCGGCTGTCGCAACCGAAGGCTGGGCACGCCGCAATCGCGGCGATAAGTCCCCTCTTTGAGGAGTGGCTGGAGAGAGGCCACGGCGTCCTCACCTTCCGCCTGACGCAGGTGCTGACCGGACATGGTTGTTTTGGTAGGTACCTGTTTCGGATTCAGCGGGAGGACACGCCCGGGTGTCGTCATTGTGAGGACCACCTGGAGGACACGGTGGAGCATACGGTCGAGGTATGCCCTGCTTGGGCGGAGCACCGCCGTGTCCTCGTAGAGGCGGTCGGCGGCGGCGACCTCTCGCGCCCTGCTCTGGTTCAGACCATGGTGCGGAGCGAGAGGGAATGGGATGCGGTCGCCTCCTTCTGCGAAGCAGTCATGCTAGCGAAGGAGGAGGCCGAACGCGCGAGGGAGAGGCAACTCTCTTCCTCGCGCCCCAGCCGTCGTGGTAGACGCCCCGGGCGTCGGGGATCGCGAGCCGATTTCCGGCCACCGTAGGCGCGGGCCTGCGGACGGCGAGCAGGGGTAGCTCACCGTCCGGCAAAGACCAGGCCCGGGTCGGCGGCGCGTCGTGTTCCACGTGCGCCTCAAGGAGCCGTCAGCATTGGTGACGGGGCTTCATAAAGCCATAGCCTGCCGGGGTCGCGGAAATATAGTAAAAAGATACCGCGGCTCCGGAACTTACGGGCAGCTGAAGGGACAGGGTGGGTTTTTAGTCAGTAGAAGTCTGACACTCCCTCCCGCTTAACCCAGAGCGGGAGAAGTTATTCGATGATTTTCCCACCCAGAAAAAAAAAAAAAAAAAAAAAAAAAAAAAAAAAAAAAAAAAAAAGGTGTCCCAGCATTGGAACTAAAAATCGTTTGAAATCCAGTAAATGAATGACCGTTCATTCACTGGACAAACGTCATTTTCATGTTTTTATTGAAAAATTTAATTTATTTTAATGCCATAAGATTCATGTATTGAGAGTAGTTTTAAAAATAGAATTCCGGTCTTTAGGCCAGTATTGGGACAGGTATTGTAATGTAGGTAGATTCATTATAATCTGTACGCAGGTAGGTTAGGCGCCGGCAGCAGCCGGCAGTCCGCAATAAACGATTTAGCGAATGCCCGTGTTTCCTTGCGTCGCTTCCCAAGTACTTTACCTACAGATATCACAGTGGCGACGAGTGTTAATTAGCTTAGTGAATATCGCGTGCGTACATACAAAGAACAATAGTCGAGATGTCGATTGGGAAGTTGAGTGAATTTGAGGTGAAAACGGGACAGTGGTCATCATATGTGGATAGATTGGACATGTATTTTTTCGTAAATAAAGTGGCGGAGGAATTGAAGTTGCCTACCTTGATTTCTACAATTGGAGATGAAGCATACGAGCTACTGGTCAACCTATCGAGTCCAAAGAAACCGTCGGATTTAAAATACAGTGAAGCGGTTAGTTTAATGCGCCAGCACCTACAACCGACGCCATCTTCGTTAGCTGAACGATATCGTTTCCGTCAAAAGAGACAAGGAGCGGATGAAAACGTGGCGACCTACGTCACTGAGTTGAAAAGATTAGCTCGCCATTGTAAATTTGCAGAATATTTAAGCGAGAACTTGCGTGACAAATTTATATGCGGACTCAGGAGCGACGCCATCAGGCAACGATTGTTTGCGGAGGATGACTCAATAACTTTTATGCAAGCCGTGAAGTTAGCGAACGCTTTGGAGGCGGCAGAAAGAGACGCCGCGGTAGTGGATGGGGAATCTAGATCAAGTCCACAGACGGAAGCGGTGCATTTGGTTACATCGAACAAACGGGACGGCAGTGGTACGAGTCGCGGCAGGAGCGGCGGGGGCAGCATGCGGCCGCGCGGGCGCCGCGGCCCGAGCGGCGCAGACGGCAGCGGCGGGCCAGCCGCCCACCGCGCAGGGGGAGCGGGACGCAGTAACAACTGCACAGCTTGCGGAGCCACTAACCATAGTGTGGCAAGCTGTCGCTATAAGGAGTTCGTGTGCAGCAAGTGCCAACAAACGGGACATTTACGTCGGGTGTGTCCGGAGAATGTGGGTCAATCGTCACGAGGAAGAACTTCATATCGTCGCGATCGGCGAAGTGGGAATATGTTTTCCGCGGAGGCCGTAAGCGAGTCCGACATGGAGGATATCGAAGAGAGTTTGAACCTTATTGGACTCAACAATTATAAGCCAGTGAGTTTACCTATTTTCGTAGAGAATATTGTATTAAATATGGAAGTAGATACAGGAACTGCGATTTCATGTATAAATAATTGCACATACAAACGTTACTTTTCACATTTGTGTCTTAAGAAGGACGATACAATTTTAAAATTTTACGATGGTACTAAAATAAAACCATTGGGTATTATTCGGCCACGGGTTCGATATCAGGGGCAGAAAAAACAGCTTGATTTGTTTGTAATCAAAAATGGTACTACATCTTTGATAGGTAGGCAATGGTTAGCGGAGTTACAAATAAAAATACCTACATTTTCATGTAAAAGTATGAGTGAGATCAATTGTGTGCAGATTGATGAGGAAATTGTAAATATTCTCGACAGATAGGTATAAGGAATTATTCAGCGGTGGACTGGGACGGTACAAAGGCGGCAAGGCCTCGCTGCGAGTGCGACCAGGGGCGGCGCCGGTGTTCCAGCGCGCGCGGCCCGTACCTTACGCGCTGCGCGAGCGCATCGATGCGGAGCTAGACGCCATGCTGCGCGACGGCGTCATCGAGCCCGTCGACTGCTCCGACTGGGCCTCACCTTTGGTGCCGGTGACTAAGGCAGACGGTACGTTGCGAATTTGTGCGGACTATAAAGCGACTCTGAATCCCGCTTTGCTGATCGATCGATACCCGCTTCCTAAGATTGAAGATGTGCTCGTAGGCCTTAATGGGGCACAGTTCTTCAGCAAAATTGACCTATCCCGTGCATACAATCAGGTAGAATTAGATAATTCAAAAAAATATACAGTTATCAACACACATCGAGGTCTATTTCAGTATAACAGGTTAGTTTACGGATTGTCATCAAGCGTGGGTATTTTCCAACGCATAATGTCGAACTTATTAAGTAATATACCGAATGTGCAAGTGTTCCTTGACGACGTAATTATTGGCGGGAAAAGTAAAAGCGAGCATTTATATGCACTCGAACAAGTCTTACAGCGACTATCTGAGAGTGGGTTGAAACTAAAGCGGGAAAAATGCGTTTTTTTGGCGGATGAAGTAACTTATTTAGGTTATGTTGTTTCAAAAGAAGGGGTAAAGGCGGACAAATCAAAAATTAAAGCTATAAGCAAACTAGAAGCTCCAAATAATATTAGTGAATTACGTTCCTTTATAGGTATGGTAAATTTTTTTTCAAAGTTTGTCAAAAATTTTAGTTCCATGTTAGTACCTTTACATAGATTGTTACGAAAAGATGTAGACTGGTACTGGGATGAACAGTGTGAACGTGCGTTTGCACAGATAAAACAAGCTTTAATGAGTACAGAAGTATTAGCGCACTACGACCCAAACAAGACTCTTATCGTGACGTGTGACGCAAGCGCGCGGGGCGTGGGGGGTGTGCTAGCGCAGCCGGGGCCGGCGGGCGAGCGCCCGATAGCATATGCGTCACGTTCGCTCACGATCGCGGAGAAAAACTACTCACAAATACATCGTGAAGCACTTGCGATTATATTCTGTGTACGGAAATTTCATCAGTATATTTACGGAAGGAAGTTCATTTTACGCACTGATCACAAACCCTTAGTATCAATGTTAGGTCCGCAAGCTGGGATACCTACAATGACGGCTAGTAGGATGCAGCGATGGGCAGTGATATTATCGGCATACAATTACGACATAGAATATATACGCACCCATGAAAATTGCGCTGATGGCTTATCGCGTCTACCGGAAAATAATAGCGTTAAAGATGTAAAGGAGGAATCTATTCCCGAACAAACATACCTGCACTTTGCACAAGACGGGTTGTTGCTTGACTATACCGAAATTAATAAACAAACGGGGAGAGATCCGTTAATAAGTAGAATTTTAACCTACTTACGTGACGGTTGGCCCGATAGGTGTGAAATCGTGAATTTACAACCGTATTTTAATAGGAAAGCAGAATTGTACGAAGAGTTAGGTTGTGTCATGTGGGGACACCGGGTGGTGATACCAGAAAAATGCCGGTTAAAGGTTTTAAAAATCATCCATGAGCCCCACATGGGTATCGTAAAGTCAAAGGCGTTGGCACGCAGTTATGTGTGGTGGCCGGGCATCGACGAGGCGGTGGAGCGCGAGTGCCGCGCGTGTACCGTGTGCGCCGTGTACGCGGACGACCCACCGCACGCGGCACCCCGCCCCTGGCCTGGCCCTGGCCTGCCAAGCCGTGGTCCCGGCTACATCTGGACTTTATGGGCCCTATATACGGGAAAACTTATTTAGTGGTAGTAGACGCAACATCCAAGTGGCTGGAGGTATTTCAAGTTCCCAGTACCGCAGCGAGTCATACGATGGTCAGGTTGCACGAGCTGTGGAGTAGGTGGGGAGTTCCTAGGCAGGTCGTCACGGATAATGGACCGCCGTTCACTAGTAGTGAATTTGCTCAATTCCTAAAAAGCGACGGTATCCAGCATATATTCACAGCTCCTTATCATCCGTCATCAAACGGAGCCGCGGAAAATGCGGTTAAGACCTTAAAAAGAGTTATAAAAAAAGCTTATATAGGGGAAAAAAGTGTAGAACAGGCTTTAACCACATTTTTATTATATTATAGAAATACAGAACACTGTACTACAGGAATAAGCCCATCAGTTGCACTTATAGGGAGACGGTTGCGAACAAAGTTAGACGCGCTGAAGCCCAATATGGAAGTTATAGTACTAAAAGCTCAGCAGGGGCAGGTAGAAAGTGCGGGAGGGACGGTAAGAACGGTGGAGGTAGGAGACGATATTTGGTATCGAAGATATTTAAGGGGTGAAAAATGGTTGCCCGGTACTATAGTTAACTCGTCAGGGCCTAGCAACTATAAAGTACTAGACAGGGACGGCAAACAGGTGCACAGACATATCGATCAGCTTAGGCGTAGGACGAGGAGTTCTTTGGTTGTCCCCACAGAGTTGTCACGTTCGCCGGAAGCTCCGGCTTCTGAGGTAGCACCAGTATCGCCCCTCAGAGGTGGGTCGGAGCAGCCGGAGGCCTCGGTGGTGTCGCCGTCGCCTGCACGGGAGCCTTCGTTGTCACCACTTCAGAAAAACGATCAGACCCACCGAGAGGAAATGGCAGAAGAGTTCTCAACACCACCGTCAATGCTTGTACCGCCCCAGTCTCGCCCCGTTAGGAAGTGTAAATTAAATGTTAATTATAAGATTTAGTTAAGTTGTTTAGTAAAGTTTAGTTATATTGTAATTATGTTAAGTATAAGGTTTAATGTAGTTTAATGATATTGTAATTAAGATTAGTCAGCTTGTTGTTAATAATTAGTGGTGGAGGGATGTAATGTAGGTAGATTCAGTGGCGGATCCAGGGGGGGGGGTCATGGGGGTCATGACCCCCCCCTGGGCTGAGACCAGGACCTAGATGGACCGCTAATTAAAATTGTGAAACATAATGTATTTATATAATATCGACGGCAAACGCATTATTCGGGAACGAACGCATCGAAACTTTGAATTTTACCGCGCCACTGCCACGGCCGCCACCTCTCATAATTATGTAATATTTCGTGTAAAACTTGCGCGTACTTTGTTTCGACTAACGTCTAGCTAGACCACAGAGTACTTTCATATAACCTAGACCTAACCTCAATCGGAACGACTAAACTTTAGTAATAAAATACTAAGTTAAAAAACTTCTAACCTCTTATTATAAAATGATTTCTGACCTTATTAATTGCGATGTTGAGATGTACCCTCATATAAGATTTTTTTTTTTATGTATTCTGGCACTCACAACACTACCTGTTAATGATCTTTATTTTGCTGTTATGTTTATTTAATTGGTTGTTAAATAACACTTTTACGAGTACATGTCATTTTGTTGTAAATTTAAACTAGATGAGGCCGGTGTTTCCTAACTGACTACCCTGAGAAAAAACAACGAAACAAACTCCGGGGTCCATCTCTTTTAAAATCCACAAAATCTATATCGGTTAAAAATATATGGGAACCTTGTAGATTACCGTCTGAGACGATCTTTTGAGGAAAGATGCTCACAGATTTGAGTGGGCCTGTCAATACAGTGCAAGCATTTGTCAGATGACGTATAGCTCAACTTAAAATAAGGAGTTAACTACTAGCTCCTTACGTTACCACCAACTGTAAAAACTCTCTTAACGTTGTACAGACCGGTTAAGTAGACGCACAGCCTTACTGAGCTGATCTACGAGTGGAAATCTTAACGTTGTCAATAATTACTTCGCGAATGTTGGCATAAATTTAGCAGATCAAACTAAGATACTAATATTATTATAAACCCTACATCTAGTCTAAAAAATTCACTCAAAACATCTCCAGTAAATACTCTTGTTATGCTACCCGTCGACGAAAGCGAAACCAAAAATCTCGTCTTAAATTTACGATCCAACTGTGCAGTGGGCTGGGATGGCATTTCTGCGAATATTCTAAAGGATTGCATTAAGGTATTAGCTCCTCCGCTTACACATATTTCTAACCTTTCCTTAACTACAGGAACTTTCCCAAAGGCTTTTAAGACAGCATTAGTTCACCCATATACAAATCTGGAGCCAAAGACGTTAGTAGTAATTATAGACCCATATCTGTTTTATCTACGATGTCAAAGGTCTTAGAGAGGATAATAAATAACCCATTGAATAACTACTTAAACAAATTTAAATTAATTTCTCAGTATCAATTTGGATTTAGTCCTGGCGTTTCTACTGAGGACGCAGTAGAATATTTTACAAGTAATATTGTAAACAATTTAGACTCAAAACTTAAATGTGTAGGTATCTTTTTGGACCTCTCAAAGGCCTTCGACACCGTTTCCCATAAAATTCTTATTTCGAAACTAGAAAACCTGGGTGTTCGTGGTGTCGGTCTGTCTTTACTTGAAAGCTATCTAGAAAACCGGTCTCAAATGGCGACCATTGGTAATAAATTCAGGGACAAGCAAACCCTTTGTCACTTCGGAGTTCCCCAGGGAAGCGTTCTTGGGCCTACCCTATTCAAAGTCTACAAAAAATGAGTTATGCAACACTAAAATTTCTAATTGCATAATAGTTTCCTACGCGGATGACACTGCTTTAATAATAGATGGTACTACTTGGGCTGAAACAAAATTGAATGCAGAACTTGCTTTAAAAACTGTCATGAAATGGTTAAACAGTAATCTTTTAACCCTTAGCATAGGAAAAACCAAGTACCTAACATTTTCTCTAAAGAAATGCAATAAACCCCCTAAAACTTTTACGATCTCTGCACACACATGTCAACATATGGAATGTTATTCGTGCACAATAGTAAGTAGATCTGATACAATCAAATACCTGGGAGTAATAATTGACGACGCTCTAAATTGGCATGCACATATTGATAACGTACACTACAGCTACACAATAACTGACTAATGCTTGCACTGTCTGGACAGGTCCGCTCAAATTTGCGTGGTTATTTCCTCAAAAGAATACCACAGACATGAACCTACATGCTTCTCATATACAAATACAAATTGTCTGGACTTTAAAAGAGACTTTGACCTCTGAGTTTGTTTCGGTGTTTCTTCTCAGAGTAGTCAGTTAGGAAATACCGGCCTCATCTAGCTAAACTAAACTTAACACGCAAAAAAACATGACGTGTAAAAGTGTTATTTATAACCAATTTACAGAATAAATATTTCATTTCATTTCATTTCATACATGGGCATGGATAAAGGAAATATGACGGTTCTCTGCTTGCTTGATTTTAGTAACGCTTTTAATACCGTCGATTTCGATATTCTGCTCAGCATACTTCACTCTATTAACATATCTCCAACAGCGATTGACTGGTTTCGTAGTTACCTGTATGGCCGCCGGCAACGTATTTGCATAGATGAGTCCTGCTCTTCTTGGTGTAGTACTGTAGCCAGTGTTCCTCAGGGTGGCGTGTTATCTCCTTTACTTTTCGCAATTTTCATAAATTCTATTTCCAAAAAACTTTATCCTCCTACCACCTTTATGCTGATGACTTGCAAATTTACAGACAAGCGCCTTATACTGATTTAGATGCTACAATAAATATGATAAACCAGACTTGGCTTCAGTTTGCGAATGGACTGAGGCACATGGTTTGCAGGTTAACCCGTTAAAGACCCAGGTCATTGTAGTCGGCAGCTCTAGGTTAGCATCTAAGGTAAACTGGTCTCAGCTTCCTCAGGTTATTTTCAACGGCACAGCTATTCCACTAAGCGAGAAAGTTAAGAACCTTGGGGTCTGGTTGGACAAATATCTTTCGTGGGGTCCCCGATTACAAGAGGTGAGTCGCAAATTATTTGCTTCTGCTAGTTCCCTAAGACGGTTGCGTAACTTTCTGCCAACTGCCACTAAAATTGCGCTAGCACAGTCTCTTTTACATCCCATCCTAGACTACGCTGATGTCAGTTATCTTGATCTCACAGAGGCACAACTTGATAAACTTGAGCGACTTCAAAATGTTTGCATAAGATTTATATTTGGTTTGCGCAAATATGATCACGTATCTGAATTTCGTACGAAACTCAAGTAGCTTCCTATACGTCTTCGCCGGAACTTACACATATTGTCTCTGCTTTACAGTATTCTGTACAATCCTAAGACCCCCTTTTATCTTAAAGAACGTTTTAAGTTCCTCCATGACACACATGCCAAATTTCTGAGGTCATCGGAAAACTTGAGGCTAGAGGTACCGAGTCACTCCACCAATTTCTTTGGTAAGTCGTTCGCAGCTCAAGCAGTACGACTGTGGAATACTCTTCCCGTGTCAGTAAGACAAGCACAAACCCTTCCTTCTTTCAAAAACATGGTATAAGATCTCTATCTCTCTCTTTAATATGTTACTATTTTTTATATATCTCAGCTTTGTTATTTTTATGTATATATATGTATATGTATATTGAGTATGTAGGTTATTACTTATTTATTGTATATAAGTAAATAGTACACCATGGACTACCCGCGAATTTATTTTCTCCTGCTGTGTCAAATCCATCTAAAGGTTGTCTGTAAAAGATCGCTTTTAGCGATAAGACCGCCCATTGTAACACCCTTTGTAGTTTTTACTTCCTTATTTAATTCTGTTATGGTGTACAATAAAGAGTATATCTATCTATCTATCTATCTATCTATCTATTAGTCTGAAATGGCCTTTTGAGGAAAGAACCACACAGACTTGAGTAGACTCGTTCTGTCAGTGCAAACAAGTTAGTGTAGCGAGAGCAGAAAGATCTTTCTCTACGTTACGAAAAATCAAATCGTAGCTAAGATCTTCAATAGTTGAAGAACGCCTAACCGGACTGGCACTTTTCCACGTCCATGATGATGATGATGTTCATTCTAGCCGATTTCGTATCATCATATCATGGCTATTTTATTAAACATTAGAGCTTGGTTGTTCAGCTCTCCGATGGATGGTGCGCTTGTTGGTGACTGGCGGTGACGTCGCTGAGAATACCACGTTGCATGTAAGGCACGTCAACACATCGTTCGCACGACAATAGTGTATGGCCGCTGGTGGTCTGGCCTTCAACTCGTCTCGTTTTTTGTACAAATCTGCTCGTCGTAGCAATTCAAAATGTGACGTCTCGTGGACGTCTCCAATCCGTTCTTGATCTTTTCATTTGCCTTTTCAGAACATCCTTATATTTTAGGTATTGTCCAGCCCATTGACGTTTGCCATATTTGAGTTCTGAGAAGATGCATTTAGCCAATCTGTCGTCCGACATTCGCTAAACGTGTCCACTCCAGCGCAGCTGTCGCCTCATGAGGTAGGTCTCGATATCCCCGACGTTTGCACGACGAAGAACATCCGTGTTTCGGACACGATTTTACCACCGGATGTTCATTATATCTCGCAGACACTTTAAGTGATACCGGTCGAGAGCGCGAATGTGCTTTCAAGGTTAACAAAACACAGAAACATTGGTCGATCTTGCTCCCTGCTCTTCTCAGTAAACTGGCGGATTGAGATGATGGCCTCGCAGGTTCCTCTCTCCGGTCTGAAGCCGAACTGAGATTGTGGCAGTATTTCTGATAAAGGCAGCAATCTATTTAGAAGGACTCAGGCGATTTTTTTTTCCTGGAATGGAGAGAAGGGAAATGCCTCGGTACGAATTACTGACAGAGCGATCTCCTTTGTTTTTGTACAGTGAGCAAATGCGAGAGATTTTAAAGCACTTAGGTAAGTACATTTTCTTCCGCCCACATACGCAACTACAGTTTCCACATGATCAGGTGTAACTTCTCTCCTCCATACTTCAGTATTTCGCCACAGATATTATCTTCGCCTACTGCTTTATTATTCTGCTGTTGCTTGATGGCTTCCTCCAAAGTAATAGGTTCAAGTAACTCTTCCCTAGGTTTAGTTTGCTGGAGTGAATTAATGTAAGTTATATCAGCAGAGCGATCAACATTCGGAAGATCATTAAAATGTTGAGCCCAGCGTTTCAAGATATTGTCCTTGTTGGCGAGAGATACTCCATCTAGTGACTTTAACGGAACGTTTACATTTTCCTGGTACCTATGAATGAACGCGTTTCGGGAGAACACGTAACAGAAAAATTGATTTTGTTATTTAAATATGGGTATTTTTCAGTATAATACTGACATTTATTAATAAAATACCTACTAGTTACTTGTATCTATTATTATCAAAATTAAATTATAACTTCTTGTGACTTGACCACGACTATGTGACCCCCCCCTGGCGCCAAAGCTGGATCCGCCCTTGGGTAGATTCATTATAATCTGTACGCAGGTAGGTTAGGCACCGGCAGCAGCCGGCAGTCCGCAATAAACGATTTAGCGAATGCCCGTGTTTCCTTGCGTCGCTTCCCAAGTACTTTACCTACAGATATCACAGGTATGTTCATTCATTGGTTCATAAAATCTAGTGAATGAACTAACATTTTTCATCATGTTTAAATATTAGCTTTATAAAAATATAGCTTTGAACCGTATTCCTTATAAGCAACACACTTTAATATTTTTTTAAAGTTGGAAGATCGCTTAAGTGTTCATTCATTGGAGCACTTACCCTATTTTGATAAATTCTTTTTTGCTTACTCTACCCAACTGGTTCGATTTGATAGCTATGACGTCACAATATGGCGCCTAGTCGATCCTATTCTTCGTTGCTCGCACTGTAACTGGACCCCACTGTAATTTTAGACCTCGTGACTAATAAGGCTGAGGCCACCGCTAGCACCTCTTCAACTACAAGTTCAGATAATGAAGATGAAAACATAATTACTGCTTCTAAAGCGTTTACTTGCTTAGATATTGCCTTTTGATAAGTCCCACGACCCCGGCAGGCTTCGGCCCTCTACAGGGGGGCCTCGTCATCTTGCTGACGCTCTTTGAGGCGCGCGTGGAACACAACGCGCCGTCGACCCGGACATGGTCCATGGTCGGACAGCGAGTTGCCCTTTACTCGCTGTCCGCATGCCCGCGCCTACGGTGGCCGGAGATCGTCGGCCGACGTCCGACGCCGTGGGCGTCTACCACTGCGGCTGGACTGGAGGGAGGACGCTATCCTTTCCCTCACGCGGCCCGCCTCCTCCTTCGATAGCATGACTGCTTCGCAGAAGGAGGCGACCGCTTCCCACTCCCTCTCGCCCCGCAGCATGGCCTCGACCAATGACGGGCGCGGGAGGTCTCCGCCTATCGCCGCCGTGAGGACACGTCGGTGCTCTGCCCAGGCGGGGCAGTCTTGCACCGTGTGCTCTACGGTGTCCTCAGGGCGACCCTCGCAGTGGTGACACCCAGGCGTTTCCTCCTTTCCCATCAGACACAGGTACCTCCCGAAACTTCCGTGTCCGGTGAGGTCCTGCGTCATGCGGTAGGTCAGGATGCCGTGACGCCGATCTAGCCACTCCTCAAAGAGGGGTCTTACCGCCGCAATTGCGGCGTGCCCGTTATAGACAACCTTAGAATACATTTGGCATAAAAGGAGAAAACAATACGCGGGTAGTCCATGATATAGGTACTATTTACTTATATACCCACAATACATACATATATTTTGAACTACATTGGTACTCAATACATATACAATACTAGTTTCTGCTCCCGACTTCGTTCGCGTTGGAGAGTTTTCCCGCGTAAATTCCGATGTCGTGGAAATTCTAGGATAAAAGTTAACCTGCGTTATTCCTGGATTTCAACTATCTACTTATCAAACTTCGTTCACATCCGTTCAGTCGTTTTTGCGTGAAAAAGTAACAAACAGTCATCCATTCATCCAGCATCCTCACAAACTTTCGTAACTAACATATTAGTAAAATAGTAAAGTTAGAAAGATAAGGTAATGTATTTTATACTGTATCATTTTCTTTTATGGGCTTTTATCAGTCATGTTTTTAACATCACTGTTTTAAGTGCACATTTAGTGATGGATTTGGATGTTGCTGAAAAGAGAGGTAAAGGAAGGCCAATGAAAAGATTGATGGATTGTGTGAGGAATGATAAGAAATACACTTCTCATAAGAAAAATCGAAACACTTCCGTTTTTATGGTTTCTGTCCTAATTTAACACTAAAGAGTTTTCATTCCATGAAAAAAATCACATGATTGTATAGCTGGTAGTTTGGCCATTACAGTGATAAGATAAGCGAAACTTCTAAATTCAAAATTAGAATTTCATTTGTTTATCCTATAAATGAAATGAATAAAATGATTCACTGTTTTGAGACAAATGTGTGTTTAGAGTTGGAGTACATTTCACATTTGAAAACTAAAAATTTGCGCTTATGTTAAAATTTTTTGTTCTTTATTTGTTTACTGTGACTTTGGGACGTCTGAAAAAGTTTTTTTTCTAAAACATATGGATACTTCGCCCGCACAAGCCGCCCAAGTGTTGGCATTGCTGGATTCTGAGTCAGCGTGTTGTGAACTACTCAATATATAAGTAGGAATAATAAGTATTTCATGGGTTCCGCTTCGATTACTTGAATATGGTTATTGAGCACAATATGCTCGTCACAATGCATATGGTGAAGTGAAGCTGATGGTGAAGTATCAGGAGAATTCCTCAACAATTAACGGCCCAGCATTGGGAAAAGCAATATTTTGTAAAAGGTTATAAGTAGTTGACATTTTTAAGCTTTTGTAACTATCTAAATTATAAATCGACCAACTAACAAGAGGAAAATAAAAACTTTTTACCAAAAAATTAAACCGACTTCCAAAAAACACTGCAAAGTCAAAAATAACTTGACATGCAACATCACGCATTCGCATGAAACAGACCGAATCATGTAAAGACCATTTCATCAGATTGAAAATCTTGACAGTGCCATGCCTATATATTTTAGTGTTGCTAACCAGCTTTGTTAAAAATTTAAACAAAAATGAGACTAAGGAGCAGAGACAGACTAGAGCTAATACACGCAGGAAAGATTTGCCCAACACCATTCTACCGAAATTAAAAGTTGTCAATCATAGCCCAAGGTATCAATCTGTATTTTTATACAACAAGTTGCCGATAGAATTTAAAAGTATTTATTGTGTTAAAATATTTAAAAACAAATTGAGGACCCATTTATTGAGGAAAGGTTATTATAGTATTAATGAATTTATAGATGATCATTAATATTTATAGACAGATTTTATTAAATTGACATTTATTATTTCTTTAGGTACTTGAATTTTTAATTGACTGTTATTGTTTTTATTAATTGACTTTTCTAAATGTATTTTAATTTAATTGCAATGTTTATTTTTATTATTAATATTTTAAACACAATGTACATATATTGTTATGAAATAAATTACTTATGACTTACTTATGACTTATGACTTTAATTTCGGAAGTCGGTGCCAAAAACGAAAATACAAAACTAAAGACACCGACTACCGAAATTAAAGTTACTTTTCATTTTGCAGTGTTTTTTGGAAGTCGGTTTAATTTTTTGGTAAAAAGTTTTTTCTGATCAGAAGTGTATTAAGGAGTTAATGATGCTATGACGTCTGACAGGAGAGAATGGAAGACGGAAACGTGTTGCACCGTCCTCAAGTAAATGGCACAAGGGCAAGAAGCAGATATTGAGATATCGATACGGATCTGAGGGGTTATTCAAAATACAAAGGAATAACACTGATTTGTTAGCAGAAAAGTGGGTATCTTTGGGATACAAACTCAAGAGGATTATTATATACGGCCCTCAAAGGGTTACTGTTTTATTTATTTTTTTCAGTGGGAAAATCATCAAACAAGAGACGGGGTAGAGCGGAAGAGAGTGTCTGACTTCTACTGACTAAAAACAAAACCCACCCTTGTTCCGTCAGTTTTGTCTCGTTAGAAGATTACCGCAATCTTCCCAGCAGGCAATGAATCTGTCGGGTCCCGTCAATGCTGATGACTGTTCTTTGAGGCGCGCGACCGCCGCCGACCCGGCCCTGATCCTTACCGGACGGTGAGCTACCACTGCTCGCCGCCCGCAAGCCATGCAGTTATGCTAACTGCTTCGCAGATGGAGGCGACTGCCGGACTGCATCACATTCCACTTCGGCCCGCACCATGCTAAACCAGGGCTGGGCGTCACCGCCGCAGAACGTTACTGTTGGGGCATGAAGGTATGATTGTTGTATATACATAATTATAAGGTTAGATTACCCATCTCGCAAACCACTAGCTTTAGTTGTCTCGCTTGTCATTAAGCCGTCAACATTTTCGAATTCTCATTTCTATTTTCGAAAATACGGCCATACCATAACCTAACATGCGAACTGTCTCAATCAATGCTACCAACGTCACAACAAAAACAGAATGTCGGCAGTCGGCACGTCACGCTACGACTACGACTCATGACGTTTTATTCACATGGCTGACATCACACAGGGTGACACGTGCCGCTAACGAGAATCGCGTGCTCGACCTTTATGTCCTTTGTTTTATATTTAGTTTGACTGATCATTAGTACTGCAGAGTTGATGGACTAGAAAAATTGTTCGTCGTTGATTTTTTGAGGGAGATTCTTTGACAAATTATGATAGAATGCGGTTTCAATTAGGTATGGAATTTGGTATCGCGAAATTATTTTTCCGAGGAAGTACTGCGAAGTATTACTTACTGTAATAGTTACATTACAAACTGGCTCATACAGTGCTTACCAAACTGTTTCACTCACTGTAAAGCATGATGATTTGACATTTCTAGAGATGAGGCACTAAAAAAATTGGCCAAGTGCGAGTCGGACTCGCCCATGAAGGGTTCCGTAGTAACTATAATAAATATAACATACCTACTTAATATATTTATTTGAAAAAAAGAAAAAACAACAAACCTTACAAATTTCTTAAAACTAGCTTATTTACAATTTTTACAACTACGCCAAATAACTTTGTTTTTCATAGTATTTGTATGAATTACAAAGTTATATTTGCGGTTTTCGAAAATATACTGTATCTCAAAAACTGCTGACTCGATCTCGTTCATACCAATTTTGGTTGAAAGTTTACATTAAGATCTACAACATATGGTTTTTTTTAGATTTTTTACTTCATTATTATAGAAGTTAGAGGGGGACACACATTTTACCACTTTGGAAGCGTATATCTTTTAAACGATTAACTTTATGAAAAAGTCATTTTAGAAACCATAATGTCATTTTCAAAGACCTACCTATAGATACCACACACGTATAGGTTTCATGAAAAAAAAAATATTTTCAGTTTCAGTTCCATGTATGGGGAGCCCCCTTTATTTTAATTATTTTCAAATTTTCTCTTTAAATCGGAAAGCGGTTCACAGAATACATCTACTTACCAAGTTTTACATGTATAGTCCTAATAGTTTCGGAATAAAATGGCTGTGACATACGGACGGACGGACAGACAGACATGACGAAACTATAAGGGTTCCCTTTTATGCCATTCGACTACGGAACCCTAAAAAAGGCGTTGGTTGAGTAACTAGCCATTAGAGATTCCTCTGTGCCTCGAAAAGTTCGTTAAACCTTTAATCCCGGATGTTATTTGTACATTTTTGACTATCAGCAAAGGTAGACAGAAGCCAGAAAATCCAGCTATTGCATAGTAAGTCACATTTAAAGTACCTACGTTCTATTTAGACTGGATGCTTATTAAAAAAAAAGGTAAAACGCAAGCGTATCAACAATAAAAAAGATACAAAATAGAAAAAAAAACATGATACAATTTTTTCCACTAATTAGGAAAATACAATCAATAATGCAACATAGTAAGTACTAATTATAATTGGAAATGTATTTCCTGCCACGTATGGCTGGTCAGTCTTTAAAGCAATTATGAGTGAACAGGCATCTTCTGGGCTCGCTTACCATCATGTGTTATCGGGGTCAAAAGCGAGCTCATTCGTAATTTAAAAAACAAATTATCACTTGTGGCCTGTGCTAGTTAAAAAAACTGTATTACAGGAGACAGGGTCTTACATTTCGGAAGAAACATTTTTATGTCTGTGCAAGATTTCTCGTTTACGGCACCCAAACTCACTTAAGAGCGTTTATATCTTTTTTTCGGGAGGAAAATCATCTGAGACTTCCCACTCTGAAGGGAGTGTCAGACCCCAACTGACTAAACACACTCAGTTCCTTCAGTTGCCTTTACGTACCAGGTCCGTGGTACGTGGTATCTTGTTAGAACATTTCTACAGTTCCAGAGAACGTTTACACCACAGAAGAGATGAAAGTGGTACCCTACTTTATCTGTTCTGTGGTTTACACCTTACAGTCCTTGCCTCACTTTTGTATAAAGAACTTAAAATTGGTCTCTAGACCTCAGAACTATTTTTTCGAAATATTCCACATAATTATTTAGTCCTAGGTATCTGTGTGTATGCATAGCAGGTCTCATTAAAATCATTTCTTTAAGGAATATACAGAGTTGATACGACCGAGGGGCTTTCCTTTAAACTGCGTATACTAGGTACCATTTTCAAGCTTTGTACCAAAAATCAATTATATAGGAGAAGTAGTTTAGTCGCAAATGATATTGATGAGATGCACCTTAAAGCGATAAATCTGACCAAGACAAGAGATAACACACGCCGCGCTACGTTGCCACTTTGTTACCTAGGTATTTAAGGTCAGTCACATTTATTTACAAAGGATGGTTGCGTTTTACTCTGATATGTAAGCAATTTAGTTTGTTTGAAAAAAAAATTGGCTCTTTTTATTTTTTAAATGTATCAAATTAACACTAAACACGTATAGTACACGTAGTGTAATTTAATGCCCCTCTGTCGTATCAACTCTGTATAAGAATATGGCAGTTGGGAATTTCGTATAAAACACTGTGAGGTGTTAACGCTCTTAAGATGGTTTAACTTTAAAACAAACTCACTTTTATCTCCTCCCCAGTTACCCCACAACTTGGGGGTAGAGGGCGGTCTCCCCCATCGCGTGGGGGAGGGGGACATCTGTCAAATTAGTCCAATTTGTAACAAAATGGCGTCAGCTAACGACGCGCCGTAATTATCAACACAAGTTGTTCGTTGTTATAATGTTAAGTTTAATTGTGGATGCTTTTTAATGACACGAGTGAAATAATGAAGTCGTGGTATGTTGGGATAACAACTTTATCATAAATCTACTTAGATTTTGGTACTTACTGTGATAAAACTGTTTTAATTACACTACTGAAAACTATGAAAGATCTGACTTGATTTAGGTACCGTAGAAGCTGCACCCATGGATCGATCTTCAAGGGTAAGCAACGTTTACCAAGGTCAGACTGTTCGGTACCAAGCCAGCCAACGGTAACTGGTATGCCGAACTGTCCGCGATTACACGGAGCTTTAACGTTGCTTTTCAAACAAACAATAGGCTCTCCGGCCCTACCAATACATAATAGGTAAACTTATAGCCTAGACTTACCTGAGCTGTAGAGACGACAAGTTTCGACCTTCCCCAGGCCACGTCCGTGATATGTGTGTAGGTAGGTAATGAGTAGTTGAAACGTGTAATGTGGGTAAGTGGTGTCACGGCGGTCACAAGGGACGCAAGCTTCAATATGTGGTCCAGGCCGGGACTTAGTACAACTTCGCACCAGATCGGAGCAGCTATTTATCACTAATTCACAATTACTTTCAACAAATTTCGCGTGCCATTCGGTCTGGCGTCAATACGGCGTATTGTTCCAAAATATCCCAGGTTTTTCGTCAATTCGGGATTCTAGAGTTCAACTAATCACTAATCTCAACCGATTTGTCTTTTAACCGCGTAGATTCAACAGGATTTTTAATTACAATCAGTGAATCGATCTCAACAAACAAGGCGGTTGCTTTTGCAAGGAAAATTATATGTCAAGTGTCAAAATCAAAGACAATAGAATATAATGTTGCCAACCAAAAGGTGCGTTCGGTTTCACGTTGGACGAAACACAGACCATGGATGGGTGACTATCTCAACGAGACTCGTCCGTGCTTCGGAAAGCACGTTAACCCGTTGGCTCCTGGCAGTCATTTGTACAGACGCCAACACATGAAGCTACCCGAAACTGTCAAATTATCCCAATCAACCTTGAACCTAATTTCTTTAACAATAAAGTTGAAAATCTAATAAAGAAATTTGACAGATTGTTGTAGCTTGATGTGCTGGCGTCTGTACATCATTGATGTGTCGGCATGGAAAGTCAAAAGGCGAAAGATTTATGCTTTGAGAAGGGAAACCAGAGATAATCATGGGCAGATTTTTTTGAAATCTTTATAAATTTATTTGGGGTTTTTATCCCAATGGATACGCCAACCCCATCATGCCGTACACGTGCTTCAACAAAAAAAAACTTAATTAAATTTAAAGGAGAATCGTAATCAATATAGTACACCAACTCGCTACATCTTTTTGCTATATCTGACTTCGGTTGAGCTAAAATTGATTGTATTAAACGAGTAGTTAAAAGCTGTCATTTTTTTTTGTAAATTGCTTTCGATTGGTCTGCGTTTGAAGATAGGGAGTAGTGGTTACAGGCACGACATGAGAGCTCCAGGTTGCGAGTTTGCCTTTTGTAAGCCCACCTTTGTGTAATTTACATCATTGTTTTGAAGTGAACGATTCTTGGTGAAGGAAAACACCGTCAGAAAACCGGCATGTCCTGAGAGCAAAATCGAAAATTTTTTTTTCTCTCTTTTTAGTGGGTCGGTTTGTAATTTACGTAGTTACAAAAGCCTAAATGTCACCTTCTTATCACCTTCAGTTCCATGTATGAGGAGCCCCCCTTAATTTTAAATATTTTTTATTTATTTTTTTAACATCGGAAAGCGGCTCACAGAATACATCTACCTACCAAGTTTCACATAGTTTCGGAATAAAATGGCTGTGACATACGGACGGACAGAAAGACAGACAGACATGACGAAACTATAAGGGTTCCGTTTTTTGCCATTCGGCTACGGAACTCTAAAAAGTAGTCCCCCGCCGCGGCTGTCTATCAGGGGGGCTTACCATGAGCTCTTATAGCAGGTCAATTATTGCCCCGTCGACTGTTCACTGCAGGACTTAAGAACCATCCAACAGTGTCAAACTTGTTGCCTAGTTCTGGCCAGACTCAATTTAGCTTCTTGCCATCGACACGCTAACACGAAGAAGATTGCGACAAACTCAAAAACTACCGAATAGTTTTCACTAATAGATAGTGTGATTCCTGAAGAAGGCTTATAGCACATATAGGTAATTAATTATCGTTTTATGTAAACTTACTGAAATGTAACGGTTGTTGTTGAAGAAATCGCAAAAAATCTCTTGCCTACTATGTATTTTAAAGTTTTATTTTTAACTAGCGACCCGGCCCGGCTTCGCTCGGGTAATAAAGGTTATATTTGCTTATATATGATTTTGTTTAATCAATTTCTCGTCCAGTAATTTGCCACACTCATATATCGGCGATAACTCATAAGATATTCATTATATTGATATAGTGTAAAAAGCAATTTTGATCTACATTAAATCCTCAACATATCTGACGTATTTAATTGGATAAGGAGTAATACTGTACTGTTAAAAAAGATTCGTATATGACCCATCATTTTAATGTAATTTGTAATCGAAAAAAAATGTTATTGTAGGTTATTCTTGTGAGATAGATATATGCCATCGCGTATTTTTGTAGATCTATAAAAGAGAAACAATCCCGCGATACATTGTATTTTTATAACTCAAAAGGTATTGGCAGCGTTTTCGATTAAAGCTCCCGATAGGCTGAATTCTTTCCGACATGTTGAAGTAATATCGTCGTATTTCATTCAATCTACACAAAACCTTAACTTATTATACACTAAAAAGTTCCTCAAGAATCACTCTATCTATTAAAAAAAACCCGCATCAAAATCCGTTGCGGAGTTTTTAAGATCTAAGCAGTAAGCATACATAGGGACAGACAGACAGGGAAGCGACTTTGTTTTTTACTATGTAGTGACTACATGTTGGTATAGAGTTATAGAAAAGATAATTGGTAGTAAGTATGTATGTATATATGTCTTTTTTTAAAGATTACTAGCAATAAAAAATGTGGGTATAATTCACATTATTAGCAGTCTTGTTAACCTCTTTAACTAAGTTAAATATGCTTGTGTCTGGAGTGGGTTCACGGCAAAAGTGTAATGGGTGGGATACGAATCCGCGACCTCTCGATCCTAAGTCGGACACCTTAGCCATTATGCTATTGGCGCTTCAAACTATAACTAATTCACAACCCTTAATGCCTTCCTACCTGATGGAATGCTTCTCCTACTCTCTTCCTTGTGAGGCGCATTGTAAGCCCTATTTTTTTTTAGTGTGTGGCATCTCGTTACACAATAACTGACAAATGCTTGCACTGTCTGGACAGGTCCGCTCAAATTTGCATGGTTATTTCCTCAAAAGAAAACCACAGACATGAACCTACATGCTTCTCATATACAAATACAAATTGTCTGGACTTTAAAAGAGTACCTCTGAGTTTGTTTCGGTGTTTCTTCTCAGAGTAGTTAGTTAGGAAATACCGGCCTCATCTAGCTAAACTAAACTTAACACGCAAAAAAACGTGACGTGTAAAAGTGTTATTTATAACCAATTTACAACATAAATATTTCATTTAATTTCGCAGGTCATCCTCTGAGGTTGTCGGCTGCTTAACCGGGCTTGTGGTTGCCTTAATTAATAAATTAATTAAAGCCTCCAGCCAGGGCTTATTGTAGGAATCTCCTTAAATCTCCTTCCCACACTACAGGTTTCCTGATTTCTGCTTCCTGCTTCTTTGCTGCTGCTTTTGGAAGTCTCTGCCGCCTGTCAATAGAGACTACCAAACAATTTATTTTTATTGTTAATAGGCTTGCGTTTAACCACCATCTCACTTGATGGTAAGCGATAATGTGGTAGAAGATGAAGCCCGCTTACCTAGAAGTAACGTATTCACTTTGGACTTAAAGACAACCAGTTTTAGTTATCAGGAAACACAGACTTCCGCTGGGAATTCAACTCCTTAGCTGTACGTACAATGAAAGTATAAAAGAAGAAGAAATAAGGATATAAGAACCCTACATATCCTTACGTAATGCATTAGTACATACATTAGTACCTACCTAAGTACCTATGTGCAAGTTTTTTGGCCCACACTTGTAATTACTCCTGTATCATGTGTAGCTAGTAGTCGTAACCAGATTCGGAACGAGATTTCTGTTTGGAATAAGCAGATTTCTACGGACTAAAAACCCACCCTGTTCCTTCAGTTGCCTTTTCGTTTTGGGGCCGCGGTATCTCGCCGTAACCCATAAGAGCCCACCTTGACCTAGAGCTTATGTTACCTATTCATCATTTTTTCCTGAAGCCCCTGTTGGGTTACGGTTTCAATTCACTAAAAGTTTATCTTCTGGACTTCAGGTTTTTTACACGACTGCAAAGGAAGGGTTATGTTTTTCGCGCGTATCTTGTATGTATGTATGTATGTTTGTAATATTCTTTATTACCTCATATCTCCAGAACTGCTGAACAGATTCACATAATTGAGGTATCATTAGATTCGTCTTAGCAGCCCAAGTGTTCTTAGATAGGTGACATTTGAAAAAATCTAACATGACGGCTGTGCGAAGCCATTATACATAACGAAAAAAAGAATTTTTTTTCGTGTACTGCATTATGGGTATCGAATTAAAGGGCTTAACACAAGGATTTCAGAAAGGTATATCATGTTTATCATTAGTGTAATACTAACAAAAATAATACATAGCGAAAGTTTAAAAATATGGACTTAGCTCTTTCACTTCCTGAATCCGGTGGGGTGCCATTATGACACGACCGGGAAAACTATAAAAATGTTAATTAATATTTTAACTAAAAAGTTGAAAAAAAAGTTATTCAAAAAATCTAAAAAACCCGACTGCTCATCTGAAATGACAGAAACAAGCACATTTTTATTTTAAAAAATGACAAGCATGCGGGACCCAGTTGAACATAATATATATTTTTAAATTGAATGGGTCCCGCCTGTTTGTCACTTTTTAAAATAAAAATGTGCTCATTTCTGTCATTTCAGATGAGCAGTCGGGTTTTTTAGATTTTTTAAATAACTTTTTTTTAAACTGAATGAAACCATTATGAATGCGTAAGAAACTTTTTATCCAGGTTATAGGGGTAGGTAACTCATCCACAACATTGTAGGTAATACCAAAAGTGCAGCAAAAAATCGACTGATCAATAATTCTTTGTAAGAACGTCAAAATTAATCATTCTACAGCCCATAAATACCAGACAACAATAGACTGCGTGCATCCAAAAAAAAAAATAAGCCAATTCAAATTAAGGAAAAAAAAAACACCGGACATTCATTCAAAATATAATAGAACAGACTTCCTCCACGCTGGTTGGGCACCCGCCAACCAATAAGCGCGCGCGACGCACGGAGGCGGGAAGTGGCAAACGTCAAATGCAAACGAGTTAAAAGAAAAAAAGAAAAACCTGTTTCCCGCGTTCGTTTTTGTTTAGTCTGTGGCCGCGTAATGGTTTCGTCTGAGTTATGACAGACGCAGCAGCTTTTTACGGAAAATGTTGTCGTTTTCACGACAAATGAGCTTTTATAGATTGGATTTTGTAATGGAATTACTTGAGATGATAATAAGTAGATAGGTGTTCAAGCTTTACGATCTAAATTTATGCTATTTTTTTCCATAAAGGTTACTGCACTGCACTTTTTTAGATAACTAGGTAGCGTGCAATGGTGACATTTTAATTTTAATGCTTGTTTTGACAGAGCTTTGAGATTAATTTCTAATGTGACTAAATAACCAGTAAGAATAGCGAAGAATGAATCTTTTAAGAATAACAAATATACGTATAAAAACAGGCTGAATATTACAAAAGTATTCCTACATAATATGACCCCCTTTGATAGTTACTAGTTTGTATGACTCTTCCAGCCTCCAGGTATAAAAACATCTAAAAAGCTTTAAATAAATCTAAATATAAAATTAACTAAAACGACTATTGGACGTTTTATTTTTATCTTACATAAACAAAGAAAGTTGTTGTTTTATAGGGAGGCAAAGGCATCTCTTTTAGGTATATTTCCAATACAGCCTACTCATAATAACCTTTTACAAAAATTCGTGTCAAAATACTTCAAGCTGTTATCGCTCACCTCAGCCGGGATTACCCCCCTCCCGTCGCCCTCGCCCCCTATCCCTCTGGATGAGAAGGAGTGGGACACGACATCGCCTGTCAGTCAACCGGCGACGACCGCCTCGCGACTACGTATGGGCCTTTGCCAAATAATTAAAATTAGTAGGTAATCATTAATTAAAAATGCTTTTTAAATTGTCTATGAAAGTTTAAATGATTGTTTTTGTATAAAAAAGTGCTGGAACATTAAGATAGTGACGTGTTGACGAAACGGTTTTTTGTATTTGGAATAAGGTGTTTCAGTGTATTTTTGTTTAGGTTTTAAGTGTTGTGTGATAATGTTTAGTAATGGTTATTGCTGCCTCGCTGTTCTTATTGGATTCCTGTAAGGTAAACGAAATGTTTCTTTCTTAAAATTCTTATAAGGTAAGTTATAATTCTTATTAAATGTGTCTAATTTGGAGACTGTTTTTCTAATGATGAAAGACATTATTATTAATATTTTGACCAGTGTAAGTGTAATCTCAGTGTAAGATCTGTCTATACTTGTACGTAAATCGTAAACTATAAGCTACATTACTAATTGATCCGACGAATGTTGTCCAGTCTTAATTCGGGTTATAGAAAATTTTGTATTGTCCATAACGTTAAGGTTAAGTTTTCTAAGTTTTCAAAGGAAAAGTTTTCTTAATTTTTTAAATGTTCCGTGCATATTTTTTATTTAGAACCTTTCTTTTTACCCTTTTAGAAAGAAACACTCTGTACAAGCGTACTTGAAGGACGGCAACGTTGCAATTTATTTATGAATGTGTACGCGTGTACAGAGTGTTTCTTTTACGTATCAATTTAACATTTTTTGTAAATACTTAATATAAAAAAAAAACATTTTGTTTTCGAATGGTAATATTTTTTTAGCATGTGTGGATGCTATACTATTGCGGGTTAACGGGAACGCCCTCTGTTAGTTAACATACTGTAGATTTCACTACAAGCTTTGCCGTAATACTTCCTTATACATATCTAAAGAAATGATTATACATAAGAAGGTAAGATAAGAATGTTTTAAACAGAATATTTCACGAAACATTGGAAAATAAAAACAAATAACAATCTTATTCTTCAAGAACACTAGTTGCCCAGTGGTCACAGACGCGACTTACGAGTTTTAGGTTGTGATTTCAAACCCAGGCATTGTCTGAACATTGTCTCTGTGTCATTTTCATCACTACCACTGCTCTTGAAACAGTGAAGATAAGCAGAAGAAGTGTGAAGAAGAACAAAGCAATGGTGATGACATAAATTACACTAAGTAATGTGTCTGACGAGTTCGAACCCAATATCTGCAACTCGCAAGTCAGGCTCGTAACCATTGGGCCTCCGCTGCTCTAAGACCTGTACATATCTAAAGAAATTATAATAAAATAGCAACAAAATATTTCAATTTCACGAGACACGATACATCATGTCACGAGAAATTGGCCAAGAGACTCATTGGCAACGATTCACTGGTCGAATCAAAGCTCCAGAGCCTTGAACATCGACGACGAGTTGCAAGTCTATCGGTTTTTTATCGGTTATATTTCGGTGAGTGTGCGATGGAATTACACAATCTAATTCCGCCAAGCCCGTTCCATCATCGGACTACAAGTCAAACGGCGATGCACCATCGTTACATGGTGGACATCCAACCCATACGCACAAAACGTTTTGGGAATACCTTCAGTGTGCGTATGGTTAAGGAGTGGAATTCCCTGCCGGAGTCTGTGTTTCCTGATCGCTATAACCTGGGAGTCTTTAAGTCAAGAGTGAATAAGTTACTTCTAGGCAAGCGTGCTCCATCTTCAACCACATCATCACTTACCATCAGGTGAGATGGTGGTCAAACGCGAGCCTATTCTCAATAAAAAAAAAAATATATATATATTTGAGAGTTTTATTACGCGAGAGTAGAGCGGCCGTCGGCGAGCCGTTTGTCTACCTACTAATGTGGTATTAGTAAGTAGGCTGCATTACACTACATACTGCCGAGCTTTTATGGTTCCGTAGCCGAATGGCATGAAACGGAACCCTTATAGCTTCGCTGTCGCTTAGCTGTCTGCCCGTAAGCGACAGCCACTTTATTCCGATACTATTAGGTAGGTAGGGCTACACAGTTGAAACTTAGTAAGTAGCTATAACCTAGGAGTCTTTAAGTCAAGAGTGAATAGGTTACTTTTAGGTAAGCGTGCTCCATCTTCGACCACATCATCACTTACCATCAGGTGAGATGGTGGTCAAACGCGAACCTATTTTTTAATAAAAAAATAGTATGTATGTGAAAATCTTTATCTAATTAGGTTAGTATTTTTATACAAACAAAAAAGGTTTTTTCTGTGCAAGTCACGACCCCGTGGAAATAACGGGATAAAAATTAGCCTATGTTATTCCAGGATTTCAGCTATCTACATACCAAATTTATTCATATCCTTTCAGTAGTTTTTACGTGAAAGACTAACAAACAGTTGTATATACTTATATGGAATATCTACAACGTGTAACAGAATAAAAGCAATTCCTGAAAGTAGTTGGTTCAGAATCGGCTTCTGAATCGATTTCCGTCATAAAAAATACGTGTTAAATTTTGACGAAAAAATCTTTCATTTAACTTAAAATGGAAACACAGTATCATGACAAATTAATACAATCCTTAATTCAGGGAAATGCGCTCGTGTGCGTGTCGGCTGCTAACATTGCATGAGTGTATGCGTCTGCGTAAGGATATTGTATGACGCACATACGTTTTGCGTTTAGTAAGGATAACTATTTTATAAAAAAATGTGTAGGTTTGGTTTCAATTTATTTAGGTAGTTACGGATGTTGTTTTAGACTTATAATTTAATATTCTAATTGGGGTGTCTGAGGTATTGCGCTTAATCTGTTACACCTTGTATACAGCCATCCTTACAAACTCGCATTTATAATATTACTAGCATAGAGTATATGTATAATTACTGTAATTATACATATACTCTAAGATTACTAGCTTTTGCCCGCGACTTCATACGCATGGGAGGGTTTTTCTGTACAAATCACGATCCAATGGGAATCCCAGGATAGAAAGTAGCCAGTGTGTGTATTCCAGGATGTCAACTATCTACTTACCAAATTTCATACAGATCCGTTCAGTAGTTTTTGCGTGATAGAGAAACAAGCATTTATCCATCCATCCTCACAAACTCGCATTTATAATATTATTATGAAATGAATATGAATTTAATTCGGTTCTTATTAACTTAAGAACATATATTAAACACATACAGATTGTAAATTTTGTTGTGTTGGTCATAATTAAATTATGGTGAAGTACTGTACTAGGTACCTACCTATATCAAGCAAAACATTTTCGTTGAAGCCGCTTTCCGTCGGAAAAATGTCGACTATATGCGGTATGGTTGTGCTGACTCTACTATGCGATTCAAATAAGAATAGGAATGTCAATGACCTCTATCTATCAAATTTCACTTGAAAAGTACAGTTTGCAAAAAAAATATTGTTTGCGATAACGTACGTAACGTTTAACCGAGTCTCACAACTAACTTAATCCTTAATTAATTAAAGTCGTACAAACTTAGTATTTTTCGGCAGTTGTCCGACGGCCGCGGCCGGCGAGAAAACGACAAACTATCGGCGTTTTTCTCGCTCAAGAAACGCACAATGAAATATAATGTATAGGTATTTAAAAAATATATATCACCATTCGAAAACAAAATGTTTTTATTTATTTTTTATATTAAAATATTCACTAAAAGTGTTAAATTGATACGTAAAAGAAACACTGTACCTACACGCGTACGCATTCATAAATAAATTGCGACGTTGCCGTCCTTCAAGTACGCGTGTTACGCGTTACAGAGTGTTTCTTTTACGCATATTTTTTTTTTGTGAATATTTAAATATTAAAAAAAAAAACATTTTGTTTTCGAATGATAATATTTTTTTAGCATGTATACTATTGCTCTGTTAGTTAACATACTATATACATATTGTAAAACAGTCTTCTTCCGCGTCTGTATCTCTGTTTGTTCGTGATAACTGAAAAACTGAACAGATTTTCATGTTTTTTTTTTTTTTTTTTTTTTTTTTTTTTTTTTTTTTTAGGTAGGGCCACTTGTAGATCAGCACACTAAGGCTGTGAGTCTACTTAACCGGACTTTCCTGTGGTGACCTCTAATAATTAAATTAAAGGCCCCCAGCCAGGGCTTACAAACTAAAATTTTACTTACTACTAATGACCGCACGCTAAGGGCACTCCCTGCGGAGTACGGGCCTCGGCATAGCGGGGTCATTTTGGGAGGGCAGCAAAGGGACAGGCTGGGTCGTGTTTAGGGGAGTATTTATTGCTACTGGCTCAGCATCGCGGGCTGGCTCGTTTGGCAAAGGTCGGGGAGGATTTCTATTACAAGTACGCGGACGTCGCGATGGGCCTCGTCGGCGAGGCCGGAATACAGAACGCGTTTTGTGTTTGTGTTTTCTAAGAGTGCTAGTTTCCCTACTGCTCTCTTGTCGGATGGTGATGGGGTCGTCGGGCTCGTCTAGGACATGGCGCGGGCGACGAACCCGAGAAATTTGGGAGGGTCTGTATCGGGCGGCCGATACGATCAGGGGGTTGGTGTGGGTATCAGCAGAGGTGAAGTAACGCACTGACATGCGTTTCAACACTTGCTTTAAGATTTTCATGCGTAAAAAATAGCTTTATATACCTATATCCTTCTCGATTATTTACATACTAGATATACCTCAACAGAATCGTTTGTTTTTATGAGTGGCCTCTCTGTCGGCTGTCAGCTGCTTCATCGGACTTGATTGTAGCGGCCTTGATAACAGTAATTAAAGCCTCCAGCCAGAGCTTATATTAAACAATAACCCTGTGGGGACGGACCTCGGTTTAGGGTATCGCTGGGGAGGGCAGCTAGGGAAAGGCTGGATCGGACATAGTCCTAGAGGACCAAGATAGTCAGAACAAATCTGGTTAGATATAATTATGTGTGTGTAGCCAAGTAGTCCCCATAACACGATAACCAGCTGTTTCTGTTTAGTATTTCAAAACCATGTAGGTACAACTATACCGTCATCAGTTACTTTTTATTGATCGTGCATAAAACCAAGAGGGCAATAATAATATTTTTTCAAAAATGGAACACCGGAACGTCAAAACAGTTTCGAATGTCGAACTGAAATAAAAAACAAAGCTTTGTTCGTTTGTGAGTGTTCGATATTCGAATAGCTTTTGTTCTTTGTTCAGTTGACGCGACCGTTAATAATATGTGACGGGTCGAATTATTAGTGGTCAGGCAGGATCAAAATGTCCTTTGTATGAAGTATTTCTTAAAATATTGATGGCTTGGTTCTTCGAGGTGGATACTTCAATTATTATCAAATTATACTCTTTGCCTGCTAAATAAATACCTAATTCTTTTAAGTAGGTACCAATGTCTATAATTACTTCTCCAAGTAACATCTTTGCAGTGATGTGGTACGATTACTAATAATACCTACCTAAACATGTGAGTTTTTAAAATACTGATCAGCAGATTCTTAATTCAAATTCTATAATGGAATATCAAATCGGGAGCCCATAAGTTGATTGGTAGAAACTATATCGGGGTTTAGGCATTCGTTATGGTCTGTTTCAAAAATAGAATATTAGACTAATATTACTTCAAGTTTTAGAAGCGTCAATATCCTAATGGCTGAGGTGTCGGACTTGTGATCGAAAGGTCGCGGGTTCGAACCCCACCCATTACGTTATTGCCGTCATCCCACTCCAGACAAAGCATGTTTAGCTTAGTTGGAGGGTTTAACAAGATTGCTAGTAATGTGAATTTTACCCACATTCCTAGTTCTCTTTTTTAACTATATTTGGAAATTACAATGTAAGCAACCGCTCTTCCGTTCAACAGTAACCATTTATTAAAAAATTGAAAAACTAAATGGTTATCTATATTCAAATTAAGAAAGCGCATTACGTATGTGTGATTGGGTGTGCATATGTATACGTGACCAATGAAGCAATGACCTTTTATACGTTACTATACTTAGTAACTACTATTTCCATACTACGATTACTGGCACACGATACCCGATCCACACAAAAGCCTATAAACCACTTCCAGCCCTCATTTTAAAAAACGAACATCAATTAAATTGACAAACAGCGTAAAATGCAGCGCAAACACAACCTTACGGCCCTTAAATCCTGAAGGGCGCCGAAGTGAGATAGGGCACGTTCGCAGGAAGCGTTCTGATTGGCTGCCGGCCCTCGCCACCACCCTAGAGCCGACCAATCGTGTGCGCGCGCCGCCACCCCCGACCAATGAGGTAAGAGGGGTTCTATTTAAAAAAGAATGTTTGTCGTTTTAAAACGTTTGACAGAGAAAGTACATCGTTGTTTGAAAGGAAAAAATTGATTTGTAAATAGCGGTGTTTCAGATTGGTGCTTTGATGGCCGTTTGTTTATGGCCCTGTTTGATATAATATTCAAGTTATCGTACAGGACATCCTGATTTACCAAAAACGTGGGAAAAATTTACAATCTTACTACTTTTGGTATCGATCTCGCTTGATGGTAAGCGATAGATGAGATGTAAGTCTACGAAAGAACGAGCGAGCCCAAAAGATGCCTCTTCACTCTTGCTTTAAAGGCTGACGGATCATAAGTGTCAGGGAACACAGGAGCCGGCAGAGAGTTCCACAATTTGGCTGTACGCACAATAAATGTGGAAGAGAAGCTACTCTATGGAGTATTGAAGACCACCCGTTTATGGTGGCTAAATAAACGGTAACTTTAGATGCTGGTGTTCACTTGCATTCGGTTATATGAGAAACCTGTTTTTTTAGGCGTGGTCATAATTTCTTTTAATAATAATAGGCTCGCGAGTCGCGCTTGACTACCATCTCGCTTGATGGTAAGTGATGATGTGGTCGAAGATGGAGCACGCTTACCTAGAAGTAACCTATTCACTGTTGACTTAAAGACTTCCAGGTTATAGCGATCAGGAAACACAGACGCCGGCAGGGAATTCCACTCCTTAGCCGTACGCACAACGAAAGTATTCCCAAAACGTTTTGTGCGTATGGGAGGGATGTCCACCATGTAACGATGGCGCATCGCCGTTTGTCTTGTAGTCTGATGATGGAACGGGCTTGGCGGAATTAGATTGTGTAATTCCATAGCACACTCCCCGAAATGTAACCGATAGAAAATAATACAAAAAATTGTACTGAACCAAATTAATAATTTTATCTATCTTTCTCTATATATTTAAAGACATTTTTATGGATATCAGGAAACACAGGCTCTGACAGGGAATTCCATTCGTTTGCCCGATATTTAACGTAAGGGTGTTACTTTTAACAACAGTAGCAGGTACAAAATCGTAGAAGTACGGATTCGGAAGCCAGAAACCGGTTCTTACGGCTGAATTTAAGAAAACAATTGAACAGCTGGCTTGAGAAGCTTTACTTTCGATAGCTCCATATTCGAAGGGATTTGGGGGAAGTGCCTAATAAGTGCCTAAATAACCTGGGAGTCTTTAAGTCAAGAGTGAATAGGTTACTTCTAGGCAAGCGTGCAGGGCCGGATTAACCATTAGGCGGAGTAGGCAACTGCCTAGGGGTTCCGCATCAAATACCCAGGCCCAGTCCACGCACCAAGAAAACATGTTTCTTCGAACGAGAATTTGATGTGCGTGTGAACTGAGGGACCTCACTGTTATCTCACAAAATACAAATCGTTAGATTTAGTAGTAGAATTAAAACAATTTTAGAACAAATCTGGCGTTTCCTCAGTTCACACACGATTTGGTCTGTCAAAGTAAGAAAAGGGGCCCCGAGAATGCCATTGCCTTAGGGCCTCTGACAGGGTTAATCCGGCTCTGCAAGCGTGCTCCATCTTCGACCACATCGTCACTTAGGTACCATCAGGGGAGATGGTGGTCAAACCCGAGCCTATTATCAATTTAAAAAAAGAATGTGTCAGATATTATCTATTTTATTCGGATGGGAAAATCATCAAAACCCTCCTTCCGCTGTGGGTGGAAGGGAGTGTCAGACTTCTACAGACTAAAAACTCACCCTGTTCCTTCAGCTGCCCTTAAGTTCCGGGGCCCGGTATCTCGTTAGAACATTCCCGCAACCCCGGAAGTTAATGGCCCTATAGGGTCCCGTCACTAGTACTGACGACTCTTCGAGCCTCGCGTGGAAGTGTCAGATATCTAGCTTTATGACTTCTTTTATTGACATTAAACGATGTCATTATATCCGAACTGTTTATAGAGGGTTCTATGAAAAGTATTTACGGTTAGTCAATCTACGAAACTGATATCGCTGTTTAAAAAAAAACATTGTTTATTTAAAAATACTTTTTACCAAAAAATTAAACCGACTCCCAAAAAACACTGCAAAGTGAAAAATAACTTTAATTTCGGTAGTCGGTGTCTTTAGTTTTGTATTTTCGTTTTTGGCACTGACTTCCGAAATTAAAGTTATTTTTCACTTTGCAGTGTTTTTTGGGAGTCGGTTTAATTTTTTGGTAAAAAGTTTTTATTTCACTCTTTTTAGTTGGTTGATTTTTAATTTACCTAGTTACAAGAGCCTAAATGTCAACTACTTATAACATTTTACAAAATATTGCTTTTCCCAATACTGGGCCGTTAATTTTTGAGGAGTTCTCCTGGTACTTCACCATCAGCTATACATCACCATATGCATTGTGACGAGCACCAAGTGCTTAATATCCATATTCAAGTAATCAAATCGCAATCCACGAAATACTTATTATTGAGTAGTTTCGGCGGCCATTTGTGGTCTTCATCATCAGTTCCACTTCCCCAAATGGTACTTTTTGAGAGCAACTGCACAAGTTACTATAAGAAATACCCAAAACGCCATAGGTGTGCCTATAATATTTGAAGAGTTCCCTCGATTTCTCCAGGATCCCATCATCAGATTCTGACTTTGGTGATAATGGTACCAATTTCGAAGTATACCCATTCGAACAAAAAAAGAATTTTCCAAATCGGTTCAGCCGTCTTCGAGTACTCGATGATCATACATAAAAAAAAAAAAAAAAAAAAAAAATATACGCGTCGAATTGATAACCTCCTCTTTTGGTCGTCGGTTGAAAATAGTGCTAAATAAATTTACAATAAGGCTTAAGAAGTAATTAAATTAAAGTTTTTAAGCTAACATGTCACTAACGGTATCATTAGAACGTAAAATACACATGGTATAAATATCACGTTTTAAGTTTGAATGAACATTTTTGCCTGAAATAGGTTAAAAACTTATGCTTCAAGGGAATGAAGTACTATTATTCATACATAAATCCATGAAAATAACTAGTAATAGTAGACTGTATCATAAGGGAGCAAAATAATATTTTTACGGCGAGGGCGCTTTTTGGAACCCAGAGCGAAGTGAGGGATTCTTTAGTAGAATCCTGAATGTAGCGAGGGATTCAAAGTACGTCACCCGAGCCAAAAATATATTTTGCGCCTGAGTGATACACTCTACTTTTCATCACCCACTATGAGAAACTAAAAGGCGCCTCATATTTTAATCCACGTAATCCATCACATTTCTTGCGTCAGTTGTAATACTTTCAGGAGTTAATTCTATACTTTCACTGTCACTTGAAGAACTCATTTTTCAAAACAATTAATTTCTAACAATCCGTGAAAATTTACGAAAACGCGGGCTGAAAAAATATATTATAATATAAGATTAACAACATTAAATTAAATACACATTCCTTAATTATATGTTACTAGCTTCTGCCCGCGACTTTCCACGGGATCCCGTCCCCGGGATAAATATTATTTCAAATCCGTTCACCCGTTATAGCTTCATTTAATAACAAATATCCATCCAAGCTTTCGCATTTATAATATTAGTATAGATATAGATTTACAAAAGATTTCGCCTATGACTTCGTCCGCGTGCTATTTTTACAGGCGGTGTTTTTTTTTTTCGAATTAAATACAATACTAATCTAAGAGCTTTCAGCTCTTTAATGTCCCACGGCTGGACAGGAGACTCAAAGGTAATGTAGGCAAATTATTTCAATATATTCCGCTGGCTAGATAGATTTAATAGAGTGTTTTTATACCGTAACTATACGGATAATAATATAAACTTAGGTAATATTTAATAACATAAAATTTAAGTAAGGTACCTGTTTAATTTAAAGCTTCTCTGTATACAATATTTGAGGTTGTTTTATTTTCCGGTAACAAAATAATCTGCTTTTCAGATGATCCAACTCGTGATAGACCAACATAAAATTGCCCATTGGCTTATATTTATTAGTTTTTAACATTAAATTTTTAAACACTTAAATAAGAACTCTAAACTACATATATACATCTAAAAATAAACTAAAATATGGCATCCAGAAATTCGTGCGCATCGCTGTCCACTGGTAATGTGCCCAAAAGGCTGGCGGGATTTGCCCATGGGAAAAACATTCTTTTCGTAAGTCAATGCCAACTAAAGAGAAAGTTTGTCCTTGGGACTTGTTTATAATCAGGGCAAAAAATGTTTTTATGGGAAACTGGAGTCGCTTAAACGGTATAGGCAGGTCCGCAGGAATCATTGGAATTCTCGGGATGTGCGCCAACTGGCCAGCTCTTGGTCCGATGAGAATAGTCGCCACAATTAAGTTATCTTTTAAATCTTGAATTAGTAGCCTTGTGCCATTACACAGGTTGGGCGGGCTTAAATTCCTTAAAAGCATAATAGGCGTTCCAGTTTTCAAGAGCAGTTCGTGTGGTGGCAGGCCAGATGGATTCAAGGAATTTAAAAATTCTTGCGGATAATGGACTACATCCTCGACATTGCACACTGTATCAATGGACTTGTAAATTTTGAATTGACCGGGGACTTTTTGTAAAATTAGGTTATTGATTTCATTGACTGTATCGTTTCTTGGTGAGACGATAGCCCTTGAACAAAGCCAATGAATGTCTCTATCTAACAAATATTCAAGGTCTGGACAAACTGCATCTATGAGTTGCTGCAAATTGTGAACTATTCGGCCTACAGTCCCATTTATAATGAATTCTGCAACGTTAGTGCCCAAGGTTTGAGAAGAAAAGACCCTTCTCCAACTTTGAGTAGCTGTTGTGGAAAATCGTTATCTGTATTTCTGATTAGGTGGGCTCTCATATTAGTTCGTAAGTTTAAAGTTTGGACCATACTCCATAGAGGTGACGATTTAAGACGCCTTTATGATGTCCGCACGGGTCCCTTTTGTGACGACGGGAAGTGTCTGCCGCAAGTCACCAGCAAACACAAAGGTATACCCACACCCATGATAGCAACTGAATTTCTCAAGTCCTTAAGCGTTCGATCCACTGCTTCAACATGAGCTCTATGGCTCATTGTGCATTCATCCCACATTATCAGCGACGTATTCTGTAATAACTGTCCAAGGGGCCCATTTTTGCGAATTGAACATACCGACTGCTGCTCCAATGAAACTGAAACATAAGTAGTTTTTTCATAAATCCTCCTATATCTGCTAAAATATAAAATATAATTATTTAAGACGGACCAGATATATATGCCATACATTGTTTTCAGTTTTATGCAACTGTTTAGGCAGCGCATGCAAATAATTCTATTTTAAGAGGTACAATTTTCCGACTTGCTTGACAAAGATTATAATAGCTCGGCTAATATGCATGATATAGGTAAAGATAATTTATAGCCTATAGCACTCAGTGATATTGCAGCTACATGTAAGCGAAAGAATTTTCAAAATCGGTTCGGTAGTTTCAGAGATTACCCCTTACATACAAACTTACAAATTTTACCTCTTTATAATATTAGTATAGATAATTATTTAAGACGGACCAGATATATATGCCATATATTGTTTTCAGTTTTATGCAACTGTTTAGGCAGCGCATGCAAATAATTCTATTTTTAACCGACTTCTAAAAAAGGAGGAGGTTCTCAATTCGGATGTTTGTATTTTTTTTTTTATTTTTTTTTTTTTTTTTTTTATGTTTGTCCACGCATAACTCCGTCGCTTGCCAACCGATTTGAAAAATTCTTTTTTTGTTGGAAAGGGTATACTTCCCAAATGGTCCCATTAAAATTTTATCGAAATCGGACGAGCCGTTTCTGAAAAATAAAAAAAGTCGAAAAAAATAATTTACCTTGATGATCTTTTCGTTTACTCTGCATTGCGTTTTTTGTTCGCGCATAACTCCGTCATTTACGAATCGATTTGGAAAATTCACTGACCCACTAAAAAGCGCGAAAATAAAAACTTTTTTTGCAAAAAACAAAACCGACTTCCATATCAAAACACTCCAAAGCCAAAAATAATTTTAATTTCGGAAGGCGGTGTGAAAAAAAAAGAAAATACAAAACCAATAACACCGACTACCGAAATTAAAATTATTTTTGGCTTTGGAGTGTTTTGATATGGAAGTCGGTTTTGTTTTTTGCAAAAAAAGTTTTTTAAGAGGTATAATTTTCCGACTTGCTTGACAAAGATTATAATAGCTCGGCTAATATGCATGATATAAAGATAATTTATAGCCTATAGCACTCAGGGATATTGCAGCTACATGTAAGCGAAAGAATTTTCAAAATCGGTTCGGTAGTTTCAGAGGTTATCCCTTACATACAAACTTACAAATTTTACCTCTTTATAATATTAGTATAGACTACATTTAAGAGAATCTTTGCGAATTCACTCAAATTGCACGTAAATGTATCAATCCTTTCATGAAGTTCGTTCACTACTCGGATTGTTCTGGTCAATGATGTTTTCGCCAGTAGATTGGTCCTAGCTACTGGCACGGCTAGCAGTGGCGTGCGCCGCGCCGCCGCCTCCACACGTATCGGTCAGGCACGCTCAGTTTCAGGTGACGCAGCACACCCGGGTTATGGGCTACACCGCGCAGGAATTTTACTAAATACGCGGCGACTGTAAAGTCCCGTCATACCTTAAGCTCATTGTACCCGACCATGGACCTCCACAACCCAATAGCTGGCTAACACAATACTCCTTGGCAGGACCAGTGTCATATTTTCAGTAGTGATGCAACGAATACGAATACGAATATTCGTATTCGCCAAATAGTAGACATTTACCGAATATTCGTATTCGGCGAATACTAATACGAATATTTAAAAACTAATAGTTTTGTACGCAACTCTATTTACTGAAGATTTGAAAAATTTCGAAGTCTGAAAATACTCGCCCAAAAGTATTTATCACTGAAGCCATGTACAGTCGCCTCGGAAAGACTTTTTTCAACGGCTGGGAACACCCAGACTGAAAAAAAAATCGCCTAAAACCAGAAAATCTACAAATTTTATGGTTTTTAAATAAAAATTTGCCTGTTGTAAATTTTAATTATTAGAAGAGTAAACATTCATCAAATAAAAAAGTCTTTTATTACCATGGTGAGATATTCGTATTCGTATTCGCCGAATAGTAGGTTTGATATTCGTATTCGTATTCGTAAAAGTAGTATTCGTTGCATCACAAATTTTCAGGCCACAGATTACAAAATTGTCAAATAATTTTCAACGGTTTATTTATTTATTTATTTATTTAAGGACAACCAACAAAGCATACACCAATAAACATGTTAAAAATTAAAATAAAATATTGTTACAAACAATAGTGTAGCCTTAATTAAAGGCTGCCACGGCATGCATTAAACAATAAGCGTGAAAGTAGATATTAAACAAAACAAAAAAAAACTTACTAACATTGCAATGGCTAGCTAGGTATTACTAATTGCTAAAGCTATTGCTTTAGTACCAGCATAGCATTTCACATATTATAACATTAATGAACAGTTAAATAATAATTAAAAAATATAACTTGATATAAATGGCAAGCTAGAAGCAAAATAAAATTACCTATTTGTCATTTTTGTATAAATGCCCTATGTAAGACAGACTTGAATTTGTGTAAGGAATAAGACATATCAATATCGACACTAGGTAAGGAAGACAAGCGACTATATTGAACCTGCATTCTGTTTATGGTGGAAAAATGACCCAGATTGGTTTTAAAACCCTTAGCGCGAAGTAACTGATACCTAGATATACGAGGCAGTTTATAAGGCGCATTTATGTTTATCAGACTGAGTAACCGCGGACAGTCAATGTGATTGTTCCGAAGTATGGAAGAATCTCGATATGTTCAGACGGTCACCCATTCATAAGTCGACCTTGGCAAGGGTTGCTTACCCTTGAAGACTCGTGCGCCTGTTATTATTTAGCATTTAATGATTTGAGACTAAATATACTCACATACATTTTTTAAAGAGATTTTACAATGTGTTTAGGCTACACATTACTAGCAAGTAGCAATCTTGTTAACCCCTCCAACTGAGCTAAATATGCTTGTGTCTGGAGTGGGTTCACGGCAATAGTGTAAAGCAGAGTTTATACGAAGCCAGTAATGCTGGCGTCACGCGTCAGTCCTGTAGACAAGCCAGCGTTGGAGGTATTCCTCGAAGCGCTACCATTTGAAGCGCACCTAATGAAGCGCTCCTTTTTTATCCATTGGGCTATTGCCACTTCATAATAACAGACATGCGTGTTCAGTTTTTTATTTTACTACTTTTTCATCTATGACGATCAGCTGTTATAAAATTTAAGTTTTACGTAATAACGTCTGTGCCCATAACCTACTAACATTGGCACTATAAACCTCATTTTATTTATTTTGCCGTATTTGGTGTAACGTGTGTAAGTATTTAGTGTGTTGCAGTGATGTTTTTAAATTCTGTTTTATCGGATTCTTACTAGTTATTGTTTTCTTGTTAGCTCTTATTTGTTCTGAAAGGACAGATGACCTGTTAAACTCTGAGGCAAATATTAACATGTGTGATTATCTAGGGCTTATTTATTGCAAGAATCATATATATAAATGCGGAAGCTGTTGATTTGTAGTCTTATTTTTCAATTATGATTAGGATATGCAATGTATTGAAATGTCGCATAATGTAACGTCTTCACTTCTTACTGCACGCTACGTACTCCAAGGCTAACCATTCTCAGTCTCACTTGGTCAATATATCGTTTTGTCGTACTAAGCGCTTCTCCTCTACAGTTATTGTGCGCACGTCCAATGTATGTAACATTCTGACGGCTTCTGTGTTCTCTACTACATTTGACCCTGTCTGCTGTTTGCCTTTAAAGCAAGAGTGAATAGGCATCTTCTGGGCTCTCTCGTTCAATCGTAGACCTCATCTATTGCTTACCAGCGTAATCTAGCTGAATAGTAATAAAAAAAAAACCTGATATTCAGCCTATATAGGTAATTTTTTTTTATTTTTATTTTGATAGATGTAACGTGACAGTCGTTATATTTCGTTTTTAAATTTAGTATTCTATTGAAAATCCCATATTCGCTTAGTTTCTACAACGCAGTGATATTTGTCAACTTACTATAATATGATATTTAGGTCATTACTTACTAATACTTACATATAATGCGGTGTTGCTTCTTAACGAGGTCAATACTTTATTGCATTCCACAATGTAGGCTTAGGTGGTAAACATTTTTTTTTGGAGACAATCGGAAAGAGAAAAGAGAGATGTGTGGATAGTATTAGGTACTATGCATACTTGATATTATAAATGTGAATGCTTGTCTGTTTGTTACGCTTTCACGGTTAAACCGCTCAGCGATTTTGATTAAATTTGGCTTAAAGATAGTTGAAGGCCCGGGGTTGAACAAACTCTATTTTGTTTCTCAAAAATTACCCCTAAGGGGCTGAAATACGGAATGAATGTTTCTTTCAAAGCAATTTCCACGTGAATAAAGTCACAGGCAACGGATAGTTTTTTTTTTACTTAGGTACGATTTCAGTTATTTAGTCTTTAAAAACATTGAACAGATTTTGATACGGTTTTCTGTAACATAGGTATTATAGCTTTAGCTACTAAGAAATAAATAAGGAATGTTTCTGTACCTGGATATCGTTTTCTGAGGAAATATTAATATCTCAACATGATTTATTTAAAGATGTATGGCAGTTTGAGTACTTGCGTGGCCTGCCTAAATGTCCTTAGTTTGGTATTGTTCGTCAAAACGTTGAGCTCATTAATTTCTGAGTTGAGCTACATGATAACTGACCAATGATTGCACTGACTGGTCTCAAGCACTAACTATAAAAAAAGTTTGATGTTTATTTTCAGCTTCTTAGTTTAAGTATATTGTCCTTTTATACAATTTAATTCCATTTTAAAACGTTATATTTCCTAAACGGTTGCTACAAATGAAAAATGGTGAAAGAAACCTCACCCCATTTTTAAAGTTCTATTTAATGATAAGTACTCAATTTGACATAGTTTGTCGATTTTAGATTTGTTATTTGTTACAATATGGCGTCTGGTTCTCGTTGTGGTAATTTGTTTTTATTTTAATGTGACACTCGCGCCATCAAGACAAATCTAACGACGTATCTATCATTTATCAAAATCCGTTCACTGGTTTAATAGTTACGATGGAACAAAGGAATTCGGACATACAACCTTGCTTCGTCGCAGTCGTATTTTTTACACGTCATTTTTCTCCGTTTTAAGTTTAATTAGATGAATTCTGTGTTTCCTTACTAACGACCTAGAGAAGAAACACTGAAACAAACTCAGACGTCAAACCTCTTTTAATTAAAGTCCATATTCAATCCATATTGTCAAAATATGAGAACCTTGTAGGTTAAACTTGAACATAATTTCTGAATGCACTAAATTCAACCCATAGCTTTCACAAATCTTTGACTTACTACGACATAATTTTCTCAACTCACAGTAATTAATTTCCTATAGATTGTCAGCCATTATTGTTTAACAAAAGGTCTTTAATAACGTTAGAACAAGTCTTCCATTATAGACTTTGCTATAAACTCAACCGGCTTATAATACGGGTTGGTAACTTGGCATTGTCGTAGACATTTGTAATAATTTATACCTACTAGCGGGCGGAGCGTCGAACGACCGCTTACCACGCCCCAGAAGACAGGGCGATACTGATAGCTCTATCTATTCCTACTAATAATATTATGAATGCGAAAGTTTGTGAAGATGTATCTGTTTGTTGCTCTTTCACGCAAAAACTACTGAACTGATCTCAATGAAATGTGGTGAGTAGATAGCTGATATCCTGGAATAACACATGGACTACTTTTTATTTCGGAATTCCCACGGGATCGGGATTTACGCGGGAAAAACCTACCACGCGAACGAAGTCTCGGACAAAAGCTAGTTTTTTGAGGCAAAGGTAACCCTGTTAACGGGCAAGTTGAAATGAGATTTACGATCCTTTTTGTGAGTTTTTGCGGGTGCAAAAAGAGCAATGAAAGGACAGTAGCGTAATGACTAAGGTCGGACTTGTGATCGAGAGGTTTCAGGTTCGATCCCCACCAACTACATTATTGCCGTGAACTCATCCTAGACACAAGGATATTTAGCTAAGTTGGAGGGGATTTTTTTTTTAAATTGAAAATAGGTTCGCGTTTGACCACTATCTCACCTGATGGTAAGTGATGATGTGGTCGAAGATGGTGCACGCTTACCTAAAAGTAACCTATTCACTCTGGACTTAAAGACTCCTAGGTTATAGCTGTCGGGAAACACTGACTCCGGCAGGGAATTCCACTCCTTAGCCGTACGCACAATGAAGGCATTCCCAAAACGTTTTGTGCGTATGGGTGGGATGTCCACCATGTAACGATGGCGCTTCGCCGTTTGTCTCGTAGTCCGATGATGGAACGGGCTTGACGGAATTAGATTGTGTAGGTAATTCCATCGCACACTCCCCGAAATGTAACCGATAGAAAACCGATAGACTTGCAACTCGTTATCGGTGTTCAAGGCTCTGGAGCTTTGACTCGACCAGTGCATCGTTGCCAATGAGTCTCTTGGCCCGCTTCTCGATAGACTCAAGCGCGTCCAGTTGGTATTTCGCAGATCCATCCCAAAGATGAGAGCAGTATTTGATTGATTGATTGCTCCAACAGTACCTATAGATTGTATGGACTTAGACGTAGACGCACCTCTGAGTTTGTTTCCGCGTTTCTTCTCAGGATAGTCAGTTAGGAAACACCGGCCTCAAATTTATGAAAAAAACTACGTGTAAGTGTTATTAGTAACCAATTTGCAAAATACAAGATAATTTATCATTTGCTAGTAATGTGAATTCATATTGATAGTACTTCAAAAAAATCCGCTCAATTAAACCTCTTACTCGCGTAGGCTGTAAAAACAAAACTCAAACAAATCATAATCATATTAAAAAAGATCTCTAGTGTTTGTTTTATAATTTTTAGCACTATTATCATAACATGTTTATCTTTCTGTGTCGCACGCGCACACTTAAGCATGGATTTAGCAAGTCCAAGTGTTGTTTAATCTGTGCTTCAAAGGATTTGCGGGCGCCCCTCTATTTTCAACCGACGACCAAAAGAGGAGGTTATCAATTCGACGCGTATATTTATTTTTTTCTCTTTTTTTTTATGTATGATCACCGATTACTCGAATACGGCTGAACCGATTTGGAAAATTCTTTTTTTGTTTGAAAGGGTTATACTTCGAAATTGGTACCATTTATCACCAAGTCAGGATCTGATGATGGGATCCTGGAGAAATCGAGGGAACTCTTCAAATATTATAGGCACACCTATGGCGTTTTGGGTATTTCTTATAGTAACTTGTGCAGTTGCTCTCAAAAAATATCATTTGGGGAAGTGGAACTGATGATGAAGACCACAGATGGCCGCCGAACCTACTCAATAATAAGTATTTCGTGGATTGCGATTCGAATACTTGAATATGGATGTTAAGCACTTTATGTTCGTCACAATGCATATGGTGATGTAGAGCTGATGGTGAAGTACCAGGAGAACTCCTCAAAAATTAACGGCCCAGCATTGGGAAAAGCAATATGTTGTAAAAGGTTATAAGTAGTTGACATTTAGGCTCTTTTAACTAGGTACATTAAAAATCGATCAACTAAAAAGAGTGAAATAAAAACTTTTTACCAAAAAATTAAACCGACTCCCAAAAACACTGCAAAGTGAAAAATAACTTTAATTTCGGAAGTCGGTGCCAAAAACGAAAATACAAAACTAAAGACACCGACTACCGAAACTAAGGTTATTTTTCACTTTGCAGTGTCTTTGGGAGTCGGTTTAATTTTTTGGTTAATAGGTTTTTATTATTAGCCGTTCCACATTTGAAATGAGAGGTATTTTTAACTAACTACTCTACCTACCTACTAGGAGATTGTTGTTTAATACAATAAGCCGAACGAGAATGCACTGTTAAGCAATGGACGCAGAGGTCGGAGTATAGATGGGTGAGGATAAAATTTATACCAAGCCTAATCTGTGGACTCGGCAAGCAGGTTAATCCGTTGTACTGTGCTGTCTTTTGTAGATCTTTAGTAGCTCTTTTTTAGCGTTCCTAATACTAAGACTTCGCTGTCTGTCCGTCCGTCTGTCTGTCACCAGACTATCTTAAGAACCGCGATAGCTAGACAGTTGAAATTTTCACAAATTATGTATTTCTGTTGCCGCTATAACAACAAATACTAAAAACAAAACAAAATAAATATTTAAGGGGGGCTCCCATACAACAGACATGTTTTTTTTTTTTGCCGTTTTTATTGAAAATGCTACGGATCCCTTCGTGCACGACTCCGACTCGCACTTGGCTGGTTTTTATTTAATAATACTTTTTTTAAATCCCATTTATTTTTTAGTCATCAGTCACCTTTAGGCCTCGTTGTTTAAGTGGTCGCAATTGCGACTGCTGGCGCATAAGATCTCGGGTTCGATTCCTAGGCCGGGAAAAATGTGCTAATGGGTTTTTCTATAAGAAATTTCTCAGTAGTAGGCCGGAGTTTGGACTATAATTTTTTTGTGTATATTCGGGAGGCCTGCGAATTTGTCGTAAGCTATTTTTAATAACGTTATTTGAAAAAAAAAATATGTATAATATAAGCTAGCTTGTTTATTTCTGCATTCTATAGGAAATACAGCTATTTCCGAAAATGGTGACAATAATTTAGGGAGATTAATCTAAATATATATAACTCAAAGGTGACTGACTGACTGACTGACTGACTGACATAGCGATCTATCAACGCACAGCCCAAACCACTGGACGGATCGGGCTGAAATTTGGCATGCAGGTAGATGTTATGACGTAGGCATCCGCTAAGAAAGGATTTTGCGAAATTCCCACGGGATCGGGATTTACACGGGAAAAACTTCCCACGCGGGCGAAGCCGCTGGCACAAGCTAGTTTTATATAAAAGCTATTTGAGAAAACCCAACAAGCTAAAGACATTAAATTAGCTGTTTTCATACATGATATTGAATAGATAGGTATTTAATAACAGTATTTATTATATGAGCAGAAAATCATGTGTTCATGAGATTAATAATTAGTAATTATTAATCTCATGAAAACATTCTTGACGGTAATTATTAATTACCGTCAAGAATGTTTTCAACAGTGACGGGCAGGGCCGAGCCGTCCCTATGTGCGAAGTGTGCGGCGCACACAGGCGCCAAAGCAGAAGGGGCGCTGGATGTAATGCCAGCATTAATTATTGAAATTATTTTTGTAAAACTACAACATAATATTCTTTATAATTGAGTAGGTACAAACAGTGTAAAGTTAAACCACAGGCGTGAGTATTGTCTTTGGAGACCCCAAGACAATACTCACGCCTGTGGAAAAATTCTTAGGCGCTTCATAGATTTTGCACACAGGCGCTGTCTTAGGTCAGCGCGGCCCTGGTGACGGGGCCCGATAGGATAATTGCATGACGGGGTTGCGGGAATCTAACGGGATACCGCGACCACTGAAGGAATAGGGCAGGTTTTTAGTCAGAAGTCTGACACTCCCTTCCGCTCCACCCACAGCGGAAGGAGTCGTATGATGTTTTTAGGGTTCCGTACCCAACCCCGTAAAACGGAATCCAATTACTAAGACTCCGCTATCCGTCCGTCTGTCATGAACTGCGATAGTTAGACAGTTGAAATTTTCACAGATGATGTATTTCTTTTGCCGCTATAACAAAAAATACTAAAAAATACAGAATAAAATAAATATTTAAGGGGGCTCCTATACAACAAACGTGATTGTTTTGCTCGTTTTTACTCGATTTTGATAACGGCAACAGGTAGACGCTTGAAATATTCACAGAATATTTAGGTTGTATATTCACTTTAAAAATAAATAATTAAATTAAAATAAACCAAATATTTAAGGGGGCTCCCATACAACAGATGTGATAATGATACGGAACCATTCGTGCGCGAGTGCAACTCGCACTTGGTCGGTTTTTTTTTAAAGATTTCATACAATGTTGGTAGAATTCACATTACTAGCAATCTTGTTAATCCAGACATCCTCGCTTTAACCTCGAACTCCTCTGTGTGTTTGCGTGTCTATCTCACGTCTGTTACAAAAGAAGGTAACACTATAAGCTTGAGCTGACCTATCTAAGTACGGAGTTTCCCTAGAACACGAGACCAACTAAAACTGGTAATTGTGCAAGCAGGCGACAAAGTAACTTCGCTGTGCATTCCCACCTTTCTTGTATAGAGAAAGTGTTTTCTTGCAATAAATATTCATGCACACTGCCAGTCTAGAACAATGATTCATTCATTATTATTTTCCCATGCCATTCAGTAACGGCCGCCCACTAGGTTTGACAAAACTACAAACAAGAAAAATTACTCATTACAATTCCCCAAATAAACGTTATGCGTGGGAAAAGCATCATTAAACAGAGATAAACCTCCAACTGCAATCTATTATGAACTTTATCTCAATAGCAATAAGGATCCTATAACGCAACATCAGATTCAACTATAGAAGGACCTACTGCCGCGTTTTCATTGTCCCGTCACGTACGAAAGGACGAATTTTCTGTCACCAATAAATAAAAGACTCTATTACGTTTACGTAGGGTTAACATTGGGTTAAATGATGGAAGGTGTAGTTTTGAAGGATGAGGTTTGAATTTAGAATGGTATTATTAAAATGTAGGCGTTTAAATTAGATGTGAGGTCAGGCGGGGCAAGTGCGCCGACGGGGTAAGCGCAACTACCATAAAAATAACGAAAACTCTAGATATAATACAACTAACGACATCTTACATCCATGCAACATACTCAAACACAGTCCCACTTCACAATCGCAGATGCCTCTGTTCACCATTACTTGATGTATCCACCATTTTAGTTTTAGTGTCATTTAAACCTGTTACCAGAGATGACGACGTGTTATTTATCCCCTTAAATCTTCAAATATTTTATGTGTTGCGGCAAACCAATGAAGCGAGTACAGAAATTAGGTGTTTTTCTTTAAATCTATGGCTGTATTTTAGTCCTAGGTAGTGAAATTAATATTTTTTTTTATAGAAATTAAAAAAGTACGCTCAAAATAATCAAGTTAGGCAAGTGCGCCTACGTTTTTAGTAGTATGGCGCACTTCCCCCGAGCCAGAAGTCGTCAACTTTTATAATTAAGTTATTTTATTACCCAACGGCCTCTGTGCTGTCTTGTGCTGAGAAGGTGTTGGGTGATAGGTTTACAGTAAAAGCTTCGTATCAAGTCTATAAACTATTTTTAAATAAGTAATTTTGTTTATTATTTCTTGGGATTTTTTTTGGGGCGCTATAATTATATAAGTCGTTGATCGTAAGTGTTAACAGTAAAACCCTAGTACTTGTCAATTCCTTTTTTCCTTAGTTTATGCACGCTTAGGTGTGCCTAATCGGAAGCGATAATCGAAGACTAGCTACTTTTGAAAATTATCGATCCGGCTGTTATCATTCAACATCAGTCTTTAAGTCATGTCAAAGGCCTTTGGGCTTCCTGAACAACTCTGACAATAGGTTGCCCGCAGATCTCTCGATAAGAAAAAGTAGTTGGATAGTTACTACAAATGGTCGTAAAATTATTATCTTTTACAGATGGTTCATACTTATCAAAGAAAAATCGATAAACCTTCTTGGTCTAGATAAACTTTATGTCAGGCAGTTGACGCTGTCCGATCAGGCCTATCTGGATATGAATCAGCTAAAACTTATGGTATACCTCGTAAATCAATCATGGATCATTTAACGGGTCGAAGGGGCTAAAAATCTTTCACACAAGGAAGACCACCAGCCTTGTCAGCCGAAATTGAAATAGACTTAGCTAAATATCTACATATAATGGAAAGGCATAAAGGAAATTGTAATTTTACGTAATGCATAAAATAAGTCTGATTTGATTAATTAAAGATATCTATTATTCTAGGCAAACATTTTTATTTATATACAGCAGTTATTTACCTTTTTTAAAAAGAACATCATTTAAGGTTTAGAATCCCTGATTACTAGTCTATGGCGCACTTGCCCCAAATTTGTTATGGAAGCTGTAGTAGCCTATAGGACGAGTACACTAAAAAGAAACCAAGAGTAATGCGTTTATTTGTTTATATTCTATTAAGTTAATTATCGGTTTTTCTGGTAACGTACGATTTTAGCGTTATTGTTTAGATAGGCGCACTTGCCCCCTTTCCAGGGGCAAGTGCGCCTATATCCATGTTTTCCAATTTAATAGAAAATCTTGTTAAGATATTGATAGAATTGATTGAATCGACGTTTCTTGCAGCTACAACATTCCAAATATTGACAATTTAATAAATGTTCACTCATAAGTCAGCATTCAAAAAAAATATTATGCATCGAAATCATCTATGCAAAAAGTATGGCGCTCTTGCCCCGCCTGACCTTGTAATGTTCTGTGAGATTTCTGATTTTGAATTTTGAGAAATCAATGTGAGAAAAAATATAAATTTATCTCCGGAACAAAAAAACTTTATTCGGATACTAATTTAGAGGATAGAATCACACAGATTTGAGCAGGCCCGTCCAAACAGGTTAAGGCATCCTGATGATACTCCAGCGACAAAACTATCGGAGCAACACGGTCGCTGCTCGCCAACTCGTTTTCCGATGCTAGCTCTAGTCGCTATTCGTTCATCAATATAGTTTGAAATATTGAATACCTTCTAGTGGTACCCGCCACTTATTTCGCGATAGACGATATTGATCCTGTGCGAATTACGATATTAAAAGTAGCCAATATGTTGCCCTATTAGATATCTGCATATCTCATCTGCCTTCAAGTGAAAGTCTTAATTAAAATCGGTTCAGCCGTTCAACAGAAAGACAGGCAAAAAGCTTAAAAAATATTTTTTGTGTTCAAGTATCGTGTAAATAAGTTTACTTTATTTATTTAAACTTTATGTACAATGGTGTTACAGGGGCGGACTTAATGCAGCAAGGCGTTCTCTACCAGTCAACCTTTGGGTTAAAAAATACACATTATAAACATATTTTCTCAAGTGCTTACAGTTATATGACCTTGGCAAGACCTGTGTTCTAGATTTTTAGACAACCCGTAGCGAAAAGGCATATGATTAGGGAAAGAGGATTAACGAAAAAAAATGTGAATAACAGTAGAATGAACGAATTAGCGACACCAAATTACCAATACGTGACATGCTTCCAAATCCATTACTCTCAAATCGAGCACATTAATAAGGATTAAAAACATTTGTCGCTAAAGAGCAGGAAACGATCTCCATACATACTTATTTAACACTATTGAACTTATTAAAAAAAAAATGTCCAAGTGCGGGTCAGACTCGCTCATGAAGGGTTCCGTAGTAACTATGCAAAATAAATGTGTTTTCATAGTGTTGGTATGAAACACAAACTAATATTTGCGCATTTAGAAAATATGCTATATCTCAGAAACTACTTAATCTATATCGTTCAAACCAATTTTCGTTGGAAGTTTTTATTACGAGCACATATATTTTTGATTTTTCACTCTATTATTATAAAAGTTAGGGGCTAGGGGAGGGATTTTACCACTTTGGAAGTGTATATATTTTAAACGATAGACTTAAAGAAAAAATAGTTTCTTAACCTCAATGTCATTTTTAAAGACCTGTCTATAGACACCACACACGTATAGGTTTGATGAAAAATAAATATTTTTAATTTCAGTTCTATGTATGGGTAGCCCCATTATTTTATTTTTTGAAAGCCGTTAACATAATACATCTACCTACCAAGTTTCACATGTGTAGTCCTTATAGCTCCAGAATGAAATGGCTGTGACCTACAGACGGACAGACAGACAGACAGGCATGACGAATCAATAAGGGTTCCGTTTTTTACCATTCGGCTACGGAAACCTAAAAATGAAAAATTTGTTTATTTTGAATACTGATGCGCAGCATTTAAATTCAAATATCTACTTTTTTGGTAGTATGGATCTGCTAAATACCAACTGGACGCACTTGAGTCTATCGAGAAGCGGGCCAAGAGACTCATTGACAACGATGCACTGATCGAGTCGAAGCTCCAGAGCCTTGAACATCGACGACGAGTTGCAAGTCTATCGGTTACATTTCAGGGAGTGTGCGATAGAATTACACAATCTAATTCCGCCAAGCCCGTTCCATCATGGGACTACGAGACAAACGGCGATGCGCTATCGTCACATCCCACCCATACGCACAAAAAACGTATTGGGAATACTGTCATTGTGCGTACGGCTAAGGAGTGGAATTCCCTGCCGGAGTCTGTGTTTCCTGATAGCTATAATCTACGGGTCTTTAAGTCAAGAGTGAATAGGTTACTTCTAGGCAAGCGTGCACCATCTTCCACCACATCATCACTTACCATCAGGTGAGATGGTGGTCAAACGCTAACCTGTTGTCGAATAAAAATAAAAATAGTAATAGAGGTACAAATTACTGACGTTGCTAAAAAGGTCGCTAAGTTGATTTTGGCTTGGGCTGGTCACGTCTGCCTCATGCCAAAAGTCGTGGGCCAAAATCACCACTTTCTGGAACCCTGACACAGCTAGAAGGCGTCGCGGTAGACCTCGTAGAAGATGGCAGGACGAAACTAACTGCTAGATCAAATTAACGATCAAAGCTTTACTTTGACCCTGGATAGAATAACCTGAAAATCATCGGGAAAGGCCTTTGTCCAGCATTGGGAATATGCAGACTAACAGTAACAGGCCTTATTAATCCAATGAAACAGTCGGCTGTGCGCATTTTTTCTATGAATTAAATATCTACTTAATTAAATAACACCATCTAGGTACCTACTTAACACTTTCATTGTGCGTACAGCTAAGGAGTGGAATCCCTGTCGGAGACTGTGTTTCCTGATAGCTATAACCTGGAGGTCTTTAAGTCAAGAGTGAATAGGTTACTTCTAGGTAAGCGTGCTTCATCTTCGACCACATCATCGCTTAACATCAGGTGAGATGGTGGTCAAACGCAAAGCTATCGACAATTTAAAAAAAATGTTATTTTTCGCTTTTTAGTGCAGCAGTGTTTTTGTATTAAAGACCGTTATATTAAAGGAGAGGTATATTACAGGTATATTAAAGACCTTTTTTCAAAGAGTATAAAAACATTTATTCTTAATTTTTTTTTTTCTGTTATATCGCCATATTCATTTTGCATGTAACTTTTTTTCATGCAATCTAAGAAAATGTGTGTGTTTGTAAAACAAAAAGGAAAATACGCTTGTTCGCAATATAAAAGACGGTATTGGTGCTTGGATATCTATTCTAATATTATAAAGCTGAAGAGTTTGTTTGTTTGTTTGTTTGTTTGCTTGAACGCGCTAATCTCAGGAACTACGGTTCTGATTTCAAAAATTCTTTTCAGTGTTAGATAGCCCATTTATCGAGGAAGGCTATAGGCTATATATCATCACGCTAAGACCAATAGGAGCGGAGCACTAATGAAGAATGTTTCAAAATCGGGGGATTTTTTTTTCCACGCGGACGAAGTCGCGGGCGGAAGCTAGTGCCATATATATGCCATTGATAAAGACATAGGACTTATGTACTTCAAATGCGTTATGTTACTAATATTATAAATGCTAAAGTTTGAGAGGATGGATGAATGATGCAAAAACTACTGTACGGATATGAATGAAATTTAATGGAAAGTAAATGTGAACTTAAAACGGTTACTATGTGTAAATATATTGTTCAGTTTTTGTCGAGTTTCCGATATTTCGGCACTGCTTCAAGCGCCGTGATCACGGATGAACTGAAGTAATTGCGGGTTGTTTATTCGTCTACTCATAAAAGTCCACCCGCAATGACTTCTAAAATCTAGTTTATTATAAGCAACAAATAACAGCATCTCTAAATAAACTACGACTATACGAACATCAGCTGGCCCCAACGAAAACCGACAGGCTGGAAAAATATTGTCATCGAATCGCGTAATACGGCAAAGGCATGCAACGTCACGAACTACACAATCAATACTCATGTCTGACTCTTTGTGTGGCAATCTTTATTTATTATACCCTCTTGTTATAACATTTAAATAAAATTAATATAAGCGGATGTTAGGGACGGGCATTATGTTAATAGGTTTGTTGAATAGTGTTCTCTAGCCTCTATTTTGGAATGAAAGAGACACAAACATTTTACAAAAAAATAACTAATCATATAACGTATCACGATAAAAATGTTACCCTCCTTTTTGCTGTCCACGGGAGCGAAGCGTTGCTAGTGTAAAAATAAAAACGTAAATTTCCTTGCCATGAAAATTCCAAACTCTAAACATTGCGCCAAAATTAATCCAGTACTGTTAAACTATTTAGAAGCGACGACAGTATCTAACAAACATCCACCTATTAATCCATTTTATTTTTATTTTATTTATTTAAAAAACCAACAGCGACACATTAAACGAATTATAGAATATGTGTATTACAGTTTTGTATAGCTAATAATAGGTTTCCCTGTTTAACTTATATGAATTTAGAACATGCGAACGAACTTAATAGCAAAACTCAAAAATATTATATAACAAACAACATAGGTTACATTTTATACAAATTTACACAAGTACTAAGGCTAATTTGCTATTTATCTTTAAGTAAGTTTTTTATAAGCGCTTTGAATTTAGGTTTTGTGTAATTGAATAAATCTATTTGTGCGAAATTTGTGTGATATGTTCAAGCAATGCGGGTCAGTACACAAATCTTTAGGTTTGATGACGAATTTATTATATTAGTATAGTTAGTCTATATCACGTTCTTCCATTTGTACGGTCAATCGTTACGCTATCATATTTTTGGATGGAGAAAGAGCGGAAGACCGGCTGAACACCTCTTCACCGTTTTAATCATAACTGTTTCAGTTACATGTGTTTCATCCCTCCTTCACATGATCATACCTGTCAAGCGATTCCCTTTCAACTTATCTGGTTTGTGGACCATTCGCCTAATTCATTATGATAGTCATAGTCATAGTCATTTATTCATAAACAAGTAATTTGTATCTGAATTTACACACATAAATAAATTACAATATTACAGTTTTACAATAAAATAAAATAAGTAAATTTGGATTTTTCTATGTAAGTATGTCAACAATTTAAAAATAATAAATTTAAATGTCATCAAAAAATTAAACAGGGTCAAACCATAAAATTTAAAATAAATTACATTAATAACATTAATTACGCATAAAATAGCAAATAATGTCAGAATGAATTAAAAATAACAATTATAAAATGTACAGCTAAATTAATGAATAAAATTCAATAAAAAGTAACACAATTCTTCACAGTTCTTCTACAGCATATAGACACCTATTCAATAGGAATTATTTAATTTTAATTTGAAAGCGGTACTATAGACAGCACTTTTTATGTCTAAAGGCAATCTGTTAAATAATCTTAGGGACTGGTATCGTGGACAGTATTTGACAATTCGTAGGTTATGATTAGTTAAATTTTTATTATTCATATCTAGTCTACGGGTGCCTTCCCTAATCTGCCGCTCTTCTTCTGACTCATAGTCTTGAATGTATTTGGCCATATTACTTAAAAGTACTAGTACATAAAGACCTGGGACTGTAAGAATGCCGAAACTTTCCCTTTGTGAGATTCTGACCATGGTCCTAATTTCGCGTCTAGAGGTGCCTCGTGATGTTATTTTCTAAATCTTTTTTTCAAATAGAATTAACGATGTGTGTAGAATTCACATTGCCTACTAGCAATCTTGGTAACTCTCCCAACTAAGCTAAGTATGAAAGAATTTTAATAAAACTACCGCAATCAAGATTCCCAATATACAGGCATGACCTAATTTGGGGACCACGGATGAACAAAAAAAAATGTTACAAATTAAATAATTGTAGTGTAGAATTAAGAACATCATTGTAACATTGAATTTATTAGCGACACTTGAGTGGTTAATTTCAGCGCCAAGTCAGAAAAATGCTGTACCTACTCGCTTATTTTTGCATCGCAGATACAAAAATTACTAGTGTATTTCTTGTACGGTAAATGCGTCTAAGCAATCGAACATACGCTAGACGGCCAGATCTTTACTTTTTATATCCATAGCCACTAGACTCTTTTCATGACTGACCTTGAATTCAAATTTGATTTGATTTAATTTATGGGATAAAAATCTTGTTTATTAACTGTAATTGGCATGCCCGCTGCAACTGCGGAAAACTATAGTTTCGAGCCGTTTGGGTTCGAAACTCCGAACCATGTGGCCCTGTGCTCTCATCCTTTTTGTAGACATTTGAAAATTATGTTTTATTTGATGATGTGTGGTTTTTATTTTTAGTTTAAGTCGTTTATAAATAAAATATGTATGTAAACTGAATTTGTTGCTACTAAATTTAATTTTTATTATTTTTAATAGCCAGTCTTTTGAGCACGTTTGAAGTGGACAGCATAATATGATTGTTTTTAATCTTAGTTAATACAGAACGTTTGCAATTGTAAGTGTTTATTAATTATATTTGAAAATAAAGCCCACGACTTCGGGAAGCACAAGAGTTATTTAATGACCCTAATAAAACATTAAAATCTTCCATCAAGTATACTATTTCAAAATTGAATTGATTGACTTCAAAGTCGATCAATTTCTAAACATTATATTTTATAATTCATACTGATATATTCTCAAATTCCGGCTAGGGTTGCCATCACCAAATTTGCCGGCCCCAGACAAAGACTTATAAACCCCGGATATTTGGGTAAAATGACAGTTTTTCCCCGGACACCCTAGAAAAATACATTGTTGAACCTGGAACTAAAAACAACGATGTTTAATTATGGTTTTTATTTACTGATAAAGTGATAACATTGTAGAACCTTAGAACTTTTTTAATAACATTCTCTTCCTTTTCATTTAATCAACGTAACATAAACAATGAGATAAAATACCATAGGAAAATAATAATAGAGATCATGCTTTTTGGTACCCGTAAGACATTGGAGAGCGTCCGGGAGCGTCCGGGGGGATTTTCCCAATAAGTGTCCAGGTAAAACCCGGACACACATTGGTGTGAAAATCCCCCCGGACGCCCCCGGGCGTTCTCCAAACTAGGACAAATCCGGGAAAACGCAGGCGGATGGCAACCCTATTCCCGGCTGCTATTTTTACATTTTTGACAATCGTTACTGGTAGTCTAGAAGCCAAAAATCTAACACTGGTCTTGTGAATGGGTATTGTGTTACCCAACTATAGGGTTTTGAATCTCAGACGAGCAGTCGGTCCATGTAAAACACTAGAATTCTGCAAATTATTAGACTGGAAGCCACTTGGTTGAGAAAAGGCTAAACAGATTATCGACGGTTAAAAGGAAATAGGGTATAAGCGACATTTTGTACTGGTATTGTTTTGAAAGCCGACTGTTTCTTGTGTTCTATTATCTTCTAAATATATATAACTCAAAGGTGACTGACTGACTGACTGACTGACTGACATAGTGATCTATCAACGCACAGCCCAAACCACTGGACGGATCGGGCTGAAATTTGGCATGCAGGTAGATGTTATGACGTAGGCATCCGCTAAGAAAGGATTTTTCGAAATTCCCACGGGATCGGGATTTACACGGGAAAAACTTCCCACGCGGGCGAAGCCGCTGGCACATGCTAGTCTTTTATACAACCACTGTGAAAAGTACCTTATCCTTCTTTTACTATAACACTTATTCAACTGTCTGATGTTTTAATAAAAAATACATCAGTTTTTCTAAAAATCTAAACTTTGAATGGCTCTCCTAAACATTTCTTTTTTGTCGCTTATTTCTATTTCTTTTTAACTGTCGTTATGATGAATAAAACATAAACATTTTTGCCTTAAAACTCTTTATTTCGAGAACGCTTGGAGATATCAAATTGGAATTAAAACCTCGGGTCTACAGTCCCTTGAAACTGTGAAATAGCAAACTACTAAAAAAATTACGGTTATGACGCAAAAGACGCATATTTCGACACTCTCAAAGGAATCAAAATTGATAGGGTACTTCCCGTTGACCTAGAACTATGAAATTTGTCCGAAAATTTAATTGGACTGAAATATCTCCCAAGGAAGTCCTTGAATTCATTTTCATCACACCTATGTAGGTACATTTCTAGAAACATTCTACTTTTACGTATCCATAGTTAATATTATAAAATTACTATTCTTACTTACCCGACGCAAATGACATTCGCGCCCAATAAAAATCTATGGTCATAATTTGACAGGTTATCGTCATCGATCGGCGAACAGACAAAGGCATTGAGTTATTCAGCCTCACGAAAGGGCTGTTAGCTTCGATCCTCCTTTGTTCGTTTGTGGCTTGTTCGTACTTTAATGGCCGTCGCGTAAGTAAACGATTATTATTTTATTATAATAGTAAATTACATTTATTTGTGCCAGTTGATTGCTGTAGCTTAATTTCTTTTGTCTGTTTAGTTATTTTACTTTATGGTAAACGGCGGGTGGATATTTTGATGTTATTTTCGTTCGGAACAAACTAGTATAGTTGATGGTATGGCTTCAGATAAACAATCCATTTTTTTAGGACCAGCTCAAACTGTGACTGCACGTTGCTCCTGTTTCTGTCTACATGGTTTCAATTAACTTTATATAAAGAGGAAGACGGGAGCTAAGTTCGCTAGATTTCTTACTGAGCTATCCGTGTCGGGGTGCCTAAGCTCCCTTGAACCGAAACTCATTGAACTCACCAATGGTTAATTCATCGAGGGTTTACTAAAAAAAAAAGTACGGAATTCCTGTGATCACGGGAAATTATAGGTCATCATCATAGATAAAATAAATAACTAGATATGGTCAACAGACGAAATTATATCGGAACCGTGTGTCTCCAGTTAGGCGCTGGGCGGGGCAACAACTACACATGCAGTTTAATAAAATCAATAGATACGCACTCGCACACACACCCGCATTTCTTGAATCAGAACGTACTATACAATCAATAATAAACATTATTCCGTCAAACACAGCGTGAATTTACCATGCACCGTAGAACTTACCCACACAAAAACATCGGTCGCTATCGTTGTGCTGTGCAAAAGCAATTTATTTTACATATACGCTAGTGATTGACTAAATCGGAAAGTTATCGATTCTTCCATTTATTATTGTACAATTTTTTTTGGGCACCTGAAAATGAACCAAATAAAAAATGGCATGTCCAGAAAATATTACAATAACAATAAACATATTATTAAGAACATAACATTACATAATTATTATTAAGTACTACCTACTAAGTATTAAGGGCTACCCTGGCGCTTTCGACTTAAATCTTAATATTTAATTATCATAGTGATAGATCAAATAGAAGTTGATGTTAACTTACATTACGCTCTTGATCGGAACATACCAGCCGTATAGGTTGTATAGAATCCTGAAAAGTTGAATGACTGATTTTATGAATACCCTAAATCATGAGAATAGCTTTCAGTAATAAAATAAAATTCAACCCACTTCTGCAAAAATCAGTTGTACTCGTAATTTTGGAATTTTCCATTCAAAAATCCTGCGACTTTTCTTTAGAGACTAGAACATTTCTGCGTTGAAGTGAACCGAGCATATGGTGCTATTTTTTGTAGGGTACCAGTTAGGTGGCATGCCTGTGGCATCAATCCATTCCTTTTTTATGTTACCATCTTTTGGGAAACTGAAAAGTACGAAAAGCACTTATTTATCATTTACATACATCCTAAGCTACTTCTAAACGTCACCATATAATATCGCAATACTTTTTTTTTTTATTTTTTTTTTTTATTTTTTTTTTTTTAGGTAGGGCCACTTGTAGATCAGCACACTAAGGCTGTGAGTCTACTTAACCGGACTTTCCTGTGGTGACCTCTAATAAATTAAAGGCCCCCAGCCAGGGCTTACAAACTAAAATATACTTAAAAACTAATGACCGCACGCTAAGGGCACTCCCTGTGGAGTACGGGCCTCGGCATAGCGGGGTCATTTTGGGAGGGCAGCAAAGGGACAGGCTGGGTCATATTATTTACGGGAGTATTTATTGCTACTGGCTCAGCATCGCGGGCTGGCTCGTTTGGCAAAGGTCGGGGAGGATTTTCATTACAGGTACGCGGACGTCGCGATGGGCCTCGTCGGCGAGGCCGGAATAAGGAACGCGTTCTGTATCTGTGTCTTCTAAGAGTGCTGGTTTCCCTACTGCTCTCTTGTCGGATGGTGGTGGGGTCGTCAGGCTCGTCTAGGATGTTACGCGGGCGACGAACCCGAGAAATCTTGGAGGGTCTGTATCGGGCGACCGATACGATCAGGGGGTTAGTGTGGGTCTCAGCAGAGGTGAAGTAACGCACTGACATGCGTTTCAACACTTGCTTTATGGTCGGGAGTTTGAGGTCTACGTGGAGATCCTCGTTCCTACAGAACCAGGGCGCGCCCGTGGCCTTTCGGAGAAAACGGTTCTGAACGACTTGCATCCTATGGATCTGATTGGGACTGGCATGAGCAAACACCGGACAGGTATCGCAATACTTACGTAACACACTATAAATCAAGATCTGAATGATTTTGACGTATATTGCTAATGCATTGCTTCATATGTTCGAAATATTGGTCTGCTCAACAACGTAAATACCGCAGTGAGTGTTGTTGATTTAGCATAATGAAACCGATTCCTACTGTAAGTGTGTTACGCAATTACCCCGCAGGTAATAGTTTAGTAGGTTATAATAGGTTTTTGTTATAAGAAAAATCCTAGTTAGTAGAGAAATTGTTAAATATATGAAAACAAACACACATCCATGCATAACAAATAAATAGCATGAATATATTGACTTATTTTAAGCTCAATTCACAAATACATTATCTGAACCATGCCGATTATTATAACGCATTCGAAGCTTCAACGGAAGCAAAATACAAAAACCATAAAAAATAAAGAAACAGCATGAGGATAAGGCATAACATACGATAATTCTAAACCGAAAAACACCACCGATTATTAACCTAAAATTAAAGTAATTTACTTTACGAATATTGGTTACGCATTTCTCTACTACTCTGTAAAAAAATCAAAATAAGTAAAAAAACATTATTTACATCGATCTTCCAACCAGGCTAAAACGGTTGACAGATTGAAAAATAAACTATTGTAGCGACGGCGACGTCGGAACTCCTTACGCATGCTGCGGGCGTAAAATAAATTGTTTATTTTTTTTTACTTTTTTGTACACTTGACTTTTCAACGTATTTTTATTTCTGTCACCTCATGTAAAATACAAGTTAAACATATTTTCTTAGAGGTTTCCGTATGTTATAAAAAACTTTTTACCAAAAGATTGAACAGACTCCCAAATAACACTGCAAAGTGAAAAATAACTTTAATTTCGGTAGTCGGTGTCTTTAGTTTTGTATTTTCGTTTTTGGCACCGACTTCCGAAATTAAAGTTATTTTTCACTTTGCAGTGTTTTTTGGGAGTCTGTTCAATCTTTTGGTAAAAAGTTTTTTAGGAGATGTGGATCTGCACAAGCACATCACTAATTCGTCGCAAGAAGTGGCGGCCTCACTACGCGATGAATCCGCGTAATACAGTTTCGTATGTTATATTTACATTGCTTGTCCAGTTACTTAGTGACGAACTCAGGTAGTGGTTAAGGAGCAATGTATTTATAGCAAAAGGAGTACAGTCGCTCTGATATTTGAAAACAAAAATAACATAGTAAAACCAAGAAATATTTTACGATTTATTGTTTTTCATGATTTTAAAGACAAATATTGTAAAATACTTGTACTTACATATGGTAAGTGATTCCATGATTCACATAGATTTGATTTTGGCTTCGGTTTTTACAAGATACCACAGAACAACTCGGCATTCATATATGTTATCACGATCGCCGTCGAAAGCGCACTAGTTCGCGGAGACGGCCATTTGCCTGTGACATGAGCCCTGTGGCCATGTCGCGCGGACACCGATACGCCCCCTTACCACTTCTCCTGTATTTTTGATTTCTGTGGTCATCATCATCAATTAGGTACAGTTGACATTTTGGAAAACCACCCGACCGAAGTCGCGGGCTGAAGCTTGTTTTTACATAAGAAACACCTTACATTACTAAGTTTATTTACTCAATAAATGACGAAAGCGGATAAGTACGTGTTCTATCTATATTTCAATAATGGTAGAATTATGGAATCATCACTTTGCCTAACGGAAATTATCTTGGAATGTGTGCAATGCCTTTAGACTTGGATACACGAGCCTAGTTTTTCAAGTTATAATCGCAAATAAGATACTTAATGTGGAATACATGTTGCGGAATTATTCGAAAGAGTTACCGCGGCCTTGGAACACGAAGGGCAAAAGACGGACCACGGATGAGTTAATAGTCCCTAAAAGTCTGAAGGTTTTTGTTTTTAAAGGATGGGAAATGTTTCGATGACTGTCTCCCGATGTAGACAAAGCGGCAGTACACCCTGCCGCTTCGCCCGCAAAATGTGGAATACATCAAGTATCTTATAAACTGCTCCTTCAAATCGATGGGAATACGAAATCGATGGTTCTAAGCTGAGCTACGTGCTCGACAACTGACAAATGCTTGCATTGTCTGGTCCGCTAAATTTTGTGTGCTTCTTTATTCAAAAGAGCACCACAGACATGAATTAGACAAGGTTTGTTAGGCCGTGCGCGCACTGCCTTGCGGTGGCCGCAATTCCGGTAGTTCTACCGCACCGGTAGACTGACCGCAGTGCGCGCACTTCTATGACACTCCATACTTCACAAATTTTGCGGTGCGGTAGAGCTACCGGAATTGCGGTACCGCAAAATTTGTGAAGTATGGAGTGTCATAGAAGTGCGCGCACTGCGGTCAGTCTACCGGTGCGGTAGAACTACCGGAATTGCGGCCACCGCAAGGCAGTGCGCGCACGGCCTTAGGCCGTGCGCGCACTGCGTTGCGTTTTGGAAACGCAAAATTTGTGAAGTATGGAGTGTCATAGAAGTGCGCGCACTGCGGTCAGTCTACAGGTGCGGTAGAACTACCGGAATTGCGGTAGTTCTACCGCACCGGTAGAATGACTGGGGCCACCGGTGACTCTACCGCACGCGTTTATTCCACCGCAGTGCGCGCACTTCTATGACACTCCATACTTCGCAGATTTTGCGTTTCCAAAACGCAACGCAGTGCGCGCACGGCCTTACTAAGTAATTCCCGTTTTCGACGAATGAATCTCACTTTTTCACTTAAAAAGTTTTAAAATCTCGACTTGACAGAAAATATCTGGCAACACTTTGTGATACCCCCCTCGGAAAGCACGTTAATTCGATGGTCCCAGCTGTCATTTGGACATCTTTGATAGTCGTCAGAAGCCAGTAAGTCTGACACTGGTTAAGCAAAAGGGTTTCGCGTTATCCAGCTACTGGATTGTGGAGGTCAGATAGACAGTAGCTCCATGTAAAACACTATTACTCAGCTGATTAGTATAGTCGGTAACTCGGTAGCTTGTCGACCGTCCTTCAAAACTGGCCACTCAGCATAAAGATTCACATTTTCTTTTTAATTAATTCCAGCCAGTATGACTAATCAAACGACCTTCTCGGATGAAAAAATTACACCATTATTATGATAATATTTTATTATAAAATATTACACTTAACGTAAACATAAATCGTAAATGAGGCCACTGCATTACACATGTGCTGTCTACACGGCCATCTTCGCCGAAATGCTGATTCGACTAAACTGTGACATTGATTTTTAACAAATAATTAAAACAAGGAAGTAAAATGCAATTGTCTTTGATACGAGAAATGTCTTCATTCAAATATGGAACTCTGTTCGGAGAGTTGAGATCGCGCGTTTTTCGCAGTTTTATAATAAAAAAAATTAACAATTTATGAAAAAAGTTTTCTGTTCGTATTTTGAATAGTGAAGTGTTGTGTTTGTTTGTGTTGTATATATGTGTTTTTTTATAATTAACGAGAATTCAGTAAACTCTGTGTAAAAATGTCAGGTGAGTGAGCTTTAGAAAAACACGTTTATCCTCGAAATTGTAATTTAATATGTGTATAATTGTACAACGAAATGTAGACACTGCTCGTTTTTAAAAAGCTGACCGTAGAATTTTAATAAGGTTACTATTACACATGAATTGAGCCAGTTTTTAACTTTAACACTGACTTCATTTTTGAGGGCAGGGCTTGGATAGGGACGGGCAATAAAGATGAGAAGTACGGTTTTTATAAATAAAAAAAAAACAATCATAGTATTTTTAGAGTTTATAAATTAATGTTTGTGCCAATTCTGAATTCAAAAATATAATTAGTTGCCAGTTTCCATTGTGTGTAGGTGCGTTTTAGGCATAGATGTAGATTATTTCCATTCTACATCTATGGTTTTAGGTATCTTTATATTAAAACGTGAAGCTGAAACTCGCTTTTTACGAAAATTAGGCAGACGGCGAAGTATGAAAGTTGGCACAGTTAGAGTTTATACATTTTTTTATTATTATTATAATTTATTCGAAGTTTATGGCCGAATTTCGACTACATAGCGTCTCCTATTTATTTTATTTTTTTCCGGTACTTATCTACCGATACTTACGGTAGGCGATACTTATGAATAGTCAAGATCTCTCAAAGTCGGCCGCTTGGCTCGTACAAGCCGTAAATGTCTATGCAAAAAACGGGGAAGGAATTCAAACTATTTGAAACCATTTCGCTGCAGTGTGCTTCACATATTGTAACCACAGTTAGTAATGTCCTGGAATGGCTTACATTTCGAGGATATCTTCGATCACACCATCGTTTACCATCAGGTGAGATGGTGGTCAAACGTGAGCCTATATATAAAAAAACTTACTACTTTTAGATCGGACTTTTTTTCAGTGGAAAATCATTGAATGACTTCTCTCACTTTGGGTGGAGCGGAAGAGAGTTCCGACTTCTACTGATTAAAAATACACCCTGTTCCTACTTTGCATTCCGGGGCAGCGGTTTCTCGTTAGAACATTCTCGGCACCGAGGCAGGCATTTAAATCCCTACTAATATTATAAATGCAAAAGTATGTCTGTCTGTGGCTCGGTTACACTTTCACGTCTTAACAAATTTCACGCCTGGACCGCTTCTAAATCTGTATAAAGCACAGGTCCGTTCCTGTGTGGAGTATTGCAGCCACTTGTAGGATGGCTCTGCAAAGTACCAACTTGCTGCATTGAACTCGATCGAGCGCAGAGTGTTGCTTGCCTGTCGGTTTTCTACAGATGGTACTTCGGGGAGTGTGCGCAGGAGCTCCATGACCTAATTCCTCCATCTCCCTTTCACTACCGGTCTACCAGACGTACGGCTGGGTACCATCCACACTTGGTTGATATACCGTCTTGTCGTACAAAGCCCTTCTCCTCCACATTTATTGTGGGCACAGCCAAGCTGTTGAATTCTCTGCCGGCTTCTGAGTTCCCTGCCACTTATGACCTTTCAGCCTTTAAAGCACGAGTAAATAGGCATCTTCTAAGCTCGCTCGTCCCATCTTAGACCTCATCTATCGCTTACCATCAGGCGATACCGAGGTCAAGATTGCGCCCACAAGTAAAAAAAAAATATAGATTAGAGCTTGGGGGAAGAACATACGCTTATTTCCTTCAGCTGAAAAGCTTTCGACGTGAGCGAAGCTGCGGTCAGAAGCTAGTTCAATATAAAACACAAATCTTTCTCTTTTGATACCCTCACTATTAGTGAAAACCGTATCAAAATCTTTCAGAGACGAACTAAACAAAGGAAGACAGCGACTTTGTTTAATCGCTTGCTTATTCATAAAAAGCAACCATTTTCTTTGTTTAATAAATACTAATTATCAGATTCTTGTCGTACTAAGCGCTTCTCCTCCACATTTATTGTGCGCACAGCTAAGTTCTGGCCGGCTTCTGATTTCCCTGCCACCTTTCAGTGTTTAAAGCAAGAGTAAATAGGCATCTTCTGGGTTCGCTTGTTTCGTCGTAGACCTCATCTATCGCTTACCATCAGGCGAGTACGAGGTCAAGTGTGGTCTCATACGGAATAATGACAAGAAATAAATATTCTTTATAAAACTTGTTGAATGATGAACTCTGCTAGTTAATATTTAAAGTATATGACTTTAAAATATGAATAGAGTTGTTTTGTACAGACGCCAGCACATGAAGCTACCCGAAACTGTCAAATTTTCCCAATTAACCTTGAACCTAATTTCTTTAACAATAAAGTTGAAAATCTATTAAAGAAATTTGACAGATCGGTGTAGCTTGATGTGCTGGCGTCTGTACTTAGAAGCTCGTGGCAATATAAAAACGACCGTACAGGTTAATCTTCAAGGTTAAGCAAATCTTGTCGCGGTTGGTTCTTGGATGGGTAACCATATTAACATATCAAAATTTGTCCATGCCTCGAAAAGCACGTTAGGCCGTTGTTACCGCCCGGAATTTCTACATGATAGTCATACGTTACGGGTAGTTAGAAGCCTGAAAATCTACCACCCGTCTTGCCAAGGGTTGGGTTGCCCGATGTGAAACCCTAGCACCCAGCTTCTATTTTTTTGTTCCGAGGTAGAAATCCTCATGGATGTCCTCCGTCCTGGGGTGGGCGAAGGATTCTGTCAGACTAAAACCACAACGTGTTACTGACTAAAACCACCCCGTGTTACTGACTAAAACCACCCCGTGTTACTGACTAAAACCACCCCGTGTTACTGACTAAATCCACCCCGTGTTACTGACTAAAACCACCCCGTGTTCCCTCGTACACATTTGCCGGGGGCTGCAGGAACACATTAAGTATTCTTCAACGCAGTCCTTGACTAGTGCAGGCTCGCATCTGCGAGCCCCATCCTTTTAAGCGGAAGGAGTAAGGTGTTTGCCTCCCCCTGCGACTTCTGAGAAAGGCGCGCGTGGAACAATTCGCGCCGACACCTCGGGTCTCGTGTTATAAGGGACGGCAGGCATCCCCAAGTCCGCCGTCCCTGGACCCATTTAAGGGGGCCGCCAGAGGGCATTGTCTGCCCTCTGTCGACGACTAGCACTCAGCTGCACCAGGTTAAGAAACTGACTCTGACATAGTTGGGAAAGACCAAGCAGATTTTTGAAATTGATAATATGCTCGTATTTGACCACCATCACACCTAATGGTAAGTGATGATGTGGTCGAAGATGGAGCACGCTTACCTAGAAGTAACCTATTCACTCTTGACTTAATGACCCCTAGGTTATAGTTATCGGGAAACACAGACTCTCGCAGGGAATTTCACTCCTTAGTCGTACGCAGATGATGATAATTACTCGGTAGAAAACTGCCCTTTTTCTTCGGTGAGAAAATCATCAAATGACTCCTCCACCGAAACCCATCCTGTTTATTCAGTTGCCTTTGTGGTCCAAGGCTGCGTATCTCGTTAGCAGTTCGTCGCTTTTAGCGATAAGACCGCCCATTGTAACACCCTTGTAGTTTTTAAGTCCTCATTTAATTCTGTTATGGTGTACAATAAAGAATGAAATAATGATGTTTATCTTGCAAGGTTATAAATAACACTTTCACACGTCTTTTTTTTTTCGTAATGCCAGTGTTTCCTAACTGACTACTCTGAGAAGAAACACTGAAACAAAATCAGAGGACAACGTCTCTTTTAAAGTCCATACAGTCTGTAGTTATCAAATCATATGAGAGCCATGTAAGTTAATGTCTGTGGCGCCCTTTAGAGGACAGTTTAGCCCATCACTAATACATATTTTCAAAAATAAACAAAGAGCGTGGCAAAAATGGAAAGTTTATAAAAATACCTCTAGTTATGAAACATTTTCAGTGTTCAGGGCTAAATTCAAAGCAGAAGTTAAGATATGTTACAAAAAATATATGAAGTGTGTAGAGGACACCATCCCAAACAATTGTAAGTACTTTTGGTCATACATATCTAACAAAAAGGTTAAGGCCGGAATTCCATCGACTTTATCATTCAATAGCCAAACATCAAATGATTCCGAAAAAAATTGTGGTTTGTTTTCTTCCTTTTTCCATTCTATTTATAAACCATCCACCTTAACGCCCAATTGGTTGCCCCCTGTTAACATTTCAGAACAATGTAATATTTTAAATAATCTCATCTTTGACATCGACACGGTTTGTAAAGAATTAAAGCGTTTAGATGAGACTAAGGGACCAGGACCGGATATGTTACCAGCGGTGTTCCTCAAACATACGGCTGAATCAATAAGTAAACCACTGCACATCATTTTTAACAAATGTATCACTGAGGGATATTTCCCTGACCAATGGAAATATGCATATATCGTGCCTGTTCATAAAAGTGGTTCCAAACATATGGTTGAGAACGATCGACCTATTTCACTATTGTGTTCAATAGCCAAACTCTTCGAAAGACTAGTTCATGCTGCCGTCTATCCAATAATTCAAAACAACATAATTCCAGAACAGCACGGTTTTGTAAAACAAAGACCCACGGTGTCTAACTTAGCTCTCTACTCAGACTTTTTGTTCCGTAGCTTTGATCGAGGTATACAGGTAGACGCGGTCTATACCGATTTTCAAAAAGCTTTTGATAGGGTAGATCATGAGATTCTTCTCAACAAAATTGCGTTCAATGGGATAAGAGGCAATTTATTACGCTGTTTTTTTTTCTTATATTAACAATAGAAGTCAAGTAGTTGTGGTCAATGGGTATAAATCAGAAAGTGTAAGAGTTACATCAGGTATTCCGCAAGGCTCCATATTAGGTCCGCTTCTTTTCATCATCTTTATAAATGACATAAATATATGCTACAAACATACAAGGTTTCTTTTGTATGCAGATGATTTAAAAGTATATAAAAATATCAAGAGCATTGAAGACTGCATCAGATTTCAAGATGATCTTAACAGACTTACAGAATATTGTGAACTTAATAAACTAAGCCTCAGCATTTCTAAATGTCATACCATAACCTTTACCAAAAACAGAAACATTGTGAAATATAATTATTCCCTGTGCGATAATACTTTAACAAGAGTTACAAATGTAAAACATCTAGGCATATTATTCGATGATAAACTGCATATGGACCTACACATTGAAAATATTATTATAAAAGCATTTCAAATGTTCCGCTTTGTAATGAGAGCTGCCTCTGATTTTGTACGACCCTCAACCTATATCTATACTAATATTATAAAGCTGAAGAGTTTGTTTGTTTGTTTGCTTGAACGCGCTAATCACAGGAACTACGGTTCTGATTTGAAAAATTCTTTCAGTGTTAGATAGCCCATTTATCGAGGAAGGCTATAGGCTATATATCATCACGCTAAGACCAATAGGAGCGGAGCACTAATGAAGAATGTTTCAAAATCGGGGGATTTTTTTTCCTCGCGGACGAAGTCGCTGGCGGAAGCTAGTTATTCTATATAATACTCTCATTCGCTCTCAACTTGAATACGCCTGTTTAATATGGGATCCTTTATATAACAAGTACAAACAGGCTATAGAGAAAGTCCAAAAGAAGTTTTTGCGTGCAGTGCACTACAAATTTCATCATACCCGATCGTCTTACCAACACTTATTAGTTCTATACAACCAGCTTTCTCTTGAGGAACGACGAGTGCTTCTTCAGACAATGACACTCCATGATTTAATATATAATAAACTAGACTGTATTGATTTAAATAAAATGATAAAACTTGCAGTACCCAAGTCGGTTCACCGACGTGGAGTGCGCGACTACCCGCTCTTTGCCACAGACTCGTACCGGACGAATGCCGGTGCGCGCGTTCCACTCACACGTCTTGTAGAGGTATATAATAAAAATTTCTTGGAGATTGATATCTTTGTGTTATCAAAAACATTATATAAGAAGCAGATAATAAAGAAAATTAAAACTAACACTAATTAAAATATTATCATTTTCAATAAGTACTTAGTTTAGTATTAAGTTAATTATGGGTGACTTCGTTCATTGTTAGTGTCACGTCCACCGCATAGCAATGTAAATAGTAATCTGTGGAAAATGTAGTAGTTATTACATTTAATAAATTATTTGTTAAAATGTACGCTATTAAGCATATATATAATGTAATATCGTTTGTTTTCCCCAAGAAAGTAAAATAAAATAAAATAAAGACAGAATCACACAGATTTGAGCAGGCCCGTCCAAACAGTGCAAGCATTTGTCAAATATCGCGTAGCTCAACTTAGAACCTTAAGGAGCTCGAACCATTTGACGAACAATACCAAACTAAGGACATTTGGGTGGGCCGTATAAAGCACTCAAACTGCCAGTATATCTATCTATCTCGTTAGGATTTCCCGCAATTCGCAGCAGGCAATGGCCTTGTCGGGCCCCGTTAGTATTGCTGACGGCTTTTAGAGAAGCGCGTTTAACACTCGGCGCCGTCGACTCGGGCCTGGTCCTTACTGGACGGTGAGCTACCCCTGCTTGCCATCCGCAAGTCCGCATCTACGGTGGCCGGAGATCGGCATAGAAAACCACCCTCGTTGTCCATCCATGCTATGCCGTTACTGGCCCTAATCCCAACATATTTGGAGTCGCTGCCCCATATCCTTGTGTTCCATAATTGTTTGGATGTCATCATTACAGTTATCATCCTTACCTGCTTTACATAGTTGGTTTTTACGATAATAATAGCGTTATGTGTTGTTGGTTAGAATCTTATGTTTTGATTCAAGTCAACCTTTGTCCTATAGAAAGATATTCCTATTTGGTTTACATTAGTCATCAATCAGCGGGAATTAGTCATATTTGACTACTATAGTTTTAATAGTTAGTTCAAAGAGAATTTACCAATGTGGATAGAATTCACATTACTGGCAATCTTGGTAACCCTCTATCTATCTATCAAGCGCAAGTTCGGTCGTGTATGGAGTACTGCTCTCATCTCTGGGACGGATCTGCCAAATACCAGCTTGATGCACTTGAGTCTATAGAGAAACGGGCCAAAAGGCTCATCGGCAACAAGAAACTGGTCGAGACAAGGCTCCAGAGCCTAGAACATCGGCGACGTGTTGCAAGCCTGTCAGTTTTCTATCGGTTACATTTTGGGTAGTGTGCGATGGAATTGCACAGTCTTATTCCACCAAGCCCGTTCCATCATCGGACTACAAGACAAACGGCGATGAGCCATCGTTACATGGTGGACATCCCACCCATACGCACGAAACGTTTTGGGGATACTTTCATTGTGCGTACGGCTAAGGAGTGGAATTCCCTGCCGGAGTCTGTGTTTCCTGATAGTTATAACCTGGGAGTCTTTAAATCAAGAGTGAATAGGTTACTTCTAGGCAAGCGTGCTTCATCTTCGACCACCTCATCGCTTAACATCAGGTGAGATTATGGTCAAACGCAAGCCTATCAACTATTAAAAAAAAAAACCCTTGTTAATTAGTTATGTACCTATTTCGGTGTGTGATCTGTGTGTTATTAGTTATTATGGTTTAGTATTATTCAGTGAGGCCGTTATGAGTTGTTTACCTATGTTAGTAACTAACATTATTCGATTGCCCAAAATTATGCATTTATCGTCATACCTGGCCTATTGATGGTATTATTTCTCCTTTGGTGTGTCCTTATTTCTCTGGCCAATTTTATTGTATTATGAGTGGCCTCTCGCTGGTCAAGCTATGAGGTTTTCTGCTGCTTAACCTCTAGAGCCCCAGCGGCACAAAAACGTGCCAATAAACAAGTGTTAGTTGAGCTCCGCTGGCACAAATTTGTGCCACCAAATCCCGACCGATTTAAAGCTGTATTTGTAGTAAAGATAAGTCTTAAAATCGTTTGTGACCGGGGTCAGATTACGCTTACGATAAGAGCCCGCCCGCGGTGCTTGACGGATGGTTGACGTAAATAATGGCGGTCCTTGAGAGGTTAATCGGGCTTGCCTGTCCTTATTAAAACTATCTTTATCTTTAACCCTGGGTATATATTAAACTTACAAACTAGGCGACTAGATGCACTAAAGGCACCCCCGTGGGGTACGAACCACGGCTTAGGGCGTCGTAGGGAAAGGGTAACCAGGGACAGGCTGGATCGGACAAGATTCTGCCGGATCATGCCTGCTTCATTGCCTGCCTATATTCATAAAGTAGATATTGATAATCTAAAAGCATTTAGAGCAAACAACAAATAACTTCACCTCACTAAGTATCAACCAAAACTTTATTCGTTAATAAACTTTCTTATCTGTAAGTGCTCTTGATTTCAGCACCATTTATAATCGGAGCCTTCTGATTGGCTCGTGATAACATTACCTAATAAAAACTTCATATCATTATATTGAGTCAGTCCTTCTATTGGTAACACGTGTGACAAATTTGAATTAGATTTGGGTTACGTGTTGCGTCTCCATACCTTCTTCAAGTTAAAACAACCAGTTTCTGAGTTATTACTGACAAGCTTTAGTCCGCGAAATCGCTCGCGTGTTTATTTTCGCCTTTACTCGCTGATAATTTAGCTTTATGTAAGTGAAAAAAAAAAAAACAGCTGCCTAAAATCCACACCGAACTAATAGTATGGATTTTAGGCAGCTTTTTTTAAATATCAATATTTTACATGAATATAGCCCCCAAAACGTCCACCCGTCACCACTTCGTGCTATACCTACTTAAATATCGAGTTTTGTGGGAAGTAGATAGGCATGCGCTTAGGGTTGCCAGGTCGTCAAACCTGATTTTCCCACCCAGAGAAAATAAAAAAAAGGTCGTCAAACCTAATACCCGGACAGACCAGCCAGTTTGGCCTAGCATTTAGATCAAAAGGCCGGACACGCTAAATTAATTAAAATGTTGTATATTAACCCAAGATATTTTGATTATTTAACATCTAATTCCGCCAAGCCCATTCCATCATCGGACTACAAGACAAACGGCGATGCGCCATCGTAACAATGTTGATATCCCACCCATACGCACAAAACGTTTTGGGAATACTTTCATTGTGCGTACGGCTAAGGAGTGGAATTCCCTGCCGGAGTCTGTGTTTCCTGATCGCTATAACCTGAGGGTCTTTAAGTCAAAAGTGAATAGGTTACTTCTAGGTAAGCGTGCTCCATCTTCGACCACATCATCACTTACCATCAGGTGAGAAGGTGGTCAAACGCGAGCCTATTATCAATAAAAAAAAACATAAATCTTAAGGTGATTGGCCAAATGTAAAAGGTCGGAAATCGTTTATTTTGACCGGACACGCATTCAAAAAGCCTAATTAGGTATGTCTGGCTTTATCCGGACGCCTATCAACGCTACATACGCTCCATGTAAAACACTGCTACTCAACTATGTCCAGTTGAAGAAGCCCATCCCAACATATTTATTTACTGGCTATCCGGCCTGGCTTCGCTCGGTCTCATTCTGCTAATTCACACAAATTCTTAATAAATTATTCTCATAAAACTTCCTCATGAATTACTCAATCTATTGGTGAAAAACGCATGAAAATCTGTTCAGTAGTTTTTGAATTTATCGCTAACTTACAGACAGACAGACGCGACGGGAGACTTGGTTTTATAATATGTATGGATGGTCGATTTGTACCTACGAAACGCGATAATCTGCAAAGTATACTCAAAATCTTAGTGAAGTAACCGACATAGTTCGTGAAGAAATCACGACACGGCACGGCACGGCGGCGCTTCACAAACTGCTAAGTAATAACGGCATAAAAATAAAAGAAAAATATACCTCCTTGCAACTTAAAGCAAGCAAACTAACTGGGATTTTTACAACAATTTTGCTTTAAAAGGCAAAAATTTACATTCCATCACAATATTTAACAACGAAAATCCAGAAGTCTTATTTTAAACCTTACATCTAAAAGGCAAGGTTCAAATTGAGATGCGTGTGCACACATGATGTATATGGCGGCGGTGCACTCATTAAAACGTTGTATTTTGAACCTTAACTTAAAGAAGATAAAGTTCAAACTAAGATGCGCGTGCGCATTTGCCATGTAGGGTGACGGTCCACGCACGGTAACGTTTACAAACCATTTCTTTCAATTAGCACAGAGATCACAATTATGACTGACGGTTTTAGGGTACCGTATGGACGTAAACATAAGGTACTAGAACCGATCGCATTTGTAAGTACATACTTTTTTTTAAGGATGGGAGTTCATCTAATGACTGCCTCTCTGATCAGGGCGAAGCGGGAGGGTGTGTCAGCGACTAAAACCCATTCGTATTCTATCATTTGCCCTTCGTGTTCCGACGCCGTGGTAACTCTTTCGAACAATTCCGCAACCTCGGGAGGGTAGGTACATACTTAAGGCGTCAACAAGCGCCAGAGACCTTAACGGAGTAAATTGGACACATGCTTTGCATCTGCGAGATCTATAGTTTAGTAGAAAAGTCCACAAACTACTCTTTGACTTTAAAATATGCCGTAGGTGCACTAAAATAAACATAATCAAATGACTCAGCATTCTAATAAAATACCGCGGCCCCGAAATGAGACGGACTCTGAAGGAATGGGGTAGGATTTAAGTCAGTAGAAGTTTGACACTCCCTTCCACTCTACCCAGAGCGGGAGAAGTCTTGACTATTTTCCTCCGAAAAAAATGTCTCTTAAGATAGATAAATAGTACACCGTGGACTACCTGCGTATTTATTTTCTCCTGTGTCAAATCCATCCAAAGATTGTCTGTAAAATATTGCTTTTAGCGATAAGACCGCCCATTGTATCACCCTTCTTAGTTGTAAAGTCCCTATTTGTTTTACTGTTATGGTGTACAATAAAGAATATATCTATCTATCTTAAGATAAAATACTCGGCATGAGTTTTGTTTTATTAGTCTCGCGTTTGACCACTGTCTCACCCGATTGTAAGCGATGATGTGGTCGAAGATGAAGCACGGTTACCTAGAAGTAACCTATTCACTCTTGACTTAAAGACCCCCAGGTTATAGCTATCAGGAAACACAGACTCCGGCAGGGAATCCACTCCTTAGCTGTACGCACTATGAAAGTATTCCCAAAACGTTTTGTGCGTAGGTGCAGAGGCGGGTAGCGACTTTGTTTTATACTATGTAAAGATTAACATTTAAAGAAACAGGAAATAAGACGGTATATGTGTAAATACGATACTCATTTACAAAGAAATCCCTTCGGGCGAAAGACAGTGGAATCACTCAGAAACTGACAAAAACTCCGGTAAAAAATTATCGCCAGATAAAGAAACGACACAAATTAACAAGCTTTCTTAAACACAGCTACAAGAAACACCACTTAACTATAATAAATAATTTATTATCATATCTAGTCAACTCATAATACTCGTGTCTTCAACTCTACGGGGCCCTCAAAACCATCCATTACCAGGGAAACCGGTCCACAATAAACGTTTGTTTGAATATCGAACGCGCAGTAGCCATCTTGTAAGTAAACAAAACAAAATGGCCGCTTGAACCTCCTTTCTGAGAATGAGGTCTTTTTTACCTTTTTTGTATATACGGATACGATGTCTTTGCATGGTTTTATGTGTATTAATGAGATAACTGCGACTGAGATAGTTGTGTTTCTGTTGTGGGTAAGTAGAGGTCTGAATATTTGGTGCAACTTGAAAATGAGAGTAATTATAGGTAAAACTCAGTCCGGGCCACGCAGCAAATAGCTTTAAATTCGTGCCTAAATAAACCTTGTCCGATCCAGCCTGACCCTATCTGCCCTATTTGGTAACAGAGGGTTTTAGATGTGCTGAATTTAGGGCTGCCATCCGTCCGGGTTTCCCCGGATTTGTCCTAGTTTGGAAAGCGTCCGGGGGCGACACATATTGGTCTTACGGGCACCAAAAAGCACGATCTCTGTATTTCGTCTTATTGTTTTTGTTACGTTGATTGACTAAAACCAATGTTACCAGTAAATAAAAACCATAATTAAACATCATTGTTTTTAGTTTCAAGTACAAAAATGTATTTTTCTACGGTGTCCGGGGAAAAATTGCGATTTTACCCAAATGTCCGGGGATTATGAAGTCTTTGTCTGGGGCCGGCAATTTTGGTGATGGCAGGCCTAGCTGAATTGAATTCTGTTGTTACAAAAATTCCAACACATCAGGCTACCTAGATATCTTAGCTCAAAGTAGCGAGATCTCCAGTTTCAAAGCAATGCTATACCACAACTTAAATAAGCTCGGTAAAAACATTTTGGTGACTTAAAGCTTTAGATAATAAGCTAGCTGGCAACTTTGGTTTTTTATATCTGTTTCCATCTCCGTAAAATCGAGTATTGAATATTTGGTAACAAATTCTATTTAAAATTTACTAAAAATAAACTGTTATTTATTACCGTTATACAACGTGTAACGGAAACCCCATATCTATCCAAAAGGACTGAAGACAACATCTGGTATGGAGTCTCTATGCAAAGTTTCAGCTCAAAATAAGTGACTCACAGAATTGACCCCAAATTATTAGTTTCATAATTATGTTTCTTGAATACCAGTAATAACAAACGTGTCACAGCACTATGAGGGTCATCACTTTCCACGTCACTTGCCAATAAAACGATAATACTCTTCGTTCTTCTTAATTTGAAAAATGCGGCTTCTGGTATCAATGTATTGAAATTTCTAATATGCTCCACACATGTAGACATAGGATTAGAAAACCCTTGCCATATCGTTTGTTATCATCCAAAGAAGCCGTGCACTCGGTATGTATATACCCTTTAAATTACACGTTGTATAATAAAAATATCATCATCATAATTTCTTTAGCCTTTTTCCAACTACATATGTTGGGGACGGCTTTCAGTCTAACAGCATGCAGCTGAGTACTAGTGTCGTTCATGGACTGACTGCCATTCTGACCTCCACAGCCCAGTAACTGGGTAACTTGGCTAGACCAGTGTCAAATTTACTGGCTTCTGACTACCCGTAACGACTGTCAAAGATGTCCAAATGACAGCCGGGACCAACGGCTTACGTGCTTTCTGAGGCACAGGGGTACTGCTAATTTACAAACTCCCCGAAAAACCCGAAAATGTAAAATAAGATAATATTACCCGAAAATGTAAAATAATATAATATTATATAGAATAAGAAATGTATTCCTTTTTATTGCGTTAGAATTTAAAATTTAAGGCAGTCTTATTCAAATCTTTACAATTTAATTTTAGTAATAATTTAATTTTAACCGATTTAATTTAATTTTGTAATACTATTTTTGTTTTTTAATGTTGAATGCTGGTTTTCCTGTAATTGGCGACTGTATATAAGACTAAGGCTGTTTGTTACTTATACCCACGAAATGCTAGCTGTTGGATGACCTTATTAATATTTTGATTTTGAAATAGCACTTTTTGCTCGACCTGGGAAGCGAACCCGAGACCTTGTGCTCAGCAGTCGCGCTTGCTACCACTTGACCAACGAGGTAGTCTGATAAAATAAAATATAAATCCGGTAATTTAACTTTTTACATAATGTTTGTTATGCATGTAGTACTTTTTTGTTTTTATTGATAATAGGCTCGCGTTTGAGCACAATCTCACCTGTTGGTAAGTCATGATGTGGTCGAAGATGAAGTACGCTTACCTAGAAATAACCTATTCAATCTTGACTTAGAGACTTAGAAAGTAATTTTTTGTTTCTAAGATTTGGTGCTGTGATATCTCAAAAATCAAGATTTTAGTGCCCAAAGCCCAAGATTTATACTCAAAAATCAGATGTGTTAGAAAACTTTCCGCGTATTATTTTTATTCAACGCACTGAACATCTTAAATAATGGATATTGTAGTCAATAGAACTAAAATAAAAGAAATATATTAGTAAACTAGTGTAATTAATCAAATCGTGCCCGGTTAAACCCTACTTTTAAGTTTGGAGTAGGAGATCATATTTTCAGTTACTGCAGTAACTGAAAGATTCAAGCTTCTTATTTTCTACAATACATCTCTTCATTGGCAGGAAAACTGGTTTTGGTGGGCTCAAAAATGCTTATTCAGGGAAATTAATATCGAAGTATTCTACTCTAACTTTGTAATGCCAAAAAAATCTGGGTTTCCATGAACCTAAGAAGAGTAATTGCACAAAATACGAGTTTGTTTTAAATCTTGTGAAGACACAATTTAGTCCTTGCTGTCATAAGAAGATCGTGTATTACCATTTGTGAAGCGGAAACTTAGCCAGAAAGCTTTTTATTCTGTAAAAGACTATCTTGCGGACCAAAAGCTTAGGATTGAGCTGCTCCAATTACATTTGTTGTTATTCTGTTTTGTCTTATAACTCATTTCTTATTTTATTTATAATAATTATTTCATATACATTTTGACATGACAATAGGTACCTATTATTAACTTTTTGGCGTAATATATTTTTTGTAATTTTTTTTGTGTTCTCAAAAGCTATTTTGAGAATGGGAGAGCAATGTGGGATAACAACGAACATTAGTAGAGTACCGCACTGTTTGGCAGTTTGAGTGCTTTATACGGCCCACCCAAATGTCGTTACTTTGGTATTGTTCGTCAAAGTTGAGCTATGCGATAACTGACAAATGCTTGCACTGTTTGCACGTTTTTGTCTTCTAAAGGGCGCCACAGACATTTATAAACCACCTCTCATATAATTTGATCACTACAGATTGTATGGACTTTAAAAGAGACATTGACCTCTGAGTTTGCTTCTGTGTGTGTTTTTTTCTCAGAGTAGGCAGTTAGGAAACACTGGCCTCATCTAGTTTACATTTACGAAAAAAATGATGTGTGAAAATGTTATTTATAAACATCATTATTTCATTATTGTTGTTTCCCATAAACCGAATCTGGTAATAATCAGACCTCGGTAAAATACGGTTAGATTGAAAGCCGTCGCAAACTTATATGGGAAAATGTATGGCGTATTCATTGCGTTCGTATTTGAATTTTGTATTTTGAATGTTAAAACAACAGTCTCCCTCCGTGTCAGACTGTCAGTAGAAGTTCTATCTTTGTAATAAACTTAAAAACTATTGAACAGATTTTCATATGGTTTTCACCGATGGATTGAGTATTTTATAAGGACGGTTTAAGTGCATATTGTATTTGGGTTTTATGTGAATTAGCAGAATGAGACCTCATAGTTCCGACTCCTATTACCACGTGGTTTTGAAGTCATTTAATATCACAATCAGAAATTACAGGATAGTATAGTTTAGTCACTTTAATTCAGAGTGCTCTATCGGAGAAAAATCTCTTGATTAACACACGCCATTAATCTTACTTACATTTGTAAGCCATACATTCATCTGTTCCTAATTTAAAACGCATACACTGAATATTTCCACGTACTAATAGAAACGTACGCACCAATTTGTTTGCCCCGTAAAAATGAACGCACCTCGGATCACTCTAATGGCAAATTCGTGACTCCCAGAATGCATTCCGGTGCAATAAAAACAAATATAGTTTCTAACACAACAAATAAAATAGAAAAAAATGCCGCCATATTTGAATTCATCGAATGCACGTTCTACGTCGCCGAAATCTTTATAGATAGGTTTCGTGCGTGAGGTAACACAGTTTTGAAGCGATAGACTTTTTTTCTTGTCTATGATATGTTTACGAGAGCTGTTTTTTTTAAAGTCAACTCGTTCATTCATTCATTCGTGGTTTTATTTGACGTTTGGTTGGTGGGGTTAAAAAAAACATTTGTTGCGTGCGGTTTATGTACTCATGGTGGGTTTTTTTGCTCTAAGCTTTGCCATGTGGAAGCATGTATTTATTTTTATCGTAGTGAAGGATTTAAAATTTGAGAGGCTGCAGTTTTTTTTTATAAACGTGCGTAGAGTTTTATTCTGAAATGCTTAGGTCTTATGTGATCTCTCCCTAACAATGAATGGTTTGTTAGAAGGAAACTTAAAAGTTTGTCTTGACATAATAGTTGTGTTTAGTGTGGTGTAGTATAAAGAAATGAATTAATTAACTTAAAGATTATAGGTACATGCTGGTTTGTGGTTACTAAAAATTTTCTTTGGGAAAAACGGTTATTTATGAACCTTCAGAAGTTAGTGCATGGTCTCTATCACAGTCGTTTCCTATGGAGATCTACTGTTAAGACTCTACAGGAATTTAATTGAAAAAAAATATATTGATCAAAATAAATAACATTTAGGAATGAAAGTGAATAAACGTAGATAGATGGGTCATTTTCACAAAAAGTGTACATTTGTGTTTCGGGTGTGTCCCACAACTTTAGTATATTTTTTTAAGAATAATATCCATGTTTGAGAAAAACAAAACTAAAAATAAGAATCTGTGGTTAGTTTTGACCAGTATTATATATTGTTGCTACTTAAAAACATAGTCATAATACCTTAATTTTTAAAAATACACGTTTAAGGTAGCCATTTTGACGCTGTCCCACTCCCATTTTCATTCAAACAACGTAAGTTTTATTTATGTTGCTGACCTAAATATAATAATGTGGTTGATATTTTGAAAAGTATAGTTATGCACGATTTGTTATAAAATTACAGCAATAGTCTAATGTGGCACAAAATATTTAAATAATTTAATCTTTGTGAGGACATAAACTGGTTAAAGTGGAAAAGTCCCTTCCGAAACGGCATTTTTTGTGAGATACTGCAATCAAAACTATCATATGACATTTTTGTTATCGATTGGCAATATTTTTTACGCTGTCAACGGGTTTCTATAAGTAATTCGGTCATTTTGACGGCGGCCGGCAAACGAACAACTACATCTCAGCAGTGGTCCAATTTTGATGTTCCAGAGCCGAAACCAATTCCAACGTAAGTTTACAAGTTTAATCCTTGCAAATTATTTTGATATCTTTATTAGCTTTCTGTGAACATAAATTGATACCAGGCTTGTTGTTCTAATGTGTTAGTTTAAACTAATTATAACAAAAGTGTTTAAAGTCAGCGTTCCGTTACTTCCATTCCGTTATCAAAACGTCGGTAACGTAGAAATGGAATTGAAATGTTTCGGAAAGAAATTCTTAGGAAGATGATACATTATGTTTGTAGTACTGGCAATATATTTATTTATAATAATTTAATTTTTATTTTTAATTCAAAGTGACGACTTTCAAATATAATCCGTGACGTCCTAAATGGGTCACTTAGTTAAAAAAAAACACAAACACTTATATTGTTATATTTTGAGTTTTTGCTAAATACGTATGTAGTTGTGTATAATAAATAAGTGTATTTATATGTGTTTATTTTGATAATATTAAATATTGTTGAAATGAATGTGTTCAAAATTACACAAATGTATGCATTTTCACGATATTATTTGAATTGGTTGACTATGTGCAGCTGTGAACGTCGTTTGCCTAAAATATAATAATGATGATGATTGTGTATGTAACATAAGCATTTTTTTTTCAGGTACTTTACCTACCTAGTAAAAATGGTTGTCCTAGCAAACGTTGATAAATTTCTAAACAAAAATGATTTTATGTTATTGCAAGAATCAATATGGCCGTGGTTAATAACTCATTTCCGAATTATGGAAAAATGTTTCGGCTGTGGATTTCCCACCAGTTTAATCCATAAACCATACCACTTTATTGTATCTGATAATACAAAAGTGAAGAATTTAATAAATGTTGACTTTTTTTGGTGTCAGCAATGTACATTTCATACCATATATGATCACTACTGCGAAGATGATTGTGATTATTGTAACTAATTTTTAATACATGGGTACTGCATTTTTCAATACCGGCAACGGTTATAATGTACCTGATATTTTGCTGTAGGATGTAGGTTCATTTTTCAACACAGGATATTTTGTTCACGTCGTATTTTATATTGAACAATTAATTTTTTTTTTTTTGTTTTAAAGATGCCACTTACGCCAGCCGAGAGAATGAAAAGATATCGGGAAAAATTAAAGAAAGACCCTGAAAGGTATGAAGAGTATAAGAAAAAGGATTTGAATAGAATAAAATTAAGGAATAAGAAAATAACGGAATTATCAGGAGAAGAAAAGTTAGATCAAAGGAAAAAATGGAGAGAACAGAAAAAAAAGCGGAAAGCGAGAAAGGCTGACATTGAAAATATCAAAAGTAAGAATAAAGAACCTACATCCTCCGAAGCACCTTCCAGTAAATGTATGAATAAAAACCATTTAATTACTATTAGAAAATTGCGGCGACTGTACAAAACTGCGATCAATAAGAATAAAGTGTTGAATAATAGAATACAAAAAGCAAGAAAGAAAATTTATTGTTTGAAGGTAGCAAATAGGAAACATATAGACAATTTGAATGATATAATATTGAAAATGCAAGCAAGAGAAGAAGTTATGGAAAGTGCTCTACGCTCATCTTATAATAAATCGAGAAGCCAAGCAGATAAACGAGTATTAAAATGTGTTGCCAATACCGTTGCAGTGAAGAACAATAGGTGTAAATCATACGTTGCAAAACTCTTAGGATTACGTCTTAGTCTTTAAGGTGGAACCTCCACGGTAGCCCGCAAAATTCAAAGTTTTTTGCAATTTCAAGTCAGAATTAGGTTATTATGTTGATTAAAGTATGATTCGCTGGCGTAAGAATTATGTATTTTCAGAATTATACCTACTCGTAACCATTTAAGTCACTAATAGAACTTCATAGGGCCAGGTCACCGGACTTATGGAGTTATTTTACTTATTTGAATGGTTATAACTCTAAAAAAACATACTTCTTACGCCCACGAATCATACTTTAATCAACTGACAAAATATACTGATTTGTAAATTGGAAAAAAAACGTAAGAAAATTTGAATTTCGCGGGCTACCGTGAAGGTTCTAACCTAATATATTATTTCCAATTCTTAGAATTGGAGTGCGAATATATCATGTTGAATAAGGTGTAAAATGTTCAATTTTATTTTGTATTATTTTGATCTCATTTACTTGATAATGTGTAATAGTCTTAAGAATTCTATTCCGTGACAGGAACAATCAATTCCGTGACTGTCCTATTTTTTATTTTGTTTTAAATGTTATTTTTAGAGCGAAACGTTATTTAATTATTATTAGATGTTGATAATTGAGAGTGTTTTCATTTGATTAATCTAATTAAAAAAGAGTTTCTAGATAAATGTTAATTGAGAAAGATACCAAAAAGTATTGAACTATTTTGGTCCAAAGAGTAACAGAATGGAAATTAAAATGTTGATAATATGTATGTGCTATTGTTGATTTTATGTTTCATCTGTTTTGTATTAAAGTACATAACAACGTTAACCAATTATATTATTTGATAAAATCCAAACGAGTTTTATTTAATTTCTATAGCCGACAACTATTTGTTTCGGAACGGAACAAATTTTGTTTCCCAGGGGCAAAAAAGTAGTTGTATTTGAGGATATAAGCCTGATTAAGTGATTTTATTATAATATTCAGATTGTGAAAAGATTAGTTTTTATAAAAATAATAATAAAAAAACCAACTACAATAAAAAACAAAAACTGGCATTTTTCTAATAGTGTACACTTTTTTTGAAAATGACCCAGATAGGTATAATATACTTTATTGTTCATCAATAATTGAAACACAAATAAAAATATTGCTAAAACTTTGATTACAATGGTAGTCTTTACAACATTTTAGTTACACTGGCGGACAAAATCGATGGGCCATTTGTCAGGCACTGGACTGGTAGGCATGTGCGCACAGGCGTGCATGTCGTTAATTAAATTGATGTTGTGTTTTAATTTATTGTACTAACAATAGGTTAAGTTTTTTACTAACACTCTATAGATCAATGGTCTGACACAAATAAAAAAAATTACAAGCCCTAATTAAAACGCATATACATAATATTATACTTGTGATAAAACTTTTCCTTAAATATGTTATCTACTAAGTCTAATAAGTATGCACCTGCCATGTTATCTCTTCATCACCCATGGTTTACTGGTAGAGAATGCCTAAGGTCCAACTTTGTAATTTCGTGTTGCATAAAGTTTAAACAAATAAAGTGCTTATTATGCAAATAATATTTCTTATTAAAGGGAATCAAGATTGTTTTGAAAGTCTAGACATCCACTAATAGCTGCGACAGTAAACCATGTAAGTTGCTCTTTAGAGGTCAGAATCACACAGATTTGAAATGACATCACTGCACCGTAGTACAGTATGCAATCCTCCTTACAAGTTGCCCACCAATAACAATTAACCCACACCAGTTTTCCTTCCCCGAACTACCTAATACTAAATTACGTAGCCTTACGGACCGTATCATCGCTCAACTATGCGAAACATTGTTGCTTGTACGTGATTCTAACGTAAATAACGCGTACATTGAGCAAGGAGCACGTACGGGCGACTGTTAACCGGTTAGCTTTTGCTAATAACCGCTACAAAGTTATAGCCGCTACTTTGTTAATGTGATCGTTGTTTTGAAGTGATTAACGTTTTTTTTTAGTGTTTTAATAATTTTTTCTATACTAATATTATAGAGACGTAATTTTTTTTTGTAAGTTTATAAGCTTGTATGTAGGGGGTAATCTCCGGAACTAATGACACCATTCTAAAAAAAATTTTTTGATAGTAAGGTGCATTATTGTTGAATGCTTATAGGTTATAAGTTTTTCGTAATTCACGCGGACCAAGTCGCGGACGTATTTTTTATTTTTTATTTTACGAATGAGTTCGCTTTTGACCTCGATTATACCTGATGGTAAGTGTAAGATGAGGTCTACGATCAAACGAGCGAGCCCAGAAAATGCCTATTCACTCTTGCTTTAAAGGCTGACGGGTCATATGTGGCAGGAAACACAGAAGCCGGCAGAGAGTTCCAGACTTTGGCTGTGCACACAATGAATGTTGAAGCTAGCTTTTTATAGTAATCTCCTTCTTAATTTGCTGCGCCCAATCATTCGATCATTACGATCATTATCTAAAATCTATACTTAATATTATAAAGCGGAAAAGTTTGTTTGTTTGTTTATTTGCTTGAACGCGCTAATCTTCGAAAGTACTGGGTAGATTTGGAAGCAATTTGGTATGGAAGTAGCTTGAAGCTTGAGGAAGGTTATAGGCTACTTTTACGCGACTGCAAAAAAGGAGAGTTATGTTTTTACCGGGATAGAATCCACGGGAGCGAAGCCCCGCGTGCGTACTAGTAATGTATATCTCGTTTGTACCTAGCACCTTTTTTTTCTGGTTGGAAAAATCATCGAATGACTTCTCTCGCTCTGGGTTAAGCGGAAGCAAGTGTCAGACTTCTACTGACTAAAAACCCACCCGGTCCCCTCAGCTGCCATTAAGTTCCGGGGCCGCGGTATCTCGTTGAACATTCACGCGACCCCGGCAGACAATGGCCTTATGGGGCCCCGATGTACCTACCACCTAAGTTCACATTGTGGAATGCAAATAAATGTATTGAGTATTGAAGTATCAATTATAGTTAGATTTCGAATGACTATCTTGTTAACCCCTCAACTAAGTTAAATATACTAGGCATTACTGTAGTGGGTGGGGTTCGAACCCGCGCCCTCTCGATCGCAAGTCCTACACTGAGGCCATTAGGATATTGGCGCTTAATTAATAATTACTTTTTTCAAGTAACAGAATGAACTTCTAAGTTGAGGCAAATGCTTGTACCGTTTGAACAGGCCCACTTATTTCTCTGTTGATTTTTTTTTTAATTTATAATAGGCTCGCGTTTGACCACCATCTTACCTGATGGTAAGTGCTCATGTGGTCGAAGATGGAGCACGCTTACCTAGAAGTAACCTATTCACTCTTGACTTAGAGACTCCCAGGTTATCGCGATCAGAAAACACAGACTCCAGCAGGGAATTCCACTCCTTAGCAGTACGCACAATGAAAGTATTCCCAAAACGTTTCGTGCGTATGGGTGGGATGTCCACCATGTAACGATGGCGCTTCGCCGTTTGTCTTGTAGTCCGATGATGGAACGGGCTTGGCGGAATTAGATTGTGTAATTCCATCGCACACTCCCCGAAATGTAACCGATAGAAAACCGATAGACTTGCAACTTGCTTGCGTGCAAGCAGAAGCTTTAATAACCGGTGTAAGCAGCACGATTTTGACCCGTTTATAACAAGTGTGATTGCAGCCAGAGGACGCCTAAGCCTTGATTTTTTCAAAAATAATTAATATCTGTAGTTACTGTATTGTATGTGTTATTTATATCTGCTATCTATTTAGTTATTTTGAATATTGTATTTATGATATGGTTATATTAAGAAAACACCTTTTAAGTGTTCAATTTAAGATTATCCTGCCTCTAAACATGAGGACTTTTAATTGGCTCACTGTCTACTATACTATATATTTTCTGTATTTAATAGCTATTTGTCCTCCATGCTTCTTGAATAAATAAAATATGATTTTTTTTCATGCATAGGTATTAACTACTTCCTATTTTTTTTTATTCGCTAATAGGTTCGCGTTTGACCACCATCTCACCTGATGGTAAGTGATGATGTGGTCGAAGATGGAGCACGCTTACCTAAAAGTAACCTATTCACTCTTGACTTAAAGACCCCTAGGTTAGTCTTGTGCCTGCTCGGTCATTTTGGAGATTGCTCCGTACTAGTTCATTTCGGACGGTGAACTAGTTCATTCTATTTGTTCTAATAGCTCTATTCGGTCTTCGCTCTCGGCGGTCCTTAACTCCTTAGAGCATAGCGCGGACCACAGAGCAAATACGCTCTTTAAAGGTACTATCAAAGACATCGTATTTATGTATCTCTGTATTACCACAGCGTAAAAAGCTGACATAATATTAGGATTATGTATAATTTAAACAGAAATATTTTTTACCATTCAAATGTGAATCTGAAACGTTTCTCATTCATTCAGACACAGAATGAATTCGTATGACGTTTCTGTCAACCAATCAGTGACTGTATTTTATTTCTCGTTCACACGTTACGATCGCACAGTTTAGAATGTACGAGTACGAAAAGAGCTATTAGAACTATTAGAACGATTACAAGTCAGCGTTCTGAAACGGTTCTTTTAGTACAGTGCAAAGATTCGGCTCCAATTCGTTCATCGTTCACGTACTACAAAAGACTACCCTAGGTTATAGCTATCGGGAAACACTACACAACTACACTATGGATAGAAAAACACGAACCCTAATACCCAGTAATTGGTTAACACGATACCCCTAGGCAAGTCTAAAACAGATTTACTGGCTTTTGACTACCCGTAAATATTGTCAAAAATGTATTGACATTTATGTCAGCTGGGACCATCGGCGTGACAAGGTTTCTGAGACACGTGGGTATCACCGCCACCTTCCAAACTCCGGGCTACTACTGAGAAATTCCTTAAGCCTGCAATACATGTTGGCCGAGCGTAGGCCAACGCGAGCGTTGGCAAATAGGTACAAGGCAAGAAATAATGTCCACACGTTCGTCGAACGCCAATGCAGACGACCAATGTAGAAGAGGGTCTGTAGATCTGCCCACACGTTGGCCGAGCGCAGGCGAGCGCCTTTGATTTGTGACCAACAAATCGGTTGTCTGTAAAGTCGGTTTACTGACGATAGTTGAACGTGACAACGTCATAAGAAAATACTGATGGAATGGTTGCATTTTTAAAAAGAAAATTTTAATTTTACATCACTATTACTGCACTTCTCATGACAATAGAAGAATCCCTACACAGTGACGTCATCTCTTACCGTTTTTTGATAGCCTAGTACTTGACTCGTTGAGTCATACATAAATGTCAACTTGTAGATCCAATTTGATTTGCTTTGGAACGCCTCAGAGCGAGGTAACGCCGCATGAGTCATGTATTTTCGTGCGTGCAGCCAGCTTCATCGAATTATAAGACGTTGTCACGTCAAAACCGACACCGATCCGAAGTGAGGCAAGTGATCACGAGCTATGGCGAGCGAAGACAAGTTGCACCAAATGAGCTCTATACACGTTGGCGCTGGCCTTCACTCGGCCAACTAGGCAAGTGTCACCAAGCGATAGCAAGACAAGGCAAATATACCGTCTACATGTTGGTATTGGCCTTCACTCGACAACGCTCGGCCAACATGTATTGCAGGCTTTACAGAAAAACCCCCTAGCACTTTTTACCCGACCCTGAACCGGGCCCGAGACCTTGTGCTCAGCAATCGCGCTTGCGATTACTCGACCTCAGGCAGTCTTAAAACTGTCCTACTACTAAGTAATTCAGTTTGACGATGCATAAGCGGTCACTATCGAAATATTTAAAAGTTTTTTTTTACCCTGGCTGAAAACGTCTCTAAATCAAACAAATTCACTTCCCCATATTTTTAAAACAAAATCCCGCCGTCCAAAGGTGAGAAAACACAGAGTAAATCACAGGAAGAGGAAATAAATCAATATGGCTTCCATATTTTTTACTTTAACTGTTCCTGAGCTTATAGGATTAGCTGGGCCTAGTTTGTGTGGGGCGGGTAATCCCCGAATGAACATCTGGACCAATTCTGTTAATAGCTAGTTTTTAAGGGTAGATAGAAATAAGGTAAGAATTCTATTTTATGGTACTGGATTTATATAGTGAAATAAAACATTGAAATTAAAAAAAAATATTGCACTCCGGGAGTGCCGGCAGAAGTGAAAACTTGAATATGCATTTTTGATATTTTGGAATGGTTAGGGAATAATTTTGCACGAATTGCTTTAATTATCAGTATAAAAGTACTATCATTTATGTGGTAGGATACAATATTTATTTATTGCGCTATCGTACACAAACATGACAATTTATATTACATTAAAAAGTTTGCGCAGGCATACATTTTCGCCGCGCCGTAGAAAGAGAGGGGGATACTTTCTCTCCTACGCCGCGCTGGCTGTCCGTCTTACGAATTTTCGATCAGGGACACGTGACCCTGACGCGAGTTTAACATTTTTTACCCATTACAAAAAAGTGCACAACGCCGCTAAAGAAGTTTTCACTTCAAAAAACACTGCTAAACCTAACTATGTACATAAAAAAAAAATAAAAAAAAAACTTTAAATACTTATAAAAAAAAACTTCAGTAAACCTTTTATTAATTTCAATGTTTTATTTCACTATATAAATCCAGTATCATAAAATAGAAATCTACATAAATAATGTGGATGAATAAATACTTAAGAAGCATATTTATAGGTAAGAATGAATGTAAATATTAACAGCCGAATGGGTCGACGATCTTCAAGGTAAGCAACACTTGTTGAGGTTAGTCCGTAGATGAGTGACCATCATGCAACATATCGAGATTCCATCTCACCATCATTCATCATTTGAATCCAGTTAGACTAGAAACCGACCCCGACATAATTGGGAAAAGCTAAGCAGACGATGATGAAGATATTTTCAACCGACGACAAAAAGAGGAGGTTATCAATTCAACGCGTATATTTTTTTTTTTTTTTTATGTATGATCATCGAGTACTCGAAGACGGCTGAACCGATTTGGAAAATTCTTTTTTGTTCGAATGGGTTATACTTCGAAATTGGTACCATTATCACCAAAGTCAGGATCTGATGATGGGATCCTGGAGAAATCGAGGTAACTCTTCAAATATTATAGGCACACCTATGGCGTTTTGGGTATTTCTTACAGTAACTTGTGCAGTTGCTCTCAAAAAGTACCATTTGGGGAAGTGGAACTGATGATGAAGACCACAGATGGCCGCCGAAACTACTCAATAATAAGTATTGAGTGGATTGCGATTCAATTACTTGAATATGGATGTTACGCACTTTATGCTCGTCACAATGCATATGGTGATGTAGAGCTGATGGTGAAGTACCAGGAGAACTCCTCAACAATTAACGGCCCAGCATTGGGAAAAGCAATATTTTGTAAAAGGTTATAAGTAGTTGACATTTAGGCTCTTGTAACTAGGTAAATTAAAAATCATCCAACTAAAAAGAGTGAAATAAAAACTTTTTAACAAAAAATTAAACCGACTTCCAAAAAACACTGCAAAGTGAAAAATAACTTTAATTTCGGAAGTCGGTGCCAAAAACGAAAAAACAAAACTAAAGACACCGACTACCGAAATTAAAGTTATTTTTCACTTTGCAGTGTTTTTTGGAAGTCGGTTTAATTTTTTGTTAAGTTAATTATATGACTAAAACCATTTCTTACAAATGCTACAAAATATGCAAACAAATCTGTCACTGTCAAGAGTTTTCCCGCCAAAAGAAAGCTTCCCGCCAGTTCAGTACTGTCAAAACTGACCAGAGACAAAAAAAAAACATTCTAAAATGCAAAGGCAATCTTGTGTCCTTGTAACAAGAGCTTCAATTTTGAAGTAAGCTGTAAAAAGGAACTTGCGGAAAGAGTTTTTATTGCTAATACATAATTCAATTGTTGCTGTTTATGAATAAACGTGGGAAAGGAAGGAGCGTTAGTGAATGAAGGAGTATTTGCATGGAAGAGGTCGGTTTACTGTTTCAGAAACATAATAAATTTTATACATTGTCGCTTGAAATGTGGTCTATGTAAAAGTAATAGCTGGTGGAAATTGTTGAACTATTGGAATATCCTGTTTCATTCAGGAATAATTTAATGTATAAATAACTAGGTATGTACATTTATTTAGTCACTAGCTGTTGCCCGCCAGGTTGTTAGCATGGAAATCTAAATACTATTTGGGCGTTATTGATATCAAAATTTTCACAGTTATCATATTTGTACATTTTCGTTTTCATTCGTACGCATAATTATAACAAACATACAAGAAGAAGGAAAAGGAAAAGAAGAAAAGGTACAACAGCGGTGCTCATTTCATATCACCAGCATTTTTGCGAAAGGAGAGACGATAAAAGAGGTAGAATATATTGACATTTGAATACTTACGTTTCAGCTCTAAGAAAGTTTTAGTCCTACTATCTACCTACTCTTAATATACTGCGACCTAAAATAAGCTTAAATCAAAGAATATAACTTCATAATAAATTATTCTACATATAATAATCAAGTCACAAGTAACAGAAAAAAAAACATTAAATTCTGCATACCATCCAAGCGAACTTATATTCAACCATTTCGCATGAAATTGCACAGTATTATATTACCAAAGACAATCAACTCGACAAACAAAAGCAAGACACCTTACCACCGAGTTCCCACGAAAAAGTTACAAACGCAAATTACTGAACGATTACTACACGAAGTCGTGAATGACTCTGCAGGTGTCTATACTACGTTAGAAAAAAACTAAACAAGTAAACAAAACACAGTAAAACCTGTCATAGACACGTGCGTCCTTTGCGGCCAGAAACAATGGCATTATCGGCTGTCCTTTGCTTGTGACAAAAAGTTAGACAAAACCATAGACATTGACTTTTGGCGCGTATTTTTATTGACTTGTTACTCGTTCTCACGCGATTGTAGTAAAATTTTTAAATTTCGAACTATTAGGGTTCCATAAAGTAAAGATGCTCAATTCATCTTCGTCATAATCTTTTTTTGACTTTTTGGCTTTAATGAAAAAATATAAACAAAAGCTTTCTATTGGTGAAAAGTTGGAATTACTTAGTTGTTGAAATAATTAATTTACTCATTGCCTTTGATAAAAGTAACTTTTCTTTCACTTGGGGTATCGAAAATACCGAAATTTTATAGATATCAATTATATTACGTATTTACTGGCTATTTCTTCGATGTCATGTCGTTAGTGTGGGAGGTCTTTCCCGCGTTAATTCCGATTCCGCGGGTATTCCGAAATAAAAAGTCTATCATCTAGTGAAAGACAGATTAAAATCGTTTTAGCCGTTTCAGAGATTAGCTCGGACAAACAAACAGACAATGTTTTAAGACATTTTTGGTTTTTAGTGTCTGTTTACATATAATAAGAAACACAGTTTTTTCAGGTCTGTGTGCCTTCCGACCGTACAAATTCAAAATGATTATAGTTGTGTATTTTAAATCACGGATTTGAGAGACTGCTTGAAAAGTAATATGTTTTGTTGGTCTTAGTAGTGGTTAAGAAATGTATAAATTTAGAATAAAATACATGTGAGACACATCAAGTTATGTTTATCTTATGCTAATGTTCATGTACCTATATTATGGGTTTAATTAAGTAATAATTGCTTGAAATAAACGATATTTTAAATTTAATAAAAAATTGTTGGCACGACCAGTCTGTTCTATTGTTAACGCGTCTACGGTTTGGTCTGACAGCGGAACCATAGACAACCAAATCTGCTTACGTCAATCCTTTTTTCTAATCGTCTTCCGTCTCCTAATCCTCTAATCTTCCACAGGTGGATTGGTTATCCAATTTGAAAGGATTACAATATTTACAACGAAACCCATGATTGGCACATCTGTGTTGTTTTAAATGAGTTAAAACTTTTTGTAGGAGAAAGATTTTTTTTGATGTAGGACTAATAATAATTACTTATGATAAGATTATCCAGTATTGCATAATATGTGGCTGGATATAGTGGCTTATGTATTTTTTATCGAATCTTTGAAATCACTTGGTAGATTTTGATGAAATATGGAATGGACATAGCTTTAACTTTGATTGAGGAAGGTATAGACTACTTTACCCTACTACAAAAGAAGGATGGTTATGTTTTTATCTTGATCAAGTTCACGGGAGCGAAGCCGCGCGCGTCTGCTAGTAATTAATTAATAAAAATATCAAATAAAAATATTTGATTATCACATTAAGATGTCATAAAATCTGTTTAAATCTCGTCCTCGCAAAAACTCCCCTACACCAATAGCTCACTCGCTCCATAACTCTATTCTAAACTATAAATCTTTACGTAAAATAATAACATACAAACGCTACGCGACGCGGGACCACCTCAGTGCCCGGATCCTTCGACACACGTGCGCATACGCATATACGAGTAATACTGTGGGAGCTATCGTGTCAAGTTACAACGGCCGCGTTTTGTTCTGCGTTTATAGTTAGTACTTTGTGCAGGAAAAAATGATGTAAATAGTTCAATTTAAGCGTCATTAGTCCACTGGTTAAGGTGTGAGACTTGTGATCGAGAGACCGCGTGTTCGGACCCTACTCATTGCAGTATTTCCGTGAACATACTCCAGACACAAGCCTATTTAACTTAGTTGGAGAGGCTAAATCTTAAAAAAAAAAAATTCAATGCACAAACAAAAACGTATAAAAGATTTTCCGGTGTTATAAAAAGATTTTCTTAATCGTATACCTATCTATGTATTTGAATTATCGGGGCTCGCTGCCTGCCGGAAAGTTGCGGAATTGTTCGAAAGAGTTCCCGCGTCCTCGGAACACGAGCATATGACGGAACACGGATGGGTTTTACTAAAACCCAGTTTTAGTCAGTAAATATCTGACATACCCTCCCGCTTCGCCCAGATACAATCTGAAAATACCTATGTATTTCCAGATTGTATCTTTTGCAAACATTGTGTTGGCGGGTACCTAATTGAGTGTGTTCTTAATTGAGTTTTCAGGGGAAAATCATGAAATGAAATAACCGCTCTTAGTGGAGTGGAAGGGAATGACAGACTTATATTGACTAAAAACTGACCCTGATCCTTCAGTGGCCGTTAATTTCAGTGGCCGCGGTATTTCATTAGGACATTCATGCGACCATTGAGTGCGTTCCTTGTGATGCGTTTTACTAGAGCTATGTATGTAATTTTTTAGAGGTGTTATTTGGTACTGAAAAACACGGAAAACGTCTGAAATATTAAAACTCTTAAATTATTTAAATATATAAGAAGGTTACTAATATAAAAGCAGCTGCTTTGAAAAGACGGAAAGATGACAGTTCTAGCTCTCACTGTTCCAAATTCAAAACAAGTGACAAAAGTGACAAGTCATAAACGATACGATTGTCTCCGAGTTTTTTTTTTCGGACAAGCGTGGGAAGCTTGCTCGTAATAAATAAATCACCTTTATTTAATTGCGTATCTTTTTTTTCGGGTTAATATCAACAAATATGTCTTCTGGGTGGAGCCGAAGGGAGTGTAAGAATTCTACTGACTAAAACCACCCTGTTCCTTCAATTTCGCTTGTGTTCCGGGGCCGCGGTTTTGTCTTGAGAACATTCCCGCAAGCCCGATAGGCAATGGACTTATCCTACCTATGTGCTAACTGCTTTTTGAGGCGTGCGTGTTCGATTAATCGGCAATTCATCCAAATAACCGATAACAACTCACGCAAAAAGGACATCCTTATTTAAAAATAAAAACAACAAAAAAAAACTTCTAATCTCTGCCAACTGCAACGGAACATTTCGAGGACACTCGAAGATTCAAATTTCGAATTGTCATTTTTTTCCTGCCAGCATCAAATTGCGACATTGCCCTTTTGCTGAATGAGTAAGATGGCGGGAGATATGTAGATTGTATTCATCGGGAATTTTATTGATTTTCATCCTTTTCATCAGCGATATGAAGTGTGAGCGCGCATAATGAGTTGTTTTGTTAAATAATACAGTCTTAACGATCCTTTTGAATAAATAAAGATAATGTGTGTTACTTTGGGTTGTTTCGCACATGACATGATTATTTGAATCGATAATATAATAAAATTGCGGTTCGGACACACACTACGGATAAGCTCCCACCTATACGCACAAAACGTTTTGGGAATTGTTTCATGGTGCAAAGATCCCCTGCCGGGGCCGGTGTTTCCCGATAGCTATAACCTGGGGTCTTTAAGTAAAGAGTGAATAGGTTACTTCTAGGCAAGCGTGGTGGAGGCAGGGTGAAATGGTGGTCAAATGCGAGTCTATTAACAATAACAAAAAGCTTGGAGGAATGTTAGAATATGTTGCTTTCTATTTCATAACGGGTCTCAATATTATCAAAAGCCGAATATTTTCTGAGAACCTAATTTCACTTTTTTTTATTTCATACGAGTCACGAAGTCGTAAAGCTTAAAAGTTGATGATTAGAACGAGAAAGCCTGCATAGACAGTGACGTTAATGTATATTTTATACAGCTGATATAGACAAAAGCGTTTGCGCGATAGAAAAAGATATAATTCGGTATTCGTATTAAGGTCGCCCGGTCGTGGCTAGTGTTGCCCAAACGAGAGTCTCGCAAGAGTCTTGCAATTAGCGATTATCCTATTGCTATTTATTAAACGGTAGTTGAGATCTCAGAACAATGTAACAGAGTCTGTTACATTGTTCTGAGATCTCAACTACCGTAATAGGATAATCGCTAATTGCAAGACTCTTGCGAGACTCTCGTTTGGGCAACACTAGTCGTGGCTAAATAAAAACAGCCTCACGGGTTAATTTGGTGACATGAAGCTACCCGAAACTGTCAAATTTTCCCAATCAACCTTGGACCTAATTTTGTTTAATAATAAAGTTGAAAATCTGTTCATACTTATATCATTCCTCCGTGGCTCAGCACGTATGTCATTTAAGGATGGATAGAAGCCAGAATATTTGACACCAATCTTGCGAAGCACTTGCAAGTGTCGTGTTACCCAGCTACTGGATAGTAAATAGAAAATAGTTTATTCAGGAACTATTATAAATTCGAAAGTAACTCTGTCTGTCTGTGTGTTAAGCAATCACGCCTAAACTACTGAACCGATTTCAATGAAATTTGGTACGGACATAGTTTAGAGCCTGAGAAAGGACATAGGCTGCTTTTTAATGCGAAAAAGGGGCTGTAAGGGGTTGAAATAGGGGATGATGGTTTGTATGGAAATTACGTCATTTTTAAAGCTGGAAGCTTGATACTTATTTTTTAGACTATTAGTAAATACGAGATTCAAATTATGTATGAGTTTTATTTTCAAAATAAATAGCCTAAAAAATTAAAAATGCTGCCGAAAGTCAGTATTCCGCGAAGACAAGTCGCGGGCACAGCTAGTTAACAAATAATTTAAACAGAAAAAATTGCCCAAGTGCGAGTCGGACTCGCCCATGAAGGGTTCCGTAGTAACTATAATAAATATAATAGACTTAATATATTTATTTGAAAAAAAAAAAAACACAAAAACCTTACAAAGTTCTTAAAACTAGCTTATTTACAATTTTTACAACTACGCCAAATAATTTTGTTTTTCATAGTATTTGTATGAATTACAAAGTTATATTTGCGGTTTTAGAAAATATACTGTATCTCAAAAACTGCTGACTCGATCTCGTTAAAACCAATTTTGGTTAAAAGTTTACATTCAGGCCTACTACATATGGTTTTTTTTAGATTTTTAACTTCATTATTATAGAAGTTAGAGGGGGGGGACACACACATTTTTCCACTTTGGAAGCGTATATCTTTGAAACAATTAACTTTATGAAAAAGTCATTTTAGAAACCTTAATGTCATTTTTAAAGACCTGTCTATAGATACCACACGCGTATAGGTTTCATGAAAAAAATATATTTTCAGTTTCAGTTCCATGTATGGGGAGCCCCCTTTATTTTAAATATTTTTTAATTTTTCTCTTAAAATCGGAAAGCGGTTCACAGAATACATCTACCTACCAAGTTTTACATGTGTAGTCCTAACAGTTTCGGAATAAAATGGCTGTGACATACGGACGGACGGACAGACAGACAGACGGACAGACATGTCGAAACTATAAGGGTTCCGTTTTTTGCCATTCGGCTACGGAATCCTAAAAAGCGATAATATAAAAATAAAAATAAACAACAAAAGACATAATGAAATAGAGATGTGTTTAGTTTAGAAGTAGTAATGTAAGGTGAATATGTGGGTGAGTGTAAATGAGGTGTGTAAGGGTGTATGTAGAATGTGAGTTGTGAAGTTTTGTTAGGCTGTGTGATGATGAATGAGTTACACTTCCACGAGCTTCTCAATGTCCGCATAATTTTATGATTTTAACCAAGAATCTACTACCATTTTGCATTTGTTTTTGGTTAATAGGTAGATGTGTAAGTTTTTATTTAATTTGTTGTATAAGTTTGAGCTTATGTGTTTGAAATGACGACTTTCTAGATAGGCAGTAGTATTCATCTGCGTCTGGCTAGACTAAAAGCGACTCCAACATATGTAGGAAAAGCCTAAGCAGAGATTATAAATTCGCACTCTCAGAATGAAAGGGACTTAACTCAAAAATTGTATTTTTTGGATTTGAGCAGTAATAAAGCAGCATTCAATAAATTATATTCATATATCCCAAGTGGCAGATGAAGCTGTCTCTTTATAACTCGTAATTCAGATCCCTGTTTCCATGGCAATTCAGAGTAATGTTTCAGGCCAGTTTACATCAAAATCTGAAATTATAAGAATTTACAGTTAGGTCACTTCATTCTAAGAGTGCGATATTATTTGTAGGTACTCGCTACCCTCTTTCCAAATTTAATTTGCAACTACGTGACACGATTGTACTTTATACTGAATTTGCGTTTCGCCTGCGAGATAGCCCCATTTTATTTTTCGGGTGGTATAATTATCGAATATATATTTTCTCCCACTCTAGGTGGAGCGGAAGAGAGTGTCAGACTTCTTAAGTGCCCTTAAGTTCCGGGGCCGCGGTATCTCGTTAGAACATTCTCTGTGGAGATTACCCCCTACGTACGAAAACACAAACATATGTTTATACAGAGTTGATACGACCGAGGGGTTTTACTTTAAACTTCGTATACTAGGTACCATTTTCAAGCTCTGTACGAAAAATCAATTAAATAGGAGAAGTAGTTTAGTCGCAAATGATTTTGATGAGATGCACCAATCTGACCAAGATAAGAGACTTTGTTACCTAGGTATTTAAGGTCAGTCACATTTATTTACAAAGGATAGTTGCGTTTTACTTTGATTTGTAAGCTAATTAACTTGTTTGAAAAAAAAAATTATTTTTGGCTCTTTTTATTTTTTTACTGTATCGAATTAACACTAAACACGTATAGTAGGTATACGTAGTGTAATTTAATGCCCCTATATCGTAACAACTATGTTTGCATTTTAATTATTTATAATATTATTTTATAGATTGAGACTGTAGCCCGCACAACAACAGAACTCGCTTGCACCCTTAACAGCATTAGGACCAGATAATCTTTGACGAAGACACTATCAATACACAATACGTATCAATCGAAGAATTTCAAAACGATACGGGCTTAACGGTGTTTTGATTTGGTTGTAATCTTCCGTTACGCGACACAGTGCCATAATATTGAATGTCAAGTGTTAAAAAAAATTATAACAAAAAACTGACCGAACTTCAAAACAAACAAAAAGCGAGACTGTTTCATTTCATTAGATGACATTTTTTATCGATGCCTGGCGTTTGACCACCATTTCAGCTGATGGTAAGTGATGATGTGGTTTTTTTCACATTTACCGAGTCGAAGTAACTTTTGACTTAAAGACCCCCAGGTTATGGCTATTAGGAAACAGACTCCGGCAGGGAATTCCACTCCTTTGCCGTACACACAATGAAAGTATTCCCAAAACTTTTGTGCGTATGGGTGGGATGTCCACCATGTAACGATGGCGCATCGCCGTTTGTCTTGTAGTCCGATGATGGAACGGGCTTGGTGGCATTAGATTGTGCAATTTCGTTTAAATCACAGAACAGATAAATATCTGTTCTGTGGTTAAAATTACATATATATTTTTTAAGTAACAATTATACAAAATTATGTACTAAAATACAAACTACAATAAAGCATCAAAAAATTCGTCCTCAACGCTGTCGGCTGGCAACGTACCTAAGATACTGGCGGCATTGCCTCGTTGTATGGCAATGCTTAGCCGTTGACCAAAGAAATAGCCAGCCCTTGGGTCGCGGGAAGCGTCAACGAGCCTTTTCGATATTTCTTTAAAAAGGCTGTGAGCACACGGGCCCCATGGTCCGAGAGTTTCGACCCCAAACGGCTCGAAAATATAGTTATCACCGAGATGACTATATTTACGCCGCTTGAGGTTTTCCGCAGCCGCAGCGGGAGCGCCAGCACAACATGATGAACTGGGAAGATGGGATGGCGCGACAGTATCGACACAAGTTGCGTCCCACACTAAAGGCCTACCCATCTTCCAAGGAAACAATGACATGCCGTCCGGTCTCTTGCCATCGTCACGCGCCAGTCCAATGGGTTCCAATACGGCTGGAACGCCGACGGTGACAAGGGCTCGTCGGATAATGTCATTTAAGTTGGCATGTCGTGCAAAACGACCCGCACTACGGCTGCAAGAGAGACCATGGTGCCCGAGGCTGTTGACCGCTTCCCCACAATTACAGCGATGAGGGGAACAACAAGGGGCTCCTAGGCGTAGTGAAGCAGCGATGCGGAAAGTGGTGTCGTCGAACAAAGTGCCAAGATTTGAGGACGGTAGAGCATGTAACCAAAGACCTGATTCCCACTTTCCCACAGCCAGCAGACGAGCACACTCAGCAGAAGTAGCAGACGTGGTTAGTAAATTATTCAGAACTACTCTGCAGAGCGGCTCGTCCCCACCGCCTCTGGGAAGATGGTATAACAGGTAGGTCAGAATTCGGACAAGCGAGATTCCAGGCATCAATAGCCTCAGTGAAGCACGGCACATTGAAATCAATCAGTGTGGAAGCCAGGATATTCCTGACTAATTTCTCAGTGCTGTGGACCGAGGAAATGAAAGCCGGTAAACTAATACTAGAAATTTTGCGGATTCCGAGCCCTCCCATGCGGATGGGAAGAGAGGCTTGGGCCCAAGCTCGGTCATCCAAAGCCACATTCAGAATTAAGGACAAAGTTCGTCTGATAATTTGATCCATTTGAACTAAAAGTTGATGGTGCTTCCACAAATGGGAAGCACGAAGAGAGTATGTTAATTTAGGGCCGAAACAGCAGAAACGAATTATAGTGATGGCCGAGTGCATATTGATTTGGAGCAATCTTTCCGAAACGTCATTGAATTTATTAATTTGTTCTGCAATAAAGTCGGGAAAGGAAGTATCAAAGATTGGAGAACCAAGGAGACGGAGAGAACTTTTCTCAATAATTTGAATTCCAGGAGCTATTTCGTTAAATTTAGAGAGAGTCAGTAGTCTGTCAGTGTTATCTGTTAAAAATAATTCACATTTTGAAAGGTTGAGGTCAAGGCCAATAGAATGTAGTTCATTTTTTAAGAAATTTAGGTCTGCTAAAATATTTTCTACATCACCTCCCAAGGTTCCGTCGTCAAGATACCAAACATTGAATTTAGAATTTAGCTTTCGAATTATTGGGTGAATAGCTAAACTGAAAATCACTGGCCCGAGAGGGTCACCTTGTTGACAGCCAACAGCTGATTCTAATAGATTGTCTCGAAACAATAATTTGGATGGATTTCTATAGCATTGCCAACAGCCAACAAAGTGTCCCTGTTAACTGAATTGAAGGCGTTCTTTAAGTCAACCTTCAGAATGGCCTCGCTTTTCCCAGAATTTAGGTATGTCGACAAAGCGTGTACGGCAGCCTCACAGCCCCCTTTGGAACCGTAACCAAGTTGCAGGGGCTGAAATTTTTCCGAAACAGCCTCACCATAAAATTTACAGCAAATCAATTACCAATTTTCTGTGGTTTACATAAGAGCTAGGTACCAAACCAAATTGTTCACCCCGCGTGTGTTCCGGAAAGCAACGTACGTAGCCAAACCTCCTCAGTTTTTGGAAGTCGGTAAAAAATACAAAAACATTACGCATCAAGGGTTCCGTATGTATATAAATATGTAGGGAAGTTGGGAAGTTCAATGGTACCGAATTAACTAGTTACATGTTTCCGTTTTTCAGATTTCTTTGTTATCGATTTCTGTTATTATATTGTTAGTTTTGCTTCTTGCCAAATTTCTTGAATGTAGGTTAGAGGGAAGTACTCTATAGGTTCTGATTATCTTATGAAATCGCTAAATATGCGAAAGGATACAACATTAACGGGTCATATCTTTTGATAGCGGCGACTTACAAGTTAGTTTTCCCAGCTGAAAATGACCGTATTACCGACTTAAATTAATATCAAATACTCGGGGTATTTGATATTAATTTAAGTTTGATATCAGACGCACAGATGGACAACGAAGTAATCCTATAAGGGTTCCGTTTGTTCCTTTGGAGGTACGGAACCCTAAAAATGCCATGCGATTGCAGAGAATTATTATCTCCTTTTATTATTAAAAAAATCGAATGAATGTTTGTTTGTTTGTCCGTCTTTAATGTCAAAACTAGGCAAGGGATCGAGAGGTCTCGGGTTCAATTCCGAGGTATTCCTCGAAGCGCTACCATTTTGAAGCGCTCCTAATGAAGCGCTCCTTTTTTATTCCTCGGAGCGCTCCTTTTAGTAGCACTCCCGATAACATGGTATACTATAAAAAATTTTTACCAAAAAATTAAACCGACTCCAAAAAAACACTGCAAAGTGAAAAATAACTTTAATTTCGGTAGTCGGTGTCTTTAGTTTTCTATTTTCGTTTTTGGCACCGACTTCCGAAATTAAAGTTATTTTTCACTTTGCAGTGTTTTTTTGGAGTCGGTTTAATTTTTTGGTAAAAAGTTTTTATTTCACTCTTTTAAGTTGGTCTATTTTTAATTTATCTAGTTACAAGAGCCTAAATGTTAACTACGTCTAACCTTTTACAAAATATTGCTTTTCCCAATGCTGGGCCGTTAATTGTTGAGGAGTTCTCCTGGTACTTCACCATCAGCTCTACATCACCATATGCATTGTGACGAGCATAAAGTGCTTAACATCCGTATTCAAGTAATCGAATCGCAATCGACTCAATACTTATTATTGAGTAGTTTCGGCGGCCATCTGTGGTCTTCATCATCAGTTCCACTTCCTCAAATGGTACTTTTTGAGAGCAACTGCACAAGTAACTATAATAAATACCCAAAACGTCATAGATGTGCCTATAATATTTGAAGAGTTCCCTCGATTTCTCCAGGATCCCATCATCAGATCCTGACGTTTATGAAAATGGGACCAATTTCAAAGTATACCCTTTCAATCAAAAAAAGAATTTTCCAAATCGGTCCAGCCGTCTTCGAGTAATCGATGATCATACATAAAAAAAAAAAAAAAATACGCGTCGAATTGATAACCTCCTCTTTTTGTCGTCGGTTGAAAAGGAGCGCTACGAGGAATAAAAAAGGAGCGCTTCATTAGGAGCGCTTCAAAATGGTAGCGCTTCGAGGAATACCTCTCAATTGCTGGTTCGGGCAAAAAAGTTTTATTGTGTTTTTCTGTTAGAAATTACTCAGTAGTCCTTAACCCGGAGTTTGGAAGTTGTTGGTATGATACCCCAATGCTTCGGAAGCACGTTAAGCCCATGGTCCTGTGCCCGATCTCTGTCTGGTCGTATCGGATTGCCGTCCCATCGGACTATGAGAGTAAAGGAATAGGACAGTGGACTTGTACCTCCGCACATACTTGGGCACTATAATATCTCCTACTTAGAGATGGCTAATATCCGCTGAGATAGTAACAATTTTATCAAAAAAAATAAATAGGATATAATACTTGGGAAGGCACAGTGTTCCTGAGTTACAGGCTATGCCTAGCTCAGGAAACAGAGCTTCATTGTATATAAAATTTTAATTGCTATAGGTACAGATATTTGATTGATGGGCCGCTGTGGCTGAAATCGGTCAAGAGGATTATTATTATTCTTATTACCTACTCGCTATGGAAACTGTTTTTGGAGACGGTTAAAATTGGCGCGATAACTCTTATTAACTTAAAAAATATCGCGTATTTATTTGTAAGAACCGTTTTTCTTATCTCTATCGCCCGCCCCTATCCTAGCCCTGCCCTCGAGAATGACGTTCGATGACGTAATACAATAGTGTCTTTTATTGTCAATGTATTTGCCCGCGCTATTGTACCTGTCATTTGTTTTTTTTTTTCATTTCGGAAACGGACATAGGAAAGAAGGTGGATGCTGCCAGTATCGATTTGAACCTGTTCGCGTAAAGTGCACTTTTATTACTTTATTTCCTTTCTGTTACGTGCTATTGTCACTGTTTTTTTTTTATTGGTTTATGAGTTAAGTAGTGCGGGTTTACGAAATTAGTTAGTGATTAAACTTTGTTCTTTTTTCAAAATGAAGTATCCGAGGAGAAAATTGTTTACTAAATGCGTATCGGAATATGATACAGCTTTATGTAAGTATATATGTATATAATTTAAATTTTAAAAATATTAACGACTTTTATTATATATATTTTTGTGTTTTTGAACATTTATTAACTAATTTAAAATAAAAGTTTAGATATAAAATATCACTACAACAATATTTTCAAGATTAAAAAAACTAAATGTCTGTTTGTTAGTATTATTTTTACATACGCCCGCTACATTGGCTAGTCGTAAATCAAAAATATTCGCGATCGAAATTCGTAAATCGAACGTACGGAATCCGATCGAGCGTTTGTTTATGGCACAGTATAATTGACGGCCATATATTATGTCGTTCGTTGTCAACAGGGGCGATATTCTCTTTACTTAAAATTTCTTTCTTTTTGTTCTTTTTCCTAATCAAAATAGCAAACTAAAACTGTTCTTAGAAATAGGTTAAATGCTCTAAGTAAATGTTGATTGTATTTTATTTTGTAATTATGAACTCTACTTATTCTTTATTTTATAACGGAAACCAATAACAAGTTATTATTCCGTAGTAACTTTTAATAAAACAAGACTACCTACTTAACAAATTTAATAATAAGATAATGTCAATAAATTCTAAAGTAGTATTTTGGTGGTATGGAGTTAGATGCTGGCGGGAAACATTCCGAATCATTCCCGTCGAATACTTCGGAAGTATTCTGAAATATTCCGAAACTTTGGGAATATTTCAACTGTCAAAAAAAAAACAGGAAAATCGACCTTTGAAGTCTGTTAATATACCAAAACCTGCTCCTAAGTAGGTAAGAACAAATACTTTTCTGAAAACCGCATCAAAACGTGTTTGCTTGCAAGGTTTGCCTTTATTTGCTTTTATTGACTGGGCTATTATACGCGTTAAGTAGGTAGGTAATGATTAATACCTACCTATGCGACTCGCGAATACTCGCGATGCGTACAGAGCTACATACAAACTAACCAAAAACATAGGTAACCCTTTTTCAAATAGCAAATCAAATATGCTTGGCCTGGTTTTTTTTATTTCACAACTGACATTTAAGGCTATAATCGCATAGCACGACTTACAACTCGATCGCCTAATGCATGTATTTTGACCAATAGGATGCACGAAGCGTATTTTAGTAGTGTTCGTAATAGTAAGTATTAATATAATGTTACACGCCCTGTACTCACAAAATGCATATTATTTCTAATTGGGCGAAAACAGGAAGGGATGTGGTTTGTCACTAGCTGCGCTTCCGCAGAAATATTTTCTTAAGTGAGTATGCGTATCTTTGGCCGATAGTACCTACCTAAAAACAAAAGAATAAAAATCCTGTTAATCGCAGGCTAATAAATCTACCTATAAAAATATCAACATATACTTAATCAATCCCATTTATAATAAAATAAACATTTATATTTTACTCTCGTAGCGTACATACGTACTCTCGCAGTGAACAATAATTAACTCACCCACCACACAACAAGCAAACACATTTATTCCCATTGAATTATTCGGGCGAAATATTCGGAAACATTCGATTGCGGGGTACGAATCTTTCTCGCGCGGGTGAAAACTTCTCCGGGGAGCAGCATCCCCTCCCTCTTACCGCACCCCGCACCGCCATCGCCTGCACGCACGACTCGTGGCCGGTGGCAGTCGGGTGCGCGCGTCGCGGTGCCATTGCCAGCGCGGCGGCAGCGGCCGGCGCACAGAGATCGACGATCGATGTAACATACGATTTTTCAGCAAAAAAAGTTGAAATCTTAATAAATAATTAAAAGTTTCTTTAAATCAGAATGATTCAAAATGAATTTATCATTTTGAATAATTCCCATTTAAAGAAACTTTCCCCGAAGTATTCCGGAATTATTCGGAATTATTCAGAAGTTTTGCAACTATAGTATGGACATCCCACCCATACACACAAAACGTTTTGGGAATACTTTCATTGTGCGTACGGGTAAGGAGTGGAATTCCCTGTCGGAGTCTGTGTTTTCTGATAGCTATAATCTTAAGTCAAGAGGGAATAGGTTACTTCTAGACAAGCGTGCTTCATCTTTGGACTACATCAACACTTATCATCACTTGAGATGGTGGTCAACCGCAAACCGCAAGCCTATCAACAATAAGAAAACAGCCTATAAAATCTTTCTTCTGGGACAAAGAATAAACCATCCTCTCTACGAGAGAGAATGGGTTCATTTTAAAAGTTCGAATTAATATCTAGGAGGTAGCCCTACGCTTGCTCTAAGCAATAACACTGAAAGGAGCGGTTCATTTGGAATAACTTGGATTGAGTTTATTACACCATTGCTGTTGAAACTCATTACTGTGCTTGGCACTTTACATTAATAACTACATACTAAGAAATCAGAAATTCTCGAACAGAACATATATACACTACTAATTTTTAATTAGTACAAAAAAAAATGGGGCTCTATCCGTACCCTTTACTGATCATATTTATGTAGTCAAAAGTAAAAAAAACGAAACCCCAAAATTGTCTACGAAAATTTGTCATAACTGGTAAACTCATAATTGAATCAATCATTCATAACAATTGCTACTAGAAAATACTACGCGCAGTGCTAGTCCAGTTAGATCGTCATTCATAAATCCCGGCAAACTCGCGTCTAAGCTCAAGCCACGCCCCCTCTGGCCAGCGGTCCTTTTTACAACGAGTGAACGAACAAACAGTGCCAATTTGTTAGCGGAAGTGTGCGCGTGCTTTTTAAACATAAGTTGTTACGTTTTTTCTGTCGCGATGGCTTACCAGTTTTCATCTCGGGAGTACGTGGCTATGTTGCGTGTGTACTTTTGGTCTGGTGGCCGCTGTTCGTATGTACAGGGAAGAGTACCCAAATGCTCGCTAGCCAAAGGTTCGGACTGTGGTAAATGTTTACCAACGTTTACTCGACCATTGATCATTCCGCGCAACGGCCCATCGCCAAGGACATGGAAGACCGGCCCAAAACCTTTACGACGATGTAGTGGACTACTTTGAAGATCCCCGGCGAAGTACGAATGACGCAGCTCGTCATTTTAATATCAGCCAGTACTGTGCATAGACGATCATTAGTTCGTCTGGATTTCACCCATACCACTAAAGAAAGGGTCAAGAATTGACTACTGTGGATAATGAACCAAGGATGGAGTTCTGCAGGTGGATACTGAACAACACAAGCAAATGGCCCAATTAAAGTATGTAGGTAAAGTTTGAATTTAATAAGTGCCTATTATTTTTCGTGAACGTTTTATTTTACTTTTTTTTAATTCGTAAAGCTTAAAGATGCGTCTAAGCTACCTACAATTACGATAACAGCTGTTGGAGGCGGGGCAAGTTTGAGCGAGACCGCGTGACCGCGACATCACGATTAAAGGTGTCTGCCCACTATCCCGTAGCATACCATGACCATACTAGGACCGTTTCAGACAAAAAACTATTCTTTGTATTGAGAAGTATGAGACTATGCCCACGAGACCGTTCCGTCACCGGCCGACACCGTAGCGTGCCATGCACGGGCCGTCAACTATTCGTAGGAGGGAATATTTTGCCGGTGCGGACACGCTACGTGCATGGCACGCGACGTTGCCAGACCGCTGCGCGCAGGCGGCTAAACGGTGACTGAGCGGGGAGTATGACCGTTACAAACCCGTTTTAAATGCGTTGTAGCAGCAGTTTTACAATGTCATTTTCAATTTATTTCAGCAAATCGTTAAATTTGAATGTACAGATTCGGAAGTACTGAAAAAACTTTTCTTCGTCATCAACTAAGTGCCTGAATAATGTCCAATATTCTCCTTCCGTTTTGCGTTTTTTTTATAGAATTGTGAATCCAGTAGCGTCGAGTGTTTTTTGGGCATTCCTCTTCCTCTTCATCCAAAATGATAGCAATCATTGCCAGTTGTTCAGTCGTTAGTTTCCTTATAGCCATAACTATTTCAATATTTCACCACTTTAACGCGTCTACGCAACACTGATATTTGTACGAGAATGAACCGATGCTTTACGAGTGTATTGAAAGGATTCCTGCCGTGTTACATACGGGCATCATACAGATTAAATACGGGTTACATACGGGTTGTAAACGGGTTCAGAACGCTGTCGGCCCGCTTCAGTGGGCGAAATAGAGCGTATGGGATTGCTTTCCGTGCCGGATACGTTCCTAGCACGGTCATGGTATGCTACGGGATAATGGGCAGAAAGCTTAATGAATACATGAATGGCCTGTACAATATGTCCGTAAATTGAGTGACATTTTGGGATATAAACAAACGCTAATAACTTTGCTATTTATCAATATTATATAGTGAGACTTTACATATATAATAACAAGACCTTTTCTAATAAGCCCTTTAAGTATTTGTACTAATTAAAAATTAGTAGTGTATAGGTACATAAGTTCGAATTTCATTAATGTATGCGTATAATGTTATCATACGTCGTATAATTGCATCTTGACGGGTATTTAAACATTCTGTTGACACTTTGGGTGAAGCGGACGAAAGTGTCACACTTCTACTGACTAAAAATCACCTGCCGGCTGCGCTATCTAGTTGAAGGAACTGGGCGGGTTTTAGTCAGTAGAAGTCTGCGTTCCCTTCAGCTCCACCCAGGGCGGGAAAAGTCATACGATGATTTTCGCACAATTCATTTCTATTTATACCAATTTACATTTACGAGTAAAATTTACCTTAAAACTATCTAATTGCTGTACATAAAACTACACATAGACAAGAAAATATAACACAATCATACAAATAGATCCCACAATAATCCTCAGAATAGGAAAACTCATACAAAATACTCTTAGAAATATCACCTCGCACATTTTGTATCCATCTTCGCGAAACAGGCGCCATTTGTAAGCATTAGCACTCCGATTCACTTGAATAATTCATCAGAATGTTGTTTTCCCGCCAAAAGTCTATGGTTTGTATTTTTTTTTTCGAAGCAAAAGTATGGAGTGCCTTCAGCCTCCGCTGTCATAAATATGCATGTGCTATCGTTAGCGAAAATGATAATTTTTTGAATGCATAAAGATGTCGTTAATTTCGCCGTAGCCTAGGTCAGGTGTGTTATTTTTAATTTAATGAATAGGTTTTTCACGGGTATAGACTAATACTGTTTGTTATTTATTTATTTACTCTATGGAGGACTTACAGCTAATAAAAACACTAAAGAAGAATACATAGTCGCCAGAGAGCCAATAACAAGTCCTCATGTATAGACTTAGACTTAAATAAATCCCTTATAAATAAATAAATAGACTTTATTTTAATTTATTATTGGCAATGATACCTCGATGTTTTAGGTTTAAGAAACATTATTTTTCAAAAGACAATGTACGGTTCACTTGTATAAGATTTTGAAAAACGCTGGCCAACACAAAATAAATTGTATTTTCATAAAGGACTATGGCAACCGTGTATAATACTCTAAGAATGTAATGTCGGTCAGATTTAGATATTGTCGTTAAAGTCCCAGAATTTCTTGCAAACCATTTTACAGATTACCTAAAGCGCTATCTATCGTATGAAAAAATAATGCAGTCATGGAAAATCGTAGTTAGAGAGTTGATTAAAAGTGCAATGAGAAAGCAGGACTACATAATGAGCTAGGAAATTCTTAAATGTATTACAAGGTTTTGGATTATTATGGCCACGCTAATGGCTAAGGTCTACATTGCTAGTTCTCTTTAAAAAAAATATGTATATCATATTAGCCTAGTTTTAAGTATTGTAATAAGCCCTGGCTGGAGGCTTTAATTAATTTATTAATTACGGCAAACACAGGCAAGCCCGGTTAAGCAGCCGACAACCTCAGAGGTTGACCTGCAAGATGCCACACAAAAAAAAAATAACAAACCTCTCTTGTTTCAGCCTGTCGTAAAGACAGCTCCCGTCCTCTGGACGCAGCTGCCATCATGAAAGAGAAGAGTAAAAACGCCGCTCGTTCTAGAAGAGAGAAGGAGAACGCAGAGTTTCTCGAGCTTGCCAAGCTATTGCCTCTTCCGTCCGCTATTACGTCACAGCTCGATAAGGCGTCCGTCATCAGACTCACCACAAGCTACCTGAAGATGAGACAGGTTTTTCCTGATGGTGAGTAGAATTGTCTTTTTTATGTATCCATAGGGTGGAGTGGTAGCCATTGAACCACCAAATGTTTGACGAGCTCTAGTGCGGCTGTTATTGCAGTCTAAGAAAATATATTTTCACAGCACGTAGGTTATTTAATAAGCTACCACATAGCGTTCAAAATTTTGGAAAATATTTACTATTGCCCGATTAATACAGGTTTTTTTAAAACAAGTGAAATGGTTCATAGTGTACTCCTAAGGGTACACAATGAACCGGGGGGGTGGGACTGAATGAACCAGGTGGTACTCAATGAATCATAGTAATGGATAAACAGATAATAATGGTTTGTTTTAAGTTGAAAATAAATAAAACAGTAAAAGTTTAAATATTTATTAGGCTTAGGGTTATAACAATCAGTCTCAAAACTTAATTTGTAATACATATTCATTAACTTTTAATAAGTTTTATGAAGTATACGAGAGATCAATATCACGCGAGATCAACTTATCAACTTTAGAAAAACTTCAACATAAAAACAAACATAAAATATCTTCTAAAATACTAATTAAATCATAAAATAAAGATCCAAATCAAAAATCTTAGACATATTACGTTATTAATATCTTAAATTCAGTAGGGACATATCGATAGGGTATTTGTAAGTGACTTGTCGACGTGCCGTGCCATTCATATTGGGAGGAGGTAAAATGTATTTTATGTCTCTTGTATTCACAGCTGCTGTATCAGGTTCCAGAGGTAGCGAAAATGTCTAAGTGAATTTGCTTTTTAATTTGAAAAATGATACATAATAATCGCCATCTTCTTCCTCCAATTCTTCTAAAATTTGGGCTACGTAGTAAACCTCCGTTTTTTTCATAGTAAAAGCAACAATTACGTGGTCTTCAGGTCGAGGCTTCCGTGACAATGGAGGGAAGTTATCATTTAAAATGACTTCTTCCTCTTCAGATTCATGAAACAATTCTCCTCCAGAAGAGGAGCCACTGCAAATAAACTCTTCCTCGTCTGATGAAGTATCTGATTGTTCTCTCTTATGGCTACTTTCAAATAGGTTTGTTTTAACTACTTTAGCACGTTTCTGATTTTTGTTTTTTTTTTTTTATTTTCAGCTAAAGCGTTTTTCTCTGGTGTGTCTGTAGCTATCATGCTCTTTCCTGCTTTTCTCTTGTAATTCTTACGGGGTCCTGCCTTCAATGGGGGCCTGAAAATCTTTGGTGAAATAAAATTACTGGGACCTCCGGCCATTTTAGGAGAGCTAGTCTCTAATTTAGATGAAATCTGAACTCTGGACGTGGATGCAGTTGGCTGAGTTGTAATTTTGGAACAAGATGCCATCTCTTGAGTTCGAGACTTGGGACTAGACATCATTTGCGGCTGAAAAATATTGTTTGTTTCGAAAGCAGCCAGTATAGCCGGGGATACTTTTTCTTGCGGCTTAATTTCAACCTCAGGTGTCGATAGCACGTGGGCATATGAAGCGGATGGTAACGGTTTGTTATCGTGACATTCTTCCATAATGTTTTCAATTTCTGCGTCAGTTTATCATCGTCACCGTAAATAGCTGGTGTCAATATGGACGGTGATACACAACATTCATTACTACCAGAATTAACCTCAACATCTATTACATTTTCTGGTGCTGGTCTATTAGTTATCTCACTAGGTAAAAAGTCAATATCTGTGAATATTTGATCATCAAAGGGGAATCTACCACATTTTTTGAACGCCTGAGTTATATTTGTTGGAGTCATAGCTCTCATATATGCTATACCGACGCATTCGGCAACATCATAAATGCTTAAAGTTTTCCCTGGATTACGTAATAACCATGAGTCTATTGCCCCATTATAATAAGATTTGAATGGGCCATTTAGCCCAACATCCAAAGGTTGCATCTTAGCCGTGGTATGAGGATGAAGTGTAAGTATAGTCACACCTGAGGCTTTAGCTAGATCTAGAGCTTCAATAGACAGGTGACTCTCATGATTATCGAAAATAAGCAAAGCTGGGTTATCTCTCGATGCTGAAGTGAACTGAAACAAATAGGTATACATCCAAATAAAGTTGTCTATTTCACACCTACCGATATAAATATCAAACAAATATACAAATTACCTGGATAAAATGCTTCATTACTTCAACAAATAATTCTGTATTCATCCAACCGCTAGGTGCGGCTAACCCAAGTGTCCCTGGGGGTGCCCCATACAACATATGTGCCTTATAGTTTTTTCTTGGAAATACCATAGCTGGAGGTAATGCCTGGCCAATCGCATTCACAATACAGCAAGTTGTAACCAAGATTCCACGTTCCCCACTTGTGACTTTACAGACATTGCGTCCTTTAGCTGCCAGCACTTTATGAGGACGTTGCACAGTTGTGGTAGAAGTTTCGTCAAGATTGTATATTCGGCTGCCATTAGCAAAAGATGGAGAGCGACTTAATACTTCTTTAAGGTTGTCGAAAAATTTTTGAACGTTTATTTTATTAAATGCTGTAGCTCTTGCCATACTACAAGCCTCAGGTTTTTTCACTGACAATTCAGGATGTCTTGCCCTAAACCCCCTCATTCAATCTCGGCCTGCCATTTCATGGACTTTCCACGAAGGCGGCATTTCAATTTTGTTAATCACTGCCATTTGGTAGGCAATTTTACATGCACAATCCAATAAATATTCCTTTATGCTGTCTTCTTGCTGATCATTAAAAATTTTACTTGCATCATAATGTGGCTCTAGTCTACAAGAAGGATTGTTCCTGTATTTTGTTATGTATCTTCGCAGTGTTGGATAGGGAAGGTTGCAATCTTTGGCTGCTTTTCTGATACTCAGTCCCGACAAGTGTTTATCTATCCCTCTTTGGATAGCTTCTGCGGTGTGATTCCCTTTTTTACGAGCTTCCCGCCCTACCGTGTTTCGTCCCATTCTGAAATAAACATATAGTAAGTAATGATACTCACATTAACACTCAGAGGTGGACTTGAAGAATAATTCCCACCTGCTTATAGGTATGTGACAAATTCATACCTATATAATCAATGTTACCTACACAATTTACGCATTATACAAAACACTTAGATGTGATACGCAATGAACCATGGTTCATTGCTTACCCAGGATAAATGGCTCACCGCGTACCCATCCCCCCTTAGAAAATGTTAGGTTAAGTTTTACCCAATAACCGTTGAGAAGTAATTCCAAAAAATAGTCTCAAACAAGCGCAAGGACCCACATTACACATACAATTCACTCATATTTTAATAAGAGTTAAAATAATAAAGTAATTACAAACAGAAACTCACGTTTTTTTCGTCGTTTTTGCTTGAGAAATCACAAGGTCACGGCGCACGCGTTCGTTTGTGGCGACAAGCGACCGCCGACTAGATCAAACTGCATGACGTGGCAAGCGAGTCGTGAGATGTTTATTGCACGAGCTGGCGACGTCGCGTATTGACGGTAGGTGCTATGGTTCATACGGTACACGCGGTTCATTGGCTACCACTCCACCCTACTGCAAGAACTCTGAATCAAACAGCGTCTATCGAATGTCAAACTCGCATTCTAAAACTATTCAAAACATCACAAGCTGTAATAACGACTCCATAGAACGTCTCGTCGTCCAAGGCAAGATAGAGGACACCAAACCGCGTCGACGATCGCCAATACGTTGGACTGACCAAATAAAGACCATGGTTGTCGGGCCTTTGTATGAGTGCACCAAAATGTCGGCAAATAGGGAGAGATAGCGGGACATCGTGAAGAGAACTACATCCGACACTCCAGCATTTACTACATGGCATGCTGACCATGACCACTCTGGTAAGAGTGATACGACTGAGAACAAGAGTACAATTTTATGGATACACCATTTCTAAGGGGGCGTCCATAAATTACGTGAGGTGTTTTTTTAAATTTTCTGTCCCTCCCTGCCCCTGGTGAGATGTCGTTAGATTTTATTCAACCCCCTCCCCCATGCCCCAACCTCACGTGAGATTTTTCGAAATGTGGCTTTCTTACGTAAACGCGTTGGATTGTAATTGTAAAAAGAAAAAAAAAATTACTTCGTGCTTTTATTTACGACTAGTTAAGACTAGTAATCAATATTGCTGAGAGTTATACGTGTAATAAAAATTTAACAATAGAATACTTAAATCGTGACTACTGTGATTAAAAAAAAGAATATCTACTCTAATTCAGTCCATGGAGAATCATGCGCGGTCTCAAGAGAGACTATTGGAACCAACATGTCCATTTGATTTTCAGTAAAATCATCTGCTCTATTATGGTATTAATCCTTATCATCCAAATTAATATTATGTATTACGAGGAAAGATGGTTGATTTTTTGTTTGTTACGATTTAAGTCAAGAACTACTCAACCAATTTTACCGAAAGCTACATCTCCTCGGAGTAACATAGGCTATTTTATATTTTCTGTAAAGAACCCGTGCGAAGCCAGGGCGGGTTGCTTACTAAAAATTAATTGCCGAATGTATATGTACGTAAGCGCATTATTTCAGAACAGCTGCATTATTTGACTAATATTTTTCTTTTTTGTTGTGTTCGTTATTGTCTGGATAGGGTTTGGAAAGAAAACTGTATGATACCGAAAGAAAAATTGCACTCGGACGAAGCCGGACTGGGCAGCTAGTTATGTTTAAAAACATATTTCTTATTACTTTTTGCAGTTTGTGTTAAATTATCTTTACAGTCTATATTTAAATTAAAGTAAATAATTAATTCATTTTTTATCAAATTCAGAGACGCTTTGTTTGTTACAACTAAACTTTTCAAAATCCCAAAGAAATCAAATCACGCGAAATAAAGTATTTTCGTGTACTTTATTGTTCTCATAAAGTATAGAGTACAATCACCTGAAATAACGCCCCTATTCCATATATCCCTACTGACATATCCCCACTGGTAGGGATACTTGGATTTTTTTCCAATTATCGCTACCGGTTGGGATATATGGAACTTTCTACTCCACATATCCCTACTGATCCACACTGGTGGGGATAGTTGGATATTTTTTTTCCATTTATCTCTACCAGTAGGGATATATGGAACAGGGCAAGTTTTCAAGGGTTTCTTTATATGATTAATCAGGAGTTCCTAAATTACTTGTGGTAAAAAAAGAATAAAAAAAAACAAAATAAAATCGCGAAAACAATTTAATACAAACAAACCCATTATTTTTGAAAACATAACTTCATTTGAGTCAACTTAAAACATAAAATCATACTTCCATAAATTGTACAGTACAATGTATCCTGTTTAGTTCCGAATTTATTAATACATTATAATTTAAAAATACCCGCAGCAATCGCCATAATTCGTCGATCGATAATTAATCATATAAACTCTTGAACACGGTTCAAAAGTTTATATGATTCGATAAATTCGGAACTAAACGGGATACATGGTACTGTACAATTTATGGAAGTATAATTTTATGTTTTAAGTTGACTCAAATGAAGTTATGTTTTCAAAAATAATGGGTTTGTTTGTATTAAACTGTTTTCGCGATTTTATTTTGTTTAATTTTTATTTTTTTTTATCGCAAGTAATTTAGGAACTCCTGATTAATCATATAAAGAAACCCTTGAAAACTTGCTCTGTTTTCCATATATCCCTACTGGTAGAGATAAATGGAAAAAAATATCCAACTATCCCCACCAGTGTGGATCAGTAGGGATATATGGAGTAGAAAGTTCCATATATCCCAACCGGTAGCGATAATTGGAAAAAAAATCCAAGTATCCCTACCAGTGGGGATATGTCAGTAGGGATATATGGAACAGGGAAAATAACGTACAATACTTTATTATAAAGTACGGGTGGCAACCCTAATTACGATATACGCTTAAGATTAAATCTTAAGCATGTACAATCTGGATTAAATGGACCAAAATAGTATATATTTTTTTTGTTTCAATCGGAATAAAAATTGCGTGATATTTGCTGCGACCCCCTCTCTCTCCAACGTAAGATTGAATGAGATTTGACTCGACCCCCTCCCCCCTTAAACATCTCACGTAATTTATGGACGCCCCCTAAGCTTTTGTGAGAAATACCTATACTCTATGTATAATGTATTCGTATACACTATCATCTATCTGCTTAGCTGTGTCCCAACTATGTCGAGGTCGGCTTCTGGCTGATTACTAGTGTTTTACATGAAGTGACTGCCTGTCTGATGTCCACAGCCCAGATTAACACGATACCCCTTAATAGTGTTGCCCAAACGAGAGTCTCGCAAGAGTCTTGCAATTAGCGATTATCCTATTGCTATTTATTAAACGGTAGTTGAGATCAGAACAGAGTCTGTTACATTGTTCTGAGATCTCAACTACCGTTTAATAAATAGCAATAGGATAATCGCTAATTGCAAGACTCTTGCGAGACTCTCGTTTGGGCAACACTACCCCTTAACAACTCCAATGTCAGATTTTCTGGCTTCTGACTGACCCGTTACGACTGTCAATTATTTACAATAACAGCCGCCATTGTAACCATATTGAGCAATATTGTAAATCAGGTGTGTTTAAATTATTGGTGTACAATGAAGAGTATTTTATCTATCTATCCTATGTTGCTAAACAATCTTAATCTAGTTAACTAAAAACTTATTCATTTATTTCTTCTCTGCAGCATCAGCTCCACCGCTTTGCATGCGAATCCAATAAAGCAGGAAATACAATCCTGTTTATACACCGATGCAATTCTTTTTTTGTTTTGCGAAATAGTAGTCCAAAATTCCCTTCCCTCCTCCCCAGGTCTTGGCGACGCTTGGGGCGCCGCCCCACCTCCACCCCAGCCCAGAGAGCTCTCCATACGAGAGTTAGGATCCCATCTACTGCAGACTCTGGACGGATTCATCTTCGTGGTGGCTCCTGACGGCAAGATCATGTATATTAGTGAGACAGCCTCCGTGCATCTTGGCTTGAGTCAAGTAAGTTGAAAAATTTACATAACAAATCTTAAAGTAGTTTTAGCAGGAGCGCAGGAGTAGTTGAAGGAGCAGGATGGGTTTTTAGTGCGAGCGGAGGCATTTGATGAAATTCGCCCTGAAAACAGAAGTTTACCAAAAATATTTTCAAGTAAAATGTGGCCAAGACGAGACCATATGATACATACCGCTCATGTCCGTGTCACTACTATCAAAAAGTTATCAGGTCTTATTTAGAGCCAAGTTTTTAACTTGACACACCCTTGTTCTACAAGCCTATCTTCACAAGCTCTAAACTTTGGGCAAGTTCATATTACTAGCAATCTTGTTAACCCCTCCAACTACGCTAAATATGCTTGTGTAAGGAGAGGGTTTGCGGCAATAGAGTAATAGTTCCAACCCACGACCTCTCGATCACGAGGCGGACTCCTTAGCTATTAGGCTATTGACGGATATATTTTAAAGAACACTAACACGTCGCCCGCATTTTCGCCCACGTGGATTTCGAAAAATTTGCCACACTACCTTATCCATTCGGCTATTGTACCACCAATTACTAATGTAAGACTCGAAGTGCTTCGACGCAATCTTTTGTTCTTATGGACACGGATTGCGAAAAGGTCGGAGGCATAATTGGTTGCTTGAAATTGGGTAGTAGCATTGGATGTGACGGCGTTTCTGGCGAACTGTTGATAAGTATAAACGACTATTTGGTATCTCCTCTAACAAGACTTTTCAATAGTGCCTTAAGCTAGGTGTTTTCCCTGAAGTTCTCAAGCAATCAATTGTAGTGTCTATTCACAAAAGTGGGAAAAGAGACTGTGTCAATAATTATCGCCCAATATCTATCCTGCCGTCTTTGTCTAAGGTCCTGGGGAAAATTATTAATATGAGGCTCGTGAAGTTTTTGAAAAACAAAAACTTATTTTCCAATGCTCAATATGGTTCTAGACGGGACAGATTAACGGACGATGCTGTAAATTCATTTACAGAATTTATGGCGAAAAAGGTTGATGAAAAAAGAAAACGTCTCACAATATTCATAGACCTCGCAAAAGCTTTTGATACAGTCTCCCATCCTAAACTACTGATGAAACTTGAAAGCCTGGGTATCAGAGGTGTTCAAATGCTTTTATTTAAAAGTTACCTTTCGGGTCGTAAACAGAGGGTGAGAGTGGGTGACGAAGTGAGTGAAGAGTGTTCTGTTAACTATAAGGAAGTATTTTGGGCCCTTTATTATTTCTATGCTACATCAATGACTTATGCCAAATAAACCTTCCGAATTGTAAGATTATCTCCTATTCAGATGACACAACTCTGACCTTTTTTGGATACTCATGGCCTCACCTGTTTAACTATTCTCAAAAAGGTTTTAATAAGGTGTGTCATTGGTTAGCTACCCATTCTCTTACCTTAAATCACACCAAAACTCACTTCATAATTTTTTCCCTTCGAAATATAGGCGCTCCGCAACACAAAATAGCACACTCATATAAACAATTTCCGACTATAGCTTGTAGCTGCCCTCTTATTAGTAAAACAAATTATATAAAATATCTAGGAGTAACTATTAATGAAAACTTAAAATTCACTGAACACATAAGTAATGTAGCTAAACGAATACGTAAACTCGCATATATATTCAAATAGCTAAGACTTGTGGCCGACTCCGGGGTTATGAGATCTATCTATTTGGCGCTTTGTCTATCCATTCTCACCTACTGTATTTCTTCATGGGGTGGGGCCGCTAAGAGTAATTTATTGGAACTAGAGTGGGCTCAAAGACTGATACCCAAAATTTGTCTATTTAAACCGAGACTATTCCCAACGTCAGAATTATACAATCTGGCAGAGATCTTATCGGTTAGGCAACTGTATATTCTATCTGTTATCCTCAAAGAGCGCAAACTATTACAGTACAATTATAACGACCCACTTTTAACCCGACGCCGCAACTTCGAAATTTCCACTCTCAGAAAGGCCATGGTAGAGCGCATAAATTTGACCTTAAATCTCGTTTCCCCATTGACAATCTGGTCAAATTCAATGCTCTGAAAACACAGGCTTGTCTTTTCAGCACTAAAAGGAGCCCTTTTGAATTGACCCCTACTTTCCGAGGTGCATCTGTGCCAGTTACCAGTCGCCTGGAGCTTTTGGGCATGGAGTTGACGTCAGACCTCAACTTCGGCTCAACCATCGAGTCCAGAGCTCAGACTGCAGCAAAAAAGCTGGGAATCCTACACAAGGTGAGGCGGTACTTCACGCCTGGACAGCTTCTAAATCTGTATAAAGCACAGGTCCGTTCTTGCGTGGAGTATTGCAGCCACTTGTGGGATGGCTCTGCAAAGTACCAGCTTGCTGCATTGGACTCGATCGAGCGCAGAGCTAAAAGTATGTCATGCTGCGCCATCTAGAACAGCCTTCAGCGGATATTTCTCCTTCTTTCAAGGACCACAGTATAACTTGGCTAATGAGTTGCATAATATCTATCCCAATACGAATAGGGAATGTAAAGGGAAGATCACTAAATGGCTTCTTGGGCTTAAGTATGAGGAGACAGAAAGACTAATAAACACAGAGACTTTTGAGATAAAGGTTCACACGTACTAGCACATGGACACACACAAATACACACACACACACACATAACACACTCCCTTAATTCTAAGTTTCTAATTTGACCTGTTCTGTAATGTGTATGGGTTAAGGTGTTATCAAAAAATTGTTGAAAAAAGTCACTTTCTTAATTCAGCACATTGTGATCCAAACTTTCAAATATGTATATGGAACCAAAAATATAGTAAGCTTAATCATCCCACAGGTAGAACTGACTGGCAACTCAATATACGAGTACATTCACCAATCAGACCACGAGGAGATGACCGCAGTACTCAGTTTACAGCATCCTCACTCGTATCTTCCCCACCAGTACCCAAGCCTCGGGTAAGTCTTTGAGATCACTATATGAAAGAAAGAAATAGAAGAAGATAGAATAGACAAATTACATGTGCCTCGTGGCTGCGCCAAAAAGGCTGGGTCCAGCAAAATGCCAGACAAGTAGTGCCTGAAGGTGGTTTTCAACCGAACCTAATGTTGAAGTGACTACCGGATGTGAACCAGCAATGGAAAAAAAACATATCGTGTATCATTAGAACTTTAATATCGGAAACTCTAAATTACACATGGTAAATATCCCGTTTAAAATTTTTAGGATACTGTTAGTGGCCATGTTAGCTTAAAATTGTATACTATATGTGTTTATCAATATCATTAGAACTTAAACGAAATATTTACCATATTTCGGCACTGTTGCAAGCACCATGATCACGGATGAACTGAAGTAATTGCGGGTGAATGTTTATGAGCAGACGAATCGGTCTACCCTCTTTCTCGTTCGTTTTTTTTTTGTGATCGACACCACTACCACTGTCACATGGTAAATATGACGTTGTAAGTTCTAATGATACTGTTACTGACCATGTTAGCTTAAAAACTTATCAGTTTATGTAGGTATGTATTTTTGTACCTTTTAAGAATGAAGAAAAAGGAGGCACAATTTTTTTAGTTATGTGGAGTTTTAACGCTTGGTCTGATGGAGGGTAACTACATCAATCAAGTGTGGATGGTACCCTGCAGTACGTCTGCTAGACCGGTAGTGAAAGGGAGATGAAGGGATTAGGTCGTGCAGCTCCTGCACATACACTTCGAATCTACAATCTGTAGAAGACCGACAGGCAAGCAACCATTGGGTATTGACGCTTCAAAACCGTCTGTGGCCCTGTTTGGGTAAATTCTACACCTAATTGTAACTTATTTCTTAAATAAATACTAGGTATTTAACAGGAGCAAAGTTAGTGTTCCCTGCCACTTACAACCTTTCTGCCTTTAAAGAAAGTGATTGCTTACTCGTTCCATCGTAGACCTCATCTTTAGCTAAACATCAGGCGAAAATGAGGTCAAGAGTGAGATCTTCCCGCATAAAAAAGAGCTAGGACAATTATTAACTAACACACATATAACAGTTACCCAGTAGGCGGGACGTGGGGCCCAACGGTGGACATCGAATGTGAACGAGCCTTCTTCATCAAAATGAAGTGTGTCCTCGCTAAGAGGAACGCGGGGCTAACCACATCAGGATACAAGGTATGTTCTTTAGTCAATTATTTAAATATAAGTTCTGCCCGCGGTATAGCTCGCGTGAAAAGTATTTATTCAGCAAAAATGTAGCCTAAGTCTTTTTCAAGTTTTTGGGTCACAATTTCATCAGAATCAGTTAAGTAACAGACAGACAGACAGGCAGAATTAAGTTTCGCAATTGTGTTTTGCGGCGTGGGGTGAGAAGATTTCCGCTATTTGCGGTGTCCTCTTGTCGCACCAATGCGAGAGTCCGCGCACCTCTACGACGACGTTTAGCAAGAAATTATAATACACTTTTTTCAGAATTAGATTTATTTTCTTTATTTTCTTTTATTAACTTATTTTAAGAAATGTGTGTGAACAGTAAGACTAACTAATTTGTATTATTAATAAGTAACGTTGTACTTGTGGTCCTATTTTTAATTCGAAAATATAACATGTGGATTACGTTGTTAGTTACGCACTTATATACCTAGATTATAAGTTAATATTAACCGTGTATAGTGTGTAATTGTTGGTTTTCCTCAATAAATAAAATAAAATAAAATGATATACATGGAACGACTGACCGATCTCAAAACATTAATAGCTAGAAGACACGATACTCTTTGGTAAGACCAGTATCAAATTTACTGCCTTTTGACTTCCCTTAACGATTGTAAAAGAGAGTCTACAAACGACAGTCAGACCAATCAATGGTTTTAAGAGCTTCCCAAATCCCAGGGCACGGAGGAATCCGATATATTAAAACCATAAAGGTCGACCAGTACCGCTGTTATTATTTAGCCAATTTTAGATATCCCATTTTGAAACAAACTCAAAGGAAATCCTCGATTATCCATAACCATAGTTTTCTAACCCCCTCCGATTAACACTCGTACTAATAAAACATATGTAGGTACCCCATACAATCCGGTCCCCCATATTGTCCCCGCTAATTCCCCATTCGTTATGTTAGTACAATTGAGTATGGACAAAGCCCCCTTCTCTACATATAATGGGACGCGTGCCAGTATTGTTTTAAGCATTTGATTTAAATTGAGCGAATAAACTACACGAAATAGTTTTAAGGGATTTTCGACAAATTATAAGGAGCCTAGTGGGAAGTGATGGGAAAGGATTATACTGTATGGCTTGCCCAATTCTATTGAAATCGGTTCAGTTGTTCCAGAGATTAGCCTGGACAAATAGACAGACAAACTAAGTTTAACAAAAAATGGTTTGTATTTTAGTACTTTAATTTTTTTATACTTAGATTTACCTGTAGACGATTTTATCCCATACTGCTTGAAATGAAATGAAATATTTATTTTGTAAATTGGTTATCAATTTTATAACACTTTTACACGTCATGTTTTTTTTTGCGACGAGGCCGGTGATTCTTAACTCTGAAAGAAACACTGAAACAAACTTCTGAGTTTGTTTCGATGTTTTTTCAACATCTCTTTTAAAGTCCATACAATTTGTATTGGTCCAATCATATGAAAAGCATGTAGGTTCATGTCTGTGGTGCTCTTTTGAGGATACAACCACGTAAATTGGAGCGGACCTGTCCAGACAGTGCAAGCATTTGCCAGTTATCGTGTAGCTCAACTTAGAACTTAAGGACCTCAAAGCTTAAAGGCATTCTCTAAATGCATAAAAATACTTCAAGTAAACTCACCTTGAAATTTCTTAATTGCCAAAAAAAAGCATTAAATTTCTCAACGCCGTCCCCATCTCACCGATCACATCAATTTACGCTTTTATATCTATAGGTGATACATTGTTCGGGATACCTCCGGGCGCGTCGCTTCGGCGAAGGTTCGGCACCGCTCGGCCTCATAGCTGTCGGACACTCGCTGCCGCCGTCAGCCGTCACAGAGTTGAAACTACACTCTAATATGTTCATGTTTAGAGCTTCACTCGATATGAGGCTGATATTCTTGGATGCCAGGTATGTGTAAACTTTATTATACTGAGATTTAGCGTCAGGATCCTGGTACCTATAACACAATTTAAATCTTTTTAATTGGGTACCAGACCCATGGAAAGATTTAAATTCAATACAAATTGACTATTTTTACTATCCTAATGTTTTTTTTATGCATATTAGTCTAGTCTATTAGTATATTTCCTTTATTTAAATTACTTCTCAAAAATTACATTTTTAAACATTTTTCTAAGTATAAAAAGAAACAATAAAAAAACATTTAAAAATATATAAAATGGCAGTCCACTGGTATCGGGAACAGGGTCCAAGCTACCGGTGGTTAGGTTTCCAGAGAAAGGAACCTCCTCACAATACGAGCTGTATCGAAGAGAACTGCGTTCTGTATCAGGCCCTTTATCCAGCTGTGCAACGCCAGCTTCGACAGATGGTCGTTCCAAGCTTTTACCTATCAGCCCATTGACTGATATGACAATCGGCACAATGACTGCCGAGTCCATATTCCACATGTCAACAACCTCATGAGCTAAGTCGAGATACTTAAGGTGTTTCTCTTTCTCAGCTTTCACGAGATTCTAGTCATGTGGGATGTGGTAACATCGATTATCATAGCGCGGCGCACTAGCCCAGAAGATGTCTGTTCACTCTTGCTTTAAAAGCTGACGGGTCATATATGGTGTAGGGATCGCAGAAGCGCCGGGCAGATTTCCACACATTAGCTGTGCGCTGTATAAATGTGGAGGATGAAATATAAATTGTTGATATGGCTAAAAAGGCTGATCAACTTAAATGAGACGTGACAGGAAATTTCTGCTTTATGTCGGACAAGCTGAGGTCGACATGGTATTAATGGTGGTCGCGGCAGACCGCGAAATAGCTGGTGCATTGAATTTCTTAAGAACTGGAAGCAAAAAACGCTGAACCCGCGACCGCTGGAAGAAATGGATGGCCTTTGCCCAGCAGTGGGACACTGCAGGCTAATATAATAATTCTAAGACTCCCAGATTATAGCTATCAGGGAAATAGACTCCGGCAGGAGAATTCTTCTTTTTAGCTGCACACACAATGAAAGATACTGACAAGATAAGAATTTTAGATGTAAGTCTTGTACTGAACTGGTTAGCCTTGTCACAGCGTCATAGCTGAGTACTGGTGTTTGACGTAAAACGACTGCCTATTTGACCTCTACAACTCAGTAGCTAACATGATACCCCTTGGCAAGACTGGTGAGACAGGTTTTGACTTCTGACTACGTAACGTAATGACTGTTAACCTCTCAAGGACTGCCATTATTTACGCCAACCAATCGTCAAGCACCGCGGGTCTTATCGTAAGAGAAATCTGACCCCCGGTCACAAACGATTTTAAGACTTATCTTTACTACAAATACAGTTTTAAATCGGTCGGGGTTTGGTGGCACAAATTTGTGCCAGCGGGGCTCAACTAATACTTGTTTACTGGCACGTTTTTGTGCCGCTGGGGCTCTTGAGCTTGGGCTCTTAGCTGGGACCAACGGCATAAAGCGTTTTCTGAGGCACTGAGGAATCGTTCTCTACACTTTAAAACGAGTCTCATTGCTAAGTCTTTCACTAAAAAATATTTCTTAACTATCATACAAAATAATGTTTAAAACACACTCCATCGGACACAATTAAAAACCTAGTGCTGTAAATCCACACTGCACAAACATTATCTATACTAATATTATAAAGCTGAAGAGTTTGTCTGTTTGTTTGTTTGTTTGTTTGCTTGAACGCGCTAATCTCAGGAACTACGGGTCTGATTTCAAAAATTCTTTCAGTGTTAGATAGCCCATTTATCGAGGAAGGCTATAAGCTATATATCATCACGCTAAGACCAATAGGAGCGGAGCACTAATGAAGAATGTTTCAAAATCGGGGGAATTTTTTTCCACGCGGACGAAGTCGCTGGCGAAAGCTAGTCGTCGAATAAAAGCTAAAAAAGAACACAACTCGAACTACAATAAACAATTGGATGCGAGTTAATAACATCAGCGAAGAGCCGTAACGGTGCGACGCCAAACGATTCCACAGACGTCGCGTCGTGCCTACTATCGATATGTTTTGTCGATAAACAAATTCGAGTCGAGAAAAAAATTACATCGACAAATTAACCAGTGCAGTACTAACCACTGGTTAATTTATCGATGTATTTTTTTTCGAATTACGCCTAGCGTGAATTCGGCCTGCTAGGTATAACCCAGTTTCTATATGTATATCGACTTTGAAAAGGAACAAAAGATTCGATCCTTATTTATTAAACCATCCTTAATACTGTCTTCACAGGCCTAAACCTAATACTATAGTATGACTTAAAAAATAAATTAAAGTAAAACAATATAAGATTAATTAAAATAAATGCACTATATATAATATGTATTTACAGCAAGGTAACTTAGTGATGTACTTATAAAAAAAGTTACTATAGATTTACAAGCTCTAAAATAAAAAAATATTTTTATTTTCGCCTGTAGTATAATATGTTACTACATCTACGAGCATCTTTGCGGATTCCCACGTGCATATATCAATCCTTTCATGAAGTTCGATCACTACTCGGATTGTTCTGGTCAGTGATGTTTTTATAAATAAATAGCAACGATCTGACCTCAACCCTATTGCTGGGCAACACCATACACATTGAAAAGACTGATGTTAGATATTGTAGTTTTGAGTACCGTACCGTCTGTCAAAATGTATAAACGACGGCCGGAATGCTGAATCTCGTTGTAAATAGATAATTTATTTATTTGCAAACATAATTAAACAGTTAATTAAAGCTATACCTCCTGTTAGCGTGTATCTCAGAAGCTACCTTCCCAATACCTATTTTTTTTAAGGATGGCTTCCTCCTCGAAACTCTCTGCCGGCTTCTGTGTTCCCTGCCACATATGACCCGTCAGCCTTTAAAGCAAGAGTGAATAGGCATTTTCTGGGCTCGCTCGTTCGATCGTAGACCTCATCTTACACTTACCATCAGGTGTGATCGAGGTCAAGGGCGAAAAAGCGGGAGGATGTGTCAGACTTGTACTGACTAAAATCCATCCGTGTTCCACCATTTGCCCTTCGTGTTCCGAGGCCGCGGTAACTCTTTCGAACAATTCCGCAACTTCTCAATAGCTAAACAAGTTTCTTTTTTACAATTTTGATTTGTTGTCTCTTGAAACATTAAAAAACATGCAAAATTAGTCACCTAGCTGTAGACTGACCTCGGTTAGCGTCGCTTAATATTGAAAATCGATGAAGAGAAGACCTTGGTCGTTCTAATATTAAATTTTTATCCCATGTAAATCCTTTCAATCTGGCAAGTCCTTAGCCTTGGTCCTGCGCATTTCTTCGAACCGCTAACGCGCATTGTTGAGTAAAGTTTACGTGGCCCTGATTGGCGTGAACTAATAAATGGTGAACTTGCGGCCAATGCGCCTGTTCAATGGTTCCGACACGGAGAAATGAGACGAGAGTGTTTCATTTTACTTACGCGTCGGATGATTACCAATAAATATGCATTTAAGAGAAAGTTGCGGGATTATTTTCTTAACAAATAGTGGAAGCAGAGTTTTCAGAACCCACTTTCTATAACGTTTTATATTATATTATATATATATAATATATTTTTAATATGTATGTAAGTTTATTCTAGTTAGAAGTATATGTATATATACACTTGTAATAAAACTTTTACGTTGAAAATATTATCTACTTAGTTTTTTTTTTTTTTATGCACCTGCCATGTTATCTCTTCACCACCCATGGTTGACTGGTAGAGAATGCCTATGGCATTAAGTCCGCCTTTGTACATTGTGTTGCATAAAGTTTTAATAAATAAATAAATAAATAAATGATTGTGGAAATAGAGAAAGTGGTGTGGCTGGAGGGATTAATAAAAAAAAAAACCAAAAACTTCAATTTAAGTTAGACCATAATTTAAATTATATAATTTTCGACATGAAGAATGATAAAATTGTGAGATGTTCCTTTCGATAAGCCAATAATGTGACATTTAATCCAGTACTTCTGCGTATACTTATTGTATATTTACTAGCTGTTTTTGTGTGAATTTTTTCGTCCAGTAACCTGCCAAAGTTGCGTCACAATCCGATAAATAGCTTAAGAACGCATATAGGACAAGCATGCAACCAATTATTTTTATTTATTAGGAGATGCTCTAATTCAGTAGTCCGGCTGGCATTCGCTTTCATCCCGAAAATACTAAAAAAGTGATGTTATATAACTATGCAGATACCTGTCAATAACTATGCAGACATTTTCAAGCTACCATATTCTAATGGCATGTTACAAACACACTCATAAGTCATAATGATTAAGACAAAAAAATATCATGTCGACACTTATGGAAAATACAAAGACTCTTGTCCTTGTCCGTTAGCCATTCAGCTTTATGAGTCGTTTGGTCACAGTATTAGCTGTTATGATTCTTGCGATTTAATTATAAGACAATGACCAAATTACCTTATAATTCTTACCACTAGCTGTTTATTGCCCATGACTTCTTTCGCGTGGAAATTCCGCACATTTTCCCGGTGAGAAAAGTAGCTTTTATGTGCTATTTCAGATTACAATCTATATATATCATATGTGCTAAATTTCAATCTGATTCATTCTTCAATTTTGGTTTGATTGACTAACAAACACACGTCTATTCATCTATACATATTATAAAAGATATTATGTGTGGTAGTGGTAAATACCTACGCTATTGTAAATGTTCGAAGTTGCAGTATTTAATGCATTTAGCATTGAGAAATACTAAATATCTATGAAATAGATTCTACCATGCATCAATAGCCCAATGGCTAAGGTGTCGGACTTGTGATCGAGAAGTCGCAGGTTCTAACCCCACCCATTATTGCCGTGAACTTACTCCAGACACAAGCATATTTAGCTTAGTTGGAGGGGTTTAACAGGATTGCTAGTAGTGTGTGTATGTGTGTAAGTTCAGTATGCCTCATGGCATAGACTTCTAAACTCTTATATAAACCTCAGTATAAGCTCTTATTTCTTTCTTCTATACTAATATTATAAAGAGGCAAAATTTGTTTGTATGTAGGGGTAATCTTCGGAATCAGTAGTGATCCAATTTCCAAAAATTAATTATTTTGTGTTTGTAGTGGTAAGTGCTATAAGCTATAAATTATTTCGAAATCCACGCAGACGAAGTCGCAGGAGAAGTGCTACTATTCAATAAAAATATTACCTCCACAAAAGTTTCATATCGATTCCAACACAACGTGTCGACACCATTGGAAAACGCCAAGCCCTGCATTGTTCAGCCAATACAGAGTTATGCCCCCTTTTCCGAGAAGCACGTGAATTGCCCGTCGTATGCCCGTGTCGCTGGCTCGCGGTTATTTTCAACTATTAATTATTGCCCGCTTATTTCCATGCCCATCTGGGAATAGGTACGAGGGAAAAATAGTGTTGGGAAAGTTGTTATATCGATAACTTTAAATACATTTAAAAAGGAAATTATAATATAATATGTCTATATTCAAAAAAACTTATTTCTACTTTACATGGCAATGTACCAACAAATTGCGGATCTACTTAGTAAACGAATAAGGCAGGATTTTCTAATTATTTTTTTTGGTAATTTTTACTTAAAATACGTGAAGCAAAAACTTTGTACCGCTTGTTACAAAAATAACGCAGATGGATGACAGATTTGGGTCAGTTACAGATTGTATGATCTTTCATTCTTTTGAGAGAAGAATCATCTGCATTGCCTTTTCCCAACTTCGTTAGGAAGAAGTAGGGTTACTGCCACAACTAACAACTAGGTGACATGAAACCTGTTGGCAAAACTGTTGATAGATTTTCTGGCTTCCGACTATCCGTTACGACTGTATACAGGGCTACTGGTAGGGATGTAAAGCGGTAAAATTACCCTGGTAAAAAATGTTATTTTACGTAATTTATGGTATTTTAAGGCAAAACATAGTAATTTTCGGTAAAAACCTATTAAACGTACTCATACCCACTAACATTAAAAAATATGTAGTGAGTGTGTGTGTGTGTGTGTGTATGTCACTACTTCACTATTGGATCTTCTTCCCTTGTTCAGTATTGGAACTTGAAATAAAAGAGAAAACTGGGTTCGTGCGACTCATGCGTACTAAAAAACCCTAAAACTTTAACTTCAACTTTACTTTCAAGATGTGAATCATCACACCATGTCCAAGGGCGGATCTAGCTTTTGTGCCAGGGGAGGTAACATAATTGTGGTCAAGTCACAAGAAGTTATAATTTGTATTTCCTGACTCCGCTGCCACTTGACCATCCACTGCCGACATTCGTTTACAGAAACAACAGAAACTGCAGTATTATCTAGTAACAATGTTTAAAAATTTTAATTAGTGATCTACCTAGGTCCTGGACCCGGCTCAGGGGGGGTCATGACCCCATGACCAACCCCCTGGATCCGCCCTTGACCATGTTATGGATTATAATCATATTGCTGCACAAGCCACGCACAATATGGTGAACTGTACTAATCGGCAACATCGCATAATGATTTTGAATCTTTACGCGCGCGATATTTAAAACAAATTAAAATTTAAAACTTCATAAGTCGCCGGTAATTTTACCGTAATTTATATAAATGACCGTAAAATAATCGTATTTTACCAGCATTTTCAGTAAAATTACGTAATTTTGCAACCCTAGCTACTGGTAACTCGACGTATTCCTTGCAGGACGTCATAGTAGGGTTAAAATGCTACAAATTAAACCACCAAATAATGTTCTACCGAAATTCAATTTTCTTTTTGCTTTAGACAACATTTTATATGAAGTAATTAATAACAAAAATTACAAAAAAATAAATGTTTGGTTAGTGATATTTGCCAAGGTTTAAGGCTTTTTTTTTACTTTTAATTATTAACAAAAATCTGCTACGTCATCAACTATGATAATAACTTAAATTTCAGTACAGTTACGCCGTAAATAATTTTTAAATTGGTTTCAAATGATTTAATCTGGGATTTTTCATTAAAAAACGAAAAATCTAAGTAACTCAAAAACTACTGAATTTTAGTAGAACATTTGACGGCTTAATTTGTTGCATTTAACCGTACTGTGACGTCCAGCAAGGAATACGTCGAGTTACCAGTAGCCCTGTATACAACGTGTAATTTAAAGGGTATACCTATACATACCAAGTGCATGGCTTCTTTGGATGATAACAAACGATAAGGCAAGGGTTTTGTAATCCTAAGTCTACGTGTGTAGAAGAACTTATTACAAATTCCAATACACTGATTCCAGAGACCGAATTTTTTCAAATTAAGAAGAACGAAAAGAATTATCGGGTTATTGGCAAGTGACGTGGAAAGTTATTGACCCTCGTAGTGCTGTGACACGTTTGTTATGATTGGTATTCAAGGAATATATGAAACCAATAATTTGGTATCAATTCTTTGAGTCAGTTATTTTGTGCTGAAACTGTGCATAGAGACTCCATACCAGATGTTGTCTTCAGCCCTTTTGAATAGATATGGGGTTTCCGTTACACGTTGTATATATTGTACAAATAGACTACCTACAGTTTAACGCGCTAACCGAGAGACGGAGGAATGTCGAAATGTTGAGATGTACACCCATCGGCGGATTGGCCTCTGCTTGCGTTGCTTTACCTTAAACCTTTTGAGAACAGTAGTGAAAGTAATGTGCCTACCAGGATTCGAACTAACGCGAACGGCCTACAACACGTAAGTCGTATTTGTATCCCCATTTTTTTTTCGGGTTGGAAAATAATCGAATGACTTCTCCCGCTGTGGTTGGAACGGAAGTGAGTGTCTGACTAAAAGGCCACACTGAGCCTTCAGCTGCTCTTGCTTGCTTTAACGAGATAGAATGTCGACGGCTGCGGTATCTCTTTAAAACATTCCCCCAACCTCGGTTTTGTAATATTTGTAACCTCCTTTTTTTTAAGGATGTAAATTATCCAAGGACTGCCTTCCGATCTGGGCGAAGCTCGGGTTTGTCAGACTTTTACTGACTAAAACCCATCCGTGTTCCATCATATGTCCTTCGTGTTCCGAGGCCGCGGTAACTCTTTCGAACAATTGTTCAACCCCGGCAGGCAACGGCCCCCTTATGGGCCCCGACAGTTTTGCTGACATTCTTTGAGGCTCGCGTGGAACACGACGCGCTGTCTACTCGGGCCTGGTTTCAGTCGGGCGGCGAGCTACCCATTGCTCGCAGCCCGCAGGCCCGCGCCTGCGGTGGCTGGGAGTTACCCTTAGACTCCCGACGCCCGGAGCGTCTCCTGCGGAGGCTGGGGCGCGGGGAATGTGAGACCCGCCTCTCCCTCGCGCGTCCCGCTACCTCCTTCGCTTGCATAATTGCTTCGCAGAAAGAGGTGACCGCTTCCCATGCCTCCTCGCTCCGGACCATGTATTGAACCAGGACCGGGAGCGAGAGATATTTGTAACCAAACTATAACACGCAAATCAGTGCACCCGTTTTCCAGGTACCAGGCTCACATAACTATAAGGATATTGAATGTCAAAACATCGCCACCTGGGCCACAGATGTTGCAACGTGACACCACAGATAACATATTGGGAAGGATAGCTAAGCTTAGCGGCTTAGCTAAGTCTATGGCCTTATAAGTTTATCTGTGAGCTACCTCTTTTGGCGATGGTTCTTTGTTTATAATAAGTCTGTTCAGGGTGGTATGATTTTATCTATACTAATATTATAAATAGGTAAAATTGATGTGTATGTTTGTGAGTTTGTGTGTAGGAGGTAATCTCCGGAACGAATCATCCAATTACAAAAATGTTTTTATTGGTCCGGGGCGGCGGTATCTCGTTAGAGCATTCCCGCATCCCCGGCACTACAGCTCTACTACCCCGTCAAAGAATACAGCCGTAATGTTAAGATAGAAATATAGAGCACACCCTATCAAAATGTTATCACTTCCGTTAAACATAAATATCTCTTTATTCCAACGCAATAAAGTCTAATCTCAATTACCTTAACAAAAATCGAATATACCAAGCTTTTTCGTTTTACTCCCGAAAATGGCGTCCAACTCTTATTTCCTAAGCATTAAGTTTCATTTTCGTTTAAATCAGTCAGTGATAAACGGTAAATATAATTTTGTATTAAGTACGTGCTAAAGTGTGCGAATGCAAGATTGCTTCCGTACGGTCAGCAAAAATGGGAAGTTTGGCTGAATTAACGATATTTTTATTACTATAGCAAGGCTGCTTCTATATTTGAATTTGCTTACGGATTTTGTTTCTACTATCGGCTACGTAGGTTTGGAATGCTGAGCGTAAAGTCCCAAGATCGATTCCGAAAAAGATGTTGTTGTTTTCGTATACAATGTAATATAAATATATAGATTGTAATATAAGTATGTGATATCAGAAAAAATGTACTATTGTTACTTACATGACACTAAAATATAAAAAATTTTTGGCAGTCTGTTTGTTCGGGTTACTTTATATTTCGGAATCCCCACAAGTTCACGATTTACGAGGGGGGTATTCCCTCGTAAATCGTCTCACGCGACGAGGTCACGGTCAGAGATAGTTTTAAAACGAACAATTAAAATTTAATTTAATACAAGTATCTACACAAAAAAATAGAGCAGAAACGACCCCCAAAAAAAACAATGCCAAGAGTATTTTTAAGGACACACGACAAAAAACACGTCCCCTAAATCACGAGGGGTTAAAACAAAGACTCCCCAAGTGAGGTACAATTGACACCCGTTTTCACTATCCCTCGGGGAATGGGGTATAATTGATACCAAAGTATCGGATGTCCGCTGTTAAACAACGATCAATTAACTAAGCACTCTGTTATGGGTTAAATGAGTAGTTGGAACTTTTTATAGCAAAAAAGCTAATAAATAAAAATCTCGAACAACCTATAAGTTAGGAAACCTTATTACAAGATCAGGCTTTCCTTGAAAGCTTAGATCAGGCTTTTGATATAAATTAAAACAGAAATTATTATATTTTTAGTAGCTTCGGCGCAAATCCCGATCCCGTGGGAATTTCGGGATAAAATTAGCCCATGTGTTATTCCAAGATGTCAACTATATACATATAAAAAATACATACATCTATACACATCCATCTTCAAAAACTTTCGCATTTATATTATTAGTAAGAAATAAGATATACGTTTTGTGTTTGGATGTTTCTTTTTTAAATATTCATGGCTTGTCAATTATCAAAATCAAGTGTCCAAACATCGAGCGGCAATCGGGGTTGCGAATATTCTAACGACACGTGGCCATGGCAAGTAAGAGTAACTGAAGAAATCCTACTAATATTATAAATGCGAAAGTCTGTGAGGATGGATGGATGTTTGTTACTCTTTCACGCAAAAACTACTGAACGGATCTAAACGAAATTTGGTAAGTAGATAGTTGACATTCTGGAATAACACATAGGCTTTTTATCCCAAAATTCCCACGGGATCAGGATTTGCGCGGGAAAACCTTCCCACGCGTACGAAGTCGCGGGCAGAAGCTAGTCTAAAATAAAAATAAAAATCTAATACATCCATGATCCATCCTCACAAATTTTCACATTTATAATATTAGACATACATAACGTATAGTGTAGGTACATAATCAGCTGGTTCTCACGGCTGAGATACAGGCCTCGTCTGTATGAGAAGGAATGAGTCGCAATCTACAACGCGGGCCCAGTAAGTTTTGGTGAATGTCCCTTATCATCGTAATTTTGGTCCAAAGATATGCCAGTTTCTCGGGGTCGCGGGAATGTTTTAACATGATACCGCGACCCCAGAATGCAAGGGCAGTTGAACGAATTGAGGGGGATTTTAGTGAGTCTCCACCCAGAACGGAAGCTGGAGTCATTAGACGATTTTCCTACCGAAAAGAAAGATATATGCCAGTTTCCTTACGATGTTTTGACTTGACTGTTTTGAGAGTAGTGGTTTATGTTTATTTATTTCATTGTCACATTTGTCTTAAACAATTTATCTTACGCAGAGGTCTTCTTTTTACCCTACTATGGCAAGGCCAAAGGAGGGTTATGATTTTCACAGGCTATGTATGTATGTATGTTCATCTGTTCCCTCATAGCTCAAAAGCTTCTTATCGAAACTCGACAAATAAGGTATCGTTAGAACCGTCTTGACCGCCCGCTGAACATAGGCTACGTGACGTGTCACAAAACCCAATGTGGCGCCCTCTAGCACCCAAAAAGTGTTGTGTTAAAAAATAAAAATATGATAAACACATCGTGTTTGATATCATTTGAAAGGGCGTCACATGCACATTTCCAAAACATTGCTTAAATTTAAAGTGGCGCCCTCTAGTGGACAAATCATGTGTAATAAATAAAAATAAGATAGATACACCGTGTTTGGTATCATTTGAAAGGGCTTCACTTGAACTTATAAAAAATAAAGTAAATAGTATAGAAGCACAGTGATTTAAGACCAAAATAGTTTAAATAATAAAAAGTAAAAAACTACAACCCGACTACGACAAAAAAATCGACGCTGAAAAAGTATGAAACAAGATTTTCAGGATGATGATGGATAAACAAGGTTACTGGAAAAATAAGAACAAAACAAAAATAAAAGCCGCAGTCACACGTTATACAGGATATTAATCGTAACAAAACAATTAATAGCGTGTGACTGCGGCTTTTATTTTTGTTCTGTTCTTGTTTTTCAGTAACCTTGTTTATTTTAGCATCTTGAAAATCTTGTTTCATACTTTTTCAGCGTCGATTTTTTTTTGTCGTAGTCGGGTTTTAGTTTTTTACTTTTTATTATAAGTACACACATCAAAAGTGTCTAGGGATCAACATATATTTTTGCAATAACTTTTCTCCTGATTGATATTAATTAAAATTTTCTTTAAGGATTCATCAAATAAAGTGTTTTCGTTTGTCACAGTAACGATAAACCAAGTCACCTTTGCATTTATAAAGAAATTTGCCATTTTCCTAATAAAGGGATTTTTGACATTTGAACCACTAACATTAAAGTTCGAAAAAAAGACTGAAATAACAGTTTTCTTTAAAATTTTATTGGGTAACTTAAACAATTAATAATCCGTGTTTCTACCGCGAACACTAACAACACAAGAACATCGGTTTGGCATACTCAAAATGAGTTCATCCAAATCACGCTATGGAATGGCCGCCCATGTTCGTTGCAACAACAAAAAAAGGTCTTCTTGCGACTGGATACCCTCCATATTCGGCAGAGCTCTTCTCTGTAGCATATCCCATGCATGCTCAATCGGGTTCAAGTCTGGCGACTGAGCAGGCCAGAGCAGGACATTGATGTTAGCTGCGGCGAGAGTCTGTCTTACAACTCTTGCGGTGTGCGGTCGTGCATTATCATGCATTAACTGAAATAAGGGACCGATTTGCACTTGTAGAGGAACGATGACGTCAGATACAATCGTCTCAGCATAAATTTGAGCGTTGAGGTTGCCTCTGATCCAAATCAACTCAGTTCTTCCGCCGATCCAAATACCCGCCCATACCATGATGGTTCCACCACTATAAGGATGGACTTCCTGGCAGGATTTTAATCGCTGTTGGCGTCCAGGGGTTCTCCAGTGTCGTATACGTCTTGTATCCGGTCTCATACCAAAACGAGACTCATCAGAAAAGCACACGAAACGCCATTGTTCTTCTGCCCAATTTCTGTGTTCAAGAGCCTAAAAAAAAGAATCCTACGATTGTGCATTGCTATAGGTGGTACCCGTAGCGGTCTTCGGGAATGAAGGTTCACTTCATGCAAGCGGTTTCTGACTGTTTGGTCGCTAATTAAGTTCACTGAAGAGTGATGAAGCCTCACGGCTAACATCATGGCGGTTATTGTTGGAGCTCTTCGAGTTAAGATTTGAATGTATCGGTCTTGTCTCCGTGTGGTGCAGCGATACCGTCCTCCATGGCGCTCAGCCACGGTACCAGTGCTTCGGTAACGTGTCCAAAGTCGACTGATAACACTCTGACTTGTATTCAGAGCTAAAGCCACAGTACGTTGCCGGGAACCAGCTTCTATCATTCCCACGGCTCTGAGCATTTCTTCCCTGCTTAAATGACGTCGCCGCTCCATAATAACGTTGGTTTTAATCAGTAGTAGGGAAACAGTAGCACTAATAATGTCTTCAATGCGTTGTATGTTTTTATAGGGAAAATATTGACAGCTGATTTTCATCTTTTACTCGAATTTGATTAACAGTTCCTTTTCAAATTATGAAATGCACCAAAAAGGATCCATATAAATTTATAAAATCATAAATTTATTACAAAGCCACATCTCAATCTCAAGAAATCCGCATAAAAATGCTTGATCCCTAGACACTTTTGATGTGTGTATATGAAACACCTGTGCTAGAAGGCCCCGCTCTTCATAACTGACATAGTATGAATGACAAGGTTTGAAACTATAATTAATAAAAATAAAACTAATTACAAAATGAATAAAAGTTACCATGATAATATGTTTTGTTTGTGTGTTGTGTGTGTGGGTGTACCTATATGTGTGTATAAGTGTGTGAGTGATAGTGTGCATGTGTGGGTATGTTTGTTGCATGTAAGGTGGGTGTATGCTGTCTACATTATTTAAGTATTACAAGAGAACTAGGTCGTGGTAGGTCTTGCTTTGTAGCCACTGTACTAAAATTTTGTTGCAATCTCTACTAATCATAGGATAAATGTTTAATATCTTATTTATTTTATTGTATAGATTTGCGGCTAGTCTAGTGGTGATGATAAAAATTACACAAAGGTAGATACTCGTTTTTGTTGTAGTTGTAACGTTATCTCCAATAACGATAAGCTATTTGTATTTAACGTTAATTGTTACGTTGTTCCAGTTATGTTTACATTGTTATCTTTCGTAACGGTTAAAAATTAACATGACATTTAAAAAGATAACTTCATTTGATGACGTACGGTTTCGTGTCGTAAGGCGATAAGCTTGTAATATTGACATAGCATTACAAACATATATTTTTTACGACATGTGAGACAAAAAATAACATTGTTGGATACTAAAAATTGATAGAAGAGTTGGTTAGTTTGGGCTAAAATCAATGTTAACTGAACTTGTGATCGAAACGTCGCGGATTCAAAGTTTCAAACGCCACCCATTACACTATTAGTCTATTACCGTGAACCAACTCCAGACACAAGCTAAACATGCTTAGTTGGAGTCGGTTTGAAACTCTCTGCCGGCTTCTGTGTTCCCTCGTACATATGACCCGTCTGCCTTCAAAGCAAAAGTAAGAGTAAAGGTGAACGCAGACCTAGCCGCACCGCACGCGCCGCAGTCTTTGCATTCGAATTCTTTATATGAAGTTCTATGCAACCTCGCACACCTACCCGCGCCGCAGTCGCCGCAGTCCCTGAAACGACCGAACTCCCCAAGCCGCAGCTGATGACGTCATCCGCACGCAGCGGACGCTGCGGCTAGCGCGGCGTGGATGACGTCATTGGCATCCACGGCGCGTAGTGTTGCCAGAGTTATAATTTAGACAGAGAATCTCTGTCAACGGTTTATAATAAAATTACTTGTTCTCGTATAAATAATTACTTGCTTATGCCCTATTATAGCACCTACAGATAAAATTACACAAAAAAGCAAAATACCAATACCAAATACAGATTTTATACAGATTTTTTAAATCTTCGATACAGATAATGCTTTCATAAATCTGGCAACACTGCAAGTGCGATGCGTGCGGGGACGGGAACGACTGCAGCGACTGCGGCGCGGGTAGATGTGCGAGGCCATTAAAAAAAGCGATGACTGCGGGGACTGTAGAGACTGCGGTGCGGCTAGGTCTGCGTTCACCTTAAGTATACAGGCACTTTCTGGGCTCGTTCGTCCGATCGTAGACCTCATTTATCGCTTACCATCAGACGAGATCGAGGTCAAGAGCGGGCAAGGCGTTATCAAGATTGCTAATAATGTCAATTCTACCCCCATTACTAGTCCTCTTTTTGTAAAAAAATCTCTCCAAACAAAATCCAATCGCCTTTTTTTCGGTCCAATCAAACAAGCATATTGTTTTTCAAGCGAAAAAACTGTTGACGCTCAAAAAATATCACGCATCACTTCCGGCAATTAGAATTGCAAAAAACGCAGTCCTTGTCAAAGGGGGACACCCCTGGTACTCAAACTTTAAGGGTTAACTAATTACTGAGGGTCTGGTGTATAAGTTAGGGGTAGGTATCCAGGCGAGATGATCTGTATTGTTTTTCTATACTAATATTATAAACAGATAAATATTTTTGAAAGTTTGAATGATAATCTTCGCAACCTATGAATTATGATCCAATTCTTAAAAATCTTTTATTGTATATACAACGTGTAACGGAAACCCCATATCTATCCAAAAGGACTGAAGACAACATCTGGTATGGAGCCTCTATGCAAAGTTTCAGCTCAAAATAAGTGACTCACAGAATTGACCCCAAATTATTGATTTCATATGTTTCTTGTACAAACGTGTACAAACAATCAAACAATAACAAACGTGTCACAGCACTATGAGGGTCATCACTTTCCACCTCACTTGCCAATAAATGATAATTCTCTTCGTGGGTAGTTCTCACCAAATCTCGAGATTTGGTCGTAATAAATTAGTAAAACGTATGATGTAAATTCAATGTTTTTTTTCTGGGAATTACATTGTACTTATCTTACTAGATATCAATGATATAGTGGTCCCCAGAAAAAATGGTGTTTTAGCAAATTATGAGGATATTTAAAAAATTGAGAGTGAGGGAATGACAGCTGGGGTGAGGGAATGATCTTAACTAAGAAATCAATAAAAGATTACTATTGTTATCAATTAATCTTTCTTCTTATTTGTAAAATATTTTAATAACATTTCGAAGAACTCGTTTTTGAAAATCACAAGGTAATTAACTCTTAATATTGCAGTCATAAGTTTATGTCAACTTATGACTGCAATATTATTTATAGCAAAACTTACTAATAATGGCATAAACTTACTTTAATCACAGTCAACAAAAATGATTCCGTATTTTTAAATTAAACTCATATAATATTCATCAAAAAACAAAATAGTTTATATCTTATAGCTTTATAAGCAATTCACTTAACTGAAAGAAAAACTTACTTTACTTATAATTTTACTTAATCACAATGCAATAGCAACAATTAACGATAAGTGAACAATTAAAAAAATTCTTCTTCTTAACCTTTAAATTAAACTCCTATAATCATCAACTCAGTCATCAATAGTCTTTCATTCATCAATCTTACTATGGAGTTTGTCTCCAATTCGTATTTTAACTGTACTATTTCCTTTACATAATAAAATCCTTTTCTGATTAAAGTTGGAGACTCGATCTTTTGCAGAACATCTTTCCAGGAGTACAACTGTTCATCCTTGATTACTGGCCATCTCCAGGATTTGATGCCCATTTTCATACATTTTACTAAAGCCCCTTCCTCACAAGCTGAAATTATTTCACCTGGGTAGACATCTTTGTCCCATCTTATAAGAACATGATCACCTATATCGTACTTCAAATCAGTCTAATCATTGTTCCCTGCAGCAGAAATATTATTTGAAGTTTCCAACACACGACCGCGTTTCTTTTGTTTCTGGTTTTTGTTGCAATATGAGAAATTTTAGAAGATGAGTAAAATGCCAAGTGAAAATGTCGACATTTGTCAGTACCATCACAACAAGAAAGGCTTCTAAACTCCAGTATATCACCATTATAGACAAACCGAATTTTTTAAGTTCCACGGAATGTATCGATGTAGTCTGACTGTTTGACTAAAGCTTCTATCTTTTCAATGTTAGCAGTAGTTACTTTATAGTAACTACTCTTACTGTCCTTCGATTATGTTGTTTATACAATATAATCAAAAGACATCTAGACAACTCATGATAGCAATAGATTTTACTTGACCATTCTCCTTTTTATTTAGATACTTAATTCTTTCTTTTTCACGAAGTTTCTCCAAACTTTCAGGATTGGATTTCATTTTCTCTCTACGCTTACTACCATATTCTTTTTTTTTCAACTTAGCTTCTGATTCGGACAACTTCTTTTTTTGCCATTGTTTGGCTCCAAAACAAGAAGACAATGTGAAATTTAGGTGATAAGCAAAGAAACAATGAAAACTACATTAGAAAAGTCATTCCCTCATAAATCGTCATTCCGTCACTACAAATTTAAATGAGGGAATTACGGTGAGGGAATGACGAAATAAAACATAAATAAAAAAAACTCGCAACCTAATCATACTTTCGACATACGTTTTTGTATAAGTTTATTACTCCCAAAATCCCACATAAACTGTATCATTTAAACTTTCCTAAGAACTTACCTCTTCTTTTTCTTCAATGTGAGGTAATGACGCCCGAATGTGTAAACTTTTAACTAATATAATTTAAAAAAATTTGCAAAAGACACTTTACGACCACGAGGCGAATTCGCCATTTTGGAATATTGGCAGTATTGCAAACTATCAAAAACTAATGAAAACGTTCAGGAACATTTAAAGATGCGTTCATAAATCGACTGTTAGTAAAGGTGTGAGGGAATTTTTTTTTTTATGCGGGACATGTAAAAATAATAAAATTGACCACTTTTTCTTTACTTTTTACTATATGAAGGCAGTAGATTTTCGAAGATTCGTATTATTTGAATCGTTTAATCAAGCTTGCAATCAGTTTTATTAGGAAACTATTGATTTAAAAAAAATAAAGTAATATAATCTGTGGTGTGGGACACAGTGAGGAATGATTTTTAGAACTTTATTTATGTTTATTTATTTAACTTACGCATATGTTTCACAAATTGTAACATACATTGTTAGCAACAGTAATATACTTTGTAAGGAAAAAATTGTAACCTTTCTAAGTCACTTAGTTTTTTTGATATATTCAAAGGACTGGAATTTCGACATTTTGTGAGAACTATCCTCGTTCTTCTTAATTTGAAAAATTCGGTCTCTGGTATCAGTGTATTGGTATTTGTTATAAGCTCCACACATGTAGACATAGGATTACAAAACCCTTGCCATATCGTTTGTTATCATTCAAAGAAGCCGTGCACTCGGTATGTATATACCTTTTAAATTAGACGTTGTATATGCTATAATTTTTTTCGAAATCCGTATTATTTAAAAACGAACTTGCAAAATAAAGATTATATCGATGGGTCCTATGTATATGGGGAAAAGTACAAAATTACAACTTTACAGGAGAGGCTTCCAAAGTTTCTATTTACTATAACTTCAGATTGATAAAACCGAAGTTTACGAATCTTTGCGTGTTTGCTAAGACAACTATCCTCCTCATTTGTACTATAGTATTTTATATATACATATATCGGTTTTTTTTTTACGTCACATTGGCCCTTCTACGTTAGTTTTTGTTAAAATTATTTTTCTCTAAAAACACTTTAAAAGGGCCAATGTGTCATATTGGCCATTATACGCGTATTACGTTATATATTTTTATATTTTTTACTCATAAAACCAAGTAACAATTGAAGTAGTTGATAATTCATTAATTAGAATATAAGCTATTTAGATATTTAGTCATTTATGTCACATTGACACTTATACGTTTTACAATCGGCTTACCTACTAACTCAGTTTTCAGTTAGATCATTTCAATAGGTAATTAAAAAACACGCAATAGTTTTATTCAATTATTGAAATAAAAATTAAAGTAGCCTTAAAACTACACTTATGAAAAAAAAAACAAAAAAATAATAAGTAAGAACGAAACTTTTACTGAAGATCTTAGTTTGATTAACAAAATAATGTACCTACTTCACATTATTATTTTCTCAATAAAATTACAAAAAAAAATAACAAAATTAAAAGCCTATCTTGTGTAAATAAACAAAAAAAATCTCTGTAGTATAATTAAGTAATAAAATCAACAAAATCAACATTAGTATTTTTTTTTGTTAATTGGTTCGCGTTTGACCACCATCTCACCTGATGGTAAGTGATGATGTGGTCGAAGATAGAGCACGCTTACCTAAAAGTAACTTATTCACTCTTGACTTAAAGATCCCTAAGTTATAGCTATCGGGAAACACAGACTCCGGCAGGGAATTCCACTCCTTAACTGTACGCACAACGAAGGCATTCCCAAAACGTTTAGTGCGTATGGGTGGAATGTCGACCATGTAACGATGGCGCATCACCGTTTGTCTTATAGTCCGATGATGGAACGAGCTTGGCGGAATTCGATTGTGTAATTCCATCACACCCTCCCCGAAATGTAACCGATAGAAAACCGATAGACTTGCAACTCGTCGTCGATGTTCAAGGCTCTGGAGCTTTGACTTGACCAGTGCATCGTTGCCAATGAGTCTCTTGGCCCGTTTCTCAATAGACTCAAGCGCGTCCAAATTGTATTTGGCAGATCTATTCCAAATATGAGAGCAGTAGTAGCTCCATACACGACCGAACCTGGGCTTGATACAGATTGAGCAACTGTTCCGGTGTGAAGTACCGTCTCACCTTTGCTAAGATTCCCAACTTTTTTGATGCTAGTTGAGCCTTAGCCTCGATAAATGTACCAAAATTGAGGGTGGAAGTTAGTGTAACCCCAAGAAGCTCAATATGACCGGTTATCGGCACGATTACATCACAGAAAGTGGGAGCCGGTTCGAATTGGCTCCTTTTTGATGAGAAGAGACAAGCCTGGGTATTAGCTGTATTAAACTGGACCAAGTTGGCATCACCTCATTCGGAGACAGCCTTCAAGGACAAGTTCAAGCGCCTAACCATGTCCTCATGGAGAGACTGGATCTGACCCACCAGCACGCACGCTGGACACATATCTCTCAGCAACTGTGCTGAGAGAACTGACCCCTGAGGGACCCCGACATTAATAGCCAATTGGCAATTGGCAATTTAGCAATCATCAATGACCACTCGAATTGACTGATCTCTCGGGAAGTCTTCAATCAAAACGCAAAGTTGAGTGGGTAAACCGAAAGAAGGAAGCTTAGCAATAAGGCTATCATGCCAGACCCTGTCAAAAGCCTTGGAGATGCCAAGGGAAACAGCAAGTGCTTCCCCGTGCTAATTCTTAAAAAGTCTTCATTAATTTTCTTCATTATCGCTTTCATTAATTGACGCAATGTCATTAGATGCTACTAAATTTTCATAATAACTGTGATATGCAGGTGGGATAATATTTTTTCTTTCATTAAATTCCGACTTCTAGACAACTTAGCGCGATAATTGGATGTCATCTTTTACTTATTAAACTAAATTGTAACCCAAAAACACAACAATTACAATTTGTATTCATCACAGTGCGGCCGTTGCTCCGTTCAATGTATTGTCAAATCAGCTGATTGGTCCAAACAATAAATAAACGCGCGGCAACTCCCCGCGTATAAGTCTCTAACTACTATTAGGACCTTGTACGTTTAAATTCATGTCACATACGCCGTTATACTGTAATAAAAAATCGTGTTTCTATGCAGAAATCTTTTTTTTTAATAGCTCACATAATTCTTTATATCGATAAGATGCGTTTACCATAAAAAAGTCAAAATGGCCAAATTGTTAGTTAGGCCCATATACATAGGACCCATCGATATATCATTAATAATACCATGTTTTTTAAAAGAGAACTAGCAATGTAGATAGAATTCATACTACTAGCAATCTTGTTAACCCCTCCAACTAAGCTAAATATGCTTGTGTCTGGAGTGGGTTCATGGCAATAATGTGATGGGTGGGGTTCGAACCTGCGACCTTTAACGAGCTCGACACCTTAGCTATTGACGCTATCTCAGTATAGCTCTATGGCCGCTATCCCACTGGCGTTTTACGAGCGTTGGCGTCTCTCGAACGTCTGCGCAGCGTTGACGTCGCGTCGTCGCGTTGCAAGCATTAACGTCCGCTGAACGCGACGTTAACGTCGCACCAACGTAACGTTAACGTCGCGTTTGTTGGTAACAGGTACAATCACGCCATCCTGCTCTGTCCGTGTGGGTACGGGCGGGGCTTACGGACGACGGCCATTTGCACAGTTGCTGCTTTAGCGAGCGTACGTAGGTACTGGGACGATTCAGAATGCAGTCACTATCAGAAAATGATTTCGATATTGAAAATACATACATTTATTATAATATGATTCTAAAAGGTCTCCATGACGAAAATTTTCGCATAAACAAGCTTTGATTATTGTAAACCATAAGACAGTGTCTTTGAACAAATAAAACAAGTAGGTAGTTAAAAGTATACACAGAAGCGTTTTATTATTATTATATTTTAAACAGCCTGTATGAGAAATTTAAATGTATTATTTTCCTAACATACCTCAAAGTTATAACAAGCCTCTCTTCTGGTGACACTGAAACTCTAAGATTAGTGTCTAAATATTGTATGTTACTTTGAATCACTTCTAAATGTTCGTCAAATGTGGTCTTCGGCATTCGCAAATTTTAATATTTATAAAATTCCGATTCATTATTTTTAATATTATTAGAGTACAGTACGATATTCACTTGTAATCGATTGGACTATAAAAGGTTTTCCCAAAATTGACGACGACATTTTCTGTTACGTAATTTTCGTCGAAGTAGTAAAACCAACAGTAGTGTTTCCTCGTCGGAATCCATTATGTTTCTGATTGTACGCCTCAAATAGTATGATGTGCGCGACGTTAACGTCGCGTTCAGCGGACGTTAATGCTTGCCACGCGACAACGCGACGTCAACGTCGCGTCTGCGCAACGTTGGCGCTGCGCAGACGTTGGAGAGACGCCAAGGCTCGTAAAACGCCAGTGGGATAGCGGCCTATTTTGGTACGAGATTTAGAAAAATAGTTGCTATTTATCTATAAGATCCTATCAGGTTACATTCTCAGTAGGTAAGATTGATAGAAGCGCATCGAAAATTAGGAGAGGTGTGGACTGTACAAATCAAGATTTTGGAGTACCTTTCATTTAATTACCATTACCCAATATTTTTTAATTCTCACCAAATATTACATAGACAACATCCTACACAAACGCACAAATCTTTTTGGAAATACAGTACTTTCATTGTGCGTACAGCTAAAGACTGTAATTCCCTGCCGGAGTCTGTGTTTCCTGATAGCTATAACCTGGGGTTTTTAAGTCAAGAGTGAATAGGTTACTTCTAGGTTAGCGTGCTTCATCTTCAACCACATCATCGCTTAACATCAGGCTAGAAGGTAGTCAAATACCAGCCTATAATTAATTTAAAAATATGTATATAATAATGTTTTTTTTTGGGTGGATAATTCTTCGAATGATTTCTCCCGCCGTGGGTGGAGCGGAAAGGAGTGTCAGACTTCTACTGTTGTGTGTGTTGTGTTGTGTTGTGTCCATCCTTTTTCTTCAGCTGCCCTTGCGTTTGGTACCTTGCTAGAACATTCCCGCAACCAATAGTGATGTTAAGGTGTGTAACGGTAACATAACGTAACAGTTATTTTCGTTATTTTCAGGGTGGCATCGTTAACGGGCTACGAACCTCAGGATCTTATCGAAAAGACGCTATACCACTACATACACGGCACAGATGTCTTACATATGAGACACTCGCATTGTACACGTAAGTACTGAAAATTACTTATAGTTTAAGGAAAAACTTATTTGTGGGTTCATCTATCTATATATATAAAAAAATGAATCCATGTTTCCGTTGGACGCGCGAATTGCGCGTCGATGGCCGATTTCGCTAAATTATAATTATATTTTTTGTAGTGTTTTTTATAGTCTAGCAATGTGGGTAGAATTCACATTACTAGCAATCTTGTTCTAACTAAGCTAAATATGCTATTGAAACTTACTTAGTACAGCCTATTACAGTATATTGTTTTTGATGTGAAGAGCGGGGCCTCCTAGCACAACTATATTACTTACTTAAAAAGAGACTCATATTTAAGATATATTGTAATAGTTGTATGTTACCGAAAAAAAAATTGTTTATTTACAACATATTTTTTTTCTTATTCCAGTATTAACAAAAGGACAAGTGACGTCTCGATACTACCGCTTCCTAACGAAGAGTGGCGGTTGGGTGTGGATGCAGAGCTACGCGACCATAGTGCACAACTCTAGGTCTTCAAGGCCACACTGCATTGTCTCTGTCAATTATGTGCTGAGGTTGGTAGTGCAATGTATTCAATGACTTACGTTTCTTTTTCCATAATAAACGAGCATCTGCCTCCCGGACGTGACTTGCAGTGGCCAATTTGGAATCCTATCAATCGATTCGAACCCAAGTAGGCCGTTGTAAGCACAGTTTAGCAAAATGGGGCATTATATGAAAAACCGACACCCAGTGCGATTGCGGCGTTCCTGATCAAACAATGTCCCATCTGCTGGAGTGTCTTAATGATCCAAAAACGTGTACCTAATAAACGCCATTGAAAACGCGACCAGCGAGGCTACCTACTGGGCCCAATACATATAAAATACGCGATTTACCATCGATACGAAAAGAAAGCCCCTTAGTCTTAGGATAAAAATATATAACATCCTATCTCTTGCAATGTGTGATAACTGTACTGCATTTGTGTATCCAGCAATTATGCGAAAATTTTTCAGTAACGTCAATTTTTACTTCATATATCACTAATACTGATCTAGTTTGTCTATTAATTCACCTATGAACATTTTTTAAAGGTTGAACTGCCTACATTCCTTCCAGCTCAAAAAATATACAATGTGTAATGGAAAGGGTATATAAATACCAAGGGCACGGCTTCTTTGGATGATATCAAACGATACTGGAAGGGTTTCAACTCAAAATAAAATACTCTAAACATTAATACCAAATTTGCGGTTTCGTAAGTTTCTTAAATTGAAATTATAGTTCAATAACTTTCCACGTTACTTGCAAATATCACGATAAATCTCTTCTGTGCGCCTAGTACTGTATCTGGTATCAAAGTATTAAAAATTCTCATTACTTCCGAACATGTAGAGATAGGATTAAAAACCCTTCCAATATCGTTTGATATCACCCAAAAAAGCCGTGCCCTTGGTATGTATATTCGTTCCGTTACACGTTGTATATTAGCCACTGACACATATAATACATAACATAATTAGTCTATAAAGTTCACACTGATGGGACACATACATCCTCTACCTACATCAAACGGGCCCAGTGTGACTCGGTAATATTAGCTAATGCTGCCTAAAACACAAAATAGTCTAACCCAACTCTTTTCTTCCAGTGACATTGAAGAAAAGCACTTAATCCTAAACATCAGCCAAGGAGCTCCAAAACACGCCAATAACGTGGACTGCCCAACGCCGTCCCACGTCCCAACGACCACTACATCCCCACAAGTACCTCACGTCAGACACCCAGAGAAAATCAACCCCGTACAAGTCCCAGAATGCGAATACAGTGACTCCAGTGGGGGGTATACGTACTCAGAATACATACCAGTCATACCCCCTTACGAAACCCAAGAAGAATACCATCAACAGAACGGATCCTATCAAGAAATCTTCTACGAGAATTACCCAGACACCAATGAAATTCTGCCAAACTATGTCAACAATTACCCACAAAGTCAAAGGCCATTTTCTGCTAGTTCATCCTCCTGTAGCTCTATCGAAGGCTCGGAAATACCTAATCAGTATAATTACACGAATTTAATATCATTTTACGGTCATAATCAGAATCAAAATGGTAGGCCTGTGGTTGATAATTTTGGCGGGACGTTCGGCAAAATAGCGGCCAGCCCAGCTGTTCAAGATGGCGGGTATACGAGCGTTATTGTTGAAAATACGCAACAATTTCATCATCATGGCGGAGGGGTAAATGAATTTGTTCATTGACAGACCGCTGAAGTGAATGTGTAAATAAATAAAATCAAATAAGTTTATAAAATAACGTTATTTAGATTTTCGACGCGAAATAACGCGTTATATCGGATTTATATTTAAGTTTGATTTGTGCTTAAAATAGTTGACCTAAAAGTGTGATCTCTTCGAATAAATCCAAAGTATTCTATTTCCATTTCTAATCATATTTCATTTGATTGATTCTTAAGACTGCATTTTCATTAGTTCACAAAGAAAACGATTGATTGAATTCTCATTGTATTTTAGGAATAAAAATAGGTAAAAACTGTAACTGGTTAAATAACGGTTACCGGTAACCGCTACTGTATAGTATATCGATACGATATTATTATGAATATTGTAATATATTGTAAATAAATAAATATACGTACCTAGAATTAGGAATTATGTAAGATAATATAATATTTATAAATATAATTTCAAAGTTAAGAACCATTGACAAGACAAATTACAATTTATTTTTTACGGCAGCCATTTTGTTTTCATTTCATTTTTATTTTTCCTCGCTGGTTGTGGGATATTCTCATTCTTATTCTGATTTTTGTAGAAAAATAAAACAATCTATAAAAATGCTAATAAACAATGTCTTATAATACCAGTAATAAACTGAGCATTAAAATCTTGAATGTTTTGGCGCGTAACCAAAATTGGAACGATTGCCACCATCTTGATTTTTGAAATACGAATTCCACAGACAAATTACAAAGGTTTACTTCATTGCCTCCGTGATAAAATAATTTGAGCGCCAAAACATCTTAGTAGCATTGATATCTGTTTATTTTATTTACTTTAGGCGTGGCGTCCATTACTCCCGCCTTTTCGGCTACGCCCCGCATGACGCATCGCGCATCATAATTTTATCTTCACGATAGCGCTCGACCAATGTAAATTCTGGATTGCGGAATTAAATTTGGCCTGGAATGTAGTAAATTGAAATCTGTTTCTTTTGTCATAGATAAATAACACGTTGTACATGTGAATAAAAAAATACAGTATTTCACTTTGCGCGCCAAATTGCATTGTCTAGATGATAATAAGTTTTATCTACTACAACTTGACTACAAACAATTCTCATTGACAGCTAATGCTTTTATTAAATATATTTCTCGTTGATTTCTAAACCTTTTTTGAAATGATAAATGGTTTAAATAGTTTTTTATATGACACGAAAAGGATGTCGAACTTTCGTAAAAATATTTTGATTCACTGACGAATTCTTTATTAGTATGTACGAATACGGTATAAAGTCGACTCCTCATGTCGTTGTATATCAGAGAATAGACAATAATAGCAAGTAGTTTTTATTTATCTCGTTATAAAAGTTAAATCTACTCTTTCCTATATTCTTTTTTTAATTTTAAATCAACGACGGTACTAATTTTGTATCTACCTACAGTGTGATTCAAGTCGTCAAATAGGTATTGTGAAATGATTGAGGGCGTTATGGATATAGAGGTATTAAAAAAGTTAGTCAGAGAGAATCGCGGTACTCTATCATGACTAGCCTCTGCCCGCGACTTCGTCCGCGTGGGAGGGATTTCCCGCGTAAATTCAGATCTCGTTGGAATTCTGGGATAAAAAGCCTATGTGTCATTCCAGCATTTCTACTATATCTATATCTCGTTAGAATATTTAACCTCTCAAGGACCGCCATCATTTACGTCAACTATTAGTTGAGCCCCGCTGGCACACAAATTTTGTGCCAGCGGGGCTCAACTAATACTTGTTTACTGGCACGTTTTTGTGCCGCTGGGGCTGTAGAGGTCAATTTTAAAAGTGTCTGTTCTTAAGTGTGTTCCAAATGGAATGACAGCCATCTTCCTATTCGTCTTACAATAGTTGGGAAAGAGTAGATATCGAGGCTTTTTCCAGGTACTTGCGTATATAGGTACTTACGTAAAAATTAAAACAAAAATGTAAAAAGACTTCGTGAATTAAGTGCCATTTATTGGAGTCTACTAGTCTTTAATTGTGAATATTATTATAAATAATTTAAGTCTTTTCTTACTTTCCTTGCTGATGACGCCCCGAGTTAAACATACATTATAAATAACTAAAATTTTATTTTCTTCAACTACCTATCCGTCGAAACTGGTGTTGCACGGCTGGAAGGCCTGATAGAGAAGGCATTACTCCTCGATACGGCTCATATTATGAAGAGATTTGTAGGTATATCTGAAGCCCTAACCACAGGTATACTTCTATATTTATTCATTACCGAAAAAAGGACTAAAGTTACATTACTGTAGCACCCAATACTTGAAAGGTCGAAAGGGTAGTTAAAGGTCTGTTCAAACAGAGCCGTATTCCGCGCGGGGGGACAGTACATTAATGCGCTATTCAGTGTAATTACTCTTATATTTTAAATAGACCGACTGCCTACCTGAATTCCTCGACTCAGTAAACTGTGTAACATGATACGCCTTGGCAAAGCTCGTGCAGAATTTATGGCTTCTTACACTCCTTTCTTTTCTCTTTTTTTTTCGGTTGGGTAAATCTTCTCTTGTAGAATGACTTCTCCCGCTCTGGGTGGAGCGGAAGGGAGTGTCAGACTTCTACTAAGTAAAAAACCCACCCTGTTCCTTCACCTGCCCTTATTTTCCGAGGTTGCGGTAGGGTATTTGCCTATTTTTCAAAAATAGTTTAGATTTAATTATTGATCAATTTTAAGCTACGATAAATGATTTTCGTGAAAAATAACTGGGTAACATTGGTAAAACTTTAAAATAAAATTCAAATTAAATATTTTCCCGCCCAAAAACCCATCGCTGTCACGAAGTCGCATGACGTCATATTTCTCAAACAACAAAGTGGTTTTGAGGTTAGGATTTCTGTTATCTTACGTTGTTTGACAAGTCGATACGTTTGACAGCTTTGAGAAAAATGACGTCACACTACTCCTTAGAGTATAGAAATAATATAGAGACGCTGTAATTGTCTATATCTTACTTGCTTATACAAATATCTATTGAATCGATACAGAAATATGAAACTACACTTTGTCTCTTTTTAACCAATGAATAATCTCATTTGAAGAAAGAGACGTCATGCTATTTGTTTATTCTCTGCCTGGCAACATTTTAACATTTCCGTCAAAGTACCTACCTCGCGTGCCATCCGCCATCTTTTGGACGCGTGGTTTTGTGGTACATCAGCTGTCAAATGAACAACAACATTGGATTTGGATTGTGATTTTTAGGAATAAAAACGCTCCTTACTAAATTGTTTTGTGCTGTGAGTGTCTAGTGGTGCAAATTGAATATGCCTACTTGTTCAATAATTCTGTGTGGTGCAAGGAAAAACCACAATCAACCTCATTTGACCATGCACAGGTTAGTAGCCGTATTTTAAGAAAAACTTTATCATGCTGTTATTTTTTTGTATAAGTATCCTTGTTTTATTTATAGAATAAAAGCTCCCAAATATACATACCAATTATATCTGATATTTAACTCTATTTGCTAAATTTATATCATGTTTTGTTTACAATACAAATGACAATTCAAAATAGTGATGTCTTTTATTTAATAAGCTATCGATAAAAACTAACATTTTTTTTAGTTTGTACATTGTAGAGATCAGTAGAGTAGGGTTTCAAAATGAAGAGCTTGAAGAGATGGTTTTGAAAATAAAACTAACAATAGAAATAAAAATAGCGATAGTACTAAAACACAACAATGTCACTTCGTCATGCAGTAGTTGGTGGTTATTTAGTTCAGTCTCTGATATGTTCCATGAACTGCATCAAACTGAAATCATTTTGTATGTTTTTTATTTGCACAGGTTCCCTAAAAATGAAGTGCTGCGCCAGAAGTGGCTTGAAGTCATTGGGATGGAAAATCTCAAACCTGGACTTAAAGTACCACGTGTCTGTTCATTACACTGCAGAATCAATCTTCAATAAAACCCTTGATGTAATAAGGCTGCGTGCCAGCGTGATGATGCAGTACCGTCAATCCACCCTGTAGTAAGTTAAAACAAATAATTAACTTCATATTGTTTAAATTCCCCTACGAACCTGTCGGTTCATCCAATACTTTAGTATTAATGTTTCTCAATTTTAATATTATTAAATACCTGTTCATACTGTTATGTTTAGCGCTCCTGATAAAAAAGATGAGATTATTCAAGATATAAAAAATACTTTCAGTGTTAAAAAAAAAACACACGGGCTGGTTCTGCGTGAAATCATAAATGTCGAACAGGCGTTCTCCATGATGACTCAACCACCCTTACCAGTGAAACACCTAGATCAGATATATAAAAAGTAAATAAAATAAACTTTAATTTGTCGTTCGAAAAGTGTTGTTACATACAACTAACATTTGCATATATCTTTAACTTTAACTTCTCTTTTAATTTGCTTTTTCAGATTTAACCCGAATCGTTTACTTCTGAGAATGCGTTACCGAGCACATCTGGGTCATAAATAAATTTCAAGGCCACTTTTAGTTTCTATAAAATTAAGCTCAATTTGAATGGGCAGTTTACAATGATTAGTAACGGTTTTGACTTTCAAAAGTGCCTAATAATTATCTAAATAAAATTGAGCATTTTACTTTGACCTGGTGATTTATTATGGTGAATAAAGGTACATTTTTCAAAATATTTTGTTGCTTTATTTCTTGTAATAACCTCAGATTTAGTATATTTCTACACTATTTATTATTGTTGTAAACAAATATCTCTATGGGCCGAAACTACGGAAAGCGATCGCCCACGCGGTCCCATACAAAAGTGCTCCGTTGCGGGAACCCGCACGTCGCGGCGAATCAGACCCCCGCCCCCTTATTGCTACGTAATAAATATTAAGTTTTCGTTCGACTCGACGACATGTACACCGTTAAAGTTGAACTAGTGACACTTTGCAGGTAATAATCCGGTTTCCGAAACACACGACACACGCTCTTTGCGCAGTTTCGGCCCTATAATATCATTTGCCTAACCTTTTTCAAACTATATATTAGGGTAAGATTCCAGTCTATCAACTGATGCAGCTGAATACCAATATTTTAAATGCCTGAGACTGCCTATCTGACCTCCATAGTACTGGGTAATACGATACCCTTGGTAAGGCAACCAGTTACCAAGGGTATCGTATTAATCAGACTCGGGCCACTGACTAAAAACGACTGTCAAAGATTTACAAATGACAGTTAGTTCGATACTAAGCCAAAAGCGGGTCAGAGTGATCTTTATGAACAACTTTAAATGTGGAACAAACCCTGAAATCGCAAAAAACCTCAGTAGTCCTCATTGATTTATATAATAGTACGCAGTAATATATATGTCAATGGTTGTCCTTCAAGAAAGTCACTCACAAGAAAAAAACAAAGTCAGTCAGTCACTCATAAAATGTAGCCCAACCAACAGTGCTTCTAACCCCTTGTATGTTAATATGAATGTAATGCACTATAATTTTAAAAATTCAGGAAAAGAACTAAAGGACTTGTTACAGTTATTCCAAAAGTATAATCTAATTATCCAAAGTTTAAAAGTATTGTTACATAAGTAACCAATGAACCCGAAGAAATGTTAGAAACTCTGGTATCGATATCGATACTTTTTGGTTTTGATTACTTATGTGCTTCCCTAGCAATGGCAGCCATCTTTTGGCCGCAGTTGACAGTAGGTATGCACGCGTATTTTGTAGGTATTTCTCGTCCATATTATAGAAGGTCATTGCACTACTCACACTTCGTGATTAGCGTTTGCGGTCACGTGACACACAGATTAAAAAATACAATTTTTATTTTATGAAAATATAAAAATATGAAATTATTTTTAGAAATAAAAATGTTGTTTATATTTCCTGGCATCTAAACTAAATATATGCAAAACATCGTTTTTTTTTACTACTACAGGCAAATACCCTATTCGACAGACAATAGCCCTATGGAGCCCCGTCACTAGTGCTGACAACTCTTTGAGGCGCGCGTGGAACACGACGCGCTGCCGACCCGGACCTCTCCTTACACTCCTGACATTATTTATTCACTGTTAATCGGGACAAACTGCTTACCGTGTTTTCATAGGCACGTAGATGTATGCAATGGATGGTTATCCATCCAAGCACTCACCTCAGCTAGCTAGCTTTAACCACGAACTCTCTACCCCGTCCCCCCCAGACAGTAGTAGTTACTTGAAATTATAGTATACTGAACACACCAATAAGTATATATTACATTGACTCGAGTGAAAGCATTAGAAATACCATTTTCATCCCCCCATCTCGGAAAGAGTATTTTTGCTCTTCGATATCTGAGTGCAAAAGCCGTTTTTATCCGCTAGAGGATAAAGTAAATTGAATTTAGAACGTCGTGTGTAATGGGGCCGAATTTATTATACAACTTTTTTTAATTTGTTAAAAACTCAGACTCTGGAACCTTCTTGGTGTACTTACTTATTTTAATTTGCTTTGCGCGCCAATTTTTTTTTTTTTGCATTTAGTCATTTCCTCGCTGAGGTGGGATGAAAAGTTACGTGTTGCACTCGAGTGCAAAGATTTTTCACCTCGTGCTCTTTTGATTCCCTCGCTAACGCTCAGGATTCTAATGTTTGAATCACTCGCTGCACTCGTGATTCAATTTTAGAATCCTTCGCTTGCTCGGTCATCAAAATTGAGCACGCGGTTAAAATGCAACTTTGCAATCTTGTATAACAAATAACTATTTCAGCTACCATTGAAATAAAAAGAACTTTTCAGACCGACACGGTATTGGCCATCGAGAGAAATATGTCATTGCACTAAGTATTATATTATGCTAACATCTTTTGTAAGTACCACATTTAATACAAATAAATGGTTTTGACTTTGATTTTTGACTTTTGACTAGAGCGGGGCCGATAGCCGCATAAGTCTGGACAGGCCTTTATTCTGGCATGTTTTAAATATAACCTAATCACGAGCTCTTTTGATTTGTAAAATAATTACCTATAAACCATTTTCAATCTAGATTTAGTTATATTTTTACGACAATTGTATAAAAAGTTGTGTAACGCCTAGTTAATAGATAAAGATTTGGCGAGTAATGAACAAACAAATTGTGATATCCCAAACATATTACCTATTTATGATATAAAATAAAGTGCATTGAATATTCGTAAACGTTTTGTTTTATTATTGTAATATCTCCTTTCTTCTTGTTGTTATCAGGGTGTGTTAAGCAGTGTTTATATCGGGATGAATGTCCAGTGCTTAAGGGGAGGGTAACCCGAGGGTAAGGGTTGCGGAAATGTACTAACAAGATAGCGCCGCCCCGGCACTTACGGGCAGCTGAAGGAACAGCGTGGGTTTTTAGTCAGTAGAAGTCTGACACTCCCTATCGCTTAACCCAGAGCGGGAGAAGTTATTCGATGATTTTAAGGGGAGCCGAACCCTCCCCTTAAGCACTCGACACTCAAACTATTTTATTTCACATAGGAACTTATAACAACGTCAAAAGCTAGTGCACGGTTTGAAATGTGTCGTTACTCGTTTCCTTATGAGAGGAACCAGCAAGATACTCCACGAGCTCGGGGCGCGGCAGTGCCCCCGCCAAGTCGAGCAAAAAGCGGCACGGCTGTACCATACTTTACTCGAAACAGTTCAGGCCATTTTCATAATCATAATCATAATCATAATCATTTATTTGTCAGAACATGGTCGGTATGCATAATTACATGGTCTTAAATTTACATATACGTATATAGTCTCATCATATTCTACCACATGGGCGTACAAATGTCAAGTTGATTACATAGATGCTAAATTATAATTCCATTTTTTTAAATAAGTAATCAAATAGTAGTAGTTCAAATTTTAATAAAGAATGTCAGAAATAAAATAACATAAACAATAATTGAATTAAATTAATGTGTCATTTAAGTAGTCATTCAAACTATAGTAGCATTTAGTGCATAGAAATTCTTTAAATTGCTTCTTAAAACCAGCCAAATCTAACTCCCTAATTGATTTTTTAATTTTATTATAAATTTGCGGGGCTCTGCAGAATATGCTTTTCCGCATGAGAGCTGTCTTGGCTCTGCGACCGCGTAGAATGTCATTTCGCCTGTTACGTTGTACAGTATCAGATAGGAGAGAGAATAAATTTGGATTTAATCTTACGAATAAGGCAGTTTCATAAATATACAAAGCAGGAAGTGTGAGAATTTTATGCTTTCTGAAATAAGGCATACAACTGTCCGTCACCTGAAGCCCAAACATAGATCTTATGCAGCGCTTTTGCGCTTTAAACGCGGCTTCCCTATTAGTAGAGTTACCCCAAAATATGATGCCGTATCTTAACACTGATGCAACAAGACCATGATAGGCTATGAGTAGTGCATCAGTATTAACGGTTGGAGAAAGTTTATATAGGGCATAGGATGAGCAACTTATTTTCTTACATAATATTTCAATATGATTCTTCCAGTTAAGCTGACTATCTATTGTAAGGCCGAGGAATTTTGCACTGTCCACATCATTAACCACATTATTTTGGAATTTTACCTCCATTTTTTTACTCTGTTTTCTCTGGCCAAAATGCATTATTTGAGTTTTACTTAGATTAATTTTTAAGTTATTATTGTTAAGCCAGGAAATTATTGAGATTAACGCGTCATTTATATCAGTTTTGTATTGGTCGGGTTTATTTCCAGCTACTGTTATCGTGCTATCATCAGCAAATAGGGTTATAGGGCAATTTATAGCTTTGGGCAGGTCATTAATATATATTAAAAAAAGTAAGGGTCCCAGAACACTGCCCTGTGGTACGCCAAAGAATACAGTACGTTCTTTGGATAGGTATATAACTTCTTGTTTTGTCTTTAAATTTAAGTCTGTTATAGCAGTTTTTTGTTTTCTATCTGACAGATAAGTCATTAATAAATCCAGAATATTGCCTCTTATTCCATACGAGTATAGTTTGTTTCTTAAGATATTGTGGTCAACATAGTCAAAAGCTTGTGTCATGTCACAGTACATAGCACAAACAGGCGTCTTTTTATCAATATTAGTCATAATTGTATTCAAGAAGTCATAGATTGCCATATTTATAGTTTTATTTTTCCGGAAACCTTTTTGCTCATTGCAGAGAATCATATGTTTTTCTAAATATGCATATACTTCGTTATAAATATATTTTTCATATATTTTTGAGAAAATTGGCAAAAGCGCAATGGGTCTATAGTTTTCCATTTTCTGTTTATCCCCTTTTTTGAAAACGGGTTTTATAATAGATATCTTGAGTCGGTCAGGAAAAACACCGTGGCTGATACACAAATCTATACTAATATTATAAAGCGGAAAAGTTTGTTAGTTTGTTTGTTTGTTTGTTTGTTTGTTTGCTTGAACGCGCTAATCTTCGAAAGTACTGGGTGGATTTGGATGAAATTTGGTATGGAAGTAGCTTGAAGCTTGAGGAAGGTTATAGGCTACTTTTTACCCGACTGCAAAAAAGGAGAGTTATGTTTTTACCGTGATAGAATCCACGGGAGCGAAGCCCCGCGTGAGTACTAGTTAAGTATATGACTCAGATGGACAGAAATCAGATCAGCAACATGTTTTATGATTTTTGTTGAAATTTCGTCATAACCTACCCTTCGACCCCGTATAACTTCGTTGTGGATAAAACTAGAAGCCTGAATTTTCAGCAACCAAGCAGGAATTATATAAACATGGTATATTTTAAATTTCATTCAATTTGAACCAGAAGTTTAAGAAATATAACGAGTCAAAGTTTCTTAATTTTGTCACTCACTGACCGATAATCGCAAAAAAAATCTAATTTATATATGTAATGATTACCTGTGAGATATAGATAGATAGATATATTCTTTATTGTACACCATAACAGTAAAAACAAAATTATGGACTTAACAATTAAAAAGGGTGATATGGTTACTATAAGATATTGTTAGGTTAGATAATTACGTAACATCTTAAGACAGAAGGTCCCTTAAGTAGGGACTGAATAATCGAGTAATCGACTTGGTATTACATGGATCTCACAACTTTTTACGATAGAAGAACTGAGTTGTGAGACTTGATTTTTTTGACAAGTATTTTTTTTTATGGGATTACACTTTTCAAAACATCATTCATTAAATGTATTCTTGATACAGGTGATAGTTATGAGTGGACAGTTTACACGAATTGACACGACATAATGTAGTTACAAACACGAACTGAGAAATGAATTTAGAAGTCTACAATATTTATAATACCTACAATGTATGAAAGTAAATTTGTTTTGTTTTTTTCTTTCGATAGGGCCATTTGTAATTCAGCACACTAAGGCTGGCTACTACTTCACCAGATGATTACGTAATTTTGTACAGCAAAGAACCCAACGATTTATTTTTGATAGGGCCACTCGTAGTTCAGCACACTAAGGCTGGTTACTACTTAACCGGAGGATCCTGTTGTGACCTCTAAATTTAAAGACCCCCAGCCAGGGCTCACATACAGGATCAGACCCAGGTATTTAATTCGATTTTCCCAAGGGATTGGCGTGCCAAACATAGTGATCGGGCGGGGAAGGGCAGGCTGTTTCTTGCGAGCTCTACGAAACAGGACTGCCTGACTTTTGTCGGGATTTAACTCGATTCTCCGTTTCCTGAACCACTCGCCTAGTGCGTTAGCGGAAGTCTGGAGGATACGAGCAATGTTATCAGGACTTTTTCCCGAGTAATAGATGGCCGTCTCGTCGGCAAATAAGGATAAATCTATTCGGGGACTTTTCGGGATATCGCTAGTGTAAAGCGTGAAGAGTGGGGGAGAGAGCACGGCACCTTGTGAAACGCCAGCTCTGATAGGACGGGGGGTGTAAAGAGCTCCTTCGATGCAGTACCTGAAAGAGCGGTCCGACAAAAAATCTCGAATGAAATCCAACAAACATTAGATAGGTCGCAACAACATGTCGATTTTAACTTTAAGTTCTATACGCTGGTCGGTTCTGGTGGTCGGTATCACGTTGACACGACCGAGAAAAGGCCCATTTCATACGAATCATTGTCGTAATAGAGTCATGTAGCAATCGTACAAATCACTATGGTCGTGTAGTGGTCGTATAGATGTCGTGAGATCCACCTTTGGTCGAGTTATGATTACATAATGATGTTGTTACCGCTGCTTTACGGCATTTTATTGAATAACCAGTGTTCATCACGACTTTTATATGAGATTTTGATGTAAAGTGAGTTTTTAACCAAATCAGATTTTATCATATTTGTACGTATGCGTTTGAGATTGCCATGGATATCTACACACTTTATACGCGCAGATCGTTGTTTCGGTCTATCAAGCGATAAAACCAAACCTACCTACACATTTTATAGTGACTGAGGAATTATATTTAAAATTATGAATTATTTATTTAATAAATTATGATGAAAATTAATAAATAAAACCAACTACTCAATTTTTTGTTATTTTTTACACCTTTTCCTGCTCTTTGAGCAATATCATATTGTTTAGACACATTCTGCACCCGAAATTAAATTTTGTGCGGTACCAATTCCAGTTTGATTACAGTTGACTTGTCATGTAGAAATATTCTTTTTTATTATTCCAGTCATTTAATAGTAGCATAAAAGTCTTCAAATTGATTTAAAATCGTATAATAGTGCAGCTTATCACCCTTTTACGATCGTCACATAGAAGTAGATGTCGCGACTCTAATACGATTGACTTCAAATCGTATAAGAGTGCAAAATATCACTCTTACACGATGGTCAGATAATAGTAGATATCGCACTCTTATCTTTAATGTTGGTGTTAAAGTCGTATAGAAGTTACTAAAACGAAATCAGTTGTTACAAGTTGTGTGATGGTCATATATATTGTAACAGTCGTATAGAAGTTTATAAGATGTCTATATACGACTACAAGTTCTATAAAAAATAGAGGCACTAAGTCGTATTACACACTAAAATTACTTCAATACAATGTTTATAGGATTTAGAGTAACTTTTACTTATACGACTGAAATATTTGTTCAGTGGCGTGACTAGGGTTTCAAAATAACGCAAGCCCAATAAAATTTTAACCGATTTCAAAAAAAGAAAGTTCCGTTTTCGACTGAGTATGTAGGTACCTACGTATGTATCATCGCAATTTTCTCATAAACTACTGGTTAGGTACAATAAATTAAAAGTGAATTCATCCATCTTCTTCTTTCCTCTTCTTTCTTCAATTTCACTCTTGCTTGTCGTGCGGTGAATGAGGTAACCAAAGCACACTGAAGGCATGCTAGTGCTAGATTGAATATAATAAACATATCAGCAATTGCATACCTCCGGTGGCTTTGAAAAAAGCCGTTTGGTTTGCTTCATTGCTTGAGGGAACAAAGTTATGGTAAGTAGTTGCTTCCTTCGTAACAGAACCCAGGTTACAGACAAAAAAAAAAACAAAACAAAAAGTTACAAAACGAAAGTTAAAAAATAGCTAGATAGAATGTAATAAGGAATTTAAATAAATTATTTATATTCTAATTGGAATCGTCTATCTTTCTTAAGAAATGATTTAATTACATCAGAGTAAAATGTTGGTGATCGTTTTAATTCTACCAACAACTGTTTTTCAATAGCTATCATTGATAATTCGGAAAGACGCTCTTGACCTTGTGTATTTCTCAGATAGGTATGGATACGTTTAAGAGACGAAAAAGCACGTTCCGCGGAAGAACTTGTAGCCGGAATAGTTACAACAAGATACGCTAACTTTAACAGCTCGGGAAAGGCATCTTCGAGGTTATTCTCATGAATGAAATGATTGACTGATCTATTAAATTTTCGTTTATGCGATTTACTAGTCTGAGAAATACACAGATTAGGCGTCGGTTTTAATGAAGAAATTAACTGTTTTTTCTGAGCAAAGTTTAAAGATTTTACCTTATCTTCGCCAATCAAAACTTGAACGCATTTTAAATCCTCACAAGGTACAATTACCTCCATTGTTGTAGGTAAATCACCAAAACAATTGTATCACTGAGAAAATCTTAGAAAACAAACAGAAAACTTTAACAGCTTTTTTCACTCAAGCAAATGAAACTGAAGTGAAGTTAGTTGCACTCTGGGATGTCGGGAACTACTCAAGTGTTGTCATTTAGGCAAAAAAAGTCGCCAGGTATATGAAAAATCTAGCTAATTTTTTTTTATTTTTAAGATATTGCTTGAATACAGTCAAAATCTGTTATAACAACATCCAAGGGACCACTCATATTTGGTTGTAAAAACCGATAGTCGTAATAACCGGTGATGTTTTCAAGGTACAAAGTATTTTGTACCTATGATTTTGGTCTATATAACCGGTATGTTGTTCTAAATGATGTTGTTGTAAACGGTTTTGACTGTATTTAATTTCGTTATTTTAAAAGACGCTAGTTTTTATTGTTGATAAATGTTAAAAAAGTTTCCAAACACGTTAAAAATCTCCAAGATCTTTCAACGTGTGGCTAAAACGGCAACACTGCAGAGTTGGCAAGCTGACAAGGTCACGCATACGCATGCAACTTCATACGAATGCCCTGCTTATATCTGCCATAGTGATCGATTTGTTCTATGCCTAAGGCCTAACTCGCTATACGGCACATCGCTATAAGTGCGAAAGTGACAGATATAGTATTTGAAAGCCCGGTAAAAGCCGGTGCGTGTAAGCGAGATAGCAATATGTAGATCATTAGATGCTACAAATGCGAAACTCTGCGCGCGAACAATCGCGATGCGTAGTAGTTTAGCTGTACTCAGTAGATTCATTGTGTTATTTTGATAAGAATTAAGCGCGCGAACTTTTAAATAGTTCGGGTTTGACATTGATTCTCTATCGAGCATTTTTTAGTAAGGCATGCCGGGCTTTTGGGCTTATATGAAGGTACCGCCACTGTATTTGTTGGGTAAGCAGGAGACGATCTGGAACCAGACCGCGTTGGAAGCGGCCGCTAATGTGCTCTACGATGCGGTGGGCTTGATGGACACTGGATTGTTGGGCCCAAAAGCCAAACTGTTCATTAGGTATGAGGCTCTTTGCCTCGACAAAGTCCTTGAGCCGATTATAAATAATCCGTCCGTAGATTTTGCCGCGGGCACTGAGCAGACTGGTGGGACGACCCCAGTGTGACCATCTTAAAATCACTGATTTTGCCATAGTTTGGTTTGAAACCTGCCAAATCTTGCCAAAGACTCGAATAAAAAATGTCAAAAAATTGCCAACTTTGTTTAGCGTTGTAAATAGTGTTGCCAGGTCCGATTTGTTTTAAATCGGGACAGAAGGTAAAGAAAATCGGGATTTAGGGTTGTAGATCGGGACAAACAATTAAAAATTATCCAAGTGCCAGTCAGAATCGCTCATGAAGGGTTCCGTAGTAACTACGGAAAATGCCTTTTTTTTCATAGTGTTTGTATGAAATACAAAGTTATATTTGCGGTTTTAGAAAATATATCTCAAAAACTGCTGTTCCTATCTCGTTCAAACCAATTTTCATTGATAGTTTTCATTAAGATCTATTACATTTACCACTACTACTACCACATTACATTTACACTACATTTTACCACTTTGGAAGCGTATATCTTTTATATATTTGTATCGGGAGCCCCCTTTTTATTTTTATTTTTGTCTTACAATCGTGGTAGTGGTTCATAGAATACATCTATCTACGAATTTTCACATGTGTAGATCTAATCGTTTCGAAATAAAATGGCTGTGACATACGGATAGAGATAAGGGTTCCATTTTTTGCCATTCGGCTACGGAATCCTATAGACTAAGTTTTTTAAAATTAAAGTTTAATTTATTATTATACACTTAAGAGCAATAAAATCCGATACCACAGATTTTTACAAAGAAAGCTGGATTGGAGATAGGAACAGCAGTTTTTGAGATATATTTTCTAAAACCGCAAATATAACTTTGTATTTCATACAAACACTATGAAAAAAAAAGCATTTTCCGTAGTTACTACGGAACCCTTCATGAGCGATTCTGACTGGCACTTGGCAAATTTTTAATTGTTTGTCCCGATCTACAACCCTAAATCCCGATTTTCTTTACCTTCTGCCCCGATTTAAAACAAATCGGACCTGGCAACACTAGATGTGATGCATGTTATTTTGAGCACATTGTTACAATCAACAGCGTGATGTGATGCGTAATTTTATTTATTTTAATAATAATAATGCTTATTGTTATATTTTGTATTTATCGGGACGTTTCGTGTCCCGATCAGCGGCAAATCGGGACGCGTCCCCAAACCCCTAATAATTGGGACGTCCCGCGAAAATCGGTACACCTGGCAACACTAGGCCGGACGCTGTGACGGATGTTTTGCATCAGGGGATGGAATACTACATTCCATTCTCTGATTTAACTCTGTCGGGCGGAGCTCGACCATGGTTTGGCGCCGAGTGTTACCGCGCAGAATCACTTAAACATGCGGCGTACCTAGCGTGGGTCGATGCTTGAAGCCGCAAAGCAAGTGACGTGGGTCATAAGAAGAGAACCTACAACAGGGCTGCCAAGTCCTGCAAGAAGGCGTTGCGGAGGGCTCGATTTGACTATGTTAGCCGAATTGAGAACAAGCTGGCAGCAAAGCGTTTTGGTCCCTGGCTAAAACGGTTGAATCGAACTTCTGTCGCCCCTCACTACCACCACTGCTTAAACCCGATGGGTCACTAGCCCACACCGCTGAGGAGAAAGCAAACTTATTTGCCGCTCTTTTTGCGAAATCTTCACGTCTTGATAGTGGTGACGTTCGCCCTCCTGACTCTCCTAGTGGATGCGAGACTAGTATGTCGGACATTCGCATCCATCAGAAGGAGGTCCGTGTTGCGGAACCTCGACGTGAATAAAGCTAGTGGCCCCGACGGGATATCGGCAATAGTACTAAGAACTTGTGCGCCTGAACTGTCTCCAATTTTGACACGCTTGTTTCGTCTTTCGCTTGAGACTGGAAAAGTGCCGAAAGCTTGGAAGCTAGCTAACGTACAGCCCGTGCCCAAGAAGGGCAGTCGTGCAGATCCGGTCAACTACAGGCCTATTTCAGTCACGTCCATACTCTGTAAGAGCGTGTACTCAATAGTAAGCTCCTGGCATACCTAGAAGCCAACGACATCCTCAGTGACCGACAATACGGCTTCCGCAAAAACCGGTCAACTGGGGATCTTCTAGCGTACGAGTACGCCATTCATATCTGGAGTGAGGCAATTGAGAAGCACGGGGAAGCACTTGCTGTTTCTCTCGATGTCTCCAAGGCTTTTGAGAGGGTGTGGCACGATAGCCTTATTGCTAAACTTCCTTCTTTCGGTATACCCACTGAACTTTGCGTTCGGATAGAAGACTTCCTGAGAGATCGGTCTATTCGAGTGGTTATTGATAGTTGCTTGTCTGGCCAATTGGCTATTAATGCCGGGGTCCCTCAGGGGACAGTTCTCGCAGCAACTACAGCACTGTTGCTGAGAGATGTATATCCAGCGCGCGTGATAGTGAGTCACAAGTCCAGTCTTTGAAGTCTGTCTCTGAGTGGGGCGATGCCAAATTGGTCAAGTTTAATGCTGCCAAGACCCAGGCGTCTCTTTTCTCCGCAAAAAGGAGCCAATTTCAACCGGCTCCTTCTTTTCGTGGTGTAACCGTGCCGATAACTGATCGCATCGAACTTCTTGGGGTTACGTTGACATCCACTCTTAATTTTGGTCCGTTTATCGAGGCTCAATTGGCTGCCAAAGAGTTGGGAATCCTAGCAAAGGTGAGACGATACTTCACCCCGGAATAGCTGCTCAACCTCTATCAAGCGCAAGTTCGGTCCTGTATGAAGTACTGGTCTCATCTCTGGGACGGATCTGCCAAATACCAGCTTGATGCGCTTAAGTCTATAGAGAAACGGGCCAAAAGGCTCATCGGCAACGAGAAACTGGTCGAGACAAGGCTCCAGAGCCTACAACATCGGCGACGTGTTGCAAGCCTATCAGTTTTCTATCGGTTACATTTCGGGGAGTGTGCAATGGAATTGCAGTCTTATTCCACCAAGCCCGTTCCATCATCGGACTACAAGACAAACGGCGATGCGCCATCCTTACAGAGTGGACATTCCACGCATACGCACGAAACGTTTTGTGAATACTTTCATTGTGCGTACAGCTAAGGAGTGGAATTCCCTGCCGGAGTCTGTGTTTCCTGATAGTTATAACCTAGGAGTCTTTAAGTCAAGAGTGAATAGGTTACTTCTAGGCAAGCGTGCTTCATCTTCGACCATATCATCGCTTAACATCAGATGAGATTCGGGTCAAACGCAAGCCTAACAAAAGACAAAGAAATAGCCACTCGGGTTCATCTTCAAGGTTAACGAACTCTAGCCGGGGTCAGTCTGTGGACGGATGACCTGGATGTGTTAAGATGGTAGGGAAATCCATCTGTGCCACGGAAAGCATGTTGAGTTCCTGTCATTTGTACATCTTTGACAGTTGTTACGGGTGGTCAGAAGCCAGAAATTCTGACACCATCCTTCCCAAGGGGTGTTTTGGTTCCCTACTGGTGGCTACTGGGTTGCGGATGCCAGATAAGCAGTCGCTTTTTGTAAAACACACTCAGCTGACTAGACTGAAAGGCGCTCCAACATAGTTGAGCAAAGGCTAAGTAGATGACGACTTGGTACAGTCAGCGTCAGAGAAAAGGAACCCCCCAAAGACTTAAAGAATATGGCCCGAGCGAAGCGGGCGCGTCACGAAGGGGTTCCTTTTCTCTGAAGCTTACTGTACAAATAAATGTTTTTACCTTAATGGATTAAATTACCAAGTTAATGTTTTTTTTTATAGATTACTAACAATGTGGGTAGAATTCACATTACTAACAATCCTGTTAACCCCTCCAACTAATCTAAATATGCTCGTGTCTGGAGTGGGTTCACGGCAATAGTGTAATGGGTGGGGTTAGAACCTGCGACCTCTCGATCACAAGTCCGACACCTTACCCATTGGGCTATTGACGCATCAAACACTATTACTCAGCTGACTAGACTGAAAGCCGCTCCAACATAGTTGGAAAAAGGCTAATGACGACTTGGTACAAATAAAAGTTTTTACCAGGTTCATTGTCCTGCCAATAATTACCAAGTTAATGTAGATTTAAAAAAATATGACAGACATCAACTCCTCCCAAAATAGTGTTCAGTAGGCTGCTGGTGCTACTTACTGCACGCGATGCATCATGGAAGCCACTCGTTTTTGCATTATTGCTCCACAGCTCCTGTTATTATTATGTTGAAGCGTCAATGGCCTAATGGATAATGTATCGGACTTGTGAAACCTCTCGGTCACGGGTTCGAACCCGGCCCATTACACTATAACCGTGAACCCACTCCAGACACAAGCATATTTAGCTCAGTTGGAGGGGTTAACAAGATTGATAGTAATGAGATTTCTACCCATATAATGAGTGCTCTTAAAATAAAATATCTTTTTTCAATAAATACATTTTAAATATGTATATGTAAGTAATTATAAAGCTCTTTCAATCTAAGTTAAAACTCTGTCTTTGAATGTATAGAAGCCCACAACAATATTAACTAAATCATATATTGTATTGGTACTCACCAACATTTTAATTACTTTACTCATTTCATCGAGCACAAAAGATGTTGAAAGGATAATAAACTGATAAATTATCTTTTCATCCCCCATCTCGGAAAGAGTATTTTTGCTCTTCGATATCTGAGTGCAAAAGCCGTTTTTATCCGCTAGAGGATAAAAGTTTGTGAATTCAAAACATCATTAAACCTATTTACTTCTACCTCCATGGGGCCGAATTTATCATACAACTTATTTTAATTTGTTAAAAACTCAGACTCTGGAACCTTCTTGGTGTACTTACATTTTTTTAAATTTGCTTTGCGCGCCATTTTTTTTTGCATTTAGTCATTTCCTCGCTGAGGTGGGATGAAAAGTTACGTGTTGCACTCGAGTGCAAAGATTTTTCACCTCGTGCTCTTTTGATTCCCTCGCTAACGCTCAGGATTCTAATGTTTGAATCACTCGCTGCACTCGTGATTCAATTTTAGAATCCTTCGCTTGCTCGGTCATCAAAATTGAGCACGCGGTTAAAAAGCAACTTTGCACTCTTGTATAACAAATAACTATTATTTGCTATGTTCCATTCGATTAGTACTTTAGTACGACGAGGGCTATTCTGTTTATATTTCGAGGATTAATTTAGAGACTGAGAAACGACTAAAAAAGGTACACATGCCTAAGTTTTTTTTGTTACGAATGAGCCCGCTCTTGACCTCAATCACACCTGATGGTAAGTGTAAGATGAGGTCTACGATCGAACGAGCAAGCCCAGAAAATGCCTATTCACTCTTGCTTTAAAGGCTGACGGGTCATATGTGACAGGGAACACAGAAGCCGGTGGAGAGTTCCACACCTTGGCTGTGCGCACAATAAATGTAGACGAGAAGCGCTTCGTACGACAAGACGGTATATAGACCAAGTGTGGATGGTATCCTGCGGTACGTCTGGTGGACCGGTAGTAAAAGGGGGATGAAGGGATTAGATCGTGGAGCTCCTGCGCACACTCCGAAGTACAATCTGTAGAAGATAGACAGGCAAGCAACGTTTCGCCGGTGAGCCAGGCTGTGAAGTTTGCCTGCCAGAACCTCGTCACTTAAGAGCCCCCGTCACCAGACCGCGTTGAAAGCGGCCGCTAATGTGCTCTACGATGCGGTGGGCTTGGTGGACACTGGAATGATGGGCCCTAAAGTCAAACTGCTCATTGGGGATGAGGCTCTTTGCCTCGACAAAGTCCTTGAGCCGATTATAAGTAATCCGTTCTTAGACCTTGCCGAGTGCACTGAGCAGACTAATGGGATGATAACTACTCGGGGAGGACTTGGGCTTACCGGGTTTTGGGATACCTATTACTATAGCCTCTTTCCACGCTTGTTGAAAAATGTTGTTTGACATGGCGCCATTGAAGATGGCAGCCAGTAAGACTATGATGGTGCGCGGGAGGAGCTGTCTGTCAGTCCCGGGGGCTTTCCTGGGTTTGAGTTTCTTGATGATCTCCTCCACCTCGTCTTCCGTGACGGGGGGGAGGGGAGCATCAGGGTTCTCGACAGGGGGTAGGGCAGATCTACGTTCGACCTCAGCATCCACAAGAGAAAGGTGGGCTGGGTCGACTGGTTGGGAGCTGGGAGAGCACTGGGCTTCCAGGCTGTCGGCTAGGCATTCAGCTTTGTCTTCGTCGTCGAAGGCAATGCTTTTGTCCGGGCGGATAAGGGGAGGCATTGAGACAACCTCAGTGGCGCGCATGCTCCTCTGAAGTTGCCAGAAGGCAAGGTGGTTGGGTTCCAGCTCACTCAGAGTCTTGTCCCAGCCATTTTCACGCCACTCTTTAATGCTGTTACTTACTTTGCGCTGTAAGTACCGCATGTGAGTTTTGTTATTCTGGCAGGGGAAGGCTGTAGGCACGGACTACTGCGTTCTTCTCAGTCAGCAGGGCCCGTACATCGTCTGGGAGTTTCCGTTGCCAGGTCTCTGACAAAGGAATCATTCTTTATGTGAAATAAATTATTTGATTTGATTCTCTCGATGTTCTCATCTTGCTAAGGCGAGTTTTCAGCAGGTGTTTCCCCAGAAACGTGCTCCATACAAAAGAAGTTTGATCATAATTTGAATATTAAACAATGAGAATTCTAATAATTTCTAGTTCTAATCAGATATCCGTTAAAATATACAGTTTTGAAGTTTCACTGATTAGTGCTATTACTGGAAATTTGACAAACCACAGACATAGATATACTTACATATTATAGTATCGTATTTTATAGCCTTATTGTGTCGTCGATAGTTATGTCATTATATTAATGGTCTGATTGCATACAATGTTTTTTCTGTACTTGTAATTTTATTTTACGTACCACAATATTTTAATGAAAGAAATAAATATATTTTTACATTTACAATCAACACATACGGTTTTTTTGGTCCCAGCTGGCTTCTGCACTTGCAGGAAAACTGAAAAGTTATCTTGCAGGTGCAAAAGCCAAATTTTATCAAAATAATTTATGTAATAAAAAAAAAACGAAATACCCACCACAAACTTATTTGGGTATAACAAGAGATGGCGCCTCTGTGCACCAGTTTTTGTCCACAATTTTTTTGTATTGAGTCGACATTCTTCTCCGCTAGGAGTATATGTTGTGTTCTGTGGTGTAGGACACTCGCCCCTGGCGTGCGCTACACACGTTGCTAGTTTAGGGGCGGAGGTTTTAGGGGCTTTCGGACAGCCCCGGTAGTTAGATTGTCCGGCACAGCACGCAGCTGGGCGGCCGGGTCTGAACACTGGGACCTATCTTTGGGCCGATTGCACTCTGCGGTGCCGAGGTCGCCTAAGCACTAGACACACCGGGGTTTGCCAACGGTGGTATTGGTTGACCTACCGTTGCCACTCTCGTGAGGCTTCTCTATGAGGATACCTGACAGTCTGAATTAAAGATGGGTTCGATATATCAAAACGTAACTTATATCGGATATGTGTTTATTATCATACCATATCGATATCTAAATATACATAACCGTTTTCACAAAAACTTCATCGAGTAATCGAGTTATGGTTTATCCAAAGTGCAACAACGAGAAACGAGCTACGAATAACGAACAAAACGCAAACTTCACATCAAGATATGACATCAAAGGTTTTTATATCGCTTTGTCTCTGTCTTACCATTAAATTTTTTACTGGCGTAAAAGTGATGAAGCGAATATTACGTAACTTCGGCTAGGAATTGGTTATTTGGTTAATAACAGTGCGGGCGTAATATCTATATCTTAATGCGCTAGCAATAAGGTCTAGTTTCTATTTATTTAGTTGCAACAAAGATTCCATAAGTTAGTAACTTTCCGGCGGCTACTCGATATCAGGGAGAAATTCATTCTTTAAACTAAACCTACGTCCAGTAGATTTAAGGTTGAATTTATGTTGTTGGAATAAGAATTGTATAGAATGAATTTTGATTTGTATTTTTTTGGACAGTTTTGTTTTGAGTTGCACTTGACCTTGGTGACACGTGCCCTACTTAACGATAATTCTTTGCCTTTTTAGGGTTCCGTAGCCGAATGGAAAAAAACGGAATCTTTATAGTTTCGACATGTCTGTCCGTCTGTCTGTCTGTCTGTCTGTTTGTCCGTCCGTCCGTATGTCACGGCCATTTTATTCCGAAACTATTAGGACTATACATGTAAAACTTTGTAGGTAGATATATTCTGTGAACCGCTTTCCGATTTTAAGAGAAAATTTAACAAATATTCAAAATAAAGGGGGCTCCCCATACATGGAACTAAAACTGAAAATAATTTCTTTCATGAAACTTATATGTGTGTGGTATCTATAGACAGATCTTTAAAAATGACATTAAGGTTTCTAAAATGACTTTTTCATAAAGTTAATCGTTTAAAAGATATACGCTTCCAAAGTGGTAAAATGTGTCCCTCCCTCTAACTTCTATAATAATGAAGTGAAAAATCTAAAAAACCCATATGTTGTAGATATTAATGTAAACTTTCAATCAAAATTGGTTTGAACGAGATCGAGTCAGCAGTTTTTGAGATACAGTTTATTTTCTAAAACCGCAAATATAACTTTGTAATTCATACAAATACTATGAAAAACAAAGTTATTTGGCGCAGTTGTAAAAATTGTAAATAAGCTAGTTTTAAGAAATTTGTAAGGTTTTTTTTTCTTTTTTTCAAATGAATATATTAAGTATATTATATTTATCATAGTTACTACGGAACCCTTCATGGGCAATAACAATATTGCAATAACAAATTTTCATTTAAATCAACCACCGGGAACTTGAACGGAACCGGGAACTTAAACGTTTATTGACACATGCCACAAGTACACACAGTAAAAAAAAAAAAAAATAAACAACATCTTATTATTATTAAGAGAAATTATACATAAGAAATAATGGAATTCAACACATCTAGGACTACTGTGTGACTCACGGCTGCGCCAAATAGGCCCAGTTCAGCAAAATGCCGGACAACTAGTGCCCGACGCTGGTTTTCAACGGTCCTAATGGTGAGTGTACGGATGTCAATCATTTCTATGATATATAATATAATAATGATAAACATAATATATAAACAGAATATAAATAATAATAAAGTATTTAATAATCTAATAGATAAATATATATGTAGGATCAGGGGGAGGTGCGAGTGCCGAGCGGTACGGCACGAAGGGTTTGGAGTCCCCATTAAGATAAACAAGTTGGTTTAAGCAAACACAGATATTTATTTACTGAGTTTACTAATAATTAAATAATGATGTTTATTTTGCAAACTAGATGAGGCCAGTGTTTCCTAACTGACTACTCTGAGAAGAAACACTGAAACAAACTCAAAGGTCAACGTCTCTTTTAAAGTCCATATAATCCAGGTAAAAGATAAAGCTAATTACAAAGAAAGAATACAGTTAGGCGAACAGACCCTCTCAAGGTCACAGTTCGTATAGTGGCCAAGCCACCCAATTACAAAGAATACAGTTAGGCGAACAGACTCTTTTTAAGGTCACAGTTCGTATAGTGGTCAAACCACCCAATTACAAAGTGTATCCGCTTGCTAATAGCAGGGTTATACAGCTATTGTAAATATACAGCAGCGCTGTACCAAATAAACCGACAGTTTTGTCGGGAGCAGGGAAGCTCTTTATTGAGTCGGATCCGAAGACAGACTGCTGAGCTTACCAAGTGCACGGTCTTTTATAAGACGATACCTGCACATTGAATTCCCTCCAACTCTGTCCATTGGCGCGAAGAAGTGCGTCACGTGTTTACTTGATACAAAACGTACTAAATTTAATGAGACTTACGTTATAAAATAATCAAATAATACAAGAGTAATTATCGATAATAAACAATGGTGATTTCACAAAGTTTAAATTAAAGAAACATGTCATCCATTGTTTTGATCAAAACTATCAGTCACACTTATCGAAATAAGTTGCCAAAAACCAATTAGTGCGTACACTAAGTACTTAATAAATTATGTTTCGATTTATCAGACAGTAATTGATACTGAAAGATCACTTAAATTCATAACAAGAAAATCAACTCTTAAGAAAATATGATGAATACCCACAATAACTAATTGTAATTGACAACCAACTCCGACACGGCCAGAACTGACGTTCTACACGACCTCGTGTGATCCTGAAAAAGAAAATCTCATGTGAATATCGATCGGCCTTTCTGACAATCAAAAGCCTTAACAAGAAGTATGGTGAAACTAAAAATCCCGTGTTTATCAAATAAAACTATTATCACCAATAGCAGTTGCATTGCAACCATTCAAAAGCCTTTAAAAAGTACTGTGAAACGAAAAGTCCTGAGTTTGTCAAATAAAATTATCATTATCAATTACTAAACTGTTACTGACAACACATAGCCCCAGCCGAAATCACACCATGGGATTCGACGAATAAGGTCAAATAGAACAACCCGCATAGGCGTCAAGATAGAACAACCCGCATAGGCGTCAAGATTAACCTCTTGGAGTCGAATAGAACAACCCGCATAGGCGTCAAGATAGAACAACCCGCATAGGCGTCAAGATCAACCTCCGGATTCAGTAAATAACTTGGAGTCGAATAGAACAACCCGCATAGGCGTCAAGATAGAACAACCCGCATAGGCGTCAAGATCAACCTCCAAGCCCAGACAAGAGTCATCATAGACAACTTGCCAATTTAGCAATGCTATGTCAGTAGCAGATGAGTCATCATCAGTGTCAGTATTGACATCATTACTAACAGTAACTGGACATTCAGGCATTTTTCGTACACGATCATGGGGATATTTGTAAAATCTATTTTTACTCAAAGCTTTCAACAAGTATCTTTCACCATCTAATACTTCTAAAAATCTACAAGGACCTTTATATTTAGGGTCTAATTTACTTGGATCTTTTTCAAAACAGCTTTAGTCTTATCATAACGGGCTTTATCGTATTCGGTATTTTATACTCAAGGCTGATTGTGTCGACTTCCAATGCGAGCCGGCCTTCTAAGCTCGTAACGACCACGTGGGAGTACTTTCACCACATGATAGCTCTCGCATGCAGGAGTCCAGCTTCCCTGTCGACTGTGCCAGATTTCTAAAACAAAAGGCAAATAATTTAGAACGGTACGAGGCGCCTTGCAACCTCGGTTGACATAGGTTTCCTGGTCCTCTTGACTTGAACGAAGTCGTTCAGACATCCTCTGCCGATTCATCTCACGAAGAGTTTCTCTGTTTGGACTGGAACTTTCGATAGTGACGTCTTGTACCCGACTTTGAGTGAGTGGAGTTGCCATCTGATTTGCCTCCTCGGATGTCATTACTATGAAAGTTAACACTCTGGAACAGAACAATCTACATCTATTGGTAACAAACAAAAAAATAAGTAAGACATTTACAGTGAACTGTCGGGTAGCCTGTTGTTCCAAACACGCAGTAATACATGATGAAGAAGTCAGCTTTATAACGTCTACAATAACTAGCTAATTCCACAAACTGACTGATTATTATTTCACATTTTGCGTTTGAACTGAGTCAATCAAAGCCTTAACTTATCATAACACGGTCTAACCTGACTTTCCACTAATTATTCACCCCAAATACTCAATCTCAATGCCAAAAATGAACACATACGCAATCTACAGTTTTACTAGATTTTAATATCTAGAATGTCATGATTGGAATTGAAATCCAAGTTTCAATTATCTCACTACCAAATTCGGATAACTATTCTGTGTTCAAAAATGTCGTACCTATAATTATCAGATGTTCATGTAGGTATAATAGCACGACAGCACGAATAAATCAAACATCGAGACTCAAACCATGAAACTAAACAGGCAATGTAACATTAGAGGTACTTCCTACTTACTCGACTACCTAACAGCAAAAATGTTTTAACAAAGACGAAAACATTTAATAAAAAGTGGGACCACTATCTGTTAACACGTCTACCTGCACGTTTTGAATAATGGTCGCTACTACTGCCTCACTACATTTCTTGAAGTTACTAAAACATTACAACAACAAGTTACTAAAACATTACAACAACAAGTTACTAAAACATTACAACAACAAGTTACTAAAACATTACAACAACAAGTTACTAAAACATTACAACAACAAGTTACTAAAACATTACAACAAGTTACTAAAACATTACGACAATTAACCAATTGTGTCCTTGTTCGCAGATTCAGATCTTTGTTTGGCAAAACAAGTGCTGACTTTATGGTCCAGTTTCTTACAAAAAGAACAAGGTTCGGACCTATGCAGAACAAAAAGTTTTTGAATTCGAAGTACTAGACGTTACTACTCGTATCCTAATCAACTTTAGATCGTTTACAAAAAAGTTTCACTGCTACCCTGCTTTGGCAAGGAATTCGTAGTTAAGTTACTTTTAGTATTATTAATCGGAAAACTAACTGGTTTAATGTAAATCGAGAAAAATTCAATTAAATCATTCGGAAACAATTTAGCATTTTTTGCAGCCACTCTGATATTAGGATCAGTAATACCACGTATAATAATTGCCGAAATCAATTCGTCACTTAGTCCCCGCACTATACGTAAACGAAGCAATGAACAAAGTGCGTAATCCGCATACGTTGGATACTTATCCGAGTTCGTATTCATGTCGGCCAATCCCTCTTAAAATTACTCCACGTACGATCGCTAGATACCCACTCGTTTAACCACGATCGAGCGTCACCTTTCAGACAATCGAAAGACTCATAATCACCCTAGTTATTAATGGATTTTGCACGATCGAGAATTCGGATCAAAACGTGAAATGTAAAAACATTGATTCGATCTGCCTGCATAATTAATCGAACGGTTAGCGTCAACATTACGATCGGTTACCGTAGAATGTTCCGGTGCTCTGTTAGAACTAGGTTCTGAATAACGTAGCCGTGATCTAGAACGAGAGCGCGGACTTTTTATTTTCATAATAAACAGGCGACATTAGCTTACGACATAAATAACTGCAAAACAATCCGAAAATGGTTTCTACATACACGTACCCTCTACTTAAAAATAATATCAAGACCTAAAACAAACGTACAGCTAACCAAAACTAGCTAGCGAGAAAAGTACTTGCAAAACAATCTGACAATCGTGACCTACATTCAAGTACCCTCTAAAATAAAATCACACGGACTATGAAACAAAAACTCAATTAACGGAAACAAAATAAGTGGTCTGTGAAAGAACTATCCCAGCGTGTGAAAGAACTATCTTGCTGGTCAGAGAAAATCTGAAACTTTCTCTTAAGGTGGGACAGGACACTCAGTTCTTGTTGAAGTTTATGCCTGGTTTGCTTCGATAGTAAATGCTAGTCCATGAGCACGGGAATCAAATTTGGAGAAATCGAGACCCACGCTATCCCACTTCTGATGTAGGATCAGGGGGAGGAGCGAGTGCCGAGCGGTACGGCACGAAGGGTTTGGAGTCCCCATTAAGATAAACAAGTTGGTTTAAGCAAACACAGATATTTATTTACTGAGTTTACTAATAATTAAATAATGATGTTTATTTTGCAAACTAGATGAGGCCAGTGTTTCCTAACTGACTACTCTGAGAAGAAACACTGAAACAAACTCAGAGGTCAACGTCTCTTTTAAAGTCCATATAATCCAGGTAAAAGATAAAGCTAATTACAAAGAAAGAATACAGTTAGGCGAACAGACCCTCTCAAGGTCACAGTTCGTATAGTGGCCAAGCCACCCAATTACAAAGAATACAGTTAGGCGAACAGACTCTTTTTAAGGTCACAGTTCGTATAGTGGTCAAACCACCCAATTACAAAGTGTATCCCGCTTGCTAATAGCAGGGTTATACAGCTATTGTAAATATACAGCAGCGCTGTACCAAATAAACCGACAGTTTTGTCGGGAGCAGGGAAGCTCTTTATTGAGTCGGATCCGAAGACAGACTGCTGAGCTTACCAAGTGCACGGTCTTTTATAAGACGATACCTGCACATTGAATTCCCTCCAACTCTGTCCATTGGCGCGAAGAAGTGCGTCACGTGTTTACTTGATACAAAACGTACTAAATTTAATGAGACTTACGTTATAAAATAATCAAATAATACAAGAGTAATTATCGATAATAAACAATGGTGATTTCACAAAGTTTAAATTAAAGAAACATGTCATCCATTGTTTTGATCAAAACTATCAGTCACACTTATCGAAATAAGTTGCCAAAAACCAATTAGTGCGTACACTAAGTACTTAATAAATTATGTTTCGATTTATCAGACAGTAATTGATACTGAAAGATCACTTAAATTCATAACAAGAAAATCAACTCTTAAGAAAATATGATGAATACCCACAATAACTAATTGTAATTGACAACCAACTCCGACATATACAATACATATATGTGTATTCCCTGTAGTTGCACGCGCACTGCCCGTACACCACAAACCCACCACATTCCACTCAAATTGGCACAGCATCATATCAAAGAAACATTTAAATGTACCATGTCCAGTTTCCGTTGTGCGTCTATCAAATACTGTCGCAAACGTTTTCTGAAGGAATTAGACGAGTTGGACGTTCCAATCGGAGGCGGCAGATCATTCCAGACTTTTGATGCCGCATAACGGAAACTGCCTCTGAATGCTGCCGTGCGGTGAGATCGAGACGCAAGCTGCTGTGAGCATTGCCTTCTTAAATGAGAAAGTACCTATATCAATGTATTAACGGTAAAAGTGTGAGTTTGCGTTTGTCGTTAGTTTGCGTTTCACAGTTACTTGTGCAAATCGTACTACTGATATCGATATCTGAAAACGGTTTTCGATATCGATATGAAAACTGAATATCGGTTACATATCCGTTTGCAACTAAATACGAAAACGCCCATGTCTACTAGGGATGGTACGTATTTACGCGACCAGGTTTTTACACCAGGTATTTACTTCCAAGTACGTACACCAGGTACCGATCCGAAATACTTGCAAGACTTCAAAGTATTTTATACGGCTACTCGGAGTCGGACTCGCTCCGGTCGGGGCTTGACGATCGCCCGACTATGCGATTATGCTCCTTATCTGTAAGAGACTACGTAACAATTTCGTATGCAAGTCTATTCTAGTATATGGATTGTCTTTGCAAGTATTTATATGTAAACGCGATTGTGCTTCTTATTTATAAGAACTCACGGGTCAATTTCCTATGCAAGTATTTTTTCTTCCAACAGGGCTTGGATTGATGTGAAAATACTTGCATAGGAAATTGATTCGTTTTGCTTCAGTAAAAAGGAGCATAATCGTATCAGAAAAAAAATACTTGAAAGGTTCAAAGTATTTTTCATTTGCAAATGCGATTGTGTAGTGTCTAAATATTACAAAGTTGTCTGAGTACATAAACCGAAATCTGTGTAGGTGTGTGCATCAGGGAACTTTTTCTTTTCTTTTGAGTAGTTTGCGGCGCCATTCACCCTAATGACTATTAATAAAAGACACATTATTGCGTGAACGAAAGTATTTTAGAAAATATTTTGTTATTGTTTACGTTTTTTATTTTTCTTTCGTCAGTTGTCGTTTGAGTGAGTGCATAGATGATACATATAAATACTGAGAAGTGAGTGCGAGCTTGTTATGCAATTTACCAACTGACCGTGACTTTCTTATTTCGCGAGTTTATTGAATTTAAACTATTAACAGTTAGTGTGTAAATAAACAAAACTGCTTTTTTATGTGTACGTGACTTTGTTTATTAGTTAGGAATGTAAATATTTAAATAGGTAAAAGACGATTTTTGAACTGTAGTTAAGTGTTTTCTTTTAAAAATTGATAAGTCTTACTAGTTGTAAATAAAAATACAGTTACAAACCATGGCTCCTAAGAAAAGTTTGGCTAAAATAAAGCTGAATGTAAAATGTGCAAAGCATTAATATCATACAAATCGGGAGTGTCAAACCTTATGCCTTATGCTTGCATGTGCAAAGAAAACATATTTCCGTGAATTTAATTAAGTGAATTATTAATTTCTGTAAATTAAGTAGGAAGGAAAGATTTCATCTACAAAAGCCGTACTAGATTGTGGCATGGTACGACCTGGACTAGTAGACTGAAATCCGAAGTGGCTCAAAATACTTTCTAGTATTTTAATACCTGGTGTCCAACCCTGGTATTTTTACAGACTCGTACTTGCAAGCCCTGGTATTGATATTTGCAAGTATATCTCATCTCTAATGTCTACTGATATCGATATCTGAAAACGGTTTTCGATATCGATATGAAAACTGAATATCGGTTACATATCCGTTTGCAACTAAATACGAAAACGCCCATGTCTAGTCTGAATCATAGTCATAGATGATACATATAATTACTGGACTGCACTGCATTCAGCCTTTAGGGCACAGATTAGTATTTTTTTTTTTTAGGTAGGGCCACTCGTAGTTTAGCTCTATACGGCTAATGTACTACTTAACCGGTCTGTTACAGATTAGTTTTTTTTTTTTTTTTTTTTTTTCGATAGGGCCACTCGTAGTTTAGCTCGATAAGGCTAATATACTACTTAACCGGGCGATCCTGTGGTGACCTCTAAAATTTAAAGGCCCCCAGCCAGGGCTTACAAACTAGAATTTACATTTAAACAACCGCACGCTAAGGGCACTCCCTGTGGAGTACGAGCCTCGGCTCAGCGGGGTCGTTGATGGTGGACAGCAAAGGGTCAGGCTGGGTCATATTATTTAGGGGAGTATTTATTGCTACTGGCTCAGCATCGCGGGCTGGCTCGTTTGGCAAAGGTCGGGGAGGGTTGACGTTACAAGAGCGCGGACGTCGCGATGGGCCTCGACGGCGAGGCCGGTATACAGAACGCGTTTTGTTTATGTTTTTAATTAGAGTGCTAGTTTCCCTACTGCTCTCTTGACGGATAGTGGTGGGATCGTCAGGTTCGTCAAGGACAAGGCGAGGACGACGAACCCGGGAAATTTTTGAGAGTGTGTACCGGGCGGCCGATACAATCAGGGGGTTTGTGTGTTTTTCAGCAGAGGTGAAGTAACGCGCTGACTGGCGTTTTAACACTTGCTTTATAGTCGGGATTTTGAGGTCTACATGAAGATCCTCGTTCCTCAAGTACCAGGGCGCGCCCGTGGCATTTCGGAGAAATCGGTTTTGGATAACTTGCATCCTATGGATCTGAGCCGGACTAGAGTGAGCAAACACCGGACCGGCGTAAGTTAATATTGGGCGTATGCACGTAGTGTAAATGCGTAGTTTACATTTAAGGGAGAGTTTGCTGCGTGCATTCAGCATGCAATATAGCCTACTGAGAGCGAAGGCGGCTCGCGAGCGTACCGACTTTATATGCTCTCTGAAGTTAAGGTTTTGATCTAGAATCACTCCTAGGTATTTAGCTTGCTTTTCCCAAGGGATTGGCGTGCCAAACATAGTGATTGGGCGGGGGAGGGTAGGTTTTTTATGGCGAGCTCTATAAAATAGGACTGCCTGACTCTTGTCGGGGTTTACCTCGATTCTCCATTTCCTAAACCAATCGCCTAGTGCGTTGGCTGAGGTCTGGAGGGTACGAGCGATTGCATCGGGTTTGAGTCCCGAGTTATAGATGGCCGTATCATCGGCAAATAGGGATAATTCTACGCGACGACTTTTTGGGATGTCGCTAGCATATAGCGTGAAGAGTGGGGGGGAGAGCACGGCACCTTGAGGAACGCCAGCTCTGATGGGGCGGGGAGTGGAAAGCGCTCCTTCGACACGATATCTGAAGGAGCGGTTCGACAAAAAGTCTCGTATGATGAGCACGAGACGGTCCGGCACACCTAGTAGGTATAGCTTATAAATTAAGCCATTGTGCCAGACTTTGTCGAATGCTTTCGCGATATCAAAGAATAGAGCTCCCGTCAGATGACCGTGTATGAAGCGGCCATTGACGTGCTCTACGATGCGGTGGGCTTGGTGGACACTAGAGTGTTGGGCTCTAAAGCCAAACTGTTCATTTGGGATGAGACTCTTTGCCTCGACATAATCCTTGAGCCGATTATAAATAATCCTTTCGTAGATTTTGCCGAGGGCGCTGAGTAGACTTATGGGGCGATAACTACTAGGGGAGGACTTGGGCTTACCGGGCTTTGGAATGCCTATTACGGTAGCCTCTTTCCACGTTTGTGGAAACATATTGTTTGACATGGCGCCATTGAAGATGGCTACCAGTAAAACTATTATGGAGCGGGGGAGGAGTTTAAATACTCTACTTGTCAGTCTGTCAGTCCCGGGGGCTTTTCTGGGTTTGAGTTTTCTGATGATCTCCTCCACCTCGTCCTCAGTGACGGGGGGGAGGGGAGCATCAGGGTCCTCGAATGGGGGTAGGGCAGACCTACGTTCAACCTCAGCATCCACGTGGGCAAGGTGGGTTGGGTCGACTGGCTGAGTGCTGGGAGAGCTGTCGGCCATGCATTCAGCTTTGTCTTCGTCATCGAAGGCAATGCTTTTATCCGGGCGGATGAGGGGAGGCATAGAGGTCACTTCAGTGGCGCGCAATCTCCTCTGAAGTTGCCAGAAGGCATGGTGGTTAGGTTCCAGCTCGCTCAGAGTCTTATCCCAGCAACTTTCACGCCACTCTTTAATGCTGTTACTTACTTTGCGCTGTAAGTACCGCATAAAAGTTTTGTTATTTTGACAGGGGAAGGCTCTGTAGGCACGGACCGCCGCGTTCTTCTCAGTCAGCAGGGCCCGCACATCATCAGGGAGTTTCCGTTGCCAGGTCTCTGTCAACGGAATCTCCTTTGAACAGTTGTTCAAGACTGATTGTACGTGCTCCGTGAATGAGTCGATCGCGGCCGTCGTGTCAGCGGCGGACTGGATGAGGTCTGGTATTTTATCCAGGTGAGGAGACGTGTTGGATTTCAGCAAGTCGCCTACTTTCCCCCAGTCAGTGATCACCTGTGTTGGAGGGGGGCGGTTAGGGTCGTAGGGACCCGATCTGGAAGTTAGTTCCAAGATCACCGGTCTGTGGTCTGAGTCAAGCTCGTCCACCGTCTCCAGGGAGTGCAAACGTAAGTTAACATTCCTTAGGAGAGCGATGTCGAGCACGTCAGGTAAGTGAGTTGGCTCAAAAGGATAGTGAGTAGGACGCATAGGCCCTATGATATCTAACTGAAGCGGGGAGCATAGCTCGTACAATACTTTCCCCCGGGGGTTAGTAGTACTGCTACACCATGCGGGATGTTTTGCATTGAGATCCTCCGCCATAAGGACGGAGTCACTCATGTCAAGAAGGGCGGTAAGGTCGCTTCGTAGTGAGGCGTTTACCGATGCGTTTGTATCTGTATCGTTAGTCGGAGGGAGGTATACAGATACAATTGTGATGGGAGGGTGGCCCGTCATGCCTAGCCGACAGATGGATACCTCTAAATGGGCTAGGGGCGGCGGATCCATAGGGATACAGTGAAGGGAGTTTTTGTAATAGATTAGAGTACCGCCTTTATGGCATCTAGTCCTATCGTTTCTGACGAGCCGGTAATTGGCAATCTTAGGATCCCTAAGGTGGGGTTTTAAGAAGGTCTCTTGGACCAGGAGGATATCGAGATGATGATCGCGGAGGAAGGTCGCGATCTCCTCTCTTTGATTTCTAATGCCGTTGGCATTGAAGAACCCCAGCTTGAGGGATCGGGGCTTTACTCTACTCGCGGCCGTAGTACCCATTATGGTTTACGGGCGAGTTTTTCTATGTGGGCGGTAATGTCAGGGTACTGTTATAAATTAGAAGACAGCCCTAAGCATATAAAATATAAACGCTGACACCTCATAGGTGTCATATAATGTTTCCCACAGTTGTTGTTTTCCGAATCGTAATTATTGGTAATTTCCGGCAGTCATACTTTGAACTTCGTGGCGGACACATTAATTTTGTATTGTTGTACTAATTCTAATTAAAATTCTTTCAAGGTTCAAAAATAGTTTTTTTTAAAAAGGGACTTAGAACCGGCCCCGTAACAGTGGTGTCAGAAGTGGGATAGTCAGTATAAGTCGTTGCTGGCTATTCATAAAATAATATAAAACTAAATTCAGTGCCCGCCCGCCTTGTTCGTCTCTAAATCAACCTTAAAAATCGGTATCCAGTGTGACTCTATCGTCTCTATCCAGTGTGACTCTATCTTATTTCTATCGTCTCTATCCAGTGTGACTTTATCCTGTCTCTATCCGGTACGTGTGTGTCATTTTGTCGTCAAAACCACGTTATTATCACGGTATCCGATCGTGATCACACCGAGTCCAACCGAGTTGGCCAAAGTAGTCAACGCCTCTACGAAGCCTTTCGTCTCCTGCCTGGGTAAGCTTCAAGCTAAGCTAACCCCAACCAACGCTGTCTACGGATCACCCAAGTGTCGCCTGTGTCTGCTGCTGACTGCTGCTGCTGCACGTCTGCGCTGGTGTCAAGTGCTCTACTCACCGAGGTCTACGTGATGCATCCTGTCCTTCAAGCCATCAGTTTGCTGTGAGTAGAATATGCAATTTCGTTATTGCCGCATAAGTATCCTTGTCTCCTAAATCCTTTTGATAAATAATTACCTTTATTCGTCTAAATACTCGTTACCATGACAAGTGAAAGAAAACAAGTAACTCCTACTATCTCTGAGCCATACCCCATCCAAGTCTTGTGTAACTTTATAAACCCATACCAAGGGGAGCGCGAAACTTTATCAGCGTTTTTAACAAATTGCCAAAACGCTCTTGACTTAGCATCTGAGGGTCAAAAGTCCTTGTTGCTCAAATACATAATATCAAAATTACAAGGAAAAGCACAGGTAGCTTGTTCAAATAAAATTTTTGATAGCTTCGACGAATTACGAACATTCTTAAGGCAGAATTTCGGGGAAAGAAAACATTATAATCATCTTTTGTTAGAGCTGCAATCGTGTAAACAGTTGCCAAACGAATCCGTCGCACAATATGCCCTCAGGATTGAGACCTGCCTGACGGACTTGCAATCCGAAATACATAATTCAGATTCCTTAAAAAAAGAACTTCCGGGACGCATTGCTATGACAGAAGATTTAGCTTTATATACGTTTTGTCTGGGACTACATCCTAGATTAAGTACTATTGTTCGTTGTCGAGATCCCCGAAACCTTAATGCCGCTATAAGTGTCGCTACGGAAGAAGAAAAAATTTACAACTTCTCGGTTCGATCATCTTGCAAAGTTTGTCATAAAGTAGGCCACTCTGAGTTAGAATGTAGATCGAAAAACAATCAAAATAAAACTCAGTTTTCGTCTAAACCAAAGCAGTCAAATTACACACCTAAACCTTCAACTTCTAGCTCTCAACCATTAATCTGTCGCTATTGCAAAAATATCGGGCATGATATTTCACAATGTCGTAAAAGACTATTTAATAATTCCCGCTTCGATCGCGGAAATCGTGAGAACACAACAAATGAAAAGAGCGTCGAGTGTAATCAGATTTCAACACCTACCGATGACAACGATGATTTAAACTAAATGATCAGATTACGAGCCGGTGCCGCCGTAACTCTGTTAATATAGGCACTAATCGTGGGAAAGTTTTCTTAGAGGCTTCAATTTCTAAATCTAATTCTATTTCTAAATACAAATGTACTACTAATTCCGAAGCCACTAAAAATTCCAATTCCCCAATTACTAAATCAAGTACTAACTCTAAGGTATATCATGACTCTATCCTTACTAATTCTACTAAATCAAATACTAATTCCAAAAAATATAATGACTCTATCCCTACTAGTTCTACTAAATCAATTACTAATTCTAAAATATACAATGACTCAATCCCTACTAGTTCTACTAAATCAATTATTAATTCTAAAATATACAACGACTCAATCCCTACTAGTTCTACTAAATCAATGATAAACACGAGTCCACCAAAAGGAATACTAGATAATTTTATCCAAAATCCAGGTGGCTATTCTACGATTCACGATGTTTTCCCTAATTCAAGGCGTACTTTACCTTACATTGTAGTAGAAACTTCACATACAAAAACGCCTATTCGTCTCTTAGTTGATTCTGGCAGTTCCATATGCATCCTTAAAGAACAGTGCCTATCTGAGCCACCTCAGGTTGAAAAAGATATCTTAAAAATCAAGGGTATTAACGACATTGATTCGTTCTCCGAAACTAAAGGCAAGTTTATTTTATCTTTGGAACTGAACAACGGAGATATGTCAGTTCCGTATTATTTCCATATCGTAGACAAAATTAATTTAGAGTATGATGGCATCCTAGGTTCAAACTTTCTAGACTGGAATAAAGCCGTAATTAGTTATGGCGATTCTAAATTGTTCATTCAAGATAATCCATTATACTACTTCAATTTAAAAACAACAGTAACGCCTACGGTAAAGATTATTCCTTCTAGAAGCGAAATGTTTATTCGTTGCAATGTCACTAACCCCGAAATTAAAGAGGGACTTTTGCTAGATGTTAAATTAAAAGATCACCCTCATTTATATATTTCCCGGTGCTTAGTTCGTGTTGATCCTAATAACCAAACTACTATTTCTGTGCTTAACACGTCAGATCAAGACATAACTTTAAAACATCTCGAAGTAACCCTAGAACCTATCTCACAAATATTGGAACACAATGAGAACACTGTTTCTATCAATACAACCGCAACCTATTCTGAGTCAACATACCCGTACACAGCTGATCGGGATTCAAAAGTTCAAAACATGATTAGATGCGATCATCTTAATTTAGAAGAAAAAAATCGCCTACGTAATATATGTTCAAAGTTCCAAGACATATTCTATTTGGAAGGAGACAAACTTACACATACTAATACTTTAGAACACAAAATTCGTGTTACCTCCGAAACCCCCATTGCGGTCAAGAGTTATAGGTTTCCAGAATGTCATAAGGAAGAGGTCAATAAACAAATTCAAGATATGCTAGATCAAAACATAATTCGACCATCCATATCTCCATGGTCAGCACCAATTTGGGTTGTACCAAAAAAACAAGACGCATCCGGTAAACCCAAATGGCGGATTGTTATAGATTATCGCAAATTAAACGAAATCACGATTGGCGATGCATACCCAATTCCAAATATCTCCGATATCCTAGATCAACTAGGTCATAGCAAATATTTCACCACACTTGACCTTGTATCTTCATTCCACCAGGTCAAGGTCAAGGACACAGAAAAAACCGCGTTTAGTGTCCCATCCGGTCATTATGAATTTACAAGGATGCCCTTCGGACTCCGAAATGGACCATCCACATTCCAAAGGCTTATGAATATTGTCCTCAGTGGGCTTCAAGGAACTCACTGTTTCACATACATGGATGACATTGTATTATTCGGCCACGACCTTGAATCCCATTGCCGAAATTTAGAGTCAGTTTTTGAGAAGTTACGTGAACATAGGTTAAAGTTACAGCCTGCCAAATGCGAGTTTTTACGAAAAGAAGTACAATATTTAGGACATATAATATCGGATCACGGCGTGAAACCCGATCCGAAAAAGGTTTATTGTGTTCAAAATTTTCCAGTTCCAAAATCGCCTCGTGACATTAAATCATTCCTCGGATTAGTGGGGTACTACCGCCGGTTCATAGAAAACTTTTCGCATATCACAAAACCTCTCACTAGCCTTCTAAAGAAAAATGCAGCTTTTATCTGGTCTCCTGAACAACAGAAGTCTTTCGATGATTTAAAACATAAAATAACGACCGCTCCTATTCTTCAATATCCCGATTTCTCTAAACCTTTCATATTAACTACAGACGCTTCTAATTTCGCTGTATCTGCAATCTTATCCCAAGGAAAAATCGGTCAAGATTTACCAGTCTCATATGCGTCTAGAACTCTCAACAAAGCGGAAGGAAACTATTCCACTACCGAAAAAGAATGTTTAGCTATAATTTTCGGCACAAAAGTCTTCAGGCCTTACTTATATGGTAACAAGTTCACTGTAGTCACTGACCATAAGCCACTTCAGTGGTTGTTCAATTGTAAAGATCCTAATTCGAAATTAGTTCGCTGGCGCTTAAAGCTAGAAGAGTTCGATTACGAGATAGTCCATAAAAAAAGGCAAAATGAATTGTAACGCCGATTCCTTGTCTCGTAATCCAATACTTACCACAGATACTCCTTCTACTTCTGAAACTTACGAAAAATATTTACAAATTAGTCAACAACATACTAATTCCTATGACACTGTTATCGAAGAACATAATAACTCGTTACTTAAAACCAAGTGTAAAATGATCGTTTACCCTACTGCCATTGATTTAGACGACTCTATCCCATACTGCTCTGAAATTTTACAGATGTCTAAGTTCAACGAGGACTTACCTGACATACGGAACTTAGAAAGAGAACTCTATACGTTCCAAAGTACATCCAATGAAAATCATGTGTTCACACACTTATTCTTACGTGTCCATCATTATGACGAAATGACTTATAAGGACATTTTTAATATGATAAGAGATTATCGAGACATGATTACTGCATGGTATCCAGAGGAAAAAGAATTTGCTATTTCCGATTTCCAAGATCCGTTCGCAAAGCTATCATTTACAAAATTATATAATATTATTGGATTTATTTTTCATAAAACAGGTCTCAAAGTTCATATATATCATAACAATATTCTATATCCTACACCCGCGGAAGTTCCTCGTATATTAAAAGATAACCATGACTCACCTTCAGCAGGACATCCGGGTATTTCTCGGATGTACGATAGGTTAAAAACGCTTTATTGGTGGAAAAATATGCGCCAAGACATAGAGAACTACGTCAAAAGTTGTAAGTCCTGTCAAATAAACAAACCATTACGTCAAACAAATCGCGCTCCTATGATAATCACATCCACGGCAACAAAGCCTATGGAAAAAGTATATTTAGACGTTGTAGGACCATTACCCGAAACTCACGATTATTGCTATAAGTTTATCCTTACTTTGCAAGACGATTTAACCAAATATTCACAAGCTTATGCAATGACATCATGTTCCGCTGAAGAAACTGCACAAAAGTTTGTACTTTTCATTTCTCATATAGGTATTCCCAGGATGATCGTAACCGATCAAGGGACCAACTTTACATCCGATGTCCTAAAACAGCTGGAGAGATTATTCGGTATCAAACATATTTTTGCCTCTCCTTATCATCCTCAAACATGTGGCGCTCTCGAAAGAAGCCATGCCACTTTAAAAGAGTACCTGCGATCATACATCGAAGACAACCAACATACCTGGAGTTTATATTTACAAACTGCCATGATTGCATATAATACTAATGTCCATTCAACTACAGGCTTTCAACCGATGGAGTTGTTGTTCGGATTTAAACCTTACATACCCAAAAGTGCCGACACCTTAGAATTAAATACATACACGGACTATATCCGTGCTCTCAATCATAGGTTATACTATAGTAGACAAAAAGCCTTGCAAAACATACACTCATCCAAAGAAAAGTCCAAAGAGCGTTTCGATGTTCATGCGAAACCCGTGACGTATAAAATAGGTGATATGGTATATTTACGGTACCATCATAAACAAAATAAAGCAAAGTCTCCTATATGGAAAGGACCCTTTAAAATAGTTAAAATCAATGGTAACCATACAGTTACCCTTTTAATTAATAGAAAATACGTTCGTCATCATTACGACGAAATAAAAATGGCAACAGATGACTAGCTTAATCTTTTCTATTTCAGGTTATTACTCCATCCATCTACGAGCCACAAATACGTTACTCCAATCATAGGCAGTCCAGGCTTATACTTCGACCAGTTATTGAACGTTAAGTTCACAAACGATCACTGGAATGTCGTAACGTACTTAGACATTAGTCATATAAAACCCCATTTAGATAAAGTCGAAGCTCTAATCAAAGAAGTCTCTAATTTCTGTGTTACCAGCTCTTCTAGTAAAATCCAATTAGAATGTACTAATTTACTATCACCATTACAAAACCAACATCTTAACAATGTTCGTAAGTTCCTGTCTATATCCTACCTTGTTCAAGATCAAAAACCAAACCGTTTTAAACGCGGGCTCATTGATGCCGGCGGCTCAATTTTAAAATCAATCTTTGGAACTTTAGATACCGAAGACGCCTTAAAGTTCTCGGACGCTATCACCAAAGTACAGTCGGACGAAAAACAGCTAGCTCACTTAATGAAAGATAACATTCACGTCATCAGATCTACTATTTCAACCTTCAATAACACAATGTCAAGGGTAAACAAAAATCAAAATCAATTGAATCAAAATCTAGAAACTATTCGAATGGCATTTGAACAATTATCTAACTCAACTGATAAATTGGAAATAAAAAACCATCTGATAATGTTATTGAACTCTTTAGAAAGCATTACGATAGCCTTGTCATTTGACATTGATGACGTCAACAACGCTATCCTATTTAGCAAGCTCAACATTCTTCATCCAGCTGTACTTAGTCCCTATCAATTATTCCACGAACTAGACCTACATAAAGACAAGCTTCCTAAACACTGTGAGCTTCCTACAAGTTTATCTTTAGAAAATATACACATAATTATAGATATTTCTGATTTAATTTGTTATTATCATCTAAATAAAATCATTATTATCACAAAAATCCCACTCGTCCTTCCACAGACATACAACCTTTATCATAATGTTCCACTTCCAGCTCCCTACGACGTCACGAAACCTGACACTTACATACTTATTGCTCCCGATAAACCTTATGTGGCCGTAACTATAGATCGTATGTTCTATTCACTGTTAGAGTCAGTGGATAAGTGTCAAGTGATTCATAACGAGTGTTATGTGTGTTCTTTAGGAAATGTGTACTCTACAATTGCGAATCCTACGTGTGAAACAATAATCTTAACCGAAGCTATAAGTTCATTGCCAGATTCTTGTAATACCAAGTTGTTACATGGCTCTATTGATGTATTTTTCAAGTTAAATAATAATAAATGGTTGTTTGTACAGTCAGAGCCTGGAAAAGCTCATATAACATGTGAAAATGATCCTACCAATCATGATGAGATCTTTTTTGGTACGGGCATGCTAACCTTGCCAAAATATTGTGTTGCTTTCTTTAAAACTTTAAAGTTTGCGCCTAGTGATAATGTTATCTCTAATTTTACTAATCATATATCTAATTTTAATATTATAGAAGATGATTGCTGCGATAATCAGAGAATAAATAAAACAGTAAGGCATCTCCCTTTTGTAAAGTTATCTAACGTTAATGATTTCAATTCACTACTACAAGCAAGTGTGCATCTTAAGGAATTCGAAAACGAATTAAATAAGATTGAACAACCATCTCACTTATATAAATATAGTACTCATTATCTCTCAGTAACATATGTTATCTCTAGCATTGTTCTTATTTATCTTTTATACAGATCACGGAAGTTATTTTGTTCGACTAAACCTCGATATTGTATCCAAGTGTTTAATCAATGCTATACTAAAAAGAAACAAACAATTCAGTCTGTTCAGTCAGTAAACAACAGCATTACCGAATCATCTGATGAAGATATCCAAGGGTCATGCAAATCCCTACCTACTCCACTAAGACGTAATGTTATGACTTAGCCTTATCAATTGTTATTGTAATCTCATCTCTTATAAAACAATTAAAGCCTCGTCTGTAAAGGCTATTATTTTATTGTAAAATATACTATATTTTCTATGTTAATTCTAGACTAGTTTTAAGCTTATTAGCAGTTATGTACATTTATAATGTATCTTATGGTTTCTTAAATCCTAGTTTGTAACCAAAACGAAGTTCAATCTTTTAACTTAGATTTCTCATCACTCTTAATCGTAATGATCAATCTTATCGGGGGGGTTGTTATAAATTAGAAGACAGCCCTAAGCATATAAAATATAAACGCTGACACCTCATAGGTGTCATATAATGTTTCCCACAGTTGTTGTTTTCCGAATCGTAATTATTGGTAATTTCCGGCAGTCATACTTTGAACTTCGTGGCGGACACATTAATTTTGTATTGTTGTACTAATTCTAATTAAAATTCTTTCAAGGTTCAAAAATAGTTTTTTTTAAAAAGGGACTTAGAACCGGCCCCGTAACAGTACCTAAGGTACACCTGATTTAGTGTTCCGAGGTCGCCTCTGCACGCCTCTACTTCTCTTGCCATTTGAATGGCTCGAGGGGAAAAAAAGATGTTAAAAGTACTCGTAAGTACAACGAACGGGTTGAAACCCGGGTTTCCTAAGTTAGTGGGTTCCGGGGGAGGCTGGGTAGCCGCAACCGGGGGAGGGGAGGTGGGTGGGGCGATGGGTTTGTCCATCAGCCCTGGGATTTTGGGCTTCAATGCCGGGAAGTTCTTGGCGTGGTTGACAGCAGTCCACGGGTTTGGACGCTGTGGGCTGAGTCTCTGAGGGAGCTCAGTCGAGAGGGTGGGGCACTCCCTACCCTGGCGTGCGCTAGCGCGCTTTGCCAGCATAGGGGCCGAGGTTTTGGGGGCCTTTGGACAGCCCCGGTAGTTGGCCGGGTGGCCAGATTGTCCACACAGCACGCAGCTGGGCGGCTCTGTGCACTGGCTCCTATCCTTAGGGCGAGTGCATTCTGCAGTGCCGTGCTTACCCAGGCACTTCACACAACGGGGAGTGCCGAAGCAGTTTCGTTGGGAGTGCCCATAGAGCTGGCAGCGGTGGCATTGGCCGACCGTGCCACTCTTGTGCGGCTTTTCAATCAAGATACCTGACAGACTGCACACTGTCTTCAGGGAAAAGATGGGGTGGGGCCCCTCAGTGGGGTGGCAGATGGCAAGGACGTTATTAAACGCCTTGCCTCCCATGCCGTGCATGCGGTTGACCTCCATCACTGGGATCCCCTGTGACTCTAGGTCACAGTGGATCTCAGCGGTGGGGATTTCTCTAGGGATGCGGCTTATTACCACACGTACTGGTTTGCTCTCGTGGAGCGTGTATGTATGGTAAGGGATGTTTCGGGTCTTCAGGAGCTTGGAGAGCTCCCTGTGGTCCTTGGCAGTAGCAAGGCCGACTTTAATGCCGTTTAGGACGGCTCGGGCATTCGTATATGCGATCCTAAGCTCGCAACACGCTTTTGATACGTTGGTCCACGCCCCTTTGTCGTGGATGAAGATAGGGGGTGGGGGAGGGGTCTTGCGCGAGGTGGCGCTGGGGGGGGTAGCAGGCAAGTTGCCCGTAGGGGTGCTGATCAGAGGGGGGGAGAGGGGCTGGCTCAGCACCGGGCGTGCTGGCTCTGCCGGGGAGGGCTTTTTGGCCTTAGGGGCCAGAGAGGAGGAGGCCTTTGACCTCTTCTTTCTTTTTCCCTGAACGAGTTGGAACTCGTCCGAGGCGTTTGAGTCTGAGGATCTCTCTTCCTCAGACTCTGAGTTGGATTTTTCCTCCTCAGACTCCATGTCGGCGTCTGGGGAGGCAGGGCTGTCTGTAAAGCCGGCTCTACACGTTGGCCAACACAGTGGCGAATGTAGTGGCCAGTGCCTATTCGCCAACGTGTAGAGGGGGTGTTTGTGCATCTTGGGTTGTATTGGAATGATGGCCGACGAGTTGGCGCGAGATCCGTGTGGTGTCGGTTTTTTGCAAAAGATCAAAGGGTTGTTGGCCGAGTATTGGCTACCGCGTCCACACGTTGGCCGTGCGTTTAGTATGCTACGAGCTCCCAGAACGATCGCACGCACCCGATTAAACATTTTAACCGACTTCAAAACAAAGAAGGAGGTTCTCAGTTCGTCTTGAACTTTTATTTTTATGTATGTTACCTCATAACTCGAAGTCAGCTCGACCGATTTAGAAAATTCTCTTTTCATTTGAAATGGTATACTTTCTAGTTGGTCCCATTGTTATGAAATCAGGATCTGATGATGGGATCCTGGAGTAATCGAGGGAACTCTTCAAATATTATAGGCACATCTATAGCGTTTTGGTTATATCTTATAGTATCTTGTGCAGTTGCTTTCGAAAAGCACCATTTGGGGAAGTGGAACTGATGATGAAGACCACAGATTACCACCGAAACTACTCAATAATAAGTATTTCATGGATTGCGATTCGATTACTTGAATATGGATGTTAAGCACTTTAAGTTCGTCATAATTCATATGGTGATGTAGAGCTGATGGTGAAGTACCAGGAGAACTCCTCAAAAATTAACAGCTCTGCATTGGGAAAAGCAATATTTTGTAAAAGGTGATAAGTAGTTGACATTTTGGCTTTTGTAACTGGATAAATTACAAACCGACCCACTAAAAAGCGTGAAAAAAACTTTTTAATAAAAAATAAAACCGACTTCCATATTAAAATACTACAAAGGCAAAAATAACTATAATTTCGGAAGGCGGTGTCAAAAAAAGAAAATACAAAACAAATAACACCGACTACCGAAATTAAAGTTATTTTTGGCGTTGTAGTGTTTTGATATGGAAGTTGGTTTTATTTTTTGTTAAAAAGTTTAGTCACGCGTCGGTAACAACTAGTGTAAACAAAATGTCAGTAATGACTAATAACGAAGAAACTTTTCGGTATATAGAGCTCTACCAAGCCGTAAATTGTTTGTGGAACCCAAGAAGCAGCAGTTAGCACCTCAATATCCATTTTAATAAATACGTCCGCACATTGGCCTGAACCGTAGCAAACTGAACGACCTTCCAACGTGTGGACGCTATCACGAACTCTTGACCAATATGCTGGCCACTACATTCGCCACTGTGTTGGCGAACGTGTAGAGCCGGCTTAAAAGACATAGGGAGAGTGGTTTCTTCCGGTTGCGGGGAGTTAGGCACGCCGGAGGTAGCTGGGGGAGTGGAGGACAGGAGGGAGGTAAGCTCCTGTCCGAACTTAAGTTTTAGCTGAGGGAATTCCTCAACGACCTCAACCATGCGGCTGAGGAGTTCTTTTAGTATTGCCTCCATATTGGAGGAGGGAGGGATTTATAGGATTTATAGGATGGGTATAAACCTAATTACAGATTAGTATAGCAAAGAACCTAACTAACCAAATTCCGGTAACGAAACCATAGCGCGATCTATTTCGACGCCAACGCCATCTAGGGAACTATAGTTCAACTATAGACCGCACCGGCTAAGTTTGTCGGAACTACTGATTTTGGACTCTGGTGATAACTTTCAAAAGGTGCTCAGTCTCTGGGGGATAAGAATGAGAAGGGATTTGTGGAATTTTTCCTCATTAAATCCAGAGCCGGATTAACCCTGTCAGAGGCCCAAAGGCAATGGCATTCTCGGGGCCCCTTTTCTTACTTTCACTGACCAAATCGTGTGTGAACAGAGGAAAAGCACATTAAGGGCTGTGGTTTTTAATATATTTGTTTACTTATTCCCAGATTTGTTCTAAAATTGTTTTAATTCTACTACTAAATCTAACGATTTGTATTTTGTGAGATAACAGTGAGGTCTCTAAGTTCACACGCAAATCAAATTCTCGTTCGAAGAAACATGTTTTCTTGGTGCGTGCACTGCACACATTTACAAATATCCCGTTAGTAGGGTTGTTAGCAGTACATACAAAAAAAAAATAACAGGGTATTAGTAACTTGTTCATGTATTAAAAAAGAAGTTACACAGTAAATCTGTTTTATATTTCACACTTGCTTCTTGTATTAGGTAAAGGGACTGTAGCGACATCTATCTCGGAACATACAAACTAATGATATAAATCCTTATCGCGCAAGCAGTTTACTGCACTACTAGCCTTCATATAATTTACCCAGATAATATAAATCGAGGAGTTGCCCACTAGGCAAAAACACATGTTTGACGGAAGATCCTCCCTTTTCAATGGAATCGCGGGACCACTCTTTTCCTCATATCAATGAAAGTCACACTCGATCGAGCTTACTAATTGAATTTAATACCACCAAAGGTTTTCCATCATTCCATGGCAACCAGTTTGTCAGTTGATCAGAAAACTCTTACAAATTTAAGTGTACTTAAATAATAATATAATAAGAACAATAGGACAGTAAATACTTAGAAACATTAGGTCTCACTCTCAAATAATCACAGTTAGTAACTTACCGCCGATTTTTGCACGATTTTTCACACATACATTTAATAATTCAGCTCTTAGATATCAATTTTTGAAAAAATAAAAGGTAGCTTCGTCCTTTTGTCCTATGGCCGAATCCGCGAGTTGACAGTATGTTTAAAAATTTAAAATAACTATTTAATTATGTAAATCTATTGAAATGAAGCACAAAATAGTACAAATGAAGAAAAGATTATTAATTATTAATTTTATTTTCCCTTGAGAAAAATGAGACTTTTTATCTGTGAGTCACGTGATTAGAAACACCAATCAGAAAACGAGACGTCATCGTTCAATATTTTGACAGCTGACTGGTTATCTTAGTTGGTGCGTAAGACAAAATAAGAAATAACTAACTAACTGCTTGCACTGTCTGGACAGGTCCGCTCAAATTTACGTGGTTATTTCCTCAAAAGAATACCAAAAACATGAACCTACATGCTTCTCATATACAAATACAAATTGTTTGGACTTTAAAAGAGACGTTGACGACAAACTCAGAGGGAGTTTGTTTCGGTGTTTCTTCTCAGAGTAGTCAGTTAGGAAATATTGGCCTCATCTAGCTAAACTAAACACGCAAAAAATCATGACATGTAAAAGTGTTATTATAACCAATTTACAAATAAATATTTCATTTCATAACTAACTCTCTCTCTCTTCTGGTTCATTTGTCTTATCGTCCTGTAATAGTTGTTCGATGAGTTCCTATTTTTGTCTTTTTAAAAAAGCAGATAGATAGATATATTATTTTATTGTACACCATAACAGTAAAACAAATATGAACTTAACAACTAAAAAGGGTGATACAATGGGCGGTCTTATCGCTAAAAGCAATCTTTTACAGACAACCTTTGGATAGATTTGACACAGAAGTTCTAACCACTTCTTGCGAATATCTCTTTTTAAAGGGACATGAATAAATAGTTTCGTTGGCGTTTTTATAGTAGTATTCCCACAACAAGGTACTGCACAGCACTGATAATAATTTTTCACGTTCATAATAGAGTAAAATATCATAAAATATCCGAAGTACATTTATGTGCCAAATGCCAGGAAAGTTGTTTTTTGAACGATGACGTCATACATAGTCACGTGACCACAATGCCACGATTTAGGCCATAGTTTTTTAATAAATAAAAAAAATACTTATATTTTAATTGAAAGGTTAAGTGATGAATAAAATATTATTTTACGAGTATACATGAAGCGCTTCGAAGTGTTTCAAACAATTTTTACAAAGTTGTCAACTCGCGGATTGGTAAAAAATTACATTATAAGCGGCTTCTCCTAAGCCGTACAACGGGCTTCGTTTCGTTGCGGTTTTCATTATTGCGTAGGAAGTTTCTTGAGAAATGTATTCGTATAAAGTTATGACATTGTAACAACCTAACACAATACATATTTTCACTCCTGCAAAGCCGGCCCGGATCGCTAGTATAACTCTTAACTTTCTGCCAACTATATTGTTTACGTAGCTTCGTGCCCGCGGACAAGAAGTGGCTCCTACCTAAACAATTATGTTTTATAATATAATAGGGTTGATATAGTAAGAATAAATAAATAAAACGCATGTCTAGGAATCAAATTATTTTATTGAACTAAAACAACATTTTCTTCTTTTAAATGCAGACGTATTTTACTTAATATAAACTTTGTTTCATCATCGCTTAGTTTTTTCCCAACTATATTGAGATTTTTTTAAATTGTTATTATTATATTTGACCACCATCTCACCAGATGGTAAATGACGATGTGGTCGAAGATAGACACACTTAAATTAAAGTAACCTATTCACTCTTGACTTAAAGACCCCTAAGAGGTTATAGCTGTCAGGAAACAGACTCCGGCAGGGAATTACATTCCTTAGCTGTACGCACAATGAAAGTATGTATTCCCAAAACGTTTTGTGCATATGGGTGGGATGCAGAGCCGGATTAACCCTGTCAGAGGCCCTAAGGCAATGGCATTCTCGGGGCCCCTTTTCTTACTTTAACTGACCAAATCGTGTGTGAACTGAGGAAACGCACATTAAGGGCTGTGGTTTTTAATATATTTGTTTACTTATTCCCAGATTTGTTCTAAAATTGTTTTAATCTACTGCACTGGTGCGTGGTGCGTGCACTGGGCCTGGGCCCCTAGTTAATGCGCGGCCCCTAGGCAGGGCCGAGTCGTCCCTATGTGCGAAGTGTGCGGCGCACACATGCGCCAAAGTAGAACGGGTGCTAGCATTAATTATTGAAATTATTTTTGTAAAACTACAACATATTATTCTTTATAATTGAGTAGGTACAAAGTGTAAAGTTAAACCTCAGGCGTGAGTATTGTCTTTGGAGACCCCAAGACAATACTCACGCCTGTGGAAAAATTCTTAGGCGCTTTGCGCATTTTGCACACAGGCGTTGTCTTAGGTCAGCGCGGCCCTGCCCCTAGGCAGTTGCCTACTCCGTCTAATGGTTAATCCGGCCCTGGTGGGATGTCTACTATGTAGATCGGATTTCATAACTGGATGCAGCTGAGTATTAGTGTTTTACATGGAGCAACTGTCTATCTGACCTCCACAACCCAGTAACTGGGTAACATAACAAGATACCCCTTGGCTAGACCAGTATCACATTGTCTGGCTTCTGACTACCCGTAACGACTGACAAAGATATCACGTCACAAATAACCAACGGCCTAACGTGCATTCCGACGTGCGGAGAAATTTTGATATGTAAAGATGGCATCCACGGATCTACCTTGCAAAGCGCTGATTAACCTATATTAAAAAAAATCAAAGGGCGATTTTAAAATCGCCCTTTGATTTTTTTTAATAGGCTCGCGTTTGACCACCATCTCATCTGACGGTAAGTAATGATGTGTTCGAAGATGAAGCATTTAGCAATTAGATTGTGTAATTTCATCACATATTCCCCGAAATGTAATCGATAGACTTGTAACTCGTTGCCGATGTTCAACGCTCTGGAGCTTTGACTCGACCAGTGCATCGTTGCCTTGTAGTTGTTCTGGCATAAGTTAGTAAACCGTGAGTAAAATAGTGTTGATATGCATGTTGAGAGTGAAGAATGTAACTTCATTCATTTTAACGTGCTTGTTATGTATCAGAACAATATGACTAAGTTATAATTTTACGTACAATTATGAATATTTTTTGTGAAATAAAATGACATTAATGCAATATAATTATTTTGTTTTTTATTTAAATACCTTTGTAATGTTGCCTCACATTAGGCATTTCTCCTGTGTCGTGTGTTTATAAATACCTAATGTATTTATAAACACACGACACAGGAGGAACTTTAAGTTTTTAAATTCACGATAAAAACATAACTCTCCTTTTTTTGCAATCGAGTAGGAGTCTAAAACCTTCCAAACTTCAAACTATTTCCATGCAAATTTCTTTTTTTATTTTATTTTATCAGGGATAACAAACAACAGAGTATTTAAAAATTAACAAAGAAGCTTAAGAGTTAGATGTAACAAATACACTACTCACAACGTTATTCACAGATTGTTACATAAAATAACTAAGTAGTTGCTAGGGCAAACTGAATAAAATTAAACTTATAGATATTCACCTACATTCACATATCTACATTAATATAGAGTAGGTAAGCTAATTATGCATCATTAGCTTTAGCTTGCTTATCTTTTAGGATTGTACATATTTGTTTTTTGAAAACATTCTTACTCGAAACATAATGTCCACGAAATCAAATTGTTTATTATATGTGTCAACTAAACGAAACAGTGGTGAACGCGCGCCAGAGTTAGTTCGACAAAAATTGGTAGCAAATAGACGAGTTGACCGCACCTCACATCTATGAACAGTACGAGGAACCAGGTAGCAAAAACTAAATTCACTAAATCGCTACAATCGAATTTATTGCGGCATATATTAAACAGCGTCATCATTTCCAGCAGAGTGCGTCTTGACTCTAGAGTCATTAGGTCGTATTTTAGATGAAGGGAGTAGGAAGATATTTTTTTACGAATATACGAATACGATTTCATCCATATCCATCTTGTAATGTTTACATATTGTGTAAACATTACAAGCAATGTGGGTTGAATTCACATTACTAGTAATCCTTTAACCCCTCCAACTAAGCTAAATACGCTTGTGTCTGGAGTGGGTTCACGGCGATATTGTAATGGGTTCGATCCCGCGACCTCTCGATCACAAGTCCGACGCCTTAGCCATTGGGCTATTAGCGCGTTCAAACAAACTTTTCCGCTTTATATATCTATATACTTATACTAATATTATAAAGCGGAAAAGTTTGTTTGTTTGCTTGAACGCGCTAATCTTCGAAAGTACTGGGTGGATTTGGATGCAATTTGGTATGGAAGTAGCTTGAAGCTTGAGGAAGGTTATAGGCTACTTTTTACGCGACTGCAAAAAAGGAGAGTTATGTTTTTACCGTGATAGAATCCACGGGAGCGAAGCCCCGCGTGAGTACTAGTTAGTATAGATTTAGCATCTAGGTCAATGTTGCCGACTCCTGTTACCTGTTTAAGGACAACTTGATCTTGACTTACAATTTAATTGTTTCCATACAATAATGTGGAACAGGGCGACCTTGATAGCGGGTAGAGTGCGGGACAGCGGTAACAGTCTCCTTACCGTCGTCGCCGACAGGTTGGGTTTTTGCGGCATTGGCGGGCCCTACATGCCCCCGTGTACAAGACATGGAGCAGATAGGGTACTAATTAATACAATTCATTGTGTAGTGTGCGTATAATGTGTAATTTGTGTTTGTTTGTATGTCATTTGTATTGTGTTTAATTATGTGCATATGCATAATTTTTGTCTGAAATAAATGTATGTAATAATAATAACCCTCAAGAACCTCGCTGACTCATTTAATTCGAGCCAGCTGTCTTGACAAGGGGATTTCAAAACAATGCATTGTTTTAAATTGCTATCCCACTTCTAGAATTTTTGATCAATGCTTAATTATCAAGATTAATAATTAATTTGTTAGCTTGGCACAAAATATGAGATACTAGTTACCGCCCGCGATTTCGTTCGCGTGGGAGTTTTATCCCGCCTGATGTGTTATTCCGGGATGTCAACTATCTACTTGCCTTTTATTCAGATCCTTTCAGTAGCTTCCGCGTGAAGGAGTAACAAACATCCATATTATCAATCACAAACTTTCACATTTATCATATTAGTAAGAAAGATCATTATGTAGACATAACTGGAGCTCTATAAATGATATTGTGAAGTAAACATCCTTTTTCAAACTAATAGCTAGGTATGAAGTCTAAAACTGGTAGGTACCACGCCAATCATATCATTCTGAACTTGCTTGTGTATGATTTTATAGATTTTGAAGCCATCTCGGCTAGTCAATTCAATTCAATTTATTTATTATTATAACAAAACTCAATTGGTTAGTAACAATCCTTCTTAATCCTATGTTAGTACTTAATCTAACTTACAAGGTTGTTTCGTAACACAGATCATATATTCGTGAATAGAAGCTACAAGCTCAACACTGACGTGGAGAGCTTGCAGCAACGATTCACGAACACACAGTCGAGCCTGTTCGCAAAACAACGTACAACTGGACGTAGTTAAGCAGAAAGGACTCAATCCACAAAAAGTCACTTTTGAGATACGGGCGTTTGAAGTTTCAGCTGTAATTGCTCTAACAAAAAGTTATTTTTTTTTTAATTTTTACACTTTATTATTAATATGATAGTTTATATTATATTTTTCTATCAAAATAGTGATATATTTTGCAATAGATTTCGAGATATTAGATGAAATGTGGGTTGAGTCCTTACAATTAAACCTAAATTTGTAAAGACAGGTATTTTTTTTTATTTTCTCAGAATTGACTCAAAACTACCTATCGACTAGAAAATAAGTTATTTAAAAGAATTGAACGAGTATTATTACATAAAAGCTATAAATTGTGTAACATTAATCATCAAGTTAACAAAAACACGTAAAAACCCCATAATTAAAATTAAAAATATTGAAAAAACAGCGCGAAAATGAGCACTCATCTATTTCCCTCATCCTCAGTCAAAGTCAAGATTTGGCCCGTGTCCATCAAAATCCTAGTCAATACAGCTGTTTCCATTATGGTTATTATAAAATGTATGACAGTCTTTGGGTATTAAAGTAAATATAGATCTGAAATCTTCGATCTTTGCTTGAGGAATGATATTTCCCTGGGGCCAAAAGACTTCAAAATCTTCTGAAAATTGGATAAAATCCATTTTGTTTTCATTCTTTTTGCCTAACGACACTGATTTCACGAGTGAATTTACGCCGTAGAAGAATATATGAATATACAACAATGAACATACAACGTCAGAGCGCAACGACTGCTTTCTTGTGGCGAGATCTATGTGAAATCGACAGCTGAACGCGGTTGAGCTAAGACAACTGATTCGGGAAGTACGCAATGTCAGCATAAGTCGGTGGACAGTCAGAAAATTAGCTGAAGCATGATTGACATATGTGAAATAAAATAAAATAAAATTGAAACCTTAAAACGCGGGTAAGAGCAAGAAATCCAGCTCCTACACAACTCCGACGGCTGCATTCAGCCATCGAAGAGTATTGGAACGCTGGCCTACCCAAATGTCCCTACTCTGGTAATATTCGTCAAAATGATCGAGCTCCTTAAGGTTTTAAGTTGAGCTACGCAGCAACTGACAAATGCTTGCACTGTTTAGACGGGCCTGCTCAAATCTGTGAGATTCTGTCCTCTTAAGGGCTCAACAGACATAAACCTACATGGCTCTCATATGATTTAATCACTACAGATTGTATGGACTTTAAAAGAGACGTTAACCGCTGAGTTTGTTTCAGTGTTTCTTAGTTAGGAAACTTTGGCTTCTTCTAGTTTACATTTACAAAAAAAATGACGTGTGAATGTGTTATTTATAACTTAGGTATTTGCAAAATAAACATAATTATTGTATTTTACTGATTCATTTCCATTCAATGTCTAGTTCCCTAAACGCAATAGTTGCAATTTTACTTGTAAGTTTCATTTCATCTCCTAAAAGATCCTTTAGAGCATTTTGCATACTGTTTGGTGGTATGCTTGGTATCATTGAAAAGGTAATTAATGAACCTTTAAGTTGACATTGCTACTTTTTAATGTTTTATCAATTTTATTAAGAATGTTCAGCTTTTTTGTAAATATCTGGGGTGTGCGATTCTATTGCTCTCAAGTGTATATACTATTTACAGATAATATCATACAAACTATCTTCTTAATAATAAGGGGCAAAAATTAAACTTTTTGTTTGAGAAATTACAGCTGAAACTTGGAAAGCCCATAATTATGTCAAAAGTGAATTATTGTAGATTGAGTCATTTTTGCTCAGCTATGTCCTAATGTGCTGTTCATCAAAAGCTGTTTTTCTGAAATATTTCGTGTTTTGAGTCGTTTCTGATAAACAAAAATAAATATTTATATGTCAGTAAACCTATATCACAGAAACGACCCAAACTGTTTGAGTTGTTTCTGTTATTTGATAATATTATATTTCCAATCAAAACTAATTCTCAGACAGGATCCAAACTGTTTGAGTTTATTCTGGTTTATGGACCTTAACAACATACTCATAGGAATGTCATTACTCAGAAACAATTCAAGCAGACTGAGTTCTTTCAGCATATACATTTTGTATGCTCTTCATACTGTGGATTGAGTCGGGGTAGTGATAAAAACTAGTTTCCGTGTACATTTACAAAAAAAGGTTTTCACTACACGATAGATTCGACTTTCAGGAGTACGATGGCATACTTAACTCAATTTAGGCCAAAGTGTGGATTGAGTCCTTCTGCTTAACTACGTCCAATTAGGCAGTTGTCCGACTGCCGGCGAGTAAACCACTATCGGTGATTTACTCGCTCAAGAAACACGACAAAGAAATATACATTCCGTGTAAACGAAAGAGATGCATAAGTATATTAATAGTTGCTTTCTGACTGTTCACACCGTCGGCGACTACTCGCTTCACTCGTTTTGTCGTTGAGCGACTAGAGCTGTCAAAGATAATACTCGCTCAGCGATCACTTGGCGGTCAGAACTCACGCTGAGAGACCACCCAGATGATAACTCAGCGACTAAACTATCGGAACTACACGCTCGCTGCTCGCCAACTCGTTTTCAGATATTAGCTCTACTCGCTACTCATTCATCGTCGGCGATGGGACAACTGCCAACTGCCATCGTTACAGAAATGGAAAGGTAATCTCGAATATGAACTATTCTTGCGTCAATCTCACCTTAACTTTCATCAACATGTTTTAGATCAAACTGTAGGTTATCGACGGGCAATGTAGTAAGTATCCTTATTTCTTTGTTAATTGTCCTGAAAGAAACTGTAGCTCGCGTTGTAACTGATCCAGTGTTAACAGATGAGCGTTGGATTTCCCGCGGTAGATATCTGTGACGATATCTAAATCCTTTTCAGGTTTTGATGTTTAAGACTCCAGTCAAAACAGAGCAAATCAATAGCAATGTGTGTCTAGCTTGATTACAATGGGATTTGACGATACTTTAGAGTAAGTAAACTTACTGTCATTTTAATAATTATGAAACGCGTATCATAATCATAATATTTATGAGAAAATCTAATCAGACTTCCGAGATAGCGGGTGACCTATAGTTTATGTACTGTCCAGTGTAGTTAGGTGACTTATCGATGTTTGCTTCGCCGATGTTGAAGTCAATCGATGTATTTAGTGTTGTTGTAAGTAGATAGGTATTACAATTTGATTGTAACCTATTGTAGTTGCCTTATGAATTAATAAATTGTACCAGGGTGTTATGAATAGCCTATTTTAGAGGTTACCAAAGCGATGATTTTTGATTTTAAGTAAACTAGCAATTTGGGTAGAATTCACATTACAAGCAACTTTTTTAACCCTAAATGTTTGTGTCTGGAGTGGGTTCACGGTAATAGTGTAATGGGTGGGGTTCGAACCTACGACCTCTCGATCACAAGGCCGACACCTTCACCTTTAGACTATTGTCGCTTAATTGATTTGCAAATGGGAGTGGCCAATAAGATCGCAGGCTGGCGCAAGCGTATCCGGATCAATGGGCTATTAGTATGCGGTCGTATTGCACTGAATCTAAATTGTCTATAATTCACGGTACAAGAGATCTATGGGTAGTCAGAAGTAAAAAATCTGCCCTCATTCTTGCCAAGCGGGTACCCAGCTGCATATTGTGTAACAGATGTGTGTTTAAATTATTATTGTACAATAAATAATATTCTATCTCTCTACCTAAAGGTGTAATAATCCATACTTCCATACTAATATTATAAATGCGAAAGTAACTCTGTCTGTCTGTTACCTTTTCACGCCTAAACCGCGGAACCGATTTAGATGTTTGGCATGGGAAATAGGACCCTGGAAAGGTCATAGGATAATTTTTATCCCGGAATTTCCAAGGGACCAGGAATTACGCGGAAAAAACCTCTCACGCGAACGCGAGCAAAAGCTAGTTAGTAAATAAAACTGCGTTAAACTGATCAACACGTATATTTATTGCATTAATCGAGCTCAAACTCAATGATGTCCCCGAGGTCTATGTCTCCGTCGCCGTCGCTTTCACTGCTGTTGCCGTCCGCACGCTGTAATCAACATATGGAATATTTTAATATTTGTATATGAAAAAAGGAGGAGCTTGTGGCTAAAGTAGAGTTCGTGGCTAGAGTAGAGCTTATGGCTAAAGTAGAGTTCGTGGCTAAAGTGGAGTTTGTGGCTAAAGTGGAGCTAGTGGCTAAAGTAGAACTAGTGGCTAAAGTGGAGAACATGGCTAAAGTGGATATCATAACTAAAGTAGAGATAATGGCTAAAGTAGAATTTGTGGCTGTTAAGGAACTTTTTGCTAAAGAACAGGTCTTGGCTTAAGGGGACCTTGTGGCTAAAGAAGACCTTATGGCTAAAGAGGAACTTGTGGCTTAAGAGGACCTTGCAGCTTAAGAGGAGCCGTGGCGTAAGAGAACTTCTTTTATAATCATGATAGGCTTCCGTTTAACCACCTTCTCGCCTGATGGTAAGTTATGATGCGGTCGAAAATGAAGCACGCTTACCTAGAAATAACCTATTCACTGTTGACTGAAAGACCCCCAGGTTATAGCTATCAGGAAACACAGACTCTGGCAGAGAATTGCACTCCTTAGCTGTACGCACAATGAAAGTATTCCCAAAACGTTTTGTGCGTATCATAAATAGTGATCAAACGCAAGCCTATAAAATACCCGTCTTGTAAATTTTTGTCGTTCAAAAGGTGCTGTTTTCATCGCAGTTTGAATGTCTTTTTTTCGAGTATTGCATTTGATTTTAGCAACGTTCTGTATCTTAAATACATGTAAATAAAATTGAAGTGTCTGTCTGTAATTTCAAAATGACTGTGTGTTAAGCTAGTGTCTTTATAGTTATTTACAATTTTACACTATACTAAAACAATTAATATTTTTTTTAGCAATGGTTGGGGTAGAATTCATATTACTAGCTATCTTATTAATACCCTCCAACTTAACTAATATGCTTATGTCAGGAGCGGGTCGACGCCAATAGTGTAATGGGTGGAGTTCGAACCCGCGACATCTTGATCACGAGCCGACACCTCAGCCATTAGGTTATAGTCACTTTAATTTCTGTCCATCTGTCTGTCTTTATGTTTGTCCGAGCTGATCTCTGGAACTCCGTTTTTTTTTTCTCAATGCCTACGGGATCGTTATTTAAATGGACCGTTCACATTTTCCCGCCTTTCGCGTCTTAGTAATTTTTCTATAAAATCTTCCCTTTTCAAGTTAACCCTATTTTTCAGAAAGAAATCACCAAATGACTTCTACAAACCAAAACCCACACTGTTCCTTTAATTACCCTTCGTTCCGGGGCCGCTGTATCACGTAAAAACATACTCGCAAAGCCCTGACAATTTATAGTAATACCAAGCATGCATTTGTTAGTTTAAGCAGTCAAAACGCATAGTGCAAGACCAATATCTAACCTTTTTTAACCGACTTCTGAAAAAGGAGGAGGTTCTCAATTCGGATGTTTGTTTGTTTTTTTTTTTTTTTTTTTTTTTTTTTTATGTTAGTTCGGGCATAGCTCCGTCGCTCGCCAACCGATTTGAAAAATTCTTTTTTTGTTGGAAAGGGTATACTTCCCAAATGGTCCCATGAAAATTTTATCGACATCGAACAAGCCGTTTCTGAAAAATCAACAAAAGTCTAAAAAAAATATTTACATTGATGACCTTTTCGGTTACTCTATATTGTGTTTTTTGTTCGCGCGTTTTTAGTTTTTTGTAGTTGACATTTTGGTTTTTATAACTAGATTAATTACAAATTGACCCACTAAAAAGCGCGAAAATAAAAACTTTTTTGCAAAAAAATAAAACCGACTTCCATATCAAAACACTACAAAGCCAAAAATAATTTTAATTTCGGAAGGCGGTGTGAAAAAAAAAGAAAATACAAAACCAATAACACCGACTACCGAAATTAAAATTATTTTTGGCTTTGTAGTGTTTTGATATGGAAGTCGGTTTTATTTTTTAACTAATGTAACTCCAGAGACCCAAAAACCAATGTTTACATGCTCAAACATTTTGCGAATATCTTACAATAAAAAATATGCCCAAACATAAACAGCATCCTGAGGAAGGTGAGTGAGAGTGTGTCCTCTCCTATTATGAAGCAGTTTGTGCGGAGGGTGATGGGTACTAACACTAGATAGTAAGCTATTAGGTATAAGTTATTTTTTTATTGACGTGCTTATTCGTGGTCAAATGTGAGCTTATTGCTCAAGTTTGCCCACCATCTCACCTGATTGTAAGTGATAATGTGGTCGAAGATGGAGCACGCATACCTAAAAGTAACCTATTCACTCTTGACTTAAAGACCCCCAGTTTATAGCTATCGGGAAACACAGACTCCGGCAGGGAATTCCACTCCTTAGCCGTACGCACAATAAAGGTATTCCCAAAACGTTTTTTGCGTATGGGTGGTACATTTTATGGATTTATGGTCCGAAATAAAACGTTTGTATTATACATGTATTAAAATAATCAGGTTTTTACATAAAAACTTAACCATTATTATGCGTAGGACAACACGGATTAGCAGATATTTCATTTACGATTTTCCATGGAGTATTTGAAGAAATAAATAGTGTTTATTTGAATTTTAAATCTGCTTTTCAGTATTTAACGCGGTTATATTTTTTATGAATAATCGAAAATATTATACTAAAATATAATACCCATCACCGCAAGCAGAGAAAGTCATGCATTACACTAATATTTATTACGTTTAAGTAAACTATGTAAAGCTCTTACAGACCGGTTAGATACACAATGTGTAACGGAAACCCCATATCTATCCAAAAGGACTGAAGACAACATCTGGTATGGAGTCTCTATATGTACAGTTTCAGCTCAAAATAACTGACTAAATGAATTGATACAAAATTATCGGTTTCATATATTTCTTGAATACCAATCATAACAAACGTGTCACAGCACTACGAGGGTCAATAACTTTCCACGTCACTTGCCAATAACACGATAATTCTCTTCGTTCTTCTTAATTTGAAAAATTCGGTCTCTGGTCAGTGTATTGGAATTTGTAATAAGTTCTACACGCGTAGACTTAGGATTACAAAACCCTTGCCATATCGTTTGTTATCATCCAAAGAAGCCATGCACTTGGTATGTATATACCCTTTAAATTACACGTTGTATATTTAGATTAAAACATTTATTAGGAACAACACAAGATACAAAATACAATTTACATAAACAAATATAACATACAATAAAAGAAAATATAACATACAACAGGTCATGGAACATTATGAAAGAAAGCGACATGTGTTGATCTTGTGGCTTCGATTCGCGAACCAACCTTGTAATTTAAGATAAGTACTAACATAGGATTAAGGAATCTTATTACTAACCAAATGAGTTTTGTTACTTGCAATAAAATGAAAATTGAAATTGAAATTGGTGGCCAGCTCAGCATGAGTCAGGCAGCGAATACCTTTTTTTTATGTCGGTGGGAAAATTATCAAATAATCTACTCATTAAAAATCCACCCTGTTCTTTCAGTAGCCCTTGTCATCCGGGGCTACGGTAACTCGTTAGAACATTCCCTCGCTACAAGGCGTTGACCTCTGAGTTTACTTCGGTGTTTTTTCTCAGAGTAGTCAGGAAACATTGACCACATCAAGTTTACATTTACGAAGAAAATTACGTGTAAAGTGTTATTAGTAATCCATTTGCAACATAAACATCATTATTTAATTATTCTCCTAATACAATGTGCATGTAGTAAGTTCAGTATTAACAACTCTTGTCCAACTTACTAATTATCTGACCTGACCCTTTAAAATGATTTCTGCCGCTCTGATGGAGGGGAAGGGAGTGTCAGACTTCTACTGACTAAAAACCCACCCTGTTCCTTTAGCTGCCCTTAAGTTCCGGGGCCGCGGTATCTCGTTAGAACAATACTGCTACCCTAGCTTGAAGACGACCCTAGATCCTGACTCTTTAGGTGTGTGCGTCTAATGGGGGTTCGAACCGTACCCAATACATTATTGCCGTGAACCCACTCCAGATACAAGCATATTTAGCTTGCCTGGAGGGGTTACTCTGTACACGCGTACGCATTCATAAATAAATTGCGACGTTGCCGTCCTTCAAGTACAGAGTGTTTCTTTTACGTATCAATTTAACATTTTTAGTGAATATTTTAGTATTTATTAAAAAAAAAATAAAAACATTTTGTTTTCGAATGGTAATATTTTTTTAGCATGTAGGGATGCTATATAACGTGTAATTTAAAGAGTATATACATACCGAGTGCACGGCTTCTTTGGATGATAACCAAGGGTTTTGTAATCCTTGTGTACATGTGTGGAGCTTATTAGAAATTTCAATACATTGATACCAGAGACCGAATTTTTCAAATTAAAAAGAACGAAGAGAATTATCTTTTTATTGGCAAATGACGTGGAAAGTGATGACCCTCATAGTGCTGTGACACGTTTGTTATTATTAGTATTCAAGAAACACATGAAACCAATAATTTGGGGTCAATTCTGTGAGTCACTTATTTTGAGCTGAAACTTTGCATAGAGACTCCATACCAGATGTTGTCTTCAGTCCTTTTGGATAGATATGGGGTTTCCGTTACACGTTGTACAATTGCGGGTTAACGGGAACGCCCTCTGTTAGTTAACACACTGTATAGCTACAAACTAAAAGTTTTGTAGACTGAAATCCAAAGTGACTGAAAACATGCTATAACTACGATCTAAATCAAAAACTCCATTCTAAAAACAGTATGCGCATGCGGTTAACAAAGCCCGAGCACTCACCCGCCGCCTGCGCAGGCGCCGGCGCGGCTCGTCGTTGTCCTCGTGCGAAGACGAACCGCTGCTACCTCGCTCCAAGTTCATCACTGCATTCCGTAACAGAGACGTCGCCACTATACAATTGGTGCGTTTCAATATGTATCAATATCTAGGATAACACTGTACACGAATGTGGTTGCGTGGAGCTGGACCGAGTGGCCACTTAGAGCGAGTGTATCGCGGCGATTTTGTTGATTAAACTCTTAAAAACGCGTCTTAAATCCATCCAAAGGTTGTCTGTAAAAGATCGCTTTTAGCGATAAGACCGCCCATTGTAACACCCATTGTAGTTTTTTAAGTCCTTATTTAATTCTGTTATGATGTACAATAAAGAGTATATCTATCTGTCTATCTAAAATATGATCGCGGCGATTGAAATGAGATTGACGAGCAAAAAATGTCCACATAATCTTTCGCATCTTACTCGCCGCGAGACATAACATTTAGAATAGAATAGCGTATATTTCTGAGTATATGGTACAATGAGATCATAAACTTAAAACTGTTTCACTTGTACTATGGTTTTCGGTGTAGAAATATTAAAATTACAATATTTAAAAATAAAATAGCAATAGGTATTCATTATTATAAAGAAAATCTAGCTTAATATTTAGCTGTACACTCGCTGCGGGACATTTATCAGCAAACTCGCCGCGAGACAAGATCTCATAATATAATCAAAATAATCACTCTTAGAGGCCTATCCAGCACACGCCAATTTAATGAATTCATGTATCACAAATAAACGATTTGATTGATTTCATAAGCTGCCCTGCCAATATCAGCAGATGAAATTACAGCTTGCTTAGTTAGTCAAGATGTATGAATGTGTACAGCATTACCATCTAAAACAAATCTAGAACATGATTGTATACCTAGTTCTCAGGACAAATAAAACACACTAACACTGTTCCAATACAGTATTTTTCATTATATAAATATTGGGCACACATTATTCTTTCGCCTTGCAAACAATGCATTAAAATCTTGCGTGACGTCAAGCCTTGATAAATATTATTTTGTCTGGAGGATTGTGTGATCTTGAAATTTGAATTAAAACATTTGAAAAGTGTTAAAAGTACGATTTGTGAAATATTCATAAAAAATATTCTTCTATCCTTTTCACACGAAACTTTGTACGTTTAGATTTATTTCAAGTTTTTGTTTTACTTTAGTGTTTAAAAACTGTGATTACGAATATTCAATCAAAACCAATAATGCGTCCGCTCAAGAACTTAATCACAACTGTTTGAAACCTATAGCTGAGATCGAAGATGGAGGGTGCGTGCTTTAGAAGATACTGCTTTATTCCTTTAAGATAAGGTATATATGGAAATCGGAAACAGTAAATGTTGAAAAACGTCGAATTGGGCGATAGATATATGAACGAATTGTAGCGTGTTTATTTTTTATGAGAACCGGGTATCAAATTCACAAAACAAAATACGAGTTCCTTCTTACATCCCATAACTTTAGTATTTTTAAATGCATAGTACCTTACGTAACTGTAAAGTTAGCTAAAATACGAATATTGTAAACGAGTAAAAGTTTGTGAGAATGGACGGATGAATGGGTGTTATTTTTTATTATCTCCTCACCTGGCACACTTGATGTTGGGCTGGCCTGGATGGAAGGGATGATATGGTCGCAGATGAAGCACGAGAGCCTAGAAAAAACCTATTCACTCTTGACTTAAAGATTTTGTTTTTTACTCTTTTACGCAAAAATATATAGTTGAAATCCTGGAATAACACATAGTCTACTTATTATCCCGGAATTCCCACGGGAAGTAGATGAACACGGGAAAAACTTCCCATGCGAACGAAATCGCGGGCAGAAGCTAGTATTGTAAATGCGTAAGTTTGTGAGACGGATGGATATTTGTTACTCTTTTACGCAAAAACTACTGAACGGATCTGAATGAAATTTGGTCCTTGAAAGACATATGAGCTAGTTTTTAGCCCGAAATTCCAACGGGAACGTGATTTACGCGCGAAAGACTCTCGGCCTCCTACGGGAACGAAATCGCGGGTAGAAGCTTATTTTCAATAACGTGACAATATTTTGATCAACAATGTCCGATCTGCTAGAGTGTCCTAATGGTCCAAGAACAGGTACAGACGCCAGCACATGAAGCTACCCGAAACTGACAAATTTTCCCAATCAACCTTGAACCTAATTTCTTTAACAATAAAGTTGAAAATCTATTAAAGAAATTTGACAGATTGTTGTAGCTTGATGTGCTGGCTTCTGTACATTAGAAGACCTAATAAACGCTACTGAAAACGCGACCAGCGTGGCTACCTACTGAACCCAATACATATAAAGTACGCAATTTACCATCGATACGATGAAGAAGAACTAATATTTTAAAATCAGTACTAAACAAAGTTATGGGATGTTTAAAGGAACTAGTTGTAACAAGTTGAGACATGATTGTATGTTACTCACAGTCATCGTCATCATTATCAGACCCCGAGTCAGATCCATCGTCGTTCTCCGAGCCTCCTGCCAGTTCCTCGTCATCGTCTTCTTCCTGAAAACAAGAGAAATAGAGATCAGTACAGTGGTACCCAACTGATAAGGCGCGTCGTGAATCTTCGTTCGCACAGAAAAGAAAGTATGGCCCCGAAGATTAACGAACGAATGCTTAACTTACAATCAACCTTAGATCACTACTATAAGGTAGATAGATAGAGATAGAATATACTTTATTGTACACCAAAATTTAAACACACCTATTTAACAATATTGCTTATTCTATGGTAACAATGGCGGTCTTATCGCTGAAAGCAATATCTTCCAGACAACCTTTGGAAGGACTTCAAAAACTTTAATTAAAGTGGGGAGGGCTAAATTAGTGTACTTACTACATTATTCATAAAAACAGAGAAACAAAACTTATTAAAATATTAAAATAAAAAAATATACAACGTGAAATTTAAAGGGTATATACATACCAAGTGCACGGCTCCTTTGAATGATAACAAACGATATGGCAAGGGTTTTGTAATCCTATGTCTACATGTGTGGAGCTTATTAGAAATTTCAATACATTGATACCAGAGACCGAATTTTTCAAATTAAGAAGAACGAAGAGAATTATCGTGTTATTGGCAAGTGACGTGGAAAGTGATGACCCTCATAGTGCTGTGACACGTTTGTTATTACTGGTATTCAAGAAACATATGAAACCAATAATTTGGGGTCAATTCTGTGAGTCACTTATTTTGAGCTGAAACTTTGCATAGAGACTCCATACCAGATGTTGTCTTCAGTCCTTTTCTAATAATAATCTACTACACTCAATGTCTGGAGTTAGTGTTCGTGTGTTATTTTTTTTTTTTTATTGGAACTTAAAACACAAATAACAATAAATTTGAGTACGATAATCACGTACTCAAATTTATTGTTATTTGTGTGTATGTGTTAGTGTGTGTACGTGCGTATTAAAGAGAAGTAAGTTAAGCTCACCGCATCGTCGTCGTGGTCCCTCTTGCGTCCCACGTCGTATATTTTGACGCAAGACTCTTGCATCTGCTCGAACTCGCCCATATTCTCTACTAAAGATATTTGCGTGCCGTATCGAGACACGCCCAGCGCGTATATGTTTCTTTTCACGTCGATTGTCGCTGGAAAATGAGATTTAAGTGGTTGTGTTAAGGTGGATTTTACTTTTGAGACTTTAAAGCGTATTATATCGTAGGAAGCATATCTTAATGTTACGTTATTTACAGCGTGTCCGGTAAGGATTGGATCAATTTAATGATTAAAAAAAAACTCCAGAACATTGAAGGATACATGAATTGAGGCAACCCCAGTAAATGACGTAAGTACTTGTGTGGGGGAACAACATTATTTTTAAGGATAATATAAAACCAATTTTTATATAAAAAATTGGACCGACTTCAAAACACACTACTGCACTACAAAGCGTAAAATAACCTTAAAGATTGTTTCACTCTATTTTACCTAACCGTTATTTTTACCGAGTTAAACAAACTCCGTTAAATAAGGGCTAGGTACTCAAACGGCTGGAGTCGGTGCCTAACTAATTAATAGTTTTGCCAGGGTAAGTACACCGCATTTTGAGACACGCCCAACGTGATAAAACCTATTCATTTATCTATTAACCTTTTTTTAAAGGAGTTTTTGTGCGCATGGGTGGGATGTCCACCATGTAACGATGGCGCATCACCGTTTGTCTTGTAGTCCGATGATGGAACGGGTTTGGTGGAATAAAATGGTACCTACAATTCCTTCGCACACTCCCCAAAATGTAACCGATACGCTTGAAACATGTGGAGATACCCTGGGCGATCTAGGCGACCGAGGTTCGAGTGTCGATTTCCGAACACTTCATGTCAGGCCTGCGGATGGCAAGCAGGGGTAACTCACCGTCCGGTAAGGACCAGGCCCGAGTCGACGGCGCCGAGTGTTTAACGCGCGCCTCAAAGACCAGACTGCAGCATTGACGGGTCTCAACACTCATTGCCTACTGGGGTTGCGGAAATGTTAAAAGATACCGCGGCCCCGGATCTCAAGTGCAGTTGAAGGAACACGGTGGGTTTTTAGTCAGTACAAGTCTGACAGCTGGAGGAGTCATTAAATCACTTTCCCAACGAAAAAAAACAAAAAAGAGGCTTGTAACTTGTCGCCGATTTTCAAGGCTCTGGAGCTTTATCTCGACCAAAAATCGTGTTTGTAAAACTTCGGGGATACACTCACCTATACTAGAGTAGTCGTAAGGGTCTAAAGTCTTGAAACTGGTGTCGAACTGGTTCCTCTCCTCCGAGTCCTGGTCTGAGCACACCGCGTACAGCGCCGTGCAGGTCGGGTTAAATAATACCTGCCACAGAACACACGGATATAAGAAACATCAGATAGTAATACATGTATTTAACCTAAGCGGCAGCTATAGGAATAGATAGACAACCGTTTGAAGTGTATGTATGCTCACTAACAGTCATAACGTAGTAAGTACACTCCTTAAGAATATAAGTATCATTTTAAGAGGAGGCTCCCTAAATTGTATGTAACTTTGCATTAATATTCTGAAATAATCACGCATACAATGAAAATGGAACTTTAGTATATGGTTTATTGGATCTTTTTCTTGACATTTCTAAGACCAATTACGTAGTTGGAACATTTACGCTCGATTCATTTTTTAATCGAAAATCATGTCTTTTTTACAGATTATTCAAAATTTAATCAAGATTACTCGGCTTTTATGTCTAAAATTAGTATTGACAGTAACAAAATATAGTTTATTATCCAAATATAAGATATTTTTTCTCTAGATCAATTATTACTTTAGTTATAAACGAAATAAGAATTGAGACTTACGACATTTAGTTTCGAACCCGAACATGGTGAAAGAGCGCACTCGATATTTAACTTTACTACTGCTGCGTTAGCGTTTAGTATACAACGGCCTAACCGGGGTGCATGGGGGCGGAGCTTGCGTGAAAATTATTTTAGAGTGCCTGGTCTTAAGCTTAAGTAATTATTTTACTATTTTTTGAATATTTTATTTTACAATATACAACGTGTAATTTTACTTCATTGCGCATAGTAATATACAACGTGTAATGTAAAGAGTATATACATACCAAGTGCACGGTTTCTTTGAATGATAACAAACGACATGGCAAAGGTTTTGTATTCCTATGTCTACATGTGTAGAACTTATTAGAAATTTCAATACCTATACCCAGACTTTTAATTCGATGCAGTAGACTGACAGTTTCTGAGTTGTCAGATAATGACGACTACGAAATTGTCATGTAACTAAATTAATCGATTCAGGAATAAAATCGAATGATTATAAAGAGGCGTGAAAATTAAATCGAATAGATCATGACAATATTTTTGATTTTTTGCAATAGCCCCTGTACCAGTACCCATTCCAACGGGGTTTCAGTCGCAGTAGTGTGTGTGTGGTAAGTAGTGCGGGGGCAGTCTTTTTAATAGTAATCTCACGCAATTTATTAAAATATTCATCACATAAAACAATTTGCAAAAGGTGTGCATGTGACATGATAAAAACCACTCTCATGTCTGGTTATACACCAATATTTTTAATAAAAACAGATTTATTTATAATAAAATATAGTGACTACTAAAAATAAATGATAATAGTATACATTTTATTCATTTATACTAATAATTACTCACGAAAAAAAATCGCTTATTTATTATTCGATTGATTGAATCCATCACTATTAGGTTAAATAGGGTATCATTATTTTAGTAAGTGACATTAGCTTATGTCAACTTACTGTATCGAATTAAAAGTCCGGGTATATTAGTCGTTATTCTCGGTTGTCATTAGCCGGAAAATCTAATACCAGTTCTAAAGTTGTAGAGTCAGATAGGCAGTTTGCATTTAAGACAGTAGCGCTCAGCTGCATACGGTTACGCAGAAAACCGACATCGATATAGTTGAGGAAAGTCTAAACAGATAATGATGACTACAGTTGGTTCACGTTAAGAAAATAGTGACGTCATCGTTGTCCGCGCCTCTCGACCAATAAGCTGGCAACAAATTAGAAAGCTACGTTTACAGTGACCAGTTGACTGGAGATCTTTTGGCGTAACGGTTGTCTTTTATGCGTTACCTATGTACATTAAATAATTTAATTTAATTCAATCGTATTGAATTGGTGTGGGTCCACATAAAAACATTCAAGATGAGTGATGAAAACAAAAAACATGTGTGCAATTCACACGTGGTAGAAGTGAAACCTTCAAAAATTTTGGCTTTTTTTTTTCTTATGAATTTATGTATCCGCTCTTTTTACTGTCGCTTTTTCGTTTCATAAATTTTCAAATCACAACGTTGCTAAAGAAGTTTTCACTTCAAAAATGTTTTGTGACGCAATAACTTTAATAGATGCTAATCGATAGAAGAAATGCTGCGACCACGTGATAAAACAAGAAAATTTTATGTGAAATTTGGATGACGTCCTAGAGAACGCAGAACAAAATTCTTTCATAATAAATTCAAATGACACTGTTTAATAAAATTACTAATTTAAGACAATTCATTTAATTTTTTTCATTAAACTTAATCTTTTGAAATATACATTTAATTTTGAATTTTTACTCCATTGTGAAAACACCTTTACCCAGAAGTTGCATTGATGACGTCACTATTTTCTTATCGTGAACCTACTATAGTGATAATCTTACCTCTGATTTGTCTAATGTAGGAACTGTTCTTAGTAGATGGAACGTTCTTAAATCCCAAACTTCCGTATTTGATATTACCTGCGAACAAATGTGATATTGTTATAAGCCTGGACAAGCTTATTTATTTATTATACAACGTGCAACAGAATAAACGCAATTCCTGAAAGTAGTTGGCTCAGAATCGGCTTCTGAATCAATTTCCGTCATAAAAAAAATTGGCCAAGTGCGAGTCGGACTCGCCCATGAAGGGTTCCGTAGTAACTATGATACATATAATATACTTAATATATTTATTTGAAAAAAAAAAACAAAAAACCTTACAAATTTCTTAAAACTAGCTTATTTACAATTTTTACAACTACGCCAAATAACTTTGTTTTTCATAGTATTTGTATGAATTACAAAGTTATATTTACGGTATTATAAAATATACTGTATCTCAAAAACTGCTGACTCGATCTCGTTCAAACCAATTTTGGTTGAAAGTTTACATTAAGTTCTACAACATATGGGTTTTTAGATTTTTCACTTCATTATTATAGAAGTTAGAGGGGGGACACACACATTTTACCACTTTGGAAGCGTATATCTTTTATTCGATTAACTTTATGAAAAAGTCATTTTAGAAACCTCAATGTCATTTTTAAAGACCTGTCTATAGATACCACACACGTATAGGTTTCATGAAAGAAAATATTTTCAGTTTCAGTTCCATGTATGGGGAGCCCCCTTTATTTTAAATATTTTTTAAATTTTCTCTTAAAATCATAAAGCGGTTCACAGAATACATCTATCTACCAAGTTTTACATGTATAGTCCTAACAGTTTCGGAATAAAATGGCTGTGACATACGGAAGGACGGACAGACAGACAGACGGACAGACATGTCGAAACTATAAGGGTTCCGTTTTTTGCCATTCGGCTACGGAACCCTAAAAATAGGTGTTAAATTTTGACGGAAAAATATTTCATTTAACTTAAAATGGAAAAAGTATCATGACAAATTAATAGAATCTTAATAATTTTTTTTAGAAATATTTAAATTTATGAATCTTTAATTCAAAGAAATGCGCTCGTGTGCGTGTCGGCAGCCAACACGTTTTGCGTTTAGTAAGGATAACTATTTTATAAAAAATGTCTAGGTTTGGTTTCAATTTATTTAGATACGGATGTTGTTTTAGACGTATAATTTAATATTTTAATTGGGGTGTCTGAGGTATTGGGCTTTATCTGTTACACTTTGTATACTCTAATGTACACCTTACAATATTTCTATGGATACAAAAATTAAAACTAGTGTACAATGGGAGGTCTTATCGCAAAGGGCGATCTCTTACAGACAACCTTTGGTTGGAACTTAAAGGACACAGATTTAGGGCTCTCAGTGTACAACCATCAAAAATAATATTAATTGAACATAGTAATATAAAACTTTTTTTACAAAAAATTGAATCGACTTCAAAAAAGATTTGCACCGAGTTCAGCCCTGTGAGTAGATGGCTCAAAATCACCAAGGTGGCAAATTCCGAATTCTGTTTTATGATGAATTTACTTAGCAGCTATTACTTTGAAAACCAATTTAAATTATAACAAAACTTACGTTTAAACACTATTTACGTCGGCAGAGCATAGAATTGATTACTACTCTTGTAATTTTATTTTCAAAGAGAGCTATCGCTGAAAAACATCATTCCGGGAACATTTTTGTGAGGTTTATAATAATATTAAAGTATAAAAAAAGTATTTCTTTTTTACTTTGTTTAATAGCGGATATATGTTATTTATAAACTGAAATTATAAAAATCTAATGAAATTGCAAATAAAGACGGTAAAAAGCAAGATATCTGTACACCTGGAGCTATATAACTATTTCATTGCCTAAATTATCGAATTAAGACAAATATCGCTGTCAGATATATAAATAAACAAGCTATAGGGATGAGAAGTTTGCTTTATTTTAATATTACAAGGGCCTTTTTTAAATATCTAAAAATAATAATGTGTTATCTATGATTTTCGTAATGTTCCCGGAAATGATGAAGTGTTCACGGAATGATACGTGTGTTCCCGAAATGACGATATAGATAAAATTTAGGTTTATCAATTCAAAAGCAATATTTTTGGATGTCGTACTTATTTATTTATTTTGGCATAAGAATCATAAGGATCAAAATGTAACTTAAACCACTTTAATGTCTTTTAATTGCTCTACACAGCCAGATATTCTTAATAATCTTAATAAACATTTATTATGATGGTAATCATCCAACCATCTAAACACTCTACTTATAGTTTTGTATTTAAAATTAAATAAACTTTTAATCAAAAACAAGCACTTATTCTAACAATATGAAACAAACATTAGAACTTTTCATAAATATCAATATCAGTCTCAAAGTAATAATACTTTTTATTAGTTTCTTTGTTAAGTAATGGTGTTGGAATAGTACTTATTATTTGCTCAAATGCAATGTACGATTTATCATTCGGATCTAATTAATTTTTTTTTGCATTATCACGCACCGAATTCAGGAAATTGACAAGGATTTCTCCATCATCTTTATCGACACCTGTCTTACAAATGGCAACGTATCTGTAATTGATAGTTTTCTTTTGTGTTTATACATTAATTAAAACAAAGGTACCAGGGGATATTAAATTTGGATGTAGGTTTTCCTTGTCTTGATTCTAAGATGTACCAGCTTCCACAGTAACCGATTTTTGTGCAATCTGCTGACGAACAGAAATCGACATTAAATCCTCCTCATCGGATGATGATGAGTTAAATTGTCTGGACTTTAAAAGAGACTTCTGAGTTTGTTTCGGTGTTTCTTCTCAAAGTAATCAGTTAGGAAATACTGGCCTCATCTAGCTAAACTAAACTTAACACGCAAAAAAACATGACGTGTAAAAGTTTTATTTATAACCAATTTACAAAATAAATATTTCTTTTCATTTCATTTATAAATGATGTTGTAAATGCTCCGTTCCTTCAATTGCAGTAAATCTTCTACATCAATTGTATCCATAAGCTCATCCGGTTCAGGAGACTTTCTTGTAGATATTCCCATATTTATTGGGACAGAGTTCGGGTATAAACTTCCAGATAGTACAGACATTTTCAGTTGCTTTTCAAAATGTTCGTGTTGGTACATTTTAATTATAACTTCTGGTCCTCTTTGCCATGTAATTTTTGTAATATTCATGATACCTGGTATGGCATTTAAAGGTTTCGGAACTAAGTCTTTTGCTCTAGAAATGGCATCATCAGGAATCTCTTTTACCAGTATAGAAGACTCCGTAAACAAATATACTAAATCTGAGGCTGTTTTCTCTGTACTTTTTTGATGCTTCTTTCTCTGCTTTCGCTTTTCTCTCTCAGTCATCTCAGCAATGTTATTAACTTTCTTTTCAGCTATTTTTTTCTGATAGTACGCTCGATCCTTTGCCCTTTTTATTTCTCTCTCTTCCTCCGGCATCTTATCTAAAAAAATCCTTTTCTTGGCATTAGCTTTCTCCCGTTGTCGCAAGTAAGCCGAACTATTTTTTTTACTTGCTTTTTTGTACGTTTTTTATTTTTTTTTTCAGCCACATGAGACTCCATATTGCTAAAAAAATTAAACATTTATTAAAAAATATGTTGACATAACATACTCTTAATTAATTAGCCAATAGTTATAATAAAAAGGCGGGTTTATTTGAAAAAGTCATTTCCGGAACGTCGTCATCATTTCGCGAACGCTCCGTCATGTCTGAGAACATTCCCGAAATGACTGTTCCCGAAATGACTTTTTCAAACAAACGCGCCCTTTTTAGACGATAGCCATCTTTGACATCATGTTTGGCTTTGTTGTTGCAAAATATTTGAGGTTACTATTTGCTATTAAAAACTACAAAACGTATTTTTCAATATTCCGAGTTGATAAACGCATTCCCGGTATGACGACGTATTGATGTACGATCTATAATTAATGAATTGAAAAATACTTACCACTTATTTTCAATTATTTTGGCGAAAAATACTCTCTGCGGCCATTTGTTTACGTCGTTCCCATAACTGTATCACAGACAACTAAAAGTTGCGTTCAAAAACTCAATTTTTACCGAGAATCAAAATTTCGTTCACTGAAATGACGCATACATTGCTGGACACAATATTTTTACTTGATTTTCTTTAATTTATTTTCTTTCTTTTTTATTGAATATAATTAATTGATATTAGATAAATTTATAAGCTATTAAGCAAGAGAAAGTGTTTACATGATGTTATTTTATAAATATTTCCAATGTTAGTTTCTGCACATTGCTACATTGGACGCGTTCTCGAAATGATTTTTTGTAGTTATTTCTTCATATAATAATGAATATATTTTTCTAAAGCAGTATACGGTATTATGTATAGTTAATATAAATAGAGTTAAATAATATTTACAATGACGATTTACTTAAATAAACTAAATTTAGACATTTATTTGCTGGAAACCTTAATTCTCCACCTTGGTGATTTTGAGCCAGATATCTAGCCCTTATTTTACACAGAATTAGATATCCAATAAAACAATATTTAAGGTTATTTCTCTCTTTGTAGTGCGTTTTGGGAATACTGTCATTGTGCGTACGACTAAGGAGTGGAATTCCCTGCCGGAGTGTTTCCTGATAGTTATAACCTGGGAGTTTTTAAGTAAGAGTGAATAGGTTACTTCTAGGCAAGCGTGCTTCATCTTCGACCACATCATCGCTTAACATCAGGTGAGATTATGGTCAAACGCAAGCCTATCAACTATATAAAAAAGTCTTTTTTGTAAGTTTTGAAGACAGTTCAATTTTTTTTTAAGTTTTTTTTTTTATTGATAATGAACTCGCGTTTGACCACCATCTTGATCCACTTGATGGTAAGTGATGATGTGGTCGAAGATGGAGCACGCTTAAGTTTTTATTTTATGGTGTTTTGTGTATCATTCTTTGTATTTAACTTGATATACCTACATAGTACATACTGTTCGCACTTACTTTTTAAAAAGAGAGTTTGCTATACACGTCTTTTTTACCCACTTAAACCATATTTCAGACGTGATTCAGAAGGTCTGTGCCTCAACTGTGGTGATATTAATAGGCTGATTATGCATATATGTACGAGGGCAGCAATCGCGGGAGATTTGCCGTTTTAAATTGAAGTTCCATCACTTATCTCTCAAGGTTTTCATCAGAACCTGATGTGTTATATACTAAAACCTTCCTTGTAAAATATGCTTTCAAACAACGAAAAAATGCGATCGAAATCGGATTAGTAGTTTCTGAGAAAATCGCAAAATCGGTTAAAAATACATACATATGCAATCATAAATCACTTACTAATAAATATATACATGTAATATTATTGAGAAAGAAAGGGAAAAGTTATAGGGAGAGAGGTAATGCTCCTTCACCAGACGCATATACCATCAAATTAATAATATTTACTTATTTATTTATTCGTTTGGGAACACAGACACAAACTCCTCGAAATGTAACCGATAGAAAACCGATTGACTTGCAACACGTCGCCAATGTTCAAGGCTCTGGAGCTTTGACTCGACCAGTGCATCGTTGCCAATGAATCTTTTGATCCATTTTTAGGCACATAGCTTACGTATTGTCCGGGGAAAATATGTATGACGAATTTATAAGCGAATGAACTCGCGGTAAATAAAAAAAAAATACTTCACATAAAGTGTCAATTCTGTTAAGAATGTTAAAAACCTTAGCCAAATTAAAACTACATATTTTTTCTAAAGTACTAGTTTGGTATGGATTTCTAAAATATTACGTCTCATTTTTTCTTTAAATAAATAGAGTATATAAAAAAGAAAATGTATAATTACCTCTAAACCATTCGGATGAAATACTCCGCTATGTGTCTGATTTAACTTATCGAATTTGTGGATTTCTTTGCCCGTATTTACATCCCATAACACACCATCTATAACAAAAACAAATAATTAAAATCAGATTTGGCAAAATGTAAGCTGTGTACGAAGACATAATTATTCAAGAATGGGTGGTACGACAACTTCGTTAAAAGTTCATTTAAAATCAGGGCAAGCCACTGAAAACAAAGAATGAATTATACTTCAAAGCTTTTGTTTATTCATTATAATATATTACTTTTGGAGTCAAATAATTTGATTTAATTTGTTAGCTGTTATTGAAAAAAAAAGCAATTTTTATTTTCATTGTCTGTGTTAACTTATTTCCTTATTTGAAATTAAAACAGTTCACTGAATAATGATTTTATTTATCCTTAAATAAAACATCTCGCTTCTCCCACGCCTGACACTGCGACTCCGATTCCAACTCCAACTCCGATAAATCAAATTTAAAAACTCAACTCCGACTTTTTTTCCGATAAAATTACCTCAGTTACATCTTTAATTATAACTCAGCCAACCGCTCTAGCAAAGTTTACCTGACAGGATAAGTTCATCTGTAGGGTTTAAGGTGGCTCTGTTCTTGGCGTACTGATTAGACTACTGCGCAGTCAATTGCGACGTACTTCAGACCGGCAATATTGCTTGACGCGAACTATACAAAGAGTTAGTCTGCTGTTCGCTGTAGCTAAGTTTACCTGACAGGATAAATTCGTCTGTAGGGTTTAAGGTGGCTCTGTTCTTGGCGTACTGATTAGACTACTGCGCAGTCGATTGCGACGTACTTCAGACCGGCAATATTGCTTGACGCGAACTATACAAAGAGTTAGTCTGCTGCTCGCTTTAGCAAAGTTTACCTGACAATATAAGTTCGTCTGTAGGGTTGAAGGTGGCTCTGTTCTTGGCGTACTGGTTGCTAATGGCCGGAGTCAGCATCAAAATCTCGCGGCCGGTGCGAGTATCGAAGATGGTAGCAGTCTCGCCCTTCGTGCCGATGATGCGTTCGTCCGACATTTTGGAGAATTCTACGTACTCCTCGTTGTCTAGTTGGAATCTGGGGAGAGATATAGATTTTTGGTTATATCTATTAGATTGTCAGTAAACAAACTGGTTAGGAATAGTACATTTTGATACAAGTGGAGAAAGTTTGTTATTGCGTACGAGGCGGAGTTACGGCGAGCCGGTTATGGAGCCGGGTACTGCAGTAACAAATGTCCATGTGTATCAAACGACGTTTTTCAATACACTTTCGAAGAAATAAAATAATAATAGAACGAAAACTATTTTTGTCATTAAAATATTTTCTCCGCGCTTTACCTTCGCGGGTTAAACGAGAAGTATGAAGTAGTATGAAGCCGCAAAACAGCCTGATATTAAAATAAAATATTTTTTATATTTAGAACACAAATAAATGTTAATTTGTTGATAAAAGCAAAATATTTTATAAATAATAAAGTTTATTTCTGATATTCTGTTCATAAACACCTAAAATAAAGGCCTTAAAAACATGCGCCTCTTTGCTGTGAAAAAAAAATCACCGCTGAATATAAGGAATTGAATAGTTGTTTAATGTTATCTGTGGCAAAATCTAGAATGAAAAACACCCTCGTGTGTGAAAAATTAAAGAAATCCACGAGTGTGAAATACATTGCATGTTGAACCTAATCGTAGTACGATAAGAGCCAGTTTTCAATGAAGTGTATTGAAAAAGTTTTTTTTTCGTAATTATTATTGCTCTATGTAAGATTGCTCAATAGAAAAGTGTAATTAGCTTCATACTATCTAGTGCGTACAAACTAAAAAGCACACATACAGCGTCTTAGGTAATGTCACGCGTGTTATCCACAGATTCGGCTGTTTTTAACCGACTTCAAAAAAAGGAGGTTTACAATTCGTCTTGAACTTTTTTTTTAATGTATTTTACCTCATAACTCGGAGACGGCTGGACCAATTTGAAAAATTCTTTTTGCGTTTGAATGGATATACTTTCTAGTTGGTCCCATTGTTACGAAATCAGGATCTGATGATGGGATCCTGGAGAAATCGAGGGAACTCTTCAAATATTTTAGGCACACCTATAGCGTTTTGGGTATTTCTTTCTGGAAGCAACTGCTCAAGGTACTATACCTTGAGCAGTTGCTTCCGAAAAGTACCATTTGGGGAAGTTGAACTGATGATGAAGACCACATATGGCCACTGAAACTTCTCAATAATAAGTATTTCGCGGATTGCGATTCGATTACTTGAGTACGGATGTTAAACACTTTATGCTCGTCACAATACATATGGTGATGTAGAGCTGATGGTCAAATACCAGGAGAACTCCTCAAAAATTAACGGCTATGCACAGGGAAAAGCAATATTTTGTAAAAGGTGATAAATTGTTGACATTATGGCTTTTGTAACTAGATAAATTACAAACCAACCCACTAAAAAGCGTGAAAAAAAAACAAAATTTAGCAAAAAATAGAACCGACTTCCATATCAAAACACTACAAAGCCAAAAATAACTTTAAAATGAAAAGGCGGTGTGAAAAAAAGGAAAATCCAAAACAAATAACACCGACTTCCGAAATTAAAGTTATTTTTGGCTTTGTAGTATTTTGATATGGAAGTCGGTTCTATTTTTTGCTAAAAATTTTTTTGTACGATAAATTTGATTCTAATTATCTCTCTGTGAAAGTTAATTAAATAACAAATTTTACTATAATTTGTAAGACAGCGGGGACTTCGCTCCCATCTACATGTTCACGGTAAAAACATAATCCTCCTTTTTGCAGCTACTTCCATACCAAATTTCATCGAAATCCATCCAGGACTTTCGAAGATTAACAAACTTTTCCGCTTTATAATATTAGTACACATAAGAGTGTTTAATTATATTGTACTGTCTGACTGTTAATTAGTATATACTGTCCTTTTTTATGTATAAGAACCGTTATTATGGAAACAGAAAATTAATTATGATTTAGAAAAGTAACCAATGTTTAAATTTTTTTTTTACCAATTCGTACCGTGCACTATTTTTCAAGGGTATTTTATAGGCCGATTACCTTTTTAAAGATCTGTTTGTGTGTCAAAATTAACCCAAATATGGTCTTTACGATTTTAAATCTCAAATAATAAATAAATAAATTAAAGCAGTGAAGGTAATGGGATACTTACAATAATTCAAACTCTTTCATATTCCATAACGCAGACAGAGGTCGCCACGGCGTCGTTGCCGACGCTAGTAGGAGTAACCCGTCTCTGCTTGCCTGAAAAATTATATATTAGTGTTAAGAATGTAATGTTTAAATAGTTGTGTAGCTATGTTCGCGTGAAAGGCTTTTTTCGTAGAATTCCCATGGGAATTCCGTAATGGCAAGCCGGTATATTACTCTATAACCTTATCTATCATCCAGTGAAAATCCCATTAATATTTATAAACTAGCTACAGCGCGCGACTTCGCCCGCGTGGAAAAAAAATCCCCCGATTTTAGTATAGATAGGCTATTGAAGCTTCAACAATTTAGGTTATGCTTATAATCACCTGCATATGATAGATATAAGATTCGTGCACTTGATACGAGTTCTCCTCCACTCCGCTGAACAAATTGAATATTCTAATGTCACCGGAAGATGTCGCCGCTAACAGCTGTTGTTGCGTTGGCTGTAGGAAAAAGAAATTAAATCAAATACACAAAAATCAACTTCTGTCTTAGTTTGACACCCAAAGGTTGTCTGTAAAAGATCGCCCTGTTTGATAAGACGGCCCATACTTTATTGTACACCAAAAATTGACACACATCTAACAATATTATTACACTTCCAGACAACCTTTGGTAGGACTTTGCAAGTACCTTTACTTACCAAGTAGTAAGTAGCACAAAAATCGTGAATAATACTTCATTAAAAATCTTTTCGTACCACTTGCTCAAAAAAGTGACATTCTATGCCACAAAAAGCGAACATAACAATAGTCATTTTTAATCTGTTAAAAACAGGGAAAGAAATTTACTGAATTTCATTCATCCATCTAGGGGGAGAATGTAATTTAAATTTGGAAGACTTACCGAAATTTATACTGAACTACATCTGTTTACATCATTGAGTTTGTATATAAAGCATTATACATCTTTTTGAAAAGGAATTACGCATTTATTATGCAGTTATGATTATTAAATAAAATTACGAAAACTGACGAAGCCGTATGAGCTTGATGCCTTTGCTTTTCCGACAAAAAATATTAGTCTATGAATTTGCTGCGTGTTTGTTTTCTTCAAATACATAAACGATAAGTTTATTTTAATTTATTTTTATAAATAAGTTAATGTTCTAAAATGCTTATCTCATATTATTATTGTGTTAATTTTTTCGCAAATGGTACGAAAAGTAGAGTATTTTCCTCGGTGATAAAGCTGTCTTAGTCACGCCCGCGTTCACCGCGCTTCCGCACACAGCGCTCCCGCTATGGAAGAAGGCAACGAGTCACAGGAGGGAGAGGATATGGAGGGTGAGGTGGAATACCTCGAGGTTGAGGAGAGGATATGCAGGACCGGGAGCAGGAGGAATACAAACAGGAAATCGAAATGCAGTGAGGCACACTGACGCACTACGGCGCTATGCTTCACAAACAACCACTGGTAGCGTGTAATATGAGGTGAGTAATTGAAACGTGTGATGTAAGTCAAGTGTGTGGACGTTCACAAGGCGTCAATCTCCAAATGGCGCGGTCCCAACAGCATCACAGCCTAACTCACACCGTGGTAGAAGTTAATTTTCACTACCTTTTTTCAACAAAGCGCGTGCCACGCGGATGGCCATCAACCGGCGATAGATCCGAGAAATATCCCTGGATTCTCGTCAATCCGGGAGTACAAAGTTCAACAATAGATAATTCGCGCCCCAATTATCGGTTTCAACAGGCGAATCCAACGATATTTTACCAATTATAATTAACTCAAGAGGGTCCCGACGACCGGCATTTTTTCCAACCAAGCAAAGTCTATCTGTCAAAGTCAAGTAATGTCAAGATCAAATTCTTTATGTCAAAAGGGTGCGTTCTGTTTCACGTCGGACCGAACATCTACCCCCCCGGACGGGCCTACCCGTCCGCTAATCAATTGGAAGTCTTGACAAGGTTGCAAATTCAACACAGCTTCAATGCGGCCAAATACCGTAGCTAGTTCATTAAAGGTGAGAACGGTGTCTCCCAACAATCTCCGCCAGCGTCCCTTTGCCGCCTTCACCGCGGCCCCAAAAATACCCCCCCAATGGGGGGCAGGCTGGCGGGTCAAACAACCAAGTGACCCCTCGGCGGGCCAAACTATTACCAATATCAACCTGGCTCTCATTAAGGAAGGCGTATACCTCCTTCAAATAGTTACTTGTACCCTTGTAATTCGTACCGCAATCAGACCTAATCAACGAAGGTAACCCACGGCGAGACACAAATCTTTCCAAAGTCGCCTCAAAGGCCTCTGTCGAGAGGGAGGTTACCAGCTCCAAATGTACTGCCTTGGTTGACAGGCAGACAAACACACAAATAAGCCCTAACAATCTTGCTATTACGAAGGGTGGACGTCTTCAACAAAGGGGGACCAACAAAATCCGTTACGACGCCAGCAAAGGGCCTCGTCTCATTGACGCGATCAGCCGACAACATCCAAAATTCTCGCTGCAGAATGGCCAACAGCGCATTGCAACCGGCATGCGAGTTCTTAGTGTGACGATCAGTCACCAACAATTGAACCAAGTTCAGTTATAACAAGGGCAGGAGCACCAATTTTAGGGTAAGGACAACTCACAAGGGTGATTTCAAACCAGGTCCTTCCCTCAACAGTGGTGACAGCCGTTTCGCCAATTCCCCAAATCCTGCCTGAAAGGTCGTTCACCTTCAGGCCAACCTGTCCCGCTAACCAAGACGACAAAAGGCAACCCCGGACTCCCGTGCCCAAAATGGCACGGACCACAATTGAGTCACCCAAGGGTCCCGACCTTGACCGAGGCCGTTGTCAACAAAACCGTCTTGATCGGGGGGGTCCTTTAGCGGGGCAGGCGTCAATCTCTTAGTGATGCCTGGGCGGCGACCGATCGCCGCTTCCAGGCTGCCTTCGTTCACGACGAGGCCAACAATCCAAGTATTCGTCTGCGCGGTGTCCCGAGCCGCTCGCCATCACTGGAGGGGCATATCCCACCGGATGCCCGAATGGCGGAGGGCGCGACTCCAGCCGGGGACGTTCCGCCAACGGAGGGGAAAGGCAGCGGCGCCGACCCGGCCACTGCTGCCTAGCAGCCAATGCGCGTTCTCCCTGACGAGGGAAGACCAAATGGCGCTCGTGGGGCTCCCGTTCAACATTAGCGGGGGGTGGAGTGCGGCGTACAGAATCGCGGGTCTCAGCCCGGTGCTCGTCTCCGGGGTACCCCCCCCTGCGCGAACCCTCCTCAGAAGATGGTCTGCTGGAGCGGTTCGCGTTGGCGCACAAAATCTCCAAGTGGGACCCCTTACAAATTCTACACGGGCGGGGGTCGGGGCAGTCCCGATGAAAGTGGGCCCCCAAGCACGAGAAGCACAAACGGCGTGCGTTGACAATGCGGCGGCGGGAACTTACGTGCAAATTCAAAAGGTCCCGGCAACGCGCCATGACATGCCCCGTTGCCTTACAAAAGTCACAATGATGAGGACTCCGGGCACCAGCAAAACGGGGGGCGGGGCGAACATCAACAGGCCCCCTAGCCCGAGGACTCCGGGCGCCAGCAAAACTGGGGGCGGGGCGATCATCAACAGGCCCCCTAGCCCGAGGACTCCGGGCACCAGCAAAACGGGGGGCGGGGGAACATCAACAGGCCCCCTAGCCCGAGGACTCCGGGCGCCAGCAAAACGAGGGGCGGGGCGATCATCAACAGGCCTCCTAGCCCGAGGACTCCGGGCGCCAGCAAAACGGGGGGCGGGGGGAACATCAACAGGCCCCCGAGCCCTAGTCCGTCCCTGGTCTCTGGGCTGAGAAGGTAGTGGGGGCGACCCCGTAGCGCCACGAGTGTTATCCGCAAACCGACACTCGTCTTCCAAAAATTTGAGGAGGTCGTCAAAGGGGGGAAGATGGGTGGCACTATCCCCACCATACTTCTGCTCAAAACGTGACCTCAACTCCGCGGGGAGCAACTGCAGCACTATGTGCACCAACAAGTAGGACCAATGTTCCACCGGTAACTCCAAGCGTCTCAAGGCGTTGGTCGCTGAGACCAACGGGTTCAGCAAGTCAGTGCGCAACGTCGACGTGCTGACAATAGCCGGTAGTCCCAAAATTTGGTCGATGTGCACATCAGCCAGGCAGCGCTTGTTCTGATACCGTCGGGAGAGAAGCTCCAGAGCGGTCGGATAGGAGGAATCCGTCACCGGCAAGTGCTGCACCAAGGCTCTGGCTTCGCCCTCCAGGACAGACAATAAATAGGCCAGCTTCTGGGCAGGTCCGAGGTCCGAGCGTGCATCGACAAGACTCTCAAAGAGATTTAGGAAGCCCAGCCAGTGGTCCAAGCGACCGTCAAAATGTGGCAGCTCCAGGGTGGGCAGCCTACTCAATAGTCCAGGGCCTGCAACAACGGGGGTCTGCGGCTTGGCCGCATCAGGCACCCGACTCTTCAAAATTTCCCACGCTCGTAGACATATGACATCCCCCAGGTGGACAATCTGGTCATAGTCACCCAAAATCTTATCGCGGGCTGTCTGATCCATCACCCCCAAATCCACGTCCATGATGTACTCGTTGAAGCGCGTGAGCGCAGCATCAGCTGACTTGATCCACTCAATCACTTGCCCATACCGAGCAAGGGTGAGCTCTTCCAATTCCACACGCTCAACAGTTGCAGCTGCTGATGTGAACCATCTCAACTGTGAGGTCAATCCCGCAGCAGCCTCCCTGACTGCCCTTAATGAGGCCATTGCAACAATCAAATATTAATACAAAACACCAATCAACAACCAACAATCAAATATTAAACAAACAGCAATGACTTGTTAGCCGACCAAATAATCTCAACAAAATAAAAATTCAAATTCAATTATTTCAAGTCCAAATCCGACCCTGTACATATTCCAAGTATGAATCTAGCTTGCTAAGGATGGCTAGTTACAAGATAAATAACAATTCAATGTATATATTGTGCAGGATCACACCAACAATTAAATACAACAATTGAAGTATAATATTGCTCCGGACAATCTCTAACAACAATCCAATAATTACTATAAATGCAATAACCAATACACACAATTCAAGTCCTATTATGTTAGACTATGTGTAATTATTATTTAGATAACCTTTCAAATTCAGATCAATGACATTCAATTATTAATTGCAACAAATACCAAATTATGTACCAAATTATAACCTAATAATTCCTAATTTCACAAAAAAATCCTACTTGTCAATTCAATTCTAAGGGGCTAGCACTACAAATTACAGTACAAACTACAAGTACTATTTGAGCCCGGCTGACAAAGCAATATATTCAAACTTATCAAGTTATAAGTTGTGTTAAGTAATTAAACTCAAGTTTTAAGTTTTCAACAATATTCAAAACTTCCAATTAAACCAGTGGATCTTATATTATAAGAGCCGCGCTCTGCTACCAGAACAATTGGCGTTACTTATTTTTATCCCGAAAAAAAAAACTTTAAGATTTTGTTACGAGCTGGGGTCGTAACAATATCTTAGTTTGTTTTTTTTTTGTTATTTATGTTTGTTATTGAGATAAAAATACACTTTACACGAACATACATGAATACGTATAAAATAGAAAAATATCTACAAACTTAACACCTTTTTACGCGATTGAAACTGCGCGGCCGTGGCGAATACCTAACTTCATAGCGGCAAAGTTGCTTGACGCGAACTGTACTCTAGATTTACTTTTGAATCTTTGGAAATATTGTAAGGTGTTTTAAAAGTATTTATTATATAAATACACATCTAAAATTCATACTACAAGGTTGTGTTTATATGTTCCTAGTCGACAACACGCCTCATAGAACAGTCTGCATCAATATCGGGGCTCCATAAACCCTTGCCTGCTGAGGTTGTCGGAATGTACGAACAAGTTACTCCAGCTTCAAAATGCAAGTGCAAAAGTAAAGGAGACAGAGATGGTGAGTGAGAGGGGGGCGAGAGAAATGGTAATTGTACGAGCATTGCTGTACATTGGCCTTGGCCGTTGTTTGTATGTTCTACTTACTTGTAAGTGCTTAGGTCAACATTTTGTACACGTAATAAAACTGTAAAAAAATCAATAAAATATTCAGTAGCGATTAAGTAGCAGCAACAGTATCGAAGTTTAAATAAACCAACTGCAAAAGCTTCTACTCATTTCAATCAAACCAAACACTGCGGGGACTTACAACCCCAACAGTAATGGAGACACGAAGGAAGGGAGAGGTATACACGGTGATTGGCACTGAAAGACACGTAGATAGACAGACAGTACTCACATGGAATATAGTGTGCGTGAAGTAGGCGTCGTCGTCTTGAAGGCGCAACGTGCGCACGGGCGCGAAGTGAGAGTGCGCAAGGCGTGCGTGCTGGCGCGTACGAGCCACCGACACGCCCAGCTCACGCCGAGCTATTCGCGCGCAAACGTTCACTTCACCGCAAGCCGCGTATAACGCACCGCCACTCGCTCGAGGAGACGGACATTTGTGTGGCCTACACAACACTCATTTTATAATGTCTCACTACATAAAAAAAATTTTTACCAAAAAATTAAACCGACTCCCAAAAACACTGCAAAGTGAAAAATAACTTTAATTTCGGTAGTCGGTGTCTTTAGTTTTGTATTTTCGTTTTTGGCACTCTTTTAAGTTGGTCGATTTTTAATTTACCTAGTTAAAAGAGCCTAAATGTCAACTACTTATAACCTTTTACAAAATATTGCTTTTCCCAACGCTGGGCCGTTAAATGTTGAAGAGTTCTCCTGGTACTTCACCATCAGCCCTACATCACCATATGCATTGTGACGAACATAAAGTGCTTAACATCCATATTCAAGTAATCGAATCGCAATCCATGAAATACTTATTATTGAGTAGGTTCGGCGGCCATCTGTGGTCTTCATCATCAGTTCCACTTCCCCAAATGGTATTTTTTGAGAGCAACTATAAGAAATACCCAAAACGCCATAGGTGTGCCTATAATATTTGAAGAGTTCCCTCGATTTCTCCAGGATCCCATCATCAGATCCTGACCTGGTGACAATGGGACCAATTTCGAAGTATACCCTTTCAAAAAAAAAGAATTTTCCAAATCGGTTCAGCCGTCTTCGAGTAATCGGTGATCATAAAAAAAAATATATACGCGTCGAATTGATAACCTCCTCTTTTTGTCGTCGGTTGAAAAAAGAGAACAGCAATGTTTTAAGGGGCCGTTCAAGTATTACGTAAACACGTTTTTAACCCACCCCTCCCCCTCGTCATCAAAAGTAAGCAAAGCTCTTACCCCTCCCCCCATGCTTACGTAATCGATTCATGAGCAGCAGTTAGAATCTAGAAACAAGGAATAGGTTTGGAATAGAAGTCTGTGACGCACATAATATTCATTTAATAAACTTTACTGACACGGAATTCAAAAATTCATTATTTGTAGGAATCCCCAAAATTGCATTTCATTTTGATGCATAGACAATGTGTGTTGCTATATGTGTAAAAAATTTAATAAATACTGCTGACGTAATCACCATCTAGATCCCCCCACCCCCCACGTCTTCAAAAATAAGCAAAGCAAAGACCTCCACGATTGCGTGTGTGCAGTGGATTGCGATTCGATTACTTGAATATGGATGTTAAGCACTTTATGCTCGTCACAATGCATATGGTGATGTAGAGCTGATGGTGAAGTACCAGGAGAACTCCTCAACAATTAACGGCCCAGCATTGGGAAAAGCAATATTTTGTAAAAGGTTATAAGTAGTTGACATTTAGGCTCTTGTAACTAGGTAAATTAAAAATCATTCAACTAAAAAGAGTGAAATAAAAACTTTTTAACAAAAAATTAAACCGACTCCCAAAAAACACTGCAAAGTGAAAAATAACTTTAATTTCGGAAGTCGGTGCCAAAAATGAAAATACGAAACTAAAAACACCGACTACCGAAATTAAAGTTATTTTTCACTTTGCAGTGTTTTTTGGGAGTCGCTTAACATCCATATTCAAGTAATCGAATCGCAATCCACTCAATACATATTATTGAGTAGTTTCGGCGGCCATCTGTGGTCTTCATCATCAGTTCCACTTCCCCAAATGGTACTTTTTGAGAGCAACTGCACAAGTTACTATAAGAAATACCCAAAACGCCATAGGTGTGCCTATAATATTTGAAGAGTTCCCTCGATTTCTCCAGGATCCCATCATCAGATCCTGACTTTGGTGATAATGGTACCAATTTCGAAGTATACCCATTCGAACGAAAAAAAAGAATTTTCCACATCGGTTCAGCCGTCTTCGAGTAATCGATGATCATACATAAAAAAAATATACGCGTCGAATTGATAACCTCCTCTTTTTGTCGTCGGTTGAAAATGAGAAATTATTATTTATTAATTCAGCAGTGACAAGCAGGAGGGACCCGACTGAACTAATTAAACATTTATTCATTTGTCCTGAATTGATTATGTATTTTTCTTTTGACTTTATTTACATGGTAATTTTTGAGAACTGGAATTTAGTAAAATAATGTTTCATTTGTATGTCTTAGTGATAAAACTAGTTTATTTCAATAAGAACCAATACTACGATACGATTTTAGAACAAAAATGCTGGTGGCCTATTTGGTACAAACAAACAAAGAATCTTTCCTCTTTATACTATACTAGTGACCCGGCCCGGCTTCGCTCGGGTAATAGAGTTTATATTTGCTTAGATTGTGAGCGACATCTTCGCTTCGCTTCATTGATATTTTAACGATTTAATTTCTCATCCGGTAATTTTTATTTTGCGATAACTCATAAGATATTCATTTTATTGATATAGTGTAAAAAGCCATTTTGATCTACATTAAATGCTCAATGTACCTATTTAATTGGATAAAAATAATACTGTACTGTTGAAAATTGCTTCGTAAATAACCCATCATGTTATTGTAATTTGTAAAAGAAAAATATGGTTATTGTGGGTTATCCCCAAAAGATAGACATATACGATTGCGGACTTTTTGTAGACCTTTTTAAGCTGTACAATACTGTAATACATTATTTTGATCTATCTCGTAGGGTTCAGCCAGCGTTTGCAATGTAAGCGCAAAAAAAAAATGAGTTAATTTACGACATCACATTAGAAACCTCTAAAACTATCAGTGTTTCTCTACTATATTATGCAGGTTATATACATACAAACCTTCCTCTTAAATCACTCTATCTATTAAAAAAAAACCGCATCAAAATCTGTTGCGTAGTTTTAAAGATCTAAGCATATATAGGGACAGAGCGGGAAGCGACTTTGTTTTATACTATGTTGTGAAGTATAGATGGGTTTCTAAGGCACACCAACGACATATTTAGGGCGCCTTCAAATTAGTCGCAATGTGCCGCGCGGCTGCAGAGCGGCTTCAGCGCTGCCGCCGCAGTGCTTTGTAAATCCATATAAATATCAACGCGCGGTGGCAGCGCTGAAGCCGCTCTGCAGCGGCGCGGCACTTATTTATATGGATTTACAAAATTTGCCACGGGGCATCGTGTTACCCAGCTCATAAAACACGAATACTTTTTTATGATATATAGTTCAGTTGTCGGTTCTGGCCGAGTGTTGAAGGAAGCCTTGGCATTCTCCTTTGAGCGGACCTGTCCAGACAGTGCAAGCATTTGTCAGTTATCGTGTAGAAAATTGATATTAACACTTTTATGGACCTTGTCCGAAATAGATGATTTATTATTATAATAATGCAATGGCTCGAAAGCATGGTGCTAATTGGTCGTTTCCTAAGAAGAAGAACCGGCATGAAACTCCAAGATATGATGACTCCATGTAAGGTATTGGTTCTCACTTGATTCTGGATAAACTGGATGTTGACCTCAAATAGTTTTTTTTTTTAAATCAAGAACCATCAATGTAGTTAGAATTCTCATTACTGGCAATTTTTGTTAACCCCTCCAACTAAGCTAAATAGGTTCGTGTCTGGAGTGGGTTCAGGACAATGGAGTAATGGAGTGGGCCCACGATCTTTCGATCACAAGGCACCTCACCCGATGGCAAGTGAAGATGTGGTCGAAGATGGAACACGCTTACCTATTCACTCATGAATTAAACACTCCTAGCTTATAGCTATTGGGAAACACAGACTCCAGCAGCGAATTGCACTCCTTAGCCGTACGCACAATGAAAGTATTCTCAAAACGTATTGTGCGTATGGATGGGATAATCACCATGTAGGTTGAAAGGTAAAAAAATTAAGTGTTGGATTAATATAATCATATGTATGCATTATGATAAATATGTATGTAAGTTTATTTAAATTATATATGTATATATAATATACTTGTAATAAAACTTTAACTTTGAATATATGATCAACTTTGACAGGCCCGTTGGTATAGTGGTCAGTGGCCCTGACTGCTATGCGCAAGGTCGTGGGTTCGATTCCCACCTAGGACAAATGTTTGTGTGATGAGCACGATCATTTGTTCTTTGTCTGGGTGTAATTTATCTATAATATGTATGTATTTAGAAATATACATGTATGTTTATCAGTAGTCTAGTACTCATAGCACAAGCTCTGCTTAGTTTGGGACTAGATGGCGTTGTGTGAAAGTTGTGGAATATTAACTTAGTATATTTTTTATGCACCTGCCATGTTTTCTCTTCACACCCATGGTTGACTGGTAGAGAAAAGTCCGCATTTGTACATTTTGTGTTGCATAGAGTTTTAATAAACAAAAATTAAAAAAAAACCCCTACGAAAAAATACTTAAAAATAGTTGAAGAAACATCCCTTAAAAATAAAAAATAAATTGTCGCGGCGGGGTATCGCTACGTAACAAACTAAATATCGATTCTGAATTGAAATTTTTTGTAATACAGTACGCGTCGTTCCTTTTCAATTGATACGCCAGTTGATTATATTTTACAATATTCAATTATTCATCCCCACTTTCACTCCCCATATCTCGTAAATGGCTGAACCGATTTTGACAAAACATGTTTAAAAACCACAGCCGGAAAACCTGCTTACTAACAAAAACAAACCGCATCGAAATCGTTTCACCCGCTTAGAAGCTACGGTGCCACAGACAGTTACACAAATACAAACGTTAAACTTATAACCGCCTCTGTTTCCGTCGGGGGTTAATAAATCAATAATACTTACTCGAACAAGTTGAATTGCGGACAAGTCGCAACAGGGTTCTTGCAGAGAGAGTGTTGGTTGTAGAGGTACTCTGTGATGATGCTGTGCAGCGTTACTCTGTGAGGGTTCGTTGAGGGCTCACCAGCGGGGACGCTCAACTGCTTCTGAAGCGATCGCTTGTGTTCCGACGTCGGCGTTGTTACTACTAAAGGCGAGTTTTGTACTTTTCTGAAACAATTTTTTTTACATTTTTTTAACCGACTTCAAAAAAGGAGGAGGTCCTCAATTACCTCATGACTTGTTACTGGGTTTACTGATTTTGGTGATTTTTTTTAATTTTCAAAAGCTGTCGTGTGGTCCCGTTTAATTTGACTGAGATCTAATGAGGAGTTTTGAGTTATGCTTAGTAATACCTACATTTTACGTTGATGATGTTCTTATTTTATGTTTGTCACCGGTTTCTCCGCCAATAGGCTATTTGACAGTATCAAAAATGAAGTACTGTTGAAAGTAAATGATGACTTCGAAAAGCGTTATGAAGTAAAATAACTTGAAAATAAACAATAATTAATTAGAGACACAAGACAAAAACGGTCAGGATTGGTCGAAACCACAGAAAAAAAAATTAAGTAGAAGTGCCCCTACACTCTCTCAAAACGAGAACCAGTGTCGCCAAACTCACACATTTGCAAAACCAAAATGTCAATAACACACATAAAAAACAGTGATATAATTGGCTACAAAGTTGAAACGCAACTTTAACAAATCATCTTCTTAATGCTGTCAAAAATATTGAGTCTTATTACAACGACCGAAAGTTGTTATTATTTGACATGACATAATCAATAAAGGCGTTTATCGTTTAAAAAACATAAATCGAACAATTTACATCGAGTTCAGCTACTCAACGCTAGATGGCACTGTAACCAATTTATTCTATTCGGAACGCTAAGTACTTTGAAATAGATGTCATATTTGCATGCACATGTAATGTCTTTTGCTACTCAGATAGAGATGTAGACAAATATCGATATTTTAATATCGATGTTACGTATTTTATTCGTGTGAGCAATGTAATAATTTATCGACATCATACAAATGGTCAGTAATGGAAAAAGGTTGATCATCTTCAAAAAAATTTAATCTATTTTAATATTAAAGAGGTAAAATTTGTAAGTTTGTATGTAGGTGTAATCTCTGAAACTACTGAACCGATTCTGAAAATTCTTTCCCTAATATGTAGCTGCATTATTCTTGAATGCTATAGATAGGCTATAAATCATATAACAAAATATTAATTTCATGCGGGCGAAGCCGCTGGCACAAGCTAGTGTTCAATGAAATGTTAATAGATAGTATTAAAAATATTTATTGACCTTGAAATTATACATATTTGTTTAATAATTGCCATTTTGATAGTTTTAGGTTTAATTTTAATAGGTGATGAAAGCGTATATTAATATATTTTGCCGTGATGGCTTTCATTAAGTCGGTAATATGATTAGACGTAAGAAATTCCCCTAACTGATGATAGATTATGTTTTGGAATATTGACGACCCAATAAACATCCATTTTCCTTAATAAAAGGATCTTGGAGAAAACTGAAATATTTAAATTACTTTTTTACTTTTATGAGGTCAATATCCAGAAATTGATATGTTACGGTTTTACATTATGTGATGTTATATTTATTAACTACTAGCTGCTACCAGCGGCTTCACCCGCGTGAAAGTAGAAAATTATCCCAAGGGAACATAGTCTCAGGAAAAAATCATATGTTCTATTCCAGGACATGGTACCAAGTTTCATTGAAATCCGTTCAGCTTTTCGAGCGTGAAGAAGTAACAAACACAAACTTTTGACTTATAATATTAGTGTAATTATTATTATATACTTTATTGTACACCTCAATTTAACACAGGACAATTATTTATAAAAATTAGTGTACAATAGGCGGTGTGATTAGCGACCCGTATCTACTACAGACGGATGCAGGTTACGTGTGATTAAACATTCATAAATTATACACATAAACCGTCCGAAATAAATTTTCTGAATGATGGTGCCAGCTATAAAAAGGAATAAATAAAAATTATCGATACAGACCTACTTTACGAATATGTCGCATCCCTAATTGAGTAGCGTCGAAGTTACTAGAATTTTTAGTATGTTCCTCCGGATAACGACCAAGTAGATTTAAACGTTGTGTTAATGAAAATAAGGTTGTTTATAGTTTGCATTGAAGTCATGAAATGTGGTATTGACATTAAAATCAAATATATTTAAAATTAACAAACTTTAATACTTATCGATGATACGATACGCCTCCACAAGATACATTTTATTTACTGCTTTCGTTTTTGCAGGTCCAAACCGCACAACAAGGCATAATTTCTAATATTTCGTGTATTTTAGAGACAACCAATCGCGACATAAATTTGACAGCGAATAAGCTAATGTCGCGCATCTGTGCTTAATGTTGACACGCGTGCGATATCAGAGGGGCACTTCCACTGTATTTTCTATTTCGTGGTCGAAACGTCAATGACGAGATGAACATGCTTGTCAACATGTCTTCGCCTATCATAAACTTGGTACATTTTTGGATTCCGATTTCCAACCCGTGGCGCTATTTTTATTAAACCACGAGCACTTCAGTGCATCACACATGAACTCATTAAAAATAGGAGACAAAAAATACAGTCTACACATGCAAATAAAGTATAATAGAAATTTTGAATACCTTTTTACAACTAAATTCATATCCGACCGAAGCCAGGGAGGATCGCTTGTGTAAAAAAAAACATTTTCTTTTCAATCTTTGTCAGAGAAATGCATAATACTTGGGCAGTCTCTTTTATTCTGGTTGGGAAAATCATCAAATTACTCGACCTAAGCGAGTGGAGCGAAAGGGAGTGTCAGACTTCTACTGACTTAAATCCCCACCCTGCTCCTTCCCCTTGAGTTCAAGTGCAGCGGTATCTCATTAGAACATTCCCACAATCCCGGAGTGCGGATGATACCCTGCATTACGTCTGGTAGACCGCTAGTGAAAGGGAGATGGAAGGGTCAGATTATCATTTCATTGTTAATGATAATGACATTTATTTTACTTGTACACCTACCATATTGTGGTCTTTTTAACCCAAAGGCTGGTAGAGAATGCCTTGTTGACTTAAGTCCGCCCACGTACCACTATTGTATATAAAGTTTAAATAAATAAATAAAATGTACAGACGCCAGCACATGAAGCTACACGAAACTGTCAAATTTTCCCAACCAACCTTAAACCTAATTTCCTTGACAATAAAGTTGAAAATCTATTAAAGAAATTTGACAGATTGTTGTAGCTTGATGTGCTGGCGTCTGTACCAAACCTAATTACTAGCAATGTGAGTAGAATTCACATTACTAGCAATCTTGTTAACCTCCAACGAAGCTAAATATGCTCGTGTCTGGAGTCGGTTCATGGCAATGGTGAAATAGGTAAGTTGGGGACAGTCAATTTAATTTAAGTAGGCCAACATAAATCCATGATGCTAGTAAACATACATGCTTAAAACTAATGTTAGTATGAAAAACAAATAATTAAGTAGTTCAATACAATACAAATTGAAATATTATTTTTAACTGACTTATATTAAAACTAGCTTGTGCCAGCGGCTTCGCCCGCGTGGGAAGTTTTCCCGTGTAAATCCCGATCCCGTAGGAATTTCGCAAAATCATTTCTTAGCGGATGCCTACGTCATAACATCTACCTGCATGCTAAATTTCAGCCCGATCCGTCCAGTGGTTTGGGCTGTGCGTTGATAGATCACTATGTCAGTCAGTCACTCTTGAGTTGTTGAGTTGTTATTTTTATAGTAATTAAGAATGAACTTATCTGTTTTCAACTAAACATGTATGATGTAAACCAACATATTTGCACGTCACATGGCAGAATTTGAAGAGGGTATTGAATAATAATTTTATGACCTTAATTAATTTACCATAATCAGACAAATAAATGATTGTGATTGATTTCAGATTGTTTGTATTGAAACAAAATTACAATGCTTATGACTCAACGGGGCTGACATGTTCATAGAATAAAAGTCCCTAAAACAAAAGATTAAAAAAAAAAAAAAAAATTACAATGCTACTCAGTTCAGTCACATTGGCATTAATAAACAATTTCACTATACCTAATACTCTTAATTGTTATTGTATCTAGTCAGAAACAGCGGGATCAAAGACCCAATGTGGCATTCGACGACACACACACACACACTCATACACACTACACTGTCACATGAAAGTCCTACTGAGCTACTTATTAAAATTTAATCTATTATTTGTCTTTTCTTTTGTTTAACATTCTTTACTAGCATACTTATATTGGTCTCACCATTGTTAACCTAGATATACTATTACGGGAACATGCGAGACAGTCCCAACACAAGTACTCTCGTAACTTACTGGGGCTTCCTCAATAATTTGACGGGGCTGTTGGTCTAGTGGTCAGTGGCCCTGACTGCTATGCTCAAGGTCGTGGGTTCGATTCCCACCCAGGACAAATGTTTGTGTGATGAGCACGATCATTTGTTCTTTGTCTGGGTGTAATTTATCCATACTAATATTATAAAGAGGTAAAATTTGTAAGTTTGTATGTATGGGGTAATCTCTGAAACTACCGAACCGATTTTGAAAATTCTTTCGCTTATATGTAGCTGCATTATCCCTGAGTGCTATAGGCTATAAATTATCTTTATATCATGCATATTAGCCGAGCTATTATAATCTTTGTCAAGCAAGTCGGGGACGGGATCCCGTGGAATATTTTCGACTTCTACGCGGACGAAGTCGCAGGCAGAAGCTAGTCTATAATATGTATGTATTTAGGAATATATATGTATGTTTATCAGTTGTCTAGTACTCATAGCACAAGCTCTGCTTAGTTTGGGACTAGATGGCGTTGTGTGACAGTTGTGGAATATTATTATTATTATTATAATTACATGAAAACAATGTATGAAATTTTCGTCCTCTTGTTCTGATTGGTCCCTCTCAATTTCCACCCAAGTCAAGTCAATGAATGTTATCGCTCACCTAAGTTTGATGACGGGCGGCAAATGGCTGGCTTCGTCCGCATGTTGCGCGTTGTGTGGAGTGCCGAGATCCATACTGTCGCGGAGGAGGCATCCGCTACTGTTGGCGCGCGATACCGACAGCCGGGGCTGTGGAGATAGCGAACAATGTATCAATCAGAATAGTGGTAACGACCAATGTATCTGTAATGGACTTCGAGCTAGATATAATTAGAATAAGTTTGATAGTTAAAAGCAGAATAAGTTAGGTCAATATGAAAGTAGGAAGTAGGGATTAACATGTAATAAATAAGGAATGAATATGTTAAACTCATAATAGCTTGTTATACGTATTGTATATTGTTAGAGTAACTTCGAGAAGTTTCGATGTACCAAGGCCGACAGGTCGGAACCTGTCGGAAAAGAGAAAGTTTTGTGCGTAAACAACTTCAAGGTCACGACAAGCGATTCTCGTTTGCTATTAGTAGATTTCCAAAAACATATCGTGACCCCCACACGAGTTCGAACCTCGTGCCAAAGGATATAAGACGGCAGGATTTGTCGAATAATCGTAGTATCCAACCAACCGGACAAGAAGAAACACCTGAAGTGAAATAAGTAATAAGTCTGAAGAATATCAAGTATAGTAGTGAAAGTAAACAGTGAAATAAGTAGTTCAAGTAAATAGTTTAAAATGTATAAATATTGAAGAAACGTTATGAAAGTGTAAAGAACATTTAAGAATTAAGACTCTATAAAGAACTTTAAATTAGTATAGACAGTATAAATAGACATAAGTGAAAATTGTGAAGATATAAAATAAACCAGTGTTTGAAGATTGAGTTTTATTTCAAGAGCTATCGACGTATGTCGAATTGAATAAATAAATACAGTCCACACCCATACAGTATCAATCAGAATAGTAGTTTTGTGTAGTACGTGAACGATGAACGAATAAGAGCCGAATCTTTGCACTGTACTAAAAGAACCGTTTCCGAACACTGGCTTGTAATCGGTCTAATAGCTCTTTTCGTACTCGTACATTCTGAACCGTGCGATCGTAATGTGCGAACGAGAAATGAAATACAGTCACTGATTGGTTGACAGAAACGTCATACGAATTCATTCTGTGTCTGAATGAATGAGAACCGTTTCAGATTCACATTTGAATGGTAAAAAATACCTCTGTAATTTGCATAATCCTAATATTATGTCAGCTGTTTACGCTGTGGTAATACAGAGATAAATAAATACGATGTCTTTGATAGTACCCAAAGAGAATGTAATACAGTACACTATGTTTTAATAGTACCTACTTAAAGAGCGTATTTGCTCTGTGGTCCGCGCTGTGCTCTAAGGAGTTAAGGACCGCCGAGAGCGAAGACCGAATAGAGCTATTAGAACTTATAGAATGAACTAGTACACTGTCGGAAATGAACTAGTACGTAGTGATCTCCAAAATGACAGAGCAGGCACAAGACTACAGAATAGTGAGAACGACCAATGTATCAATCAGAATAGTGAAAACGACCAATGTATCAATCAGAATAGTGAAAACGACCAATGTATCAATCAGAATAGTGAAAACGACCAATGTATCAATCAGAATAGTGAAAACGACCAATGTATCAATCAGAATAGTGAAAACGACCAATGTATCAATCAGAATAGTGAAAACGACCAATGTATCAATCAGAATAGTGAAAACGACCAATGTATCAACCAGAATAGTGAAAACGACCAATGTATCAATCAGAATAGTGAAAACGACCAATGTATCAATCAGAATAGTGAAAACGACCAATGTATCAATCAGAATAGTGAAAACGACCAATGTATCAATCAGAATCGTGAAAACGACCAATGTATCAAACAGAACAGTGTTCAGTTTAAAAAAAAAGTAGATACTAAGGAGTGGAATTTTGTGCCGGAGTCTATATTTCCTAATATCTATAATATTAACCTTTTGCCAACTATGTTGGGTTCGATTTACCATCAAACCGTGGAGTTGTTGCCGGTTTTTCTCCATAGGAAACGACCAATTTCGAACCGTACACTAGCTTCTGACGTTTTAAGGAGCATTCTCACACACCAGTCACCGTCAAGTTACGTCACCAAAAAAATGTTTTTTATACTCCTAGTATGACTTTGTTCCCTCACGTCAGTCACCGGCACGTGATCTATCAGTGACGTCACCGGTCAGGCACGTCAAATAATATTTCCATACAAGTATCATACTTTTATCCCCACACACCCGGGATCGTCACGTCTCAGTTCAGTCAGCGTCGTGCTACCGTCATTGCTACACGTATGTTGTCAGTTACGCAATCACAAAACGCCTGTTTACAAGTAGCTCTTCATCATCTAAAATTAATGCGATCATTGCCAATTGCGTATTAGTCAAACATGGCATTTTATCAGTCAGGGCAGTATCTGTTCTGTAGCGTGACACACACCTAATCACTGACCAACCCGTAACTTGACTGATGTATGTGTTCAATGATTCAGTCAAACCGGCGACGTGACTGATGAACGACGTGACGGTGACTGGTGTTTGTGGATACGTACACAAACCGCCACACCGTCACCGTATATACACTGTCCCCTCACACATAAAAACTGTAATATAGAAACTTTGTAAAAATCAATTATGCTTTAACCTCTAGAGCCCCAGCGGCACAAAAACGTGCCAGTAAAAAAGTTGAGCCCCGCTGGCATACGATAAGAGCCCGCCCGCGGTGCTTGACAGATGGTTGACGTAAATATGGCGGTCCTTGAGAGGTTAAAAAGAGTAACCATGGAGTTTCTTGCCGGGTCTTCTCCATAGGAAACGAACACGATAATGTAGTCGAAGATGAAGCTTGCTTGTCAAGAAGTAACCTATTCACTCTTGACTTAAAGACCGTACGAAGCTACTTTGAGAACATGACATGTTCCTGCCGATTATAGCTATTAGGAAACACAGACTCCGGTAGGCAATAACTGAACTCCCCAATCAAATAGTCAAATAGTAATAGACTCCAGCAATCGTGCAGCAGTGGTCAGGAATCTCAGCTCAAATTAACACCATTCATGCATTAGGACCACTTGAAAACCAGCTTTTTGCTGATATGGGCCTATTTAGCGCAGCCGTGGGTCAGACAGTAATATTAATCGTCCTGAATCTATTAAATTTTGCTTTTTTTTAAATAGTAATATATATTTTTTTTTATTAAAAAATAGGTTCGCGTTTGACCACCATCTCACCTGATGGTAAGTGATGTTGTGGTCGAAGATGGAGCACGCTTACCTAAAAGTAACCTATTCACTCTTGACTTAAAGACTCCTAGGTTATAGCTATCGGGAAACACAGACTCCGGCAGGGAATTCCACTCCTTAGCCGTACGCACAATGAAGGTATTGCCAAAACGTTTCGTGCGTATGGGTGGGATGTCCACCATGTAACGATAGCGCTTCGCCGTTTATCTCGTAGTCCGATGATGGAATGGGGACTCCCCGAAATGTAACCGATAGACTTGCAACTCGTCGTCGATGTGATATGATGGTGTTTTTTATTATTTTTTAATAAACGTTTTTTCTTTCTTTCTAAAATTATGTCAACTTACCCTTGTAGGGGTAGAGGGGGTATAGACTGGGGGCGGCGGGGGCGGAGGTGGAGCTGGGAGGGTGGGCGGAGGTAACTTAGCCTCCCTTTGTAATGTGGCCGCGCTGGCAGTCAGCCCCCGGGCCGCTAAGTGGGTGGCCACCAACTGCAGAAGCTGACGCTCGTTGTAGTTTATACGAGTCTGTGCTACCACGTTTGCCTGTGGGGAAAGTATGATGTTTAGTAACACAATAGAGTTGAACGACATTCATTTCAGTACAGTCAAACTGTCTGTACAGTTTTGTGGGACACTGTAGTCACTAAATAGTATAAAACAAAGTTGCTTCCCTGTCTGTCTGTCCTTATGTATGCTTAGATCTTAAAAACTCCGCACCGGATTTTGATGCGGGTTCTTTTTAATAGATAGAGTGATTCCTGAGGAAGGTTTTAGTGTTATAATAAGTTAAAGTCTTGTGTAGATTGAATGAAATACGACGATATTACTTCAACGTGTCGGAAAGAACTAAGCCTATCGGGAGCTTTAGTCGAAAACCCTTTGAGTTATAAAAATACAATGTATGGCGGGATTGTTTCTCTTTTATAGATCTACCAAAAAGTCCGCGATGGCATATGTCTATCTCCCAAGAATAACCCACAATAACCATTTTTTTTCTTTTACTATTTACAATAAAATGATGGGTTACCTAGGAATCTTTTTTTAACAGTACAGTATTATTCCTTATCCAATTAAATACGTCAGATATGTTGAGGATTTAATGTAGATCAAAATTGCTTTTAACACTATATCAATAAAATTAATATCTTATGAGCCACGCTCATATATCGGCGATATATGAGCGTGGCAAATTACCGGACGAGAAATTGATTGAGCAAAATAATATATAAGCAAATATAAACTTTATTACCCGAGCGAAGCCGGGCCGGGTCGCTAGTACAGACGCCAGCACATCGAGTTACAACAATCTGTCAAATTTCTTTAATAGATTTTCAACTTTATTGTTAAAGAAATTAGGTTCAAGGTTGATTGGGAAAATTTGACAGTTTCGGGTAGCTTTATGTGCTGGCGTCTGTACATTATAAGAATTACATTGTACCTCATAAACAACTTAACTGACAGTCGCACGGGCCTTCGCTCCCGTGGACGATATTATCACGATAAAAATTTAACTCTCCTTTTTATATTCGGGTAAATAGAAGCCTATACATTTCTCGAGCTTCAAGCTACTTCCATACTAGTTTCATCCAAATCGATCTAGTACTTTCGAAGATTAGCGCGTTCAAATAAACAAACATTTCAGCTTTAAAATATTAGTATAGAAGTATAAATAAAAACAACTACAATATAGATTTACGAAAGAACTACAAAAATAGAGGTGAATACTCCGATGGAAAGGGTTTACTAGGTTTACGAAACTCAGAATTATTTATTTATTTACACTTCATACATAGGTATCTCGAGAGGAAGTGCATTCCAGAGGTGAATAGACTGAATATGAATAGAAGAATGAACAAAATGAAATTAGCTTGGCAAAATACACCCAGCGCTAGTTTTTAGTAGCAATCCCATTATTAGAAATCTTGTTAACGCCTCCAACTAAGCTAAATACATTATGATTGTGTCTGGAGTGGGCTCACGCCAATTGTGTGATGGGTGGGGCGAAATAGTTCGTAAGTAAATACATATAAGCCCTGGCTGGACGTTTTAATTATTATACACCGTGAAATTTTTATGGTTGTTTTCCCAGAGCGAAATGGCTTGTCTTGGTAATACAATCGTTTTATAAACAAATAAAATATTAGAAACAAAAAATGGCGCAGTGTAGTTAATGCATTATCACCATGCGCGAGAGCTTATTTTGCTCTGAACATTTATTAATCACTTTTTCCGTTGTTGTCAGCGCGCGGCGGTGCGTGTTTCGTGTAGGTACTTATATTACGTCTACTGAACTACTAATGATTCTCGCGCTTTCGAGTCTGTGAATATATTTTTAGAAATTAGAAAAAAAACAACATTCGTTTTTTTAAGTTTAACTGTATGTTTCGATCGTAGTAGTCTACTGATGGGTAACCGTCCTGCCGCGGGAAAACAACCATTTAAATTTAAGTCCAGTTAAGCAGCCCACAACCTCAAGTTGAACTGCGAGAGACCACACTCAAAACGAAAAACTGTTTACCTTATGTATGTTGGCTAGCGAGGTCTCGAACTCGGCGCCCATGTGTTTGCTCTTTCCGGAGACTCGTTCTAGCAGTTCCAAAGCGTACTTCTGGAACATCACATGCTCTTGCCGCTTCTCTTGAAGGATCGGGTCGCGCATTAACACTGAAAAATACATAGTGAACGTGATATGACGCCAAAAACACATATACATTACACTATCACCGTGAATCCACTCCAGACACAAGTATATTTAGCTTTTTTTTATTGAAAATAGGTTCGCGTTTGACCACCATCTCACCTGATGGTAAGCGATGATGTGGTCGAAGATAAAGCACGCTTGCCTAGAAGTAACCTATTCACTCTTGACTTAAAGACCCCTAGGTTATAGCTATCGGGACACACAGACTTCGGCAGGGAATTCCACTCCTTAGCCGTACGCACAATGAAGGTATTCCTAAAACATTTTGTGCGTATGGATGGAACGGGCATGGCGGAATTAGATTGTGTAATTCCATCGCACACTCCCCGAAATGTATTCGATAGAAAACCGATAGACTAGCAACTCGTCGTCGATGTTCAAGGCTCTGGAGCTTTGACTCGACCAGTGTATTGTTGCCAATGAATCTCTTGGCCCGCTTCTCGATAGACTCAAGCGCGTCCAGTTGGTATTTCGCAGATCCATCCCAAAGATGAGAGCAGTATTCCATAGCTTAATTGGAGGGGTTATCCAAGATTGCTAGTAAGGACGTGGCTAGATAATAACAGTGACCATGTAAACATATCGAGAGTTCGTCATTTAGATATCTTCAACAGACATTACGGGTAATCAGAAGCCGAAATATTTGACACCGATCTGTTCATGGGGTATCACGTCAACTACAAACATGTTTGTCTGGCAGTTTCGAGTACTTTTTACGGCGTCAAACGTCCTTACCTTGGTATTATTCGTCAAATCGTTAAGCCCCTTGTTTTAACACGTTCGCTGTTCAGCCGCAATATCGAAATTATGTCTCACGTCCAATTCAGTTTTTCGTTCCTATTTACTGATATAAAGTAGGGGGGGACCCTTTACCCCCAATTTGCAGAGTGAGTCACGGATGTAGAAGCAGATAATTCAGTGACCCACGTGTGTGGCACAGACGTCTTATTCCAACCCAAAATGGACAGTGAACGTGTAAGTTGAGCTATACGTTATCTGACAAATGCTTGCACTGTATGAACAGGCATGTTTTTGGGGTCGATGATTTCGAATCCGAGGTCTAATTCACCCTATAAGGTCAGAATTTTTCGAAAGCTCAAAAAAACAACCCCTAAAAACTACCCCTACCAAACCATAAGCAGGGTAACCCACCTGACCCTGGAAACAGCAAGTTTAATCACTTATACCATAAGCATGCTAACCCCTAGCCTACTTATAGTTTGGTAGGGGTTTGTTTTTGACCTTACGAAAAATTCTGACCCAATAGGGTGAATTGGACCTCAGATTCGGAATCAGTGACCCCAAAAACACAAGATCAACATGGTCTGGTGACGGGCAGAATTTTTTCGTTTTTTTTTTGTGGTTGGGTTAATACGCTAAAGTGTAAAATTTCAAATAGCGATATTTTGGTGAAAAAAAAGATATTTGAAAAAATCTAAATAGGTTTAAAAGGGGAAGGCGTACTTTCAATTTCCATACAACGTTTTTTGATAATCATTTATTTCCTTCTATCACATAACATCAAAAACTGCAAAAATCGCGTTTTTGCACTTTTGGGTTAGGATATCTCGAAAACCAGACGTATATGAGCAATTCTGAACACGGATTCGGATTCAACGCATCAAAATCCTTCGGGTACGATAGGTCTAGTCTCTGGGTTAAACATTTGTAGGCCTGTGTTATTTATGCCTGTGTACTTACCCTGTATCTGTGACGTGGTGAAGAGTGGAAGCTTGGATATGATCTGTCTCACTGTTGGGCATCGCGCGAGGCCGGCGAGAGCTCTGCATGCTAGGCCTCGCAAGCGATCCGCGTCGGTGATGGGTGATTTCACCATCATTAGAGACAGTAATACCTGTTGAGGAGATAAAATATATGTGAATGACCACGCAAAAAATCAGTCTTGCTAAGTTAAATCGAGTGACTTAAGAGAATAGGTATACAGTGTGTTAGGTTAAACGAGGGACTTATTGAGGGAGGATATTCAGTGTTCGATTCTCGTCCCAAATATGTGAAAAACCTATAACCTAAATTTTTGACGTAATTGTCCAATATAATATATTTATCATGTACACTGAGCCGCAAGAGGTGAATGAACTTGTAAAGAGTACCTAAAGTAATCACGTGGCAAAACACGACCCGATCCTGCCAAAAAAGGAAGCTCGTGTGTAAACTCCGCCCCCGCGGGAGTTCCCCCGAGGACTTTTGGTATGGTTCTGTCTGTTATTTATCAGTGTTTTTTTTTTTGTTCATATTTTTATTAGTATCATGTAAGCATACACTATTGTAGGTTTGAATATGTCCCTCGTTTAAACTAACATACTGTATATACTCTTTATTGTACACCATACGAAGACTTAACAACTAAAACGAGAAAATGTAGAAAATACATACGCGGGTAGTCCATGGTGTCTACTGATATCTACTTATATCTATATTGATAATATTATAATGAGGTAAAATTTGTTTGTAAGTTTGTATGTAGGGAGAAAATTCTGGAACGAATGATTCAATTCTAAAAATATTTTCATTGGTAGGTGCATTATTTATGTAACACTCAGCTGCATCCGGGTAGACCAGATCCCAACTTAGTTGAGAAAAAGCTAAGCAAACGATGATTATTATAGATTACTGTTGACTCGAATTTAAAACTGGTATTTGACAAAACTAAAACTAAGTCTATTTCAACGTGGTTGCGCTGATATACGATTCTATTCGTTTTTGTTTGCAACACGCTTAATAGCTAATTGGTTGACACATTTCCCCTTCCGTTTACCATCTCCTTCGCACGAAATCTTTGGCCGTTCGCGAGTGAAAGAGATGGACAACACCGCTTCAGATCTCCGACGAGAATCGAAGAGACTTTTAATGGCTGACAACTCGATGTTAATCGCACACGCCCTCCGTAAGAAAAATTCGATATCGAAGAAGTTTGGTGTTAGTTTAGTGTAAAAAAACTTTTTACCAAAAAATTAAACCGACTCCAAAAAACACTGCAAAGTGAAAAATAACTTTAATTTCGGTAGTCGGTGTCTTTAGTTTTGTATTTTCGTTTTTGGCACCGACTTCCGAAATTAAAGTTATGTTTTACTTTGCAGTGTTTTTTGGAGTCGGTTTAAGTTTTTGGTAAAAAGTTTTTATTTCACTCTTTTTAGTTGGTTGATTTTTAATTTACCTAGTTACAAGAGCCTAAATGTCAACTACTTATAACATTTTACAAAATATTGCTAAAAAAATATACGCGTCGAATTGATAACCTCCTCCTTTTTTTGTCGTCGGTTTAAAAGTGGTCCAATCGTGCCAGGAGACAAGCCGGGACGTTAAGGTTAGTGCATCCAATCCAAGCGTCGCATTCCTACCAACTTTGTGCAAACCAAATTTCTAACTTAGCAATCTTTAGTTTTAAAGCTCACCCACAATGATTATGTAGAATAATTAATGAAATAGACTTCAGTTTTAGTTTTGGTTGGAGGGGCAGAGAACATTGTGACATATTTTTTATGAATTCTTGTTTTACTCGCCCTACCTAATATGTTCGTTTTGACAACTATTACGTCACAATATGGCGCTTAGTCAGTTCTGTTATTAATTGAAACATTATTGTTATTAATTGTTTCAAGCACTGACTTGAAACAATAATAAATAATAATCAGTCCACGAATGCAAGTCGGTCTGAAAGTAAAGTAATTTCTCAACAGTCTAATCATTCTAATGAATCACAAGTCCCACTAACTAGTCCTCAAGTTTCCCAAACATCTTTAAGTCCTCAAGTTTTAATTGATGGTTCCAAGTCTCCAATTACTCAAGAAACTGATAGGAAATCAACATCCTCGGTTACCATTCCTTGTTCAATGTCAGCGCCAAATCCTACCCAACCTGAAGTATGTCGCAGTAGAAGTGGCCGAATAATTAAACCACCAAAAAGATTTAAAAGAAACTGTTCTCCCTGAGGGTCGAACAGCTGGAGTCTCATCATGGAACAAAATTATTTATTATTTAATTCCTTTGTAGTGCAACTTTTTTTTTAGTTTCTGATTAATCGTAAGCACGTACAGCATATCTGGTTTAATTTAATGCCTCTCGCTTTTATCAATGTTGTATTTTTACGAGCCAAGTTGTCTAAAATAAATAAATTGACTGATTGCTTGATTGATCAATAAAAGTACATTTCAACTCACCATGATACCGTTGTTGGTCCGCACACTCTCCCACACTTTCTGTATGAGATCTTCATAGGATTTTAAAGCTGTTTTCTTTTTACTGGAGCCTGTTATTGAGAAGCGGGTCGTTGAGGTGCCAGCCTGGAAAATTACAGTCATTTAACAAACATTTTTAAACATCAATAGCCCAATCATTATCATTTATTAACAGTTTTGTAATACATTCAAGAATTCCCTGGCTCCTGCGTTAGTATTTACTAATAATTAATGACTGAGGTGTCAGACTTGTAATCGAAAGGTAGTGGGTTTGAAACCCACTCATTACTCAATAGCCGTGAACTCACTCAAGACATAAGCATATTCAGCTTAGTTGGAGGGGTTAACAAGATTGCTAGTAATGTGAATTCTACTCACATTGCTACTTCTCTTTAAAATAAAAATACAGTGTAAGTTATCCACTCAAGCTGCCCACTCACGAATTTCCCACTCGCCTCGACAAAAGCCTAGATCACATACTTTTAAAGACAACTATTGTCAACTGCACTGGTGTTGGAGATAATATTTATTTATATTACAAGGCGATTATTCTCCTTTTTCTCTCTTTAAAAATGAGAACTAACTTACTAAAAAGAACTAGCACTTTGTAGATTTCACATTACTAGCAACCTTGTTAACCCCTCGCAACTGTGGGTTCACGGTAATACTATAATGAGTGTGGTTCCATACTGCAATGTCTCGACGACACTTGTTTTGATTTAGTCAATTACTTCATCGAAAAGAAATTGACATATACGACTTCCTAATCAATTTTCCGCATAATTTCATTTGCCAAAAATACTAAGCAAAAAATCTCTTCTCAAATAATTGTAACGCAAATCTAATGTTTGGCAAGTGAACGTTTAGACAATAACTTGTTTACCAACTAGTACTTTTACCAATTTTTATAGAGTTCAATATTTAAGCAAAATAAAATAAGCCAAATATTTAGTATCGTCAGTTTTCAATTAACTTCGTCTATTTCGGTTCCTTGTTCGGAACCTGCTAAAAATAATCTCTATTTTTCAATAATTATCTTTTTTTCTAAATATACTTAATCTAGTCTTTTCTGGCACTAGCCCGCCGCTGCAGCGACACGAATTTTTCTCCCCTGCTTTATAACGTCTTTAGGAGGCTGTAGGGGCTACCGTGGCGCTGCAGTGCGTCTGGCATGTTATCAGAAGCACATAGAAATAGATTTCAGGCTATAATCCGTAAAAAAGCAGCCTCCTCAAGACAATAGCGATTTGACTGCCGTATTCAACGACACTGGATAGAGGTAGCGATATGTTTAAGGGCCTATACTACCTCAAATGACTTAGCATGATCCTCTGTTATGTCGAAAATACTGCAGCAATCGTTTTGAAATAAATATATGGTGAAGTTGAGGATTAATGTTAGGTACTAAGTTTGACGAAAACACGATTCCATAACATTTTCTTGATAGAAAAAAAATCCAGTTACCTCCAAACCGAACAATAAACCGCTGGTATTCAAAAATAACTTCAAATGAGATAATGAAACTTTGCATATTAATTGAACTAACTACAAAGCAGGTCTTATGTTATTTACTTTTTTTAAATTACCATTATTTTCATCGTAAAAAGAAATAAACTAAATTATCGGTGTCTTGGAGTCTTTTCCCTGCCACCCTGTCTCGTTTGCTCGCGTGACCGCGGCCAGTAGTGTGCGAACGAGATAAAGAGTGAAAAGCGCTGAGGTAGTATAGGCCCTTAAGTTGTGTTTTTTTTTTTTTATTCTTATTATTTCATTTATTTCTATGTTTTTTTTTGTACTAACATAGCATAAGGTTAAATTGTTACTAACACTCTATGGACTAAGTCTGAAATGAATAGTACATTGTTCATCGAGGGGAGAAAGTGCCCGATTACCAACGAGGGTGTAGTTTGAGGCCCGAAGCGCAGCTGAGGGAGGACCCATGGCCATAGACTGAGGACCTATGGCCATAGACAGTAGGAACCTCATTTATTTTTCGCACCAAATTGTTATTCTTATTATGTTCGAATGCTGAAAGTTGATGTGAAATCCTAAATTTGTTCAGCAGCGTGTTGGAGTAATTTTAAATCAATGTTGAGCAATACTATGTGGCCAGTATCATTTTCTCTTGGTGACAAAAACTTTTTGTCTTTTGGCATTATAAGTACTTTTAAGTTAGCTATTGAATTGGTCTAAATTAAAAAAAAAGTGCGTTAGTAATGGATTTTCATACACTTTTCCCTCCCTCTCCAGTCTTCAGCACGTTAGTAATGAATTCTCACACACTTTTGTGACCCGCACATTTGTACTACAGTAATGACGTCCTTTCTGTCAAACTTTAACAAAAGTAATAAGGCACTTTCCGAGCAGGTATGGTATAATAGTTATTTGTTATACAAGATTGCAAAGTTGCTTTTTAACCGCGTGCTCAATTTTGATGACCGAGCAAGCGAAGGATTCTAAAATTGAATCACGAGTGCAGCGAGTGATTCAAACATTAGATTTATTCAATCAAAAGAGCACGAGGTGAAAAATCTTTGCACTCGAGTGCAACACGTAACTTTTCATCCCACCTCAGCGAGGAAATGGCTAAACGCAAAAAAAAAATGGCGCACAAAGCAAATTAAAAAAAGTAAGTACACCAAGAAGGTTCCAGTCTGAGTTTTTAACAAATTAAAAAAAGTTGTATGATAAATTCGGCCCAATGGAGGTAGAAGTAAATAGGTCTAATGATGTTTTGAATTCACAAACTTAGTACACGATGTTCTAAATTCAATTTACTTTATCCTCTAGCCGCTAGAGGATAAAGTAAATCAAATTACTAGAGTCTAGCGGATAAAAACGGCTTTTGCACTCAGATATCGAAGAGCAAAAATACTTTTTCCGAGATGGGGGGATGAAAAGATGATTTATTTATTAGCGTCGCGGCGTCGGGTAAAAATCCTGAAAGTAAAGGATACTGACCCGATGCACGGGCGCGCACACGCAGTTGACGAGCACGTTGAGCGCCGCCTTCTGCACGTCGGGCTCCTGCACCGCCTCGCCGTCCGCCGCGCCTTTCAACACATCTATGTTACTATTACTACCGACCTCGCTACTACAATCTTACTAAATAAACACAATAAAAAAATAATTTTTCAAATCGGTTCATCCGTCTTCTAGTAATCGGGGAACGTAGATAAAAAAAGATTCCGATGAACTGAGAACCTCCTCCTTTTTACGAAGTCGGATAAAAATAACGTTACACCGTTATTAAATTAGCGATACAAAATGTAAACAATCTTTCAGGACTACACAGTTGAAACTTGATAGATATACAACGTGTAACGGAAACCCCATATCTATCCAAAAGGACTGAAGACAACATCTGGTATGGAGTCTCTATGCAAAGTTTCAGCTCAAAATAAGTGACTCACAGAATTGAACCAAAATTGTTGGTTTCGTATGTTTCTTGAATACCAATAATAACAAACGTGTCACAGCACTATGAGGGTCATCACTTTCCACGTCACTTGCCAATAAAACGATAATTCTCTTCGTTCTTCTTAATTTGAAAAATTCGGTCTCTGGTATCAATGTATTGAAATTTCTAATAAGCTCCACACATGTAAACATAGCATTACAAAACCCTTGCCATATCGTTTGTTATCATCCAAAGAAGCCATGCACTCGGTATGTATGTACCCTTTAAATTACACGTTGTATATTTAGAGGAAAGAAACTAACAGATTTGAGCGGACTAATCGACTGCACTGTGCAAGTATTGGTCAGTTTAAATTACACGTTGTATATATTCTTACGATTTTTATACAAAAGATATTGGAGGCCTTTAATTTCTTTTTAATAATTTATGATCAATGTATGGGATACCTGGAACTGAAACTATAAAAAAAGCTCATCAAAACTATACGAGTCGAGTGTCTATAGATAGGTCTTTAAATGATATTGAGGTACCTAAAACTATTTTTCTCAAAGTTAATAGTTTGAAAGATTGACATTTCTAAAGAGGTAAAATGTGTATACTTGTGTCTCTAACTTATAAAAAATAACGAGATACAGTGAGCAATTTTTGAGATATAGCAAACTGTCAAAAACCGGAAATATAACTTAGTACATATTTCATACAAACACGACAAACACAATGTTATTTTTCGCGAATCTATACTTGCTACTATGGAACCCTTCCCTCAAAAGATCGCCTCAGACATAAGCCTGCAAGGTTTTCATATGATTTGAACAGTACAGATTGTATGGACTTGAAAAGGGAAGTCGACCTCCAAGTTTGTTGCGGTGTTTCTTCTCAGGGTAGTCAGTTAGGAAACACCGGCCTCACCTTGTTTAAATTTACGGAAAATATTACGTGTAGTAAAGTATTATTTAATAACAGTCGCTCCATGTAAAACACTAGTAACCCAGCTGTATCTAGTTGGGAAAAGCTAAGCTAAAGCTATGATGATGATATAATTTATATATATTTATACAGAGTTGATACGACAGATGGGCTTGCCTTTAAGCTTGCCAAAAACGAAAATACCAAACTAAAGACATCGACTACCGAAATTAAAGTTATTTTTCACTTTGCAGTGTTTTTTGGGAGTCGGTTTAATTTTTTGGTAAAAAGTTTTTACATGATATTGCTAAAAGTTTATAGTGTGGTCATATATTATCGTCAAATATTTTTTATTGTAAATGTGTAGTGTTTACTAAGTTTATTGTGTTTAACAAATGTATACGTCTATTCTAACCTAAAAATGGCGCTCGATATGTTTAACCTATCTTTATGAATTGGTGTGGCCATCTCACCCGTACAAAAAGGAGAGATGGCCACATAGATTCAGGTTGAGATGGCCATACTAATTATTGTTATTATAAGTGTTATTAACGCATTTTTATGTCTTATTTCAGATGCCAAACATATATCAGAGAAAAGCTATAGCCACTCGTGGTAATTGGAGTGAAAGCTCATTAAAAGCTGCTATAAATTCCATAAAAAATGGAGAATTGTCTGTGTATAAAGCGGCAATTGTTTACAACATACCTCGCAAAACACTTGACAGAACAAGACTAAGAATGATTGAAAAACTTTTTACCAAAAAATTAAACCGACTTCCAAAAACACTGCAAAGTGAAAAATAACTTTAATTTCGGTAGTCGGTGTCTTTAGTTTTGTATATTCGTTTTTGGCACCGACTTCCGAAATTAAAGTTATTTTTCACTTTGCAGTGTTTTTTGGAAGTCGGTTTAATTTTTTGGTAAAAAATTTTTTTGGGAGTCGGTTTAATTTTTTGGTAAAAAGTTTTTTTACAGTATCGAATTAATACTAAACTCGTATATAAACTATTATGTGTTTAGTATTATAATTTAATGCCCCTCTGTCATATCAATTTTGTATATTTATCACAGTCCACATATCAAACATATGACTCAACTTACCAAGTACTATGTTGATTCCGGTCGTAACCTCGTCCTTCAAATCCAATTTTTCAGTCAAAAGCAGTTGGACTCTCGGAGCGACACAGCATACAGATATTACGTCTAGCGCCGACCGCACCGTCTCTGATCTGGGGAAGAATGAGCTTTATTGTAAAGGGGATAAGAGTTATATTGCAATTATATTTTTTTTAAATTATTGATAAGCTTGCGTTTGACCGCCATCTCACTTGATGGTAAGCGATGTTGTGTTCGAAGATGAAGCACGCTCACCTAGAAGTTACCTATTCACTCATGACTGAAACACCCCCAGATTGTAGCTACAGGAAACACAGACTCCGGCAGGGAATTCCACTCCTTAGCCGTACGCAGAATGAGAGAATTCCCAAAAAGTTTTGTGCGCATGGGTGGGATGTCCACCATGTAATGATGGCGCATCGCCGTTCGTCTTGTTGTCTGATGATGGATTAGCTTGGTGGAAATGTAACCGATAGACAACTGATAGACTTGCAACTCGTCGATGTTTAAGGCTTCGGCTCAACCTAATTCAGACTGCAGCCAAAAAGTTGGAAATCTTACGAAAAGTGAGGCGATACTTCACTCCAGCGGGCCTAGACAAAATCCATTTTCTGTATGCGTTAACGCCAACGGAAAAATTAAATTGTATGGAGTTGACATTTGCTAACCACATGTCACGTGATTGTCACGTGTTAGTAAATGTCAACTCCATACAATTTAATTTTTCCGTTGGCGTTAACGCTTACAGAAAATGGATTTTGTCTAGGCCCGCTGGACAGCTTTCGAATTTGTATAAAGCACAGGTCCGTTCCTTTATCCGCCCGAAAATACCAGCTAGCTACACTTGACTTGATTGATCGCAGAGCTAAAAGGCTCATAGGCGATGAGGTTCTGGCAGGCAAGCTTCACAGCCTGGCTCACCGGCGAAACGTTGTTTGCCTGTCTATCTTCTACAGACTGTACTTCGGAGTGTGCGTAGGAGCTCCACGACCTAATCCCTTCATCCCCCTTTTACTACCGGTCTACCAGACGTACTGCAGGATACCCATCCACAATTGGTCGATATACCGTGGTCGTATAAAGCGCTTCTCCCCTACATTTATTGTACGCACAGTCAAGGTCAAGAACTCTCTGCCGACTTGTCACATATGACCAATAAACCTTTAAAGCAAGAGTGAACAGACATATTCTGGGCTAGCTCTTCAATCGTAGACCTCATCTTACACTTCAGGTGTGATCGGGGTCAAGAGTGGGCTCATCTATACTTAATATTATAAAGCGGAAAAGTTTGTTTGTTTGTTTGCTTGAACGCGCTAATCTTCGAAAGTACTAGGTGGATTTCGATGCAATTTGGTATGGAAGTAGGTTGAAGCTTGAGGAAGGTTATATGCTACTTTTTACGCGACTGCAAAAAAGGGGAGTTATGTTTTTACCGTGATAGAATCCACGGGAGCGAAGCCCCGCGTGAGTACTAGTTCGTAATAAAAAAAAGGCTACTCGACCAGTGCATCGTGGAATAGATATTTTGCCATCGACACGCTTAAAACAAGGATAAATTTGTCGATTGTACTAGGAATACAATACCTGCCGTTAAAGTTCCACTCGATGGCCAGGCTGGTGACGTGCAGTAGGAGAGCCACGCCGCCCAACTCCAGTAGTTCATCTACAGCCGCCCATCGAGAGCACGCCACGCTTTGTACCAACTCTATCTGTTCTTGGACTTCTTCGGGCGACGATTTGGAAGCCTGTGGACCGAAATAAACGTCCATTTTAGATTCTTGGTTAAAATCACAAAATTATGCGGAGACTGAGAAGCTCGTGGAAGTGTAACTCATTCATCACACAGCCCAACAAAACTTCACAACTCACATGCCACATACACCCCTTACACACCTCATTTACACTCCCACACACCCACACATTCACCTTACATTACTACTTCTAAACACATCCCAATTTCATTGTCTTTTTTGTTTATTTTTATCGTTTAAATTATCGCTTTTTTCTGTTTAAATTACTTCTTTATTAACTTTTTGCATGGAGCATTATATCATGTTTTTTGTATCCGGAGATGGGCGTTGTTAGCTGCGCCACAGTTTATACTTTTGCAGCTAACATCGCATCTTCTTGACTTATTGTATCTAGTCTTGTTTTTGTTCCTGAATAAACTATTTACTATTATTTTATTAATTAATTTATTAACAAAACAGAATGTACAAAGGCGGACTATATTTATTTAACAAGTATGGAGGACTGACACAGCTATTAAACACGAAATTATGTTTTTTTTATAATCTAGTCTAGTTATTTACACTAGATGAGCCTATAGCGCGATAGGTAGATTATTGCACTATGCTTATACCAAATTTCATTCGATTCGGTCCAGTACTTTTCATAACAGAGTGGTTTTGTGTCAAAAATATTGAAATTTCGGGCAATTTAATAAAAAAACATAATTTCTAAACCATAAGTTTTCGCTTAACTGAAGTATGTTTTAAATGATCACTTATGATGCTCTCAAGCTGAAAAAAATCTTTGGACCACTGTAAACGTGCCACCCTGTATATGGTATAGTAGACAGTGAGCCAATTAAAAATCCTCACGTTTAGAGGCAGGAAAATCTTGCAGTGAACACGTTTTTAAGTAATTTTGTTTAGGGGCTTTTATCAAAGATATGTCAGCCCTATCGAACCCTTTTACATACATTAACCTACTCACTCAGTATTAATTTAAAATACTACTTCAACTTCTAATTTTAAAAAAAAATTCGAGTTACTCGTGTAGGACCATAATTACATGAAACAACTTCTTAATAATCGCCGAAGAAGATTGATTGGATTATGCCCACATAATTTTATTTATTTTGAAATCCTTCAAAAATAACTCGCGTTCTACTCTGTTTCGAGCACACTCCATCAGCAAATTTTGCACGTCTTCTATTTGATTGCAAACTGTGCAATTTGGGTTCGAATATTTCTTTAAGCTTAATCTTATCTTATTTCTCATTTATATTATAAATACGGGAATACGGAAGTCTGTGAGGATGGATATCACTATAATGTACTACAACTACGTTTTTATCCCGAAATTCCCACGGGATCGGGATTTACACAGAAAAACCTCCCACGCGAATGAAGTTGTGAGCAGAAAATAGCGATAAATATCCCGTTTTAGGTTGCTATTTATTTACTCATTCCAAGAATAAATAAATAGTATGCAAATCATTATAACCTTTCAGCCTTTAAAACAACAGTAAACAGGCATCTTCTGAGCTCGCTCGTTCCATCGTAGACCTCATCTATCGTGCACCATCAGACGAAAACAAGGTCAAGAGCAAATTCAACCGTAACAAAAATAAAATCAGTGTTTACCTTATAAGGCGGTGGTTCAGGAACGTTATCGCCTTGTTGCCTCGCCACTTGTGCAGCACGCAACCGTAGGTGAGCCTCCAAGTACCTGCAACACGAAACCACATATTTGTAAGGCATATGTTACCGCAAAATTACAAAAACCGTTACATTATAATCATCTCGCGAGATTGTAATCTAATAAGCGTCAATAGCCTAATGGGTCAGGTGTTGTACTTGTGATCGAGAGGTCGCGGGTTCGAACCCCACCCATTATATATTATACTAGCTTGTGCCAGCGGCTTCGTCCGCGTGGGAAGTTTTTCCCGTGTAAATCCCGATCCCGTGGGAATTTCGCAAAACCCTTTCTTAGCGCATGCCTACGTCATAACATCTACCTGCATGCCAAATTTCAGCCCGATCCGTCCAGTGGTTTGGGCTGTGCGTTGATAGATCAGTCAGTCAGTCAGTCAGTCAACCTTTGAGTTATATATATTTAGATTTAGCTTAGTTCCGGGGGTTAACCAGATTGCTAGTTCTGTAAATTATAACCACATGGCTAGTTCTCATTAAAAATGAAAAAAAAAAAAATAGCAAAATCAGATTATAATCTATCGATAAATTGTGATCCGTAGCATACTTCTTACAATTTAATCGGCCGATAGTCCTTCGATAGTTCAGTTTGAAGGCAATCGTGAACCCCATCAAACTTTTTATCAGCCGATACTGAATGGCTGTAATCTGCGCATTTGCATACCTGTTCATACTAATTAAGAAGCCGACCAAACCATCGGCCAATAGAATAGAATTTTATTTTAGAATAGAAAAAGAAAATTCTCACCACAAAAATACATTAAGTAACTGGCATAAGGAACAGACAATTTAAATATAAAAGAAATCAGAAAGAAAAGATAGAAAGTCTGTAGTCTATGGGGAGTAAGTGTTTCCAGATTGGTCACTAGAAGATGACACTTACTTTGAATATATTAATCGACTAAGTTTTTTTTAATGTATGTTACCTCATTACTCAAAGACGGCTGGATCGATTTGGTTTTTTTTATGAAAGGGTAAGGTACTTTCTAGTTGGTCCCATTGTCATCACGTTAGGATCTGATGATGGAATTATGGAGAAATCGGGGGAACTCTTTTAATATTATAGGCACACCTATAATGTTTTGGGAATTTCTTATAGTGCCTTGTGCAGTTGCTCTCGAAAAGCACCATTTGGGGAAGTGGAACTGATGATGAAGACCACAGATGGCCACCGAAACTACTCAACAATAAGTAATTCGTGGATTGCGATTCGATTACTTGAATGATTATTAAGCACTTTTTGCTCGTCACAATGCATATAGTGAAGTAGAGCTGATGGTGAAGTACCAGGAGAACTCCTCAAACATTAACGGCTCTGCATCGGGAAAAGCAATATTTATAAATAAATAAGAGTAAGTTTTTTATCCTTTTTTTTAAAGAAAACTATCAATGTAGGTAGAATCCACATTATTAGCAATTTTGTTAACCCCTCCAACTAAGCTAAATATGCTTGTGTCTGGAGTGGGTATGCTGAGAGAGTGGGTATGAGCTATAGTGTAAAGGGTGGGGTTCGAACCCGACGTCTCGATCACATGATTGGTGGGACGTACCTGCGCAGTGCGACACACACGTGTCGTACGATCTGGCGCGCGGCGCAAGTTTCGTCCTCAGACACGCGCGACTCGTCCTCGTCCGCACTAAGTATGGGCAGCGTCGATATTACGTTGTACAACTTACGGAGACCATCCTGTTCAACGAAACCACACAGAAATCGTTAGGGCACATGCCACAAAGCACACAACAGTATAAAAAAAAAAAACTATTTAAGTACATAACACGAATATAGACAAACTAGCTTGTGCCAGCGGCTTCGCCCGCGTGGGTAGTTTTTCCCGTGTAAATCCCGATCCCGTGGGAATTTCGCAAAATTCTTTCTTAGCGGATGCCTTCGTCATAACATCTACCTGCATGCCGAATTTCAGCCCGATCCGTCCAGTGGTTTGGGCTGTGCTTTGTTAGATCACTATGTCAATCAGTCAGTCAGTCACTTAAGTACATAACACGAATATAGACAAACTAGCTTGTGCCAGCGGCTTCGCCCGCGTGGGTAGTTTTTCCCGTGTAAATCCCGATCCCGTGGGAATTTCGCAAAATCCTTTCTTAGCGGATGCCTTCGTCATAACATCTACCTGCATGCCAAATTTCAGCCCGATCCGTCCAGTGGTTTGGGCTGTGCTTTGTTAGATCACTATGTCAGTCAGTCAGTCAGTCACTTAAGTACATAACACGAATATAGACAAACTAGCTTGTGCCAGCGGCTTCGCCCGCGTGGGTAGTTTTTCCCGTGTAAATCCCGATCCCGTGGGAATTTCGCAAAATCCTTTCTTAGCGGATGCCTTCGTCATAACATCTACCTGCATGCCAAATTTCAGCCCGATCCGTCCAGTGGTTTGGGCTGTGCTTTGTTAGATCACTATGTCAGTCAGTCAGTCAGTCACTTAAGTACATAACACGAATATAGACAAACTAGCTTGTGCCAGCGGTTTCGCCCGCGTGGGAAGTTTTTCCCGTGTAAATCCTGATCCCGTGGGAATTTCGCAAAATCCTTTCTTAGCGGATGCCTACGTCATAACATCTACCTGCATGCCAAATTTCAGCCCGATCCGTCCAGTGGTTTGGGCTGTAGATCACTATGTCAGTCAGTCAGTCAGTCACCTTTGAGTTATATATATTTAGATTAGGTGTGCCTCGCGCTTCGATCAACAATACCAACTAGATACCGGGTCGACGCAAAAAAATACGTCTCGGTAAATAACAGCGCACTTGAGAAGTGAGCTCTTATTTTGTTTAGTTCGCTTGACACACAGCCAATGTAAACACGTTTCACAATGCCGCAATGTGTATTCAAAAGTTCCAAAAATAATGCCCGAAAAAGCAATTTAACGGCCGGAGTGTCTTACTTTCGGTAAGTACATGTAGAATAAGTTACATTTTAAGCTTTAAACCAACAATATCAAATTTTGAAGAAATTTACCGACTTTAATCCACCGCTACAAATGTTTGGCCAAGGTTGGCCAATACGCGAGCAAACTTTTGAAACGAAACAAAACGATGTAGCTCGCAAGGCAATAACGGGAAAATGTACTTTATCTGTTGCTATTTAAGGTTGATTTCACACTAAATGATATTTATTTTATGTCTTTTCATTTCTAAGTAACAGGAGTAATTTATTGTAGGAGTATTAATAACTAGTACTCACGCGGGGCTTCGCTCCCGTGGATTCTATCACGGTAAAAACATAACTCTCCTTTTTTGCAGTCGCGTAAAAAGTAGCCTATAACCTTCCTCAAGCTTCAAGCTACTTCCATACCAAATTGCATCCAAATCCACCCAGTACTTTCGAAGATTAGCGCGTTCAAGCAAACAAACAAACAAACAAACTTTTCCGCTTTATAATATTAGTATAGATATATAAATACATATTCACGCGGATAGAATTTAGCTTTGATTTTGTACGTGACCCGTTATCTAGTTGGTATCGTTGATCGAAGGCCTCGCGACAGCGCCAAAAAGGCTCTGTTCAAATCCAAACTACTAGTTCCTGACGCTGATGCCAACCGAACCTAGTGTTGAAGTGGCTACAGGAGGTGAACCAGCTTTGTATGGAAAAAATAAATAATAATGTATATATACATATGTGTGTGCGTGTATATTTGTGTAGGATATATAAGATATAATATACAATAGTACTCATCTCATTAAATTGGAAACCGAGCACATAGTTGAGAAAAGGCTGCGCAAATCATGATGATGATGCTCTCTGTTTTGACTGTAAGCATAATTTGGAGAACCACTTACCTGATGATCAAACTCTTCAAGGATTACCCTGAACTGGAAGGAGAGTCCGAAGAACATGGTCGCGTGACATCTACCAGAGTCGTGAGAACATTCCAGTAACCATAGCGCGTATCTATGGACAAAAAAACGATTTTTATAAGGATTTTATAAGGCCTTTATATAAATTTGAAGGTGAAAGCACTGATAATAATGTTACGAGCTGGGGTTCGAGATAGAAATAATTAACGCCAATTAAACCAAAATTAACACTAATTAATTAAACACAAAATAAAATTTAACACAATTATTCGCACCACAACACTTGTCACTTAACGTTTAGACCGCACTGAAATTCACTTGTAAAGCTTCGATTATATCGGGTATTCGCCTCGTAATAAGACTGAATGTCCGCGTTCCTTTGCGATCTATTTATACCCCGGTCTATGAATTCTAGAACATTCTTATAAAATGGACTCACTGTTTATACTGCCCAGAATATTCCCGAGAGCTACTCGAGATACACAGTACCGCTATTCGCCGCCAGATGGCGTTAGTGTCTCGACTAGATATACACAGTACTGCTATTCACCGCTAGATGGCGTTAGTGTCTCGAACATTCTAGATTTATGTCGAAGTTTCTCGACGTACTTCACTAAGCGACTGGCGTAACAATAATTATCTACCTACTTAGCTTACTTGTCACACGATACCCTCTTTTATCGGTGGGAAAATAAACTAATGACTTCTCCCGCTCTGGTTAGAGCGGAAGGGACTGTGGCAATGTTTCACTTGAACCGCCACTCTACGATCGCTTCCGCTTGTGAGTTCGTACCAGAGGCTTAGATGGTCGCTCAATTGTTCGATCCTGGGTCAGAGTACGCGAGCTTACACGCGTGATCATTGTACGAGAGACGACGATGATGACCTTGACCGGCCTGCCTAAGCGCCGAGCTGCGAGCCACAATCATCGATTGCCCCCGCTATCAACCGTATATCTTGTCGCGCTAAATTGCTTGTGTATTTTTAAATTGCTGTTAATGTAAAATTCTAATATAAATCATTTCCATCCATAATAATAATGTTACGCCAGTCGCTTAGCGAAGTACGTCGAGAAACTTCGACAGAAATCTAATACGTTCGAGACACTAACGCCATCTAGCGGCGAGTAGCAGTACTGAGTATCTTGAGTAGCTTCTGGAATATTCTTGGCAATATAGGCAGTGAGTCGATTTTACAAGAATGTTCTAGAACTCATAGACCAGGGTATAAATAGATCGCAGAGGAACACAGACGGCGGTATTATTTCAAGATACGAGGCTATATAATCGAAGCTTTACAAGTGAATTTCAGTGCGATTTAAGTGTTAAGTGACAAGTATTGTGGTGCGAGTTTTTTTTTATTTTGTGTTTATTAAATTAAGTGTTAATTTTGGTCTAATTGGCGTAATTATTTCTATCCCAAACCCAGGCTCGTAACAATAATACTCTTCATTCTCGCTCATCAATTCTTGAGTCTTCTCTCGAATTCACATTATTACCAATCTTGTTAACCCATCCAACTGAGCTAAATATAATTGTCTGGAGTGGGATCACAGCAACAGTGTAACGGGTGCGATTCGAATCCGCGACTCTCGGTCACAAGGTCGACACCTTACCTAATCGTTTTAAATATACTTACTTGACAAGATCAGCGAGAGTTTTCCTAGGCAGTAGACACACTCTTTCCATGGCGTCTTCGCAATATGCTAAATAGTAGAGACAGATCGAAACGCCTGTGGCCGCTACCGATGGTCGTGGAACTTCCAGGAATTTCTGCGGAAAAACATAATGTGTGCAATGCGCCAATTGCCTAATGAAAGAAAAGGCACATTTCTAGCAATCTTGTTAATCCCTCCATCTAAGCTAATTATGCTTGTTTCTGGACTGGAGTGGGGTTAGTTGACGCTTAAATTAATTAATATTAGTTATATTTTTTTTTACTAATAAGTATCAAATTTATCATTGAGAAAGGGGGGGGGACAAACTATAGCGAGAGGTAATGCACCATTCTCTCGAACGTTGGCAACGTTTGAATACGCCTCACGTCTATGGGTAATAACCACAAACAATGCTTGAATAGAAAAAGATTTGTCAAAGAAAGAAGTAGAATGCATACAAATACTTAACCCTAAATTTTTGTCTTTGGCCTCTGTTCTATCATAGACACACAATCTATTTATTTATTATATAAATAAATAAATATATTATACAGAGTTGATACGACAGAGGGGCATTAAATTACACTACGTATACGATACGTGTTTAGTGTTAATTTGAGACAGTTAAAAAATAAAATGAGCCATTTTTATTTTTCAAACAAATTAAATAGCTTACAAATCAGAGTAAAACGCAACCACCATTTGTAAATAAATGTGACTGACCTTAAATACCCATAAAGTTATCTCTTGTCTTGGTCAAATTTATGGCATCTCATCAAAATCATTTGCGACTAAACTACTTCTCCTATTTAATTGATTTTTGGTACAAAGCTTGAAAATGGTACCTAGTATACGCAGTTTAAAGGAAAGCCCCTCGGTCGTATCAATTCTGTATTTATTATGTAAATAGTACACCATGGACTACCCGCGTATTTATTTTCGCCTGCAGTATCAAATCCATCCAAAGGTTGGCTATAAAAGATCGCTTTTAGCGGTAAGACCGCCCTTTGTAACGCTCTTTGTAGTTTTTAAGTCCTTATTTAATTCTGTTATGCTGTACAATAAAGAGTGTATGTATCTGTCTAGTTTATTGTACACAATACAATATTTCTATGGATACAAAAGGCACTAACTACGCACTAACCTGTAAACCGCCGCAGTTGATAAAGTCGATGGAGAACTTCTTATGACACAGAAGCGCCGCCAAGTACTTGAGCGCTTCGAAGGCGAGCCGCGAGTCGCGAGACTCTCTCACGTTTAGGTAACCTAGGATGAGGCCTAACGCGTTCTGCTCGAACACGTGTGACAGGAACTGGACACAAAAAATATTAAATTTTAAATTCAAATTCATTTATTTGCTTAAATAAGGTACAGAAGGTTGGTAAAGTGTACAATATTGTTCTCTTATTCTGCCTTTAATTTCGGCGTGCAAATATAAAAATACATAAACAAATAATCCAAAATTATTGAATGAAATAAACGTCAATATAATAATGAAAAAGTAATCAGTTAATCCTAAGTTTCAACAATAATGGTAGAGATTTGTCACACAATAAAACAACACTAAAAAAATAACCCTAGATCATTTACATAATAATATAAAATAATAATTCTTGATCTTACCCACACAGTCATAAAACAAATAATCCGATTAAAATTACAGTATTCAATTATATAAATGTCAAAATGTTAGTCAATAATAATCCTGAGTGTTAAAAACAATTATGTCAATAATGGGACGATTTGCCATACAATAATAATTAAAAATGACCGTGCAATTTTTTTTATGTAATATGCAACCTTGAAACACTTGAACAGATCTTGGTAAATTGTGGCTAAGAAACATCACTTAGACTCAGCTGCATCCGGTTAGACTGGTAGCCGACACCAACATATTTAGGAAAGGCTAAGCAACGGATGATAAACTAACACAGATTTCGTGAAAACTTCATTTTTTTAACACGCTTTTATTAGGTCGACCTGTATGTAACTAACTATGTAATGGAATCTAAGGCAACTAATTTAACCATCTTCCAAGGGTCGTAGCGGTAATGAAAATTGGCAGCTGTATGTAGTTCTGATGACAATACAATAATATGGTACTATCGAACTGATCTGATGATGAAGCCGCAAGATAAAAACGAGAACTTCATGATGGAAAATCGTATCATAGCTGTTTTGGATTTCTTAGAAAAGTCTTGTAATGAACTTTGACCACGATTACATTTCAAGGTCTGATGATGAAGCCGGAAGATAGGCACTGGTATTCCATGATGGAATATCGTATCATAGTCGTGTTTGCACTTGTGAGAAAGGCCACGTAATGGACTTTGAACACGATCAGGTTTCAAGGTTATAACAAACCTAAAGAAAATCCGTTATCGTTTTTCTTAACATTTGTTTTTACGTGCATTTATAAAAGCGTGTTTTTCTAGTGTTATTTAAACAATTAATTTTTTTTTACTGTAATGTTTAACCTTGCTGTAACCTAGTGATTAATAAATGATCTTTATTTTGCAAATTGGTTATTAAATAACACTTTTACATGTCATTTTTTTTTCGTAAATATTAACTAGATGAGGCCGGTGTTCCCTAACTGACTACCCTGAGAAGAAACACCGAAATAAACTCAGGGGTCCGTCTCTTTTAAAGTCCATACAATCTATACTGGTTTAATTATATGGGAACCTTGTAGGTTTCAGTCTGAGGCGATTTTTTGAAGAAAGATGCTCACAGATTTGCAGGGGCCTGTCCATACAGTGCAAGCATTTATCAAATGACGTATAGCTCAACATAGAACAAGGAGCTAAGGCTTTGACGAACAATACCAAGGTTACTAACAATACGTTTGTGTAGGCCGCAAAAAGCACTCAAACTGCCACACTATCATGTTTAACTAGAATAAAATAATCTATATAGTTCACATATTCACAATCGTTTATGAAGATTATGTAGATTAGTCTAAAAAATAGCCTTTTGAGGAATGAACCACACAGATTTGAGTAGACCCGTCCCGTCAGTGCAAGCCTTTGTCAGTTAGTCTGTAAGCTCAACTTTGGCCTACTAAGGAGCTCAACGACCTGACGAACAATGCCAAAGATGGGACATTTGAGTAGATCGCTAAAATACTCAACCTGCCAGACATCGTCGTAATAAAGAGAGAGACAAAAAATAGTAAATGAAAAAAAAAATATATATTTTATAATTATAAATAAAAGTTGTTCAAGTATTGAATATATGATAAACTAACTAAACGTAAGTAACGTAAGTCCTAAAAGAAATGGTGTCAGTAGACCATGAGAGCCAAAGTGGCCTAACTGTATTTTTTATAGAGATGGGCCGAATGTGGTTTGAACCGAATCCGAACTTCGGCCGAACATTCGGTTAAAATGAAAAGTTCGGCCGAAGTTCGGCCGAATTTCGGTTCAATTTCGCGCACTTTCTCGAGAGCAACACGTCGTGACTTGTTTACTTCAATCTCGAATATATTTATCGTCTCCTGGAAGCTCTGTATGTTCTGAGCAACTTTTATCCGAGGCAGGAAACGTATACGAAAAAAAAAACGTAACAAACTTCTGCCAGATAAGGCAGATTTTTTGGTGTTTTTGCACCATAGGCTGCCTCTGGTAAATTTTAAATATGAGTGAGTAGATAGATGAGAAAAGTTTGTTAATTTGAAAATTAAGTACCCTTTAGTTAATGAATGTTTAGTTTGTGAATCAAAAACGTGATTTATTAATTCAATTTACGAATTGTAATCCAGATGTTTTTAGAAGAATAATAAGTTTATTTAATTTATGTAATAGTATATCTAATTATTATGTCAAATTAATTAGGCAGAGATTATCAAGACTAATAAGAAGAACCGATTTAATTTAAGATTTACATTTACCATGTTCGTAACTAAAAAAGATACCACGAGTGAATAAAAGACATAATTTTATAACAGTAATGCTATTCTAATTCTATAAAATGTTAGTCAAAATAGTGGAAGTAAGTATTATTTTTCTTGTGCCGAATGTTCGGCATCTGAACCGAATTTCGGCCGAATGCCGAAGTTCGGTTCAAGCTGCCGAAATTCGGTTGAACCGAATGTGAACCGAATTTCGGCCCATCCCTGATTTTTTACAATACTGTTTGAAAAAAGACTCAATATAGTGCCCCAAAAATTAGTTCAACAGTTGTTCAAGTATTGAATATATGATAATAATTTGTTTATTGACACACACATTTAAGATATTTATGCCCGCCCCCATGGCGTCTTTTTCAAACATAATCGTATTGTAAAAATTACAGTTGGGCCATTTTGGCTCTCATGGCTTATATCATAACGACCAGTATTGAAGGTGGTAAATGAGCTTACCATTTACCACCTTCAATACTGGTCCTTATGTCTACTACAATAAAAGCTATTTTTTCTAATACTGTGATGAGATGTGAATATATAAAGCGAAATTAACTTACCTCCTGGTATTCCCCCATAGGCGTCAAGTATCTAAGTATAAGCATTTGCTTCGTGGCATCTGTCGGTGGGTGAATTTGTATGTTGCCTACAAAAAATAAACAAAATATATTACACTAGCTGTGCCCGCGACTTCGTCCGCGCGGAATAGTGACTTACGGCAGCATTTTTAATTTTTTAGACTAATTATTTTGAAAATAAAACTCATACATAAATAAGCTATAACAATATTTTACTGCTAATAGCTTATTTTAGTAAATTTTTCTAATCCACAGTCTAAAAAATAAGTTTCAAGCTTCTAGCTTTAAAAATGACGTAATTTCCATACAAATTTTTAACCCCTATTTTAACCCCTTACAGCCCTTTTTTCGAATTAAAAAGCAGCCTATGTCCTTTCTCAGGCTCTAGACTATGTCCGTACCAAATTTCATTTAAATCGGTTCAGAAGTTTAGACGTGATTGCGTAACACACAGACGACAGAGTTACTTTCGCATTTATAATATTAGTAAGGATTACTCTTCTATTTTTATTTATTTTATATTTTTTTTGCAAGAGAGGTAGCAATGTGGGTAGAATTCATATTACTAGCAATCTTGTTAACCCCTCCAACTAAGCTAAATATGCTTTTGTCTTGAGTAGGTTCACGACAATAGTGTAATGGATAGGGTTCGAATCCGTGACCTCTCGATCACAAGCCCGACACCTTACTCCAATATTTATCAAGAGACATCGGATTCCCCAATTACAAAGTAATTTGCCCCATGGGGAAGCCATGTAACAAGTATATATATGTTTATTTGTTTAGTAAGTCAATGGAGGACTTACGGCTAACCAAAAACCAAAACGATATAAAAACATAACCTCCTTCTTTTGTAATCGGGTAAAAAGTAACCTATAACCTAGAGTTGCCACGAATATTCGGCAACTATTCGGTATTCGGCTATTCAGCCACTTTTTCTAATTCGGTATTCGGCCGAATACCGAATAGCAAATTATGAAAAAAATAACTCAAAATATTGTTCACAAAGATGTTTATTTAACCAACAAATTAACATATTAATATTTAAAATCTACAAATGGGAAGTTATGATGCATTAAAACATTTTTTTCAGCATTTGTCGATAGTAGAAGATTGTGTTTTTCCTCATAAATTATACCTGCTTCTGAAAACAGCTGGTCACTATATACATGTAGTATTGCGTTTGGTTTGCTGATCACCACGTAAGGGTTTGCTGTCTGATCTTGGCGAACAGATGCCATGCAAAAACCAAGTTAATTTGCTACCGAACTTTTTGTGTTTCACACTTTTATCTGAACGTAACTCAAAACAATTCCAGAAACCATCATGTGTCTTAATTTTCAACATCAGATGGAATGGTGGTCAAACGCGAGCCTTTTCTAAATATACAAAAAAAAATTAAACGATCCGGTACATCAGTAATTTGTATTTGAATTTACCTATAACGTAAGTCTCCATCTCTGCCCAGCTGGAGTTGGAGGAAGTCTCGTGGTGGTGAAGCGGTGGCGGGCGGGGAGGGGGAGACATCATTCCCCACGCGGCCGGCGGAGAGCAGGCATTGCCGGGGCCTGTACGACAAGTGGTTACTTCAATGAAAATCACAGAATATACTAGAAAATAGCAAAAGGTATAGTTCTCGTCAAATAACTTGGCAAGAGTCGTTCAATGCGCAGAAGTCGATTTTTAGGTGTCAGCGGTCGTCAGTGGGACGCGGGGTATGACGTAGCGCCGCTCCGAGCGAGCGATTGGTGCGTCAGCAGTTCTCGTTCAATTTGCTCCCGAATACACTTGCGTACACGAAAGTCTTACCCTTTGTTTTTGTTACGAGTTGTTGTTTTAAATTTAGTTTTTGTTACGTTGATTACAATGCCAGGACCAAATACCGTTTTACGCAGACTATTAATTAAAACGTCAGAAAGAACAGTTAGACACTATAGTTAAGGAAGGTTGAAATTCGGAATTCGTCACTGTCTTTAGGACCCCGGGAAAAAGAAGAATAAAAGAGGTAGCCGTTTTATTAACTAATTGTGACGACGAGAACATATTATTTTTAATGTTTGTTTTAAATATTTTTTTTCCCTTTTAAATGTATTTACGTATTATATCTATTTTATTTATAATACCGAATTAACGAATGAATTCCTCTTCTTTCTTTAACATTCTTCTGAACAGATATGATTAAAAATAAATGATGGCAATAACCATAGAATAATGGCAAGCAGTAAAAATGACCACTTTTTTCTTCCACTAAGTGCACGATGCGCGAACTTACCCCCACTACGCCAAAACTTTGCCAAGTTATTTGGCGTCATCTATACCTGTAAGATTAACAAATTTACCGTCTTTTGAATGGGACACGGTTCGCTTGACAGACTCGTATTTTAGTAGTAGCGGCGTAGGGTGAATAGATGTGTGGGTGAGTGTTAAAAAGTATTAATTTGATAAAGTCTAACGTCGACAGAGGTACCGTCGTAATATTTTATACAAAAAATAAACGTCAAGAAGCGTTCTGTCCGTCAATGTATTAAGAGTGAATAGGTTACTTCTAGATAAGCGTGCTTCATCATCGACCTCATCATCGCTTCCCATCAGGTGAGATAGTAATCAAACGCAAGCCTATTATCATTAAGGCTGCGCCGAGTAAAATAACTCAAAACGGTCTTCACTACTAAAGGAATATAACCTATAATAGTACTTTAATTACCATACAAAAATATGTAATGAACACTAGAATAAATGTGTTAGCAAACATAGCTGGCAAAATTTAAAAATATTTTATAGTTTATTAAACAAAAATACATAAAGTTGGACAAAAATCCTTACAAAACATGCTCGTGGTCGCTGAATTTTGATAGTAAACTGTTGAGTTTTTTCATAAACTTCAATTCATATTATTCTCTAATTATCATACTATCATTTACAGCTTTAACATTTCAAAAATGTCGCTTGGTTGTTTTAATTTTAATTTTTTCTTCTAATTTGCGCGCTATTTTAAACCATACGCAACGTACACCGGTCGAAAATTCAGTCGTCCACGGGAGCTCAGAGAGGGGTCACGTCTCATCGTGGAGCGTTTCGCCGGTAACGATAATTCGCGATCTATTGTGTACGTATGTATTGCAGCAATCCGTTGAATAACATAAGTCAAATTTTTTGTTTTTTGAGTACGATTTATTATGCATACCCAACAATTACTTTTTATTGTTCAATATATATTTCTTTAACATTTTTTTTTCAATATTTGTTTTATTATGGGAAAATGTAAAAAAAAATATTATTAGAAGAAAGTTGGCGCAAATTTTCGAAAAAAACGCCATTCTCATAAAAAGTACGTTTTTTTATTTTGTGATGTTATTATTGCTTTTTAACCGACTTCAAAAAAAAGGAGAAGGTTCTCAGTTCGTCTTAAACTTTTTTTTTATGTATGTAACCTCAAACTCGAAGACGGCTGGACCGCTTTGGAATTTTTTTTTTCGTTTGAAAGGGTATACTTTCTAGTTGGTTCCATTGTTATGAAATCAGGATCTGATGATGGGATCCTGGAGAAAGCGAGGGAACTCTTTAAATATTATAGGCACACCTATAGCGTTTTGGGTATTTCTAATAGTACCTTGTGCAGTTGCTCCCGAAAAGCATCATTTGAGGAAGTGAAAGTGATGATGAAGACTTTTTTCAAACATTCGATATGGGTATCGTGTAATGGGTTTTTGGGGGTGGTGATTGCAAATCTGGAATTTATTTTTAAATTCAAGATGGCGTGTGCAACTTTTTCTCACAAATTCGATATGGGTACCGTGTAATGGGTTTTTGGGGGTGGTGATTGCAAATCTGACATTCATTTTAAAATCCAAGATGGCGGATGCAACTTTTTCTCAAACATTCGATGTGGGTACCGTGTAATGGGTTTTTGGGGGTGGTGATTGCAAATCTGGCATTCATTTTAAAATCCAAGATGGCGGATGCAACTTTTTCTCAAACATTCGATATAGGTATCGTGTAATGGGTTTTTGGGGGTGGTGATTGCAAATCTGGCATTCATTTTAAAATCCAAGATGGCGGATGCAACTTTTTCTCAAACATTTGATATGGGTACCGTGTAATGGGTTTTTGGGGGTGGTGATTGCAAATCTGGCATTCATTTTAAAATCCAAGATGGCGGATGCAACTCTTTCTCAAACATTCGATATGGGTATCGTGTAATGGGTTTTTGGGGGTGGTGATTGCAAATCTGGCATTCATTTTAAAATCCAAGATGGCTGATGCAACTTTTTCTCAAACATTCGATATGGGTACCGTGTAATGGGTTTTTGGGGGTGGTGATTGCAAATCTAGCATTCATTTTAAAATCCAAGATGGCGGATGCAACTTTTTCTCAAACATTTGATATAGGTATCGTGTAATGGGTTTTTGGGGGTGGTGATTGCAAATCTGGCATTCATTTTAAAATCCAAGATGGCGGATGCAACTTTTTCTCACACATTCGATATGGGTATCGTGTAATGGGTTTTTGGGGGTGGTGATTGCAAATCTGGCTTTCATTTTGAAATCCAATTTAAAACACATACGATATCCATATTGAATCTTGGAGAAAAAGTTGCATCCTTGGTGGATGCAACTTTTTCTCCAACATTCAATATGGATATCGTATGTGTCTACTAAGTTAAATACACTGATAACCTTCAAGGGTTTATTGCTAAGTATAATTAACAAAGTAACGTAAGGGCTAAAATTATCGCTAAATGATGAAAATGAGTGCACCCGGTTGCTGTTCGAAATACACTAAGCTCGCGGCGAACTTAGTGCGACCGCATTATATCGCTTGCTCAGCAAACGTGGTCGATTGCAAAATATTGTGTAATAGGTTTTTGGGCATACCGATTGCAATCCTTACATTCATTTTAGAATTTACGACGAAAGTTCATTGGCTACTTTGTTAGCTTACAATTTACACTGGGTTATTGGAAATTTAACTGATCCTAGGTTAAGTGACTATTCAGTATTATCTAGGGTATCTAATAATACTGAAATTAATTGTTTAAACCCTTAGATGTGACAAAGGAGAGTTATAATAACACAATTTTACTATATCATCAGAATATAAATCGTTTCTCCGGCAAAATATTAGATGAGGAAATGTTAATAGATAAATATGATATAGATATCTTATGTTTTTGTGAAACCTGGCTAAAACCAGATAGAATGTTGTTTAAAATTAATATTTTTCTGTTACTAGTGCATACAACAGGTCCTTAGTAGGAGGTGGTACTTTAATATTACGTAATAATTCTCTTAGATATAAGGAACAAAAATATATCACCGCTTGCTCTGTTGATTGCTTGTGTGAGGTAGCATGTACAGAAGTTGAAGGCCAAACTTTCTTAAGTGTTTATAGACCACCAGCATCAAACTTGTCATCATTCTTAATGATAATGGGAGAAATTTTAAGTACCTAAGCTTATAAGAGATAATAAATTGGTTTTCGTTTGTGGTCACCTAAATATTGATTTGTTAGTAAATTCACCTGAACATTGCAAGCTTACTTCATTGTTTGGTTCATTTAACTTAAAATGCACATACAAGGAAGCAACAAGAATAACAGCAACATCAGCTCAATGCATAGATAATATTTATACTAATTGTGCCATAAAATACTCGTCTCAAATTAGTGGAGTTAGGTCTGACCATACAGGTCAACTAGTATCCTTTGAGTTGGTTAAAAGCGGCAATTAAATAAGTCTATTAAGTTTAGGACACTAACTAAAAATAAATTAATGTTTTTAATGATAACATGTTAAGTAATCTTTCAATGGCCAATTTTGACTACCATGACCCCAATGAAAATTACAGGATATTATTTTCTTCACTATGCCACGAATTTAGTAAGTATTGTCCAGTTAAAAAAATTCAAATGAGTAATAAATCTAAATTTAATGAATAGGCCACTGCTGGAATAAGAATAAGCCATACCATGAAAAATCATTGACTTCCGATGAAGCCTTCCATAATTATGTAAGAAACTACTCAAAGATATTTAAAAGAGTATGCGCCCTAAGCTAAATCTAAATCAGAAAGTAATAAAATTAGCATTTCTAACAATAAAATAAAAACTGTGTTGAAGGTGATAAACAAAGAAACTGGAAACACAAACCAACAGGGTTAGAATGATTTGACTTTGAACATCGATGATCAGGTCATCACAGATAAGTCAAAAGTGGCTGAGAAGTTGGAAAATTACTTTACCAATATTCCAGTAGAGGTTACTAAATCTCTATATTCTTCGCCATTATCAGCAGAATCTTTTTTAAAGGAAAACTTCAATAAGGATATACCAACATTTTCATTTAAGCCCATTTCTATTGATGTAATTAAAAAGCATTCCAAAGTCTTAACATAACAAACACTGATGACTTATGGAGTGCATCTGTTAGGGTTTTTGGTAATATTATTGACTCAATTGCTGCTATCCTAACAGGCACATTTAATTAATGTATAGACAGCGGTAATTTTCCCGATTTAATGAAACATAGTAAAGTAGTACTAATTTTTAAGTCGGGTTGTAAGAGTGATCCCTCTAACTATAGACCGATATATGTGCTTCCAGCATTAAGCAAAATATACGAAAAAATCATGCTGGACCAGATGCTATCATATTTTAACTCAAATGGAATTCTGCATAGTCGGCAGTTTGGTTTCACGAAAGGTAGGTCAACAACAGACGCAGGAGTAGCGCTCATCCGTCACATTCTGGAATCTTTGGAGAAATCTCAGGATGCAATTGGCATATTTTGTGACCTCTCCAAAGCTTTTGATTGCGTTGACCACAAAACACTGACCTGTAAATTACACCATTACGGAGTTCGTGGATTCGTGTTCTGCTGACCTTGTTCTTTCATATTTATCAAACAGGCAACAAAAAGTTATTGTTAATGGAGCGACATCTGCAGGATCCCTAGCCAAGATGAGTGCTCCGCAAGGTTCAATTCTTGGCCCTTTCCTTTTTATAGTGTATATCAATGACATACATGATGACCAACTTATCGGATATTTTTTATTTGTAATTCCATTGTGCTGTATTAATTGGTCTATACGACAGTATAGACCAAAGTTTTAAATATAATTAAGCATATCTTAGAACTGGAAACATATCTTACAACTATATAATAATATAGGTTATCCATCAGAATTCAGACAGGCTTTAATTTATAATCATATTGTGGGAAGTACTCATTTCACACGGGTTCCCGTTAGTATATGCTTAAACTAGACTTATGGTCTCATGGTGCGTGGTGCGCTGGTTGCACGCTACTGGCATGATTGCTCTATGTTATCTCTTAAAAAGACTATTTTTTAAGAGATAACATAGAGCAATCATGCCAGTTTAAAAATTAATTTCAAATTGAAATTTAATTATTTAATTGAATTAATTTGAAATGAATTAATTTTTTTCTTAAAATTCAAACGCGATCTTGAGAACAGTAGTAGGTATCTCTACTTAGTAGTAGAGATACCTACTACTGTTTCTTGTGATTTTTTCAAACTCAAAATGTTTTATTTCACATAGGCCTACATGGGCACTTATAAAACGTCAGCAGTTTGGCGCAGGGCACGGTTCGAAATTGGTCGTTTTCTATGGAGAAGATCCGGCAAGAAACTCCACAGTTACTCTTTTAAAATATCATTCTTACAATGTATCTATAATACAGGTTAATTACCTAATTAACCTGTATTATACATATGAGAGGACATTAAAGCCTGTCTGAATTCTGATGGATAACCTATATTATTGTATAGATGTAAGATATGTTTCCAGTTTTAAGATATGCTTAATTATATTTAAAACTTTGGTCATTACAAGATATTTTCTAAATTTAAACCCACGACCTACGTCATTTAAATTTAAAAGTCAATTATCTGAAATTAAGTATTTCAAATGGCGGGAGACTTTGTTAAACATAAAAAACACAGTGATACGACGTCAATGTGGAGCTATTTTTTAGTTGCGAAGGATAGGAATAGTGCCAAATGTAACCGATGCTCAGCCATTCTCAAGACTTTGGATGGATCGACTAAGGGATTACATACACATTCGTCATCAAAACATAACATCAAGCTTATATCAGCTTCAACAAGTCTAGATTCTGATAATCTGAACACAGCACCGCCGCCAGCCAAGCGAAAGTTAAATGATTATTTTACTAAAAGTGCCGACGATAGCCTCGATGATGTTTTGGCAAGAATGATTGCATTAGATGGATTTCCATTCAGTATATTCATAACTTCAGATGATTCGAGAAAATTTGTCTTTGCAAAATACACGGATTTACCAAAGTCAGCCGTCACCATTCAAAAACGTGTCATGAATTACAGTGAAAAAATCAGAAAGCAAGTAACTGCAGAATGGAAACATTTGAAAAGTGCAGGTGAAAGATTTAGTCTTTCTTTCGACAAGTGGACTTCAACATCCAATAAACCATATAGTGTTGCCCAAACGAGAGTCTCGCAAGAGTCTTGCAATTAGCGATTATCCTATTGCTATTTATTAAACTGTAGTTGAGATCTCAGAACAATGTAACAGAGTCTGTTACATTATTGTTAAAAAGTATATTGTTAAAAAACTTAAAAGTCGAGATGACACGGAAGAAGAAGAAGGAAGATCAGGATCACAAACAGATGATGAGTTAATGCCACAAACCTCCCAATCCCAACCCCAATTGACACTAAAGGAAAAGTTATAGCTGGAAATTGATAAGAGTATGAAATCCCCAGATCGTGAAGTACAAATACAAAATTAATCGGGGTTGGCAAAATAGACGTGAAATAATCCTGTTTGAAAATGGAGGAATTAGTGGATATCACTTAGAAACAGCATATAAGTATCTATTGTCTATTCCTCCAACCAGTGTAAAACCTAAACGAGCGTTTCCAGCTGCTGCTTATGTTGGTAATAAACGAAGCAGGCTTGGAAGTCAAACCTTGGATGCATTGATATTTCTACGATTGTATTTTCAAAATTCGAAATTAATTTTATTGTCTTTTTATTTCTTACAAAATATAGTATCTTTTTGTCATTTTTTCTTTTCTTACTATACTGTGATATGTATAGTGTACCAAAATTAAAAATATATATTTAAAGAAATTACTCGTTTTTTAGAGTTCATTTGCCGAATGGCAAAAAACGGAACCCTTATAGTTTCGTCATGTCTGTCCGTCTGTCTGACTGTCTGTCTGTCTGTCTGTCCGTCCGTCCGTATGTCACAGCTATTTTATTCCAAAACTATTAAGACTATACATGTGAAACTTGGTAAGTAGATGTATTCTATGAAACGCTTTCCGATATTGAGAAAAAAATTAAAAATCATTTAAAATAAAGGAACATACTACTACCCCATACATGGAATTAAAACTGAAAATATTTTTTTTTTCATGAAACCTATGCGTGTGTGGTATTTATAGACAGGTCTTTAAAAATGACATGGGGGTTTCTGAAACCACTTTTTCATAAAGTCAATCGTTTAAAAGATATAAGCTTCCAAAGTGGTCAAATGTGTATCCCTCCCTCTAACTTCTATAATAGTGGAGTGAAAAATATAAATATATATATACAACGTGTAACGGAAACCCCATATCTAACCAAAAGGGCTGAAGACAACATTTGGTATGGAGTCTCTATGTACAGTTTCAGCACAAAATAACTGACTTAAAGAATTGATACCAAATTATTGGTTTCACATATTTTTTGAATACCAATCATAACAAACGTGTCACAGCACTACGAGGGTCAATAACTTTCCACGTCACTTGCCAATAACACGATAATTCTTTTCGTTCTTCTTAATTTGAAAAATTCGGTCTCTGGTATCAGTGTACTGGAATTTGTAATAAGTTCTACACATGTAGACTTAGGATTACAAAACCCTTGCCATCGTTTGTTTTCATCCAAAGAAGCCATGCACTTGGTATGTATATACCCTTTAAATTACACGTTGTATATATATATTTTATATATTTTATATATATATATATATATATATATATATATATATAGATCTTAATGTAAACTTTCAATCAAAATTGGTTTTAAAGAGATCGAGTCAGCAATTTTTGAGATACAGCATATTCTCTAAAACCGCAAATATAACTTTGTAATTCATACAAATACTATGAAAAACAAAGTTATTTGGCGTAGTTGCAAAAAATGTAAATAAGCTAGTTTTAAGAAATTTGTAAGTTTTAGTTTTTTGTCAAGTAAATATACATATTATATTATATTATTATAGTTACTACGGAACCCTTCATGGGCGAGTCTGACTCGCACTTGGCCAATTTTTGTAAAATGTTATAATAAGCAATATAACATTAGATTTATAGATTTCTTTTATTTATTTTTTCTTTTAAATTAAGTTACACTTGATACATATATTGTTATGAAATAAATTACGCTTATATTTTCTGCGAAGTAAGTTCGCTAGACAGCATTAATGAAAAAATGTTTTTTTGGTATGGCCCCACGTATATATAATAAAGTACCGAATGTTATTAAAAATATGACAGTACATCAGAATTTAAACGAGCACTAAATGAAATTTTAATAAACAAAACTTATTTCAGTCTGGTTTTATTATGACATTACATAATATTTTTTTTTATTTCATACTGGTTTTATTATTCAAATAAGTACTGCATATCCATCTACCCTAACTTGCTACTTACCCAGTTTCGAAGCGTCAATAGCCTAATGGATAAGGTGTCGGACTTGTGATCGAGAGGTCGCAGGTTCGAACCCCACCCATTACACTATTGACGTGAACCCACTCCAGACACAAGCATATTTAGCTTAGTTGGAGGGGTTAACAAGATTGCTAGTAATGTGAAATGTACCCACATTGCTAGTATTCTTTAAAAAAAAAATCTGAGGAGTTTAATATATAAAATCAAAGTTTTATTGCAATAGGATGAATAGTGAGGGAACGGATAATGTAAAAACAAACGTTAATTTTTATATAATAGGTATAATTTATTAAATTTATTTTTGTGATTTATTTACGTACCTACTTGCTTCATTTAGATCCATCCAGCCGTTTGAGCGTGAAGAAGTAACAAACATGCAAACAGACACATTCATTCACAAACTTTCGCCTTTATAATATTAGCGTGATAAATAAAACCATCTAAATAATTAATATTCTTTTTCAAGTTTATTCAACATAACGACAAAAAATTAAAAAATGCAAAGTTAGCAAACTTCGTCGTGCAACGGCAAGCGGGCCTCGAGCGAACTTGTCATTGTGTGTGTGACAACGCACACGACTAGCCCGCTGCAGTAAATACCTATTTTCCGCGCGTCTCGTAGGCTCGACACCCTCTTAAAAAAAGTTTACGAGTATCATTTCGGTCATCCACAACTAGGGCTTGCAAACCCGGAATACCGAGATCTCGGTATTGCGAGATCCCGCGTCATTTTCCAATCTCGCGTGATGCGGGATTACGGGAGCGGGATCCGCGGGATATGCGGGACTGAAAAAAAAGCATGCATGCGACCTCTCGCGAGTGCGATCGCTCGGTGACTGGGGGCCGGCAGTGTTGCAAACAACGCGGGGGCCGATGTCGCCCGTTTATCACAGCTTAAGTGGCCTAATATAGCCGAATTTCAGTCAGTGGTAGCCTAAGTATGTGGCCTAAAATATCAGTAAAGTTTTTTATTCAGTATTTGTTACTGTTTTTGTGAAGAAAAACAGTGTAATTTGATTGATCTCATACTAGTAGTAATCTATACTTATAATAAATCTGTAGAGAGGTCTATTCTGTACATGAAATATATTTCCAAAATAACTATCAGGGGGTGATTAGGGATCGATACTGATGCCAAAAATGCAATCAGTAAATTTTTTGTCTGTCTGTCTGTCTGTATAACCGTTATAGAAACAAAAACTACTCGACGGATTTTAACAAAACTTGGTACAATTATTTTTCATACTCCTGAGCTGGTTATAGTATACTTTTCATCACGATACAATCAAAAGGAGCAGAGCAGTGAAGGGAAATGTTGGGAAAACGGGAGAAGTTACTCCATTTTTTAAGCTTCCGTCGCGTGTGCAACCTTAATGGTTAAAGCTACACAGAAATAATTTCATGACGGAAATGTTCTCCTTAAAATTATATAAAAAATATCCCACGACAGCATACTTCTATCTTTTATGGTTGACTCACAATAACACGTGTAACTCCCGATAGCTTAGCAGTTCGAAGCTTTCTGATTATAATATTTGTCTACTCTTACGTATTATATTTTAAGATATTTTAATATCGATGTTACGTATTTTATTCGTGTGAGCAATGTAATAATTTATCGACATCATACAAATGGTCAGTAATGGAAAAAGGTTGATCATCTTCAAAAAACTAGAATCTATTTTAATATTAAAGAGGTAAAATTTGTAAGTTTGTATGTAGGAGGGGTAATCTCTGAAACTACTGAACCGACTCTGAAAATTCTTTCCCTAATATGTAGCTGCATTATTCTTGAGTGCCATAGATAGTCTATAAATCATATAACAAAGTATTAATTTCATGCGGGCGAAGCCGCTGGCACAAGCTAGTACTTAAATAAATGTGGAGTTAGTAGATTAATACATTGTTTTATTTGCCTAATATAAATGTGAATATTTTTGTGTTCAATATGCGGGATCCCGCAAATACCGAGATCCCGCGGGATTGAAAATTCGTAGTCCTGCAAATACCGAGATTGAATTCAGGCTGCGGGATTGCAAGCCCTATCCACAACAATGTAAGTAGGGTACTTACATCTATTATTCATCATGATACAACCACGAGCATGTCAATAAGGGGAGCATGTATCAACTTACTATTATAATTTTTTACAGGCGTTTCAGGGTCTCTGCTGGCGTGGGGGGGCGACTCGTCCACCAGCATATCACCCCCTCCGCCCTCATCCTTAACACGGTCTGGAAAACAGAGAAAACATTGAATATATATGTTTTTAGCGCGTATGTATGTATGTCCGTTCCTTTGTAGGAAACAAACGTAACTATTAAACCAGTGAACTGTACGCACACTCAGAATGAAAGGGACCTAATTAAAAAAATAGTATTTTTGGATTTGAGCTTTAATAACTAATAAAGCAGCATTGAATAAATTATATTCATATATCTCAAGTGGCAAATGTATATAAGCTGTCTCTTTATAACTCGTAATTCAGATTCCTGTTTCGACGGCAATTCAGAGTTATGTTTCAGGCCAGTTGGCCTTTGCCACTTGAGATATATGAATATAATTTATTCAATGCTGCTTTATTAGTTATTAAAGCTCAAATTCAAAAAATACAATTTTTTGAATTAGGCCCCTTTCATTCTGAGTGTGCGTGTACTTGATAAAGAATACGACGTTGGATTTGTCTTGATGGCGCGAGTGTTACTGGATACATAAAAATAATAAAGAAAAACACCACAACGACAATCAGACGCCATATTATCAAAAATAATAAATCTAAAATCGACAAACTATGTCAAGCGGGGTATCGTTAAATAGGTTTTTTAAATGATTTTGAGGTTTCTTTCATCATTTTTAATTTTAAGCAACCGTTTAGGATATAATTAAAATTATGAAAAGGAATTAAATCGCATAAAAGCACTGAAAAACTGTTAATTAATATTTAAACTAAAAAGCTGATAATAAAAAAAGTTATTTAAAAGATTTTTTATTTACACTACATACACATAGGTACACAGGCGGACTTAATGCAATAGGTTCTCTACCAGTCAACCATGCGTGGTGAATTAAACTGTTGGATGAAGAGGTCCACTAAAAAATCTGTCCGGTTCAAAGACCATCTCAGACACAAAATGACAGAATGTAAAAGGTATTTTCGTTGAGTTCATGTTATTAATTAATTCAAGTTAAACAGGGAAACCAATTATTAGCCATACAAAATTGTAATAAACATAATGTATAATTTATTTAATGTATCGCTGTTGGTTTTCTAAGTTAGTAAGTCAAGTCATTTAGTGAGTAAGTAAGTCAAGTAAGTTAGTTAGTAAGTCTAGCTAAGTTGCTAGTCTATCGGTTTTCCATCGGTTACGTTTCGGGGAGTGTGCGATGGAATTACACAATCTAATTCCGCCAAGTCCGTTCCATCATCGGACTACAAGACAAACGGCGATGCGCCATCGTTACATGGTGGACATCCTACACATACGCACAAAACGTTTTGGGAATACCTTTATTATGCGTACGGCTAAGGAGTGGAATTCCCTGCCGGAGTCTGTTTCCCGATAGCTATAACCTAGGGGTCTTTAAGTCAAGAGTGAATAGGATACTTTTAGGTAAGCGTGCTCCATCTTCGACCACATCATCACTTACCATCAGGTGAGATGGTGGTCAAACGCGAAACTATTTTCAATAAAAAAGAAAAAAAAGCCTCCTTTTTGCAGTAGCCTATAGCCTTTCTCAAGTTTCAAGCTACTTCCTATATCAAATTTTATCCAAATCCACCCAGTACTTTCGAAGATAAGCGCGAAAACAAACAAACAAACAAATATTTCCGCTATATAATATTAGTATATATTAACCTCATGAGACCCTCGGTATCACCTATGATACCGAGATTCAAACATTTATTTCCGCGCTATCTAGAAGTTTTGCTGGGAACTAAGTACGTAGTTAGTTTGGTGGTAGGACTGTGTCATCAAAATGTGGTTTCGGTGAATTCAACGGAGTTTAACAGTTGTTTACATTCAGTTGCGCTGTTGTTTACATTGTTTATATTCAATAGGATACTTGATTTTATACTCTGGGTCTCAAGAGGTTAAGTTGGACTCACCCTTCTTCTCCTTACTGGGACCGTTGCACTTAATTTCACTATTCTTCTTTTTGTCGAAGCGCGCAAAATGTCGCGTCTGATTAGGTGGAGTCACTGAGTTTTGGTTATTCTGCTGGAAAAAATTACAAATATCATTGTAATTAAACCCTCAAGAAATGGTCATACATTACAGTATTAGAAAGTTTATATTTTTTTGTTATTATTATTACGGATGAGCCTGCCTGATGGTAAGCGATAGATGAGGTCTACGATGGAACGAGCGAGCCCAGAAGATGTCTGTTCACTCTTGCTTAAAAGGATGACGGGTCATGAGGTAAGGAACACAGAAGCTGACACAGAATTTCACGCATATGAAAAACAATGTATGTGTTTATTAAATTTGAGGGCTTCTTTCGATTTTCCTGTGATCACATCATAAAAATTTCGACTTGGTGACTATGGGACCAACCTCAGGAGTATAGGTTTTCAACAAAATAAAAAATTTTGAAAATAAGTCCACAATTGGCGGAAAATTCGGCGAAGATACTTAAAAAGAAAATAATTTACATTAATTTTCAGTTCAGTTCTTATCTTTATTGCAACACTATTTTCGACTTTGTGTTTATTTATTTATATAACGTGTAACTTAAAGGGTATATACATATCAATTGCACAGCTTCTTTGGATGATAACAAATGATATGGCAAGGGTTTTGTAATCCTGTTTACATGTGTGGAGCTCATTAGAAATTTCAATACCAGAGACCGAATTTTTCAAATTAAGAAGAACGAAGAGAATTATCGTTTTATTGGCTAGTGACGTGGAAAGTGATGACCCTCATAGTGCTTTGACACGTTTGGTATTATTGGTATTCAAGAAACATATGAAACCGATAATTTGGGGTCAATTCTGTGAGTCACTTATTTTGAGCTGAAACTTTGCATAGAGACTCCATACCAGATGTTGTCTTCAGTCCTTTTGGATAGATATGGGGTTTCCGTTACACGTTGTATAAATGAAATATATTTTTATTTTATGGAATTCTCAAAGAGATCCCAGATTATAGCTATCAGGACATATCCGGCAGGGAATCAAAAACTTAATTTAAAATATCGTAAAACAAGTGCCGTTTACAAGGCAGTAAGCTCCGCAGTGTGTGTGTTCACACCACATATGACCTGAGAGCCTTTTAAGCAAGAGTGAACTAGCATCTTCTGGGCTCGCTCGTTCCATCGTAGGCCTCATCTATCACTTACCATCAGACGAAAACGAGGTCAAGAGTGAGCTCATCCATAATAAAGAAAGAAAAGGAATGTATCTTACTTTATCCTCTCTTAAAACATGTAGCCTCCTTAACATCAATGGTACTAGCATTGCATTTAAGTCCCTGAAACAAAATACATATATTAATGGACACTAGATCAAGTAAAAATAAAATTATTCATGAGCAGTGGTCGACTAATGGTTCGGGTCTGACTTGCGAGTTCGAGTCGTGAGTTCGATGTTCGAACCTAGTTAGGCACATTGCAATGTGTAATTAACATATATAAATAAGTAGTTGACATTTTGACTTTTGTAACTAGATAATTTACAAACCGACCCACTAAAAAGCATGAAAAAAACTTTTTAGCAAAAAATAGAACCCACTTCCATCCAAATAACTATAATTTCGGAAGGCGGTGTCAAAAAAAAAGAAAATACAAAACCAATAACACCGACTACCGAAATTAAAGTTATTTTTGGCTTTAGCGTTTTGATATGGAAGTCGGTTCTACTTTTTGCTAAAAAGTTTTTTTATGTGAAGGAAAACATCGTTAGGAAACAGACATGTCCTAGGACCAAAACCCGCATTGGGCCGTGTGGAGAATTACGGCCCATTTCCTCTCAGAGATAAGACCTGTATCTCAACAGTCTGGATGTTATAGGCAGAATTCAACAACATAATATGGACATTAGCTAAGCCTTTACCTAATTAACTAGGGGGGGGGCTTCCAGACTTAGTAGATACAGCTAAGTACTAGTTTTTTAAATGGATTACTTTTCGTCTTTAACCTCTTAAGTGCCAACGGTACAGCATATGCACATAAGAAAAAGGGCTCGAAATGTCAACGGTACACCGTTTGTACATAACGTCACGGCTCCCATTGGACGATGGTATTTTACGTGTATATCGTTTAGCTGTATCATTCGATTAATCGATTCATACTTGACCGGTTTTAGTAACATTTTAAAGGGAACACTACTAAAATGAACGAATAAGGAAATTTTTTGAAGCGAGACGCCATGATTTTTCGTTGTGTTATCAAACAGATTTAATTACTTGTTACAGTGTAGGATATTGTGTCTAAGTGGAATAATTTGTGTTGACATTGCTTACACATTATTGTGTTATCGTGTAAGTCTTTTTTTGGTAAATATGTGCATGAATTCGTTATATTATGATAAAGTTTTATGGTTATGTGAGTGAAAATTATAAAAGTGAGAACATATCACTTCACTGCGAGCTAAGGTCAGTTTGATTTGCTTCTTGAATGGTATAAATAGTTAGATAAACTCGTAACGAAGCCAGGAAGGCATAATATATACCATGATAATGGCTACAAATTGCCGATTTCTCATTTTTTCTAAAGTCTTACCCAAAAATCAAAAAGTGCGTTCAACTACGCTGACACGTGAGGCATTTCGACAGGCCAGACGTTACTATATACATCTATCCTCACAAACATATAATATTAGTACGAGGCGCACACTGACGATTTCTTCGCAATAATTAGTGAGCCGCCTGCGTAACACCACCAACACCCTCCTGAGCGTGTTCATAGACCGGTGGGACTCTCCTCTGCTGTGTCACTGGATGAGGGTCCATACCAGTAGAAGATAATATCTTATTTTATTTTTATTTCATACCTCTGTTACTAACACCAGCTATTAAGTCATTGTGTTTACTAACAAAATGGACGCATGTCCTTTTTTCCGAGTGGTAAAATCATCGAATAATTTCTCCCGCTCTGGGTGGTGAGTGTCAGACTTCTACTGACTAAAAACCCACCCTGTTCCTTCAGCTGCCCTTAAGTTCCGGGGCCGCGGTATTTCGTTAAAACATTCCTAGAACATTCCCGCAACCCTGGCTAGCAATGGCCCTATAGGGCCCCATCACTGGTGCTGTATGCCCTTTGAGGCACGCGCGGAACACTCGGCGCCGCCAACTCGGGCCTGGTCTTTACCGGACGGTGAGCTACACCTGCTCGCAGTCCACAAGCCTGATGGACGCATATCTGAATTAAGTAAATCTATACTAATATTATAAAGCTGAAGAGTTTGTTTGTTTGTTTGTTTGTTTGCTTAAACGCGCTAATCTCAGAAACTACGGTTCTGATTTGAAAAATTCTTTCAGTGTTAGATAGCCCATTTATCGAGGAAGGCTATAGGCTATATATCATCACGCTAAGACCAATAGGAGCGGAGCACTAATGAAGAATGTTTCAAAATCGGGGGATTTTTTTTTCCACGCGGACGAAGTCGCGGGCGGAAGCTAGTTGAATTATATATTTTTACCTAAAGTTGGTAGCAATTTCTTGAACCTCCATAGCAGCGGCCAGTAATCCAGTCGCGTAGCACTGTAGAGGTTCTGTGGAGTTCGTCGCCCAATTCACTAGCCGATGGATCAGAGCCTCGTTGTCCTGTGAAAGAAAAACAAACGAAAAATGTGAATATTTATTAAGACAACTCGCAAAAACAACGTAGACGGAGACGAAGACTACATAGAGAATATATTTGTACAGCCTGCAGATAATTGTTTGGGTGTAACTATGGACGCTCCCAAGCAATAACTCGGTAATCGAAAATACAAAATTTTACAGGAGAAATGATTTACTGATTTTATCAAATACATATGTATACAACTGTGTGGGACTATTATATAATATTAAATGAAAGCTATTTTTTGCGAAATGTAACTGTGTCATTGATATGCATTACCTTTTGCGATGATACCTAAAATCCTATATGTATACTCTATCGATGCCGAATTTGACCTAACAGTATAAAGCCCATAATAGCACATTAGCGAGTTCTTGGTTGGGGGGATAGTATAGTCCTCGTCTCGTAAGTTTGCAAGGTTTTGTCGTAGTAGGGGTAAGTTCGCGCATCGTGCACTTAGTTAAAGAAAAAACTGGTCACTTTTACTGCTTGCCATTATTCTATGGTTATTGCCATCATTTATTTTTAATCATGTCTGTACAGAAGAATGTTAAAGAAAGAAGAGAAATTCATTCGTTAATTCGGTATTATAAGTAAAATAGATATAATACATAAATACATATAAAAGTGAAACAAATGTATTTAGAAAAAAAACTGGTCAAGTGCGTGTCGGGCCACGCGCAGTGTAGGGTTCCGTAGTTTTTATAACAGCCAAGTGCGTGTCGTATTCGCTGACTGACCGTTTCGTACCATGCTCTAACTAAAAGCCAAACATGACTACCTAACTAATTTGACTTCCTATACAAATCCTCACCTGATCCGACAATTTTGCACGGAAAGTTTTAATTTTTTTTAGAGATTTGTATAAAACTTGTCATAGTCGGTGTTTTGAATTTAAATACGGACACATAGCTACACTACTCAATCGTCACAAGAAGCTAGCACGATACAACTGGCGCTTAGCGCCATCTATCGACATTTCTATAGAGTTGTTAGAAATTTTCGAGTCAAATACAATTGGTCGACTATTACTCGTAAACTTGTAAAGTCCACTTATGTGTGATAGTTTTCCTTTAAATTTCGTTATATATAGGTACTACTGCCGTGACATTTGAATTTCTAACTATAACCGTTTAGTTGATAGAGGGGGGACACTTGACTCTAACGAAAATTGGTACTTTAAAGCTTGATAAGTCACGAACGGTTTACTTAATCAAAAAACGGTCTTACCAAACCCCTGATATTTTTGAAAGACCTAACCAACGATATCCCACACTATGGGAAGAACGAAAAAAAAAATTATCATCCCACTTTACATGTATGGGAGGTACCCTAAATAATTGTTTTTTTCAACATTTTATTTTACCACTTTTTTGGCGTCATTAACGTGTATACTCATGCCAAAGTATAACTTTCTAGTACCAATAGTTTTTGAGCTAAACCGCGGACAGACGGACAGACAGACGGACATGGCGAAACTATAAGGGTTCCTTGTTGACTACGGAACCCTAAAAAGGAGAGCTTCAAAATGCATTATTTTTAGAACTTAACACGTGTATTTACTGTTTCGTTTTTCCGATACTTGCCGTTTTAAGTTCTTATGATACTGCTAGTAACAATGTTAGCTTAAAAACTTTTAATGTGCATTAATAGCAGGTGTTACCTGGAACACGACACTCATCTCGAGGCCCGGCATGAGGTCCAGCGTGAGTCTGCAAGCGGCCACATTCAGCTTGTGCACGTCCCGCCCCGTCATGTTCTGACGGGAGTAGTACGTGTCTCTCACATAGTCGTTTACTAGCTGGAAACATCATCCAAATATATTAAAGGAAAAAACTTAAGAAAAGATGGGAAGTTTTTACAGACAATCGCCCGGGAATCGAACGCGAGACAACGCGCTTGCGACCACTCGACTAATGCGGCAGTTGGACCGCTATAAGCAATGTTCGTCAAAACAATATTCTTCACAAAGATGTCAGACTTGGGGTCCTGTGTGCTGCATTTATACTAAGGGGTAATATTAAAAATAGAAGATGGTGGTCCTTTAGCTAGATTGCTTGCCAGAACGCTCGATAGAATGTTCGCTAAAATGCTCTCGTTTATTTTTAACCAACTTCAAAAAAAGGAGAAGGTTCTCAGTTCGTTGGAATCTTTTATGTATGTTTCCTGATTGCTCGAAGACGGATGAGCCGATTTAAAAAAATATTTTTTTTTGTTTGAAAGCGTATATTTTTGAGTTGATGCCATTGTCATCACGGGTTCTGATGATGGAATCATCGAGAAATCGAGGGAATTCTTCAAATATTATAGGCACACCTATAGCGATTAGGGTATTTTTTATTGTCACTAGTGCAGTTGCTCTTGAAAAGCAGCATTTGGTGAAGTGGAACTGATGATGAAGACCACAGATGACCACCGGAACTACTCAATAATAAGTATTTCGTGGGTTACGATTCGATTACTTGAATATGGTTGTGAAGCACTTTATGTTCGTCACAATGAACACCATCGGCTCCACTTTACCATATGGGTAAAGTGGAGCCGATGGTGAAGTACCAGGAGAACTCAAAAATTAACGGCACTTCATCGGAAAAGAAATATTTTGTAAAACTACCGACAACCGCAATTGAAGTTATTTTTAGCTTTTTTTTGAGATGGAAGTTGGTTTTTTTTATTCTGTAACGTAACATTCGCAAGAATGCTCATTACAAGTAAATGCTCAAATTTATTTATCAGCACCTTTTAGGAATCGATCGTTGGGTAAATTTTCAGTGATATGTTCGTAATTACCTTAGTCATAAAGTTGTCTTTCTTGAACATGACCTTGAGAGCATGTCCCAGCGCGCACTCGGGGTCGGTACGCGACGGGTGACGTTCATCGAACGGGTCAGGATCCTTTTTCATGAAGTTCTCTGTCTCTGCTTCTATTATTTCGGATATCCTGAAATTTAAATAGATAAATATATATCATAAATAATATATATTAATAGATAAATAACATATTTTAATAGATAAATGAACAGTCCATCAAAAGGTTGTCTGTAAGAGATCGCCCGGTGCGATAAGACCGCCCATTGTAAACTAGTTTATTTTTTATGTATCCATTGAAAATATATTGTAAGGTGTAAAATAAAGTATATAATAAATAATAATAATAAATAAATAATCATGAAACTTCAGTAATTGTAGACTGAACGATCGGTCTGAATGTGCAGGAATGTTTAAACGAGATAACGCGGACCCAGAATGTAAGGGAAGGTAAAGGTAAGAGGGTGGGTTTCTAATCAGTAGGAGTCTGACACTCCCTTCCGCTCCACCCAGAGCAGAAGGAGTAATTAGATGATTTTCCCACCGAAATCAAAAGAGGGTTTGTGTTATCTTTTTTATTATTATGGATGAGCCCACTTTGAACCTCGACCATGCGTGATGGAATGCGTTTCATAAAGTCTACGAAAGAACGAGCGAGAACAAAAGATGCATGTTCACTTTTGCTTTAAAGGCATACGGGACATATGTGGTAGGAAACACGGAAGCCGGCAGAGTTCCACATCTTGGCTGTGCGCACAATAAATGTAGAGGATAAGCTCTTAGTACAACAAGACGGAACATCAACCACAAGATGGTACCCAGAGTGCATCTGGTAGTTCGGTAGTGAAAGGGAGACGGAGGAATCAGGTCGTGGAGCTCTTGCGAACTCTCTCCAAAGTACTAGTATCTCTAGTAGGCCAACAGGCGTGCAGCGTTTCGCCAATGAGTCAGGCTTGGAAGCTTGACTGACTGAAATTATCCAGAAAGTACTACTATCAACAGTTTATACTTAATTATTGTTAATAATTAATAATGATAACAGTATTTAGTTTTTAAAAATATGAGATATTTTGCTCATACTTAATGTAAGGAAATTTAATTGCATTTGTTTCCGGAGTATGGGAAGATAACCTATTGATATTTGACCATAATTTGGCCAAAAAGTGCTACATTTTCAAATTCTTACCGAACTTAAATCCACCCGACAATCCATCATCTCAGAGGCGGCGGGATGAGCCGCTCTGTAGAGCAGTTCAGAGTGACCTTATTGCCACATCTGCTTCGGCTGCAGAGCGTGCGCGCCTGCTGGCTGTGAGTGAATGGGAGTCGGGTCTCTGGCTTCACGTACTACCGTCATCGAACATAGGCACCTTGTTCGATGATACTACTTTCCACCTCGCTGCTTCCCTTCGATTAGGTGCTCCCTGCTGTTCTGCTCATCGCTGCCACTGTGGGGAAGTTGTCAACAGCCTCGGTCACCACGGCCTTTCAGCGGGCGCAGCGCGGGTCGCATAGCACGGCACGGGAATATTAACGACATTATCCGACGAGCTCTTGTCACTGTCGGCGTTCCAGCTGTATTAGAACCCAATGGCCTGGCACGCGACGATGGCAAAAGACCGGACGGCATGTCTTTATTTCCTTGGAAGATGGGTAGGCCTTTAGTGTGGGACGCAACTTGTGTCGATACTCTTGCGCCATCCCATCTTCCTAGCTCGTCTTGCTGTGCTGGCGCTGCCGCTGCGGCTGCTGAGAACCTCAAGCGGCAGAAATATAATAACCTTGTCGGTAGTCATATTTTCGAGCCGTTTGGGGTTGAAACCTTGGGGTCGTGGGGTGCGAATGCTCACAAATTATTTAAAGATCTATCCAGCCGCCTAGTTGACACTTCGCGTGACCCAAGGGTTGGCTTTTACCTTGAACAGAGGTCAAGCATTGCCATACAACGTGGCAATGCCGCCAGTCTTTTGGGCAGATTACCAGTGGACAGCGATGCGCACGAATTTCTGGATGCCATATTTTAAGTTATTTTTAGATGTGTATATGTAGTTTAGGGTTTTTATTTACGGTTAGGGCACTTAGAGAGCTGCTTAACTGTTGTGAGGGCTATGCTCGAAAGCATGGCCTAATGTATAATGTCAATAAAAGCGAGTTCTTGGTCTTTAGGGCTGACGGGGTTAAATGTCCTGAGTATGTGCCCCCGATTAAACTAAATGGGAATGACATATTGCGAGTGTACCAGTTCAAGTACTTGGCGCATTATGTAACCGACGACCTTAATGATCGAGTGGATATTGAGAGGGAACGTAGGGCGCTGGCCGTCCGATGTAACATGTTGGTTCGCAGGTTTGCACGCTGTAGCAGGGCAGTCAAAATAACGCTTTTTAAAGCTTATTGCAAAGTGTTTTACACGTGCAGCCTGTGGACCAACTATACTCAGCGGGCTATTAGCGCCCTACGGGTCCAATATAACAACGGGTTCAGGATGTTGATGGGGCTGTCCCGTTTTTGCAGTGCATCAGATATGTTTGCACAAGCACAAGTCGATGGCTTCCACGCCATCGTCAGACAGAAATCTGCCTCTTTGCTCTGCGTGCGGGGCAGCTCCACACTGAGAAAAACGGGCTACTTAAAATTGGCAAATTTGTAATGTACCGGCAGCCAGATACGTATAATGTGCTTTTCACATGAAAATTATAAGAGCCATACTTATAATGAAGCGACACCATGTTAAGTAAGATGCGGCATAATGCTCTGTAAAGACCATGTAAACAAGTTACTTGTAATGAGGCCGCATCATGAAATTACTGTGCCCGCATTATTAACGTTTACGTATGCGGTTTAATGATGCCGCATATGTATTAACAGAGCAGCATACGTAATTTACTTACCCGGAACCAGGAAAAATGTATGCGCTATACGAACGAAGTTATACAGCCGCATTATTTCAGTATCTAGGCTCTTTACAACAGTAACTGGTTGCCAAATCATTGTACTGACTCCGGAGCCCACAAGTTAGAGGCGCGAACTCGTTGGTGCCGTAGCTAATTCACATGCTATTTCACCTAACATCGTGCGAGAAAGAAATAGACTCAGTGATGAGCGGGACGAAACTGTTGCGCGCACACAAACACTCCCGTGTAGTACACACCACACGGCACCGTGACGTCGCGCCGCACACTTGCGCAAGGTCATTGATAAATGCGGGCGATCGCGAGTTACTCATATTTTTTTATACGGTAACTACGCTCGAATTTGTATTTATTTCATAATAGAGAAATGTACCTACATCCTTACGGAGACTTCTTGCTGCCGAGATATACACTTATGTTTATACTGTGGCTTTGCCGACCACGAGTATGATATTGTGGACTTTATTACTTACTATTTCATAAAATAAAAAACGTGTTATTTATAGTAAATATTTTTACTGATAAACTTTTTTCAAAATAAAGTAATGTACGTAAATACCACAAATTGGTTTTACAAATAACATTACCTACCAATAAAGTTTTAATAATTAGAATGTGAATTGATTTTCTAAAAAAGCACTGAACGGATTTTTATACGGTTTTTACTAAAAGGTAGTGCAATTCTTGAGGAGGTTACAAACACACAATTTACATAACGGCTTTATGTAAATTGGATGAAATATAAAGATTACTGTTGATAAGGTTGCGCGCGGTAGTAATGTCTCGCTTACTGGGAGATTTACTCGCGTGCACCGCGTAATCCAGCTGAAATACACTAAATTTATGTACGAAAGAATAGTAGATCAACAAAAATACTACAGAAAAGTCCTCAATAGCATGTCTCTATCTCTTATGGTCAACTCGCAATAACTACATTTATGTTCAAAATTTAAATTAAAAATATTACATCATTTTCGAGACTGGTTTTTGCTGTTCAGTATTAATCCTTATCTAAATAAATGCGTTTGTTAGCTTTGCCATGTAATATAGATCAAAATTGCCCTTTGCACTATATAAATCAAATAAGTATTTTAGAAGATATTATAGATTTATTCGCAAGTCTCGCAACGTCGCTATTCACACCGCAGCGCAGCACCCGCCCGGGGCGGCCCGAGACCGCCCGATCCGATTATCCGAAGCTCGCGTTCATTCAAGAAATGATTTAAAAGCATTGATAGTTTTGTCGTTGTCATTTCATGATTTTATAATACCGATGATTTTTACCTGTGACATGAATACATGATATCGGACTCATCTCTACTTTGAAGCGGAACGTCTAAAAAATTACGAGTAGGCATTTAGGAAATATATAAATAACTCATAACCTGAAAATAGGACACTGAACTCATCATTCTGAGCCAAGACCAAACCTGAAATCGCGAAAAAAATCGACTGTTTCACAATGACGTATTATAATATATTTGCTGTTCGCATATAGTTGTCGCCAAATAACTTGGCAAGAGTCGTTCAATGCGCAGAAGTCGAATTTTAGGTGTCAGCGGTTATCAGCGGGACGCGGGGTATGACGTAGCGCCGTTCCGAGCGCGCGATTGGTGCGTCAGTAGTTCTCGTTCAATTTGCTCCCGAATACACTTGCGCACACGAAAGTTGTACCCTTTGTTTTTGTTACGAGTTGTTGTTTTAAATTTAGTTTTTGTTACGTTGATTATAATGCCAGGACCAAATACTGTTTTACGCAGACTATTAAAACGTCAGAAAGAACAGTTAGGCACTATAGTTAAGGGAGGTTGAAATTCCGAATTCGTCACTGTCTTTAGGACACCGGGAAAAGAAAAGAATAAAGGGGGTAGCAGTTTTATTAACTAATTGTGACGTCGAGAACATCTTATTTTTAATGTTCTTTTTTAATATATTTTTTTTACTTTTAAATGTATTTATGTATTATATCTATTTTATTAATAATACCGAATTAACGAATGAATTTCTCTTCTTTCTTTAAAATTCTTCTGAACAGACATGATTAAAAATAAATGATGGCAATAACCATAGAATAATGGCAAGCAGTAAAAGAGACCACTTTTTTCTTCCACTAAGTGCACGATGCGCGAACTTACTCCCACTACGCCAAAACCTTGCCAACTTAGGTGACAAGGACTATACCTACATACTTACGATTCTGATATTATTTATACCAATATTAAAAAGCGGAAAGTTTGTTTGTTTGAACGCGCTAATCTTCGAAAGAACTGGAAGGATTTCAAAAAATATTTCTGATTATAATGGGCAGTTTCATGGGGAAGGCTAGATCGGATATCAAGCATCACGCTAATGCTCTCGGTTTTCCTAAAATAAGGGCATTAGTGAAGTACCTAAGTCGGAAGTAAATTACTATAATCTCGTCCGCTGGCGAAATGCTGAGATCAGCTGAGATATACCAAAAGTTCATGCACTACAAAAATGTAGGGATTTTGCAGATCTAAAAAAGTCCGCGGTACTACCTACATATCTAACCTTTGTAAATAAAAACAATAAGGCAAATTATGTTATGTGTATGATACTTACGTTCGAAAGTAGTTTTATCAAGACATTTTTATGAAGATAAGCTTTGTCTTTTACAGTACATAATTTGGACGCACAGTTTAGGAGAAATGTAAAATTAAAATTATTCAACAACTTTATTTGCTGAAGCAGCGCTCGGCGCGCGGACGTACCTACCTATACTCCCCGATACATACCGCACTGATAGTATAGGTACCTAACCTTAGTTTCATTTCAATTTCTTTGCTAAGATACTTCCTATCATGTAGGTATGTAAAATCGTTTCACCTTTTTTTACTTCAGGTGTGTGATTTTTATACCTATACTTAACTAGACGTATTTTTCGTCTATATTTTTACGATTCTTAAGTTTGTGTAGGTAGGTACCTATAATAGGAAATCAATTCATATTTAGTACAGGAATATATAGTATCTAAGTCGTTACTTTTATTAAAATATCTTCGAAGCAATGTCATAGTCATGTGCTATAGTTTTGATTTGACGGAACCAGCGCGAGCGACTAGACTTTATAGGTAGGTACCTCGAATCCACACAGTACCTACAGAATTACCTTTTAGTTAGAAAAGGAGACAAATTCCTGTAGCTAAAGGTATTTTTTGCAGTCACAATAAATAAAGCGTCGGGGTAGCGGGCCTAGCGGGAATGTTCTAAAGAGATACCGAGGCCCGGGAACGCAAGGGCAGCTGAAGGAACAGGCAGGTGGATTTTTAGTCAGTAGAAGTCTGACACTCTTTTCCGATCCACCCAGAGCGGGACCCGATAAAAACATTTCACATCAGACATTTTAATGTCCCCTCTAACTTTTAAACAATCTTACTTCTTATTACCAAAATACTCAATCTATACTCACTTAGCAATATGATAAACAACTATCTTTACTTCGCGATTCTCTAACTAGTGCGAATGAGATAGGTATAGATACCTACTTAAATTTTTACTGTCGCTTTTTCGACTCCCCACGAGACCCCCCTTCCTCTCCCCGCACCCCTCTCAGGGCTACCTCACCCCCCCCCGCGACCTAACTTCGTTCCCGTGGTCGCAAGATAGCCGAGTTTGGGTTCATTTTAAAGGACATCAAAAGTTCTACCACTTGGCCCCAACTGAATTCCAAAATTCGGCAATTTATGTGTCTGTCTCTTTTTACTGTCGCTTTTTCGTTTCATAAACTTTCAAATCACAACGACGCTAAAGAAGTTTTCACTTCAAAAATATGTCATTTATAGTACCTAAATATTTTGTTGATAAATATTTCTTCAAAATAAATTTATGTAATAATAACGGATGGAACAGTCAGTAAGAGTATGCCACGCCCTTCCGCTCTACCCCGATCCGGGGCTGCGGTATCTCGTTAGAACATTCTAGAAACCCAAAACCCGCAGGATGTTAAATATACCTACTATTACATATCATATTCGACATACAAATTTTCATTGACCATACATAGCCATTAAAAATATAGTAATGGGTGGGAAAATCATCGAATAACTTCTCCCGCTCTGGGATAAGCGGAAGGGAGTGTCAGACTTCTACTGACTAAAAACCCACCCTGTCCCTTCAGCTGCCCGTAAGTTCCGGGGCCACGGTATCTTGTTAGTACATTTCCGCAACCCCGGCGGGCTAGTTTTTTTTTTACGAAGAATATACAAAGCGAAGTTCCTTATCTATTTCTTATTTATAGACATCAGAATGAGATAGAAAAGTATACTACCTATCTTACTTAGTAGGTACATAATATTTCAAATGCAAATATCAAGAATATACCTACCTACCTAACGTACGTAATAACTATCGTTATTTTGCAGTTATTAGTTTACAATGTTAATAATATTAATTATTAGCCAAGGTATGGAACTCTCTGCCGACTTCTGTGTTCCCTGCCACATACCTATGATCCGTCAGTCTTTAAAGCAAGAGTGAATAGGCATTTTCTGGGCTCGCTTGTCCGATCGTAGACCTCATTTTACACTTATGTGTATGATCGAGGTCAAGGGCACATTCGTATTAAAAAAAAATATAACAAGCAAGACTATGGGTAGGTATAAGTACTTAGGAATTTATATCCAAAAAATAAAATACCTACAACTTATCCATTATTAATTTGTAGTGCTGAAGTCAATAAACTATATTATATAATCAATGTATAATAATAAACTCACGAAATATTGAATTTACCTCAAGTTCAACTGCAAGTCAAAAACTAAATCATTCAAAGTAATCGCGAAGTCAAATAATCAATAAAGTATCAAAATCCAAAGCTCAATGTCAGGGGTTAAAGTGATAACGATACTAAGGTGCAAATGATAATAACACAGTCATCCCTAGTATACATACATTCACAACACGCACGACCTAAAATTACGTAATTGTAGCAGATAAGCAGACTGACCGGTGAAATTGCGCGAAATGCACACAGGCACTGGTTCCCGGCTTGTGTAACTGTGTGCGTGCACCCGCCCCGCCCGCGCGCCCGGGGGGTAAACATTCAAGTGAAATGCAGAATGATTCTTGTAAGAAACGGGCGCCTCAAAATTGACGAGTAGCCTTTTAGGAGAAATGGTTTTACCAAAAAGCAACTAGATGTTTTAATTCTAAATAAAGTTATTTAAACTCTTCAATAACTAAACTATGTCAGTAAAAATTTTGTTTCAGAGATTTTATATTTTACTTTTATACTTTTAAGGCCCCAAGTTACGTTAAAATTCGTGTTAAAATACGGAACTTTGGAGGCTCAGAACTTTCAAATTCCTTATTATTTTACTATTTTTGTTCATCACGGGCATAGATAATGACAAGACAAATCGATATTATACTCAACTTTGAAAGTACGATATCAAATAATGGAGTAATCCTACAAGTATATTTGTATGGAGAAAATGTCGACTAGCGTGGCCTTAAGTAATGGTTTCGGTTACGTACATAATGTACGAGCATGCGTCGGGGATATGCCGATACATTTTACGCACACTGGATAATTAATAATGTCTCCGCCTACATCATCATTTACGTATCCTGGCTCATTTTACGAACTCCGTTTACTTACTGACTGTGTTCGGTGCGTGTAATCTTTATGACGTCAGCCGCATCATGAAATTACTGTGGCGCACTCTTACCATTTACGTATGCGGTTTAATGATTCCGCACAGAGCAGCATACGTAATTGACTTAACCCGTAACATAAAATATGTATGCGCTATACGTATGACGTTATACAGCCGCCTTATTTCAGTATCCAGGCTCTTTAAAACAGTAACTGCTTACCAAATCATTGTACTGAATCCGACTCATTAAGTAATGGTTCCGGTTACCTACGTACATAATGTACGAGCAGAGTAAAGCCCGATTTACACTTCAACAAGTACAGTAGCGAGTTAACTTGCGTCATCGGCGAGTTAAGTTGTTATTGTAGTTTGAACGGCAAAAGCGAGTTAAGTAGTAGTACATTAACAACTTAACCGCCAATGACGCAAGTTAACTCGCTACTGTACTTGTTGAAGTGTAAATCGGGCTTAAGGGATATGCCGATACATTTTACGCACACGGGATAATTAATAATGTTTCCGCCTACATCATCAGTTATTACGTATCCTGGTTCATGTTACGAACTCCGTTTACTTACTGACTGTGTTCGGTGCGTATAATCTTTATGACGTCAGCCGCATCATGAAATTACTGTGGCAAAATCTGTGAAGTATGGAGTGTCATAGAAGTGCGCGCACTGCGGTGGAATAAACGCGTGCAGTAGAGTCACCGGTGGCCCCGGTCATTCTACCGGTGCGGTAGAACTACCGCAATTGCGGCCACCGCAAGGCGCGCACGGAGCATCGCGAAACTCACGAAACGTTACCAAATATGGTAGTGTTGCATCAGCCGGTGACGCCCCCCCCGCCAACCGGCGCGGGCGGTCCCACCCCGGCTGGCTCGCGCCTCGCGGCATTGTGTCATTGTGTGTGCCTGTGCAGCGGTCGCCGGTACGTAGCGGCAGTTTGATCCTGCAGTCTTCTGAGAAAATTTGAGTGATTTTGTGCTAAAACGCGTCGGAGCGTAGCCATCATGGAATTTATGGAAGAGATATTAAACGCCGATTTAGATGAAATAATACCATTCCTTGAAGGTAGGTAAGCCAGTTGCTTGGTTTTATTTAGTCAAGATTTTTTTTCTCTGGTGTGGCATGTTTTCAAACTTGTTTGATAGCTTTTTCACCCACAAACAACAGACAGACGTATTTTTGACAAGTAGGTAGGTACTTGTATTGTTTTAGTAGGTTTTGTTTTTATTTATTATTGATAATTTTACTAATTTACTAAATTTTCAATTGTGAACCGATTCTGTTGAAATTAACCAAACATTTATGACAACTCGGATCGATACCGATAACCGATTCTGTTGAAATTAACCAAACTACGTTAATTTTTTATTTTTTGCTTTTTGTTACTTTTTCGTCGGTTAAATTTTTTGTTAAAAAGGTTTTTTTTTTTGTTGAAAACCAGGAGACCGCCCCGAACCTGACCCTCCGACTGAACATGTAGGCAATTATAAGTAGTAATTACCTACTTACATAACAAGTTTTGTACATGTTTGTATTTGTATTTTTCAGACAATCATATAACAACGCTTGAAACTGCCATTCTGTTAAACGATGAAGATTTGAAAGAACTGATTCCAAAGATTGGCCCCAGAATAAAATTTAAAAATTGGCTACCTACTACAACATCAAAAAGCGACCGGTGTCAATGTACGTACCTACTTGTTTACTTGTATTTTAGCTGATAAAAATGTTTTCTTTGTATTTTTCTCTTGGACCGATGCCGCATACTTTTGTAATGCATTGTAATAAAGCTTTTAAAATTATTTTTCTAGAACCTTGAAATTAAGAATGCTGAGCTACTAAACGACTCGACTCAAAACGCTGTACGGGAGACTGATGTCAGTGATAATGCAAAAATCTCTACAGATTGTACTATTGCAGATAATAACACTGTGAGTTACTCATAATCATAATATTACTCAGCTTGATAACAAAACGTATTTCGTCGGCCTAATTCGTTAACCTGCTAAGTCCATTTTTGCATAGTTTACAGTAATTGTAATACAATACTGACAGGCGGCCCTACCCTTTTTTGGTACTCACTTAATTTTTCATTTTGTAGATTAATTTGGTAATGTTTGTGATATGGACCAAAAGCATTGTTTACACAAGGCCATCGCTGGCTGCCAGTCTCACTGGCTTGAAAAATAGACGGCCGCTCTATTCTCACCAGCGTTGTGGCTTGGCTTGAAAAACCGGCCAAGTGCGAGTCGGACTCGTGCATGAAGGGTTCCGCACCATCGTAGTAGGCAATCCCCTTTATTTTTTTTAAATTTTTTGGTTGTTGTTATGGCTTTCTTATAGGTTTTCCTGTAATCTATTAGGCAAAGAACTATTTATTGTATTTTCTTGAAAAGTTTAGGCCTTGTACAGTACGATCAATTTCAACTCGATAGGTCCAGTATTTTCAGAGTAAATGTCTGTGACAGACGGACAGACAGACTGACACTCGAGTGATCCTATAAGGGGTTCCATTTTTCCTTTTGAGATACGGAACCCGTTCCTGTGTATGTTTGTAATAATTCTAAGATTACGTTTTTTTTTGTTTCAGGTATTGAAACTATTAAATGTAATGTTACGGAAATCCTAGGTTGCTCTTACGCAAGGCGGATAACCGCCTCCGGCTCGTGCAACAAATACCTGAGATCTGAGACATTGTTTATACTACCATGTAATTCTAGAATAGTATGATTAATTAATAATAAATTGTTTATTGAGCCACACACGTAACAGTATACTTGCACAAGTATACTTGTACCGTGTATGGCCGGCATTAGATTTACATAACAAATGTGATTGAAACAGCCCCAGTAAGTAGTTAATAACACTTGTGTTGGGGTTGTCTCGCTCCTCCCCTGAATTGCTAAACAGCATTGAGACTGACAATTAATTATGTGACTGACAATAATTAAGCTTGTGTTTTTTTTTTTGTATGTCTCAATTTTACGATTGAAAATAAATAATATGAATCTTTTATGTCTATTTACTTAAAATTGCCCTTTACACTATTTCTTTCCTTGGCCCGTCCCGCTCAAGAACGTACTGTGGCGGACACAGTAAAGCACGGTGAGCCGTACGTGTACCACGGCGGATGTGACTTTCGAGTGTTTAATATTCAAAATAAGTATCTGAACACATTTGTATGTACCATGCGCCAGCATAAGGAAAGATACTCGCACCTGTATTTTCCTTATGCTGGTGCATGGTACATACAAATGTGTTCAGATACATATTTTGAATATTAAACACTCGAAAGTCACATCCGCCGTGGTACACGTACGGCTCACCGTGCTTTACTGTGCCCGCCACAGTACCGTACGTATGTCGCCGTGGTACATACGTACAGCTCACCGTGTTTTACTGTGTCCGCCACAGTATTGTACGTATGCCGCCGTGGTACACACATATGGCTCACCATTATTTACTGTGCCCACTACAGTGTCGTACGTATGCCGCCGTGGTACACACGTACGGCTCACCGTGCTTTACTGTGTCCGCCACAGTACCGTACGTATGCCGCCATGGTACACACGTACAGCTCACCGTGTTTTACTGTGTCCGCCACAGTATTGTACGTATGCCGCCGTGGTACACACATATGGCTCACCATTATTTACTGTGCCCACTACAGTGTCGTACGTATGCCGCCGTGGTATACACATACGGCTCACCGTGCTTTACTGTGTCCGCCACAGTACCGTACGTATGCCGCCGTGGTACACACGTACAGCTCACCGTGTTTTACTGTGTCCGCCACAGTATTGTACGTATGCCGCCGTGGTACACACATATGGCTCACCATTATTTACTGTGCCCACTACAGTGTCGTACGTATGCCGCCGTGGTATACACGTACGGCTCACCGTGCTTTACTGTGTCCGCCACAGTACCGTACGTATGCCGCCGTGGTACACACGTACAGCTCACCGTGTTTTACTGTGTCCGCCACAGTATTGTACGTATGCCGCCGTGGTACACACATATGGCTCACCATTATTTACTGTGCCCACTACAGTGTCGTACGTATGCCGCCGTGGTACACACGTACGGCTCACCGTGTTTTACTGTGTCCGCCACAGTATAGTGCGTATGCCACCACGGTGCACACATATGGCTCATCATTATTTACTATGCCCGCTACAGTATCGTACGTTTCAGGAGTTCAGTGCGACTTGCGCACTACGTATTACGTAGCCGGATGTCGGGCTACGTACGTACGTACAAAAATCGACCACGAGTAAATTACGTAACCCGCTCCATGATGAGCGTCAGTATGCCGACTACGTATGACTGACTACTTACGCGTAATGGACCGGGTTACACACGTCATGGTGGTCGATTTTTGTCCTTATTTTACGTAGTGCGGCAGAGGAAATTTTTCTCAGTGCAACTCCATCCTGAAGACCATAGCGGAGAGGTACGATTCTCCTTTGTTAGGTGATGTTGTTCAAAGATGCATTTTGAACAACAGCCTTGTTGTAAAATAGAAAATACATAAGTTTAGGTACTAACATAGGTATAAGTTATCTTTTGTTTTTTTTTACTAACCCATATGGATGTTGCTTATCCGAATTAAAGATTATTTTATTTTTTATTTTTTTAATTTACGTAAGTGTTCGAAGTGTTAAAAATGTAAAATTTGGCTTTGGCAAGTACTATATTATACCCAACATATATGGAAAAGGCTAATCAGGTGATGATTATAATTTTATTAAGAATATATTATAATCTATGAAAAAGATTTCATAAGAATTTATCTAGATTGATTTGTTTCTCATACTAGTAATGAAGTATAGAAAAACTATTTAGCAAAAAATAGAACCGACTTCCATATAAAAACACTACAAAGGCAAAAATAACTTTAATTTCGGAAGGCGGTGTCAAAATCGAAAATATATACAAAACTAAAGACACCGCCTTCCGAAATTAAAGTTATTTTTGCCTTTGTAGTGTTTTTATATGGAAGTCGGTTCCATTTTTTGCTAAAAAGTTTTTTTTCACGCTTTTTAGTGGGTCGGTTTGTAATTTATCTAGTTACAAAAGCCAAAATGTCAACTACTTATCACCTTTTACAAAATATTGCTTTTCCCGGTGCAGAGCCGTTAATTTTTGAGGAGTTCTCCTGGTACATCACCATCAGCTCTACTTCACCATATGCATTGTGACGGGCATAAAGTGCTTAACATCCATATTCAAGTAATCTAATCGCAATCAACGAAATACTTATTATTGAGTAGTTTCGGTGGCCATCTGGGGTCTTCATCATCAGTCCCACTTCCTCAAATGGTGCTTTTCGAGAGCAACTGCACAAGGTACTATAAGAAATACCATAATTGCTATAGGTGTGCCTATAATATTTGAAGAGTTCCCTCGATTTCTCCATGATCCCATCATCAGATCCAAACGTGACGACAATGGGACTAACTAGAAAGTATACCCTTTCAAACAAAAAAAGAATTTTCCAAATCGGTCCAGCCATCTTCGAGTTATGAGGTAACATACATGTTCAAGACGAATTCTAAACCTCCTTTTTTTGAAGTCGGTTAAAAATATACAGTGGTAAGACAGACACTGGCTATTATGCTACCCAGTTACTGGTTTGTGGAGGTCAGATAGTGTCTTGTAATAAATTTAAGCACACTATATTGATAAGTGCCATACAAAGAATAGTGCACAAATGGTACAAATGCAGATTAATGCCTAAGGCATTCTCTATCAGTCAACCATGGGTGAAGAGATAACATGGCAGGTGAATAAAAAAATAAACTTAGTAGATAATGTAAACAAGTAACAACAAGTATATATATAACTAAAATAAACTTGGAACTCTGCACCGCCTTCTGTGTTCCCTGCCACTTATGACCTTTCAACCTTTAAAGCAAGAGTAAATAGGCATCTTCTGGGCTTGCTCGTTCCATCTTAGACCTCATCTATCGCTTACCATCAGGCAAAATTAAGTTCAACGGTCAAAGGTAAAGTGGGCTAATCCCGAATAAAAAAAAACATTATATATATTCATAGAAAGGGGTTAATAAAAACTCTGCTTCCACTATTTGTTTAGGAAATAATTCCACAACTTCCGTTTAAATACATATTGACTGGTGGCTGTCTTGATACCAAGAGGCAGTGCATTCCACATAATAGCCTGTATAAAATAAATAAAAGGAAGAATGAGAAGGGCAGAGTGAAAATTACTTATTTCATAATATTTTGAAATATTTGATCTTTCATAGCATTGTGAAATTAAGTTCAGACTTGTTATCTATGAAGAAGTTGGCAGAGGTGTAGAGTAACTATATCTTTTTTGTTTCTGAGTGGGAGAGTCATCTAATGATTGTTCCCGCTGTTGGTGGAGTGCTTTTTCAGTTGCTCTTGCATTCTAGGGCTGCTGTATCTCGTTAGAATATACCTGCAACCCATGTAAATGACCAAATATGACAGAACCATAAAATTGAGTTTATTTTTCCCATGATATTAATAAATGAAATGAAATTAAATGAAATATTTATTTTGTAAATTGGTTATAAATAACACTTTTACACATCATGTTTTTTTGCGTGTTAAGTTTAGCTAGATGAGGCCGGTATTTCCTAACTGACTACTCTAAGAAGAAACACCGAAACAAACTCAGAGGTCATAGTCTCTTTTAAAGTCCAGACAATTTGTATTTGTATATGAGAAGCATGTAGGTTCATGTCTGTGGTATTTTTTTGAGGAAATAACCACGCAAATTTGAGCAGACCTATCCAGACAGTGCAAGCATTTGTCAGTTATCATGTAGCTCAACTTAATACTTAATAGGTAGGACAAATGCTTGCACTGTTTGGACAGGCCTGCTCAAATCTGTGTGATTACGTCCTTTAAAAAGCATCACAGACATAAACCTACATGGCTCTCATACGATTTAATCACTACAGATTGTATGGACTGCAAGAGAGACATTGATGTCTTGAGTTTCCTGTGTTTCTTCTCAGAGTAGTCAGTTAGAAACACCGGCCTCATCTAGTTTTAATATACGAAAATAAAAAAAATATGTGTGAAAGTATTAGTTACAACCTATTAACAAAATTGTCATTATTTCAATACATTCTCAAGATTCAGAATTACTTAAGATATCTGTCAGCACATCAAAACTATAAGTCACTAGAAAAGTTTTAAGATTTGGAAACTAAGCTTTAGATCGCTTTTCACCACCGCTCTACCAGATTACTGCACGGTACCATCCAGACTTGGTTGAAGTACTGTCCTATTGTACTGAGTGCTTCTCCTCTATATTTATTGTACCAAGGCACGGAACTCTCTACCGCGTTCTATCATAAATGACCCATCAACCTTTGAAGCAAGAGTTAAAAGGTATCTACTGGGCTCGCTTGTTTCATTGTAGACCTCATCTATTATCATTAGGCATAACAAGTAGTCAATTACTCACAGACAACACTACAGTGTGGATACACCTTTATACAAAAGTATGTAGAAACCTTTACACATGGTGACGCTAACTTGCCTGGTTATACTACTCGAATTGACTGGTCTTGTTATAAAACGTGTAACGACATCTATCTCGCAACATACAAACTAAAAGATAGAAATCCTGTATCGTGCAAGCAAAGTTAACCGCTCAACTAGCCTACACACAAATCACCCGATCACAAATATCGGGCAGTTGCCCACCAGACAAAACACCTGTCTAGTTGAAGGATCCTCCCTTTTCAATGGGAATGCGGGACTTTACACCCTGCCGCATATCCCCAAACTGGTGACCCAGGGCATGAACACAAGCGCATATCCCCCGGGCACGCCGCAATTGCGGCGGTAAGACCCCTCTTTGAGGAGTGGCTAGATCGGCGTCACGGCGTCCTGACCTACCGCATGACGCAGGTCCTCACCGGACACGGAAGTTTCGGGAGGTACCTGTGTCTGATGGGAAAGGAGGAAACGTCTGGGTGTCACCACTGCGAGGGTCGCCCTGAGGACACCGTAGAGCACACGGTGCAAGACTGCCCCGCCTGGGCAGAGCACCGACGTGTCCTCACGGCGGCGATAGGCGGAGACCTCTCGCGCCCGGCATTGGTCGAGGCCATGCTGCGGGGCGAGAGGGAGTGGGAAGCGGTCGCCTCCTTCTGCGAAGCAGTCATGCTTCCGAAGGAGGAGGCGGGCCGCGAGAGGGAGAGGATGGCGTCCTCCCTCCAGCCCAGCCGCAGTGGTAGACGCCCACGGCGTCGGACGTCGGCCGACGATCTCCGGCCACCGTAGGCGCGGGCATGCGGACAGTGAGTAAAGGGCAACTCGCTGTCCGACCATGGACCATGCCCGGGTCGACGGCGCGTCGTGTTCCACGCGCGCCTCAAAGAGCGTCAGCAACATGACGAGGCCCCCTCTGCAGAGGGCCGAAGCCTGCCGGGGTCGTGGGACTCATCCCGTTACCGTGGCCCCGGTATGTAAAGGGTTATTGAAGGAACACCGTGGATTTTAGTCAGTAAAAGTCTGACAGTCCCTCCCACCCTGCCCGGAGTGGGAGGACTTATTTGATAATTTTACCACGTTAAAAAAAAAAAAAAAAAAAAGCGCATATCCCCAAAAACCGAATTAATATTGTTATATCTCAAATATCAATAATAACTTGTTGTGATTCTTATAACCAGCTTTTATTTAAGATCTGCCTTAACCTTTTACCTACGGGACTTCAAAAGCGATGTCATCACCCAATACGGGTACTTTTTGGCGCGCAACTGCGCAGTCATTTATGTTTTTATTTGTCTACATTTTTTGAAGCACAATACCTAGGTACTTCAAATTTCACACACTGATTTATTATTTCACTTACCTTTGAGAAATGTTATAGATTTTATAGTTTATTCACAAAATTTTACCTAATTGCCAAAAAATTAAGCATCAGAATCAATCACTGTATTCGGCGAAACATCACTTGTTTTTTATAAGAATTTTATTTTATTTACATTCAATATGAGGTTAATAGTATTTTTAACACATTACTTAACAAAAACACTGAACTTAATCATAATTATTCAAAATAAACTAGTTTTCCGATAACCAAAGGTGGCCAGAATAAAAACCTAGTTTTTTGTTTATGATTTATTTTTATTGCCATCTATGTAAATGTATGGGAACTTTTTCAACAGAATCATAATTTCATCGACTCCACATAGTGATCTTTATCTCAAGGAAATACGGTCTAGTTTTGTCAATATAAAGGTTTAAAACAGACCCTTTCGCAAATCATCTATAGTTGCCTTTGCCGTATTCAGAAATGACATCGCTAAATCAACAATAGTTGCCACCCGTAGGTAAAAGGTTAACCCACAACAATACACAACTATGTTGGGGTCGGCTCAGTCTAACCGGTTGCAGCTGTGTACTAGTGTCTTACATGGAGCGACTGTCTATCTGACCTCCACAACCCAGTAACTGGGTAACACGATACCCCTTGGGTAGACCAGTGTTAGATTTACCGGCTTCAGACTATTTGTAACGGCTGTCAAAGGTGCTGGCCGAGACCAAAAGGGAACAACGGCTTTGGAAAATTTTCTGCTTACTCACTCGAACGCAAACGTTCGAGTTTGACAGCTGCCACCGCTTAGTACGTCCCGGATGTTTCAATGGATATAGAAAAGATCTATTTATTGAATTACTTTTTCATAACTTTTAAATCAATCTGCCATGGATTTTGTTTTCAATTTTCATTAATTGAAGTCTTCGATCAATAATTTTTTTTTTCTCTTTTTGGCAACTGAGCCGGTGTCGACTATTCTGCCAATGTCATGTTATGACGTCAGCGAGGGTAGGCCGTCGAACTTTGTACTTTGTGGTAGCTGTTAGTTCAGCTGCAAGGACGAACACATGAGTTTACTATAAGCGGATCAGTCGGAGGTAGATTGACAGTTATAGATTTAAAATATTATTTTGTTTAGGCTACAAGCAAATTGCTGACTGTAACATTATTAGCATGCAACTTTGAAAAGTCATCATGCAAAGTGAGAATCTTACTTACAAACAAGAAGAATGCTTAGCTCATGAAAAAAAAAACCTGTTTGTCAACAAACTTTTTATTTGAATCTTAACTACTTATTAAATAAAACATAGTTTAGACAGGAACTTTAAGCTTAATGAACTATCGAACAGGGTTTCTGAGTATCTGACATTAGAAATAGGGCCAATAAGAGGACATTGCAGATAAAATATGCACTTCCTCATTAGTTCCAAAGTAATCAAAAGTAGTTGAAGAATTCAAGAATATCAATTTCATATAGTTGAAACTGCATGGTCATGAATTCTATTTTTAAATTGTAATTTTACAGCCACATGTGAAAGCATACGGCATAATGTGCTAATTATTTTTAATTTCGCAATATTATCAAAACAAAGTACTTACCTCGTCAGAGTTGGTATTGGGTCGAAGTTGGGCGTCGTATGCTGTTCCTCCCATTGTCGCAGCAGTTCAGTTACCTCCTGGGCAGGCGCTGAATCCATTTAAACTCACAAATGTTTGTAATTTCTAACCTCACTGTAATCAACTTTGTCACCAATGTACCGTAACGACACGACTCAACTATTGAATGACAATTTCTATTTACATACAGAAACTATAGATTATTGTACATTTTAATATAAAAAATATTATATTACATCTAAATTCGTTAAAATGCAACGTTTTGTCTTTAAACCGCGCACTCCTAGAACAAAATTTTATGCTAGGGATACCATAACAAAGAAAAATTTTCTACTTTTTAGTTTTAGCATATGAAATAAATGTCACATGGATAGATTTTACTCTTCGTATACAATAATTACAAGATTATATTTATGTAGACTTAAACTAATAACGTGAAACTGGGGTTAAATTTATTTAACTTTATGAAAGCTTAATTAATTTCTTACATTGAGAGTTGTTTTATAAGATTATGCCAGTACTCAGTGCCAGTTAAGATTACTTGATACCCTAAGCAATCCGATCGATGTTTAAAAAAACATATCTACAACGAGCTAGATCATCACGTATCTGACAATATGCACACGGGCGAAAAATTATTTCTAAGTTAAACATTCCTCATTTCTTAGCATTTCTGACTATACTATATAACACTGGGTTTTGTCCGCTACTTGATTTCCGTGGGAAGATTTCCTTTGTTCCCGTTGAGTTACACCATTTTGTGTTACATTGTTACGCATTGGGAAAAAAAATACCGATTATTAACACTGTGACTCAATGCCACGTTTTTTATCCCATCAATTTACACTGCAACCTAATAATACGTAATAGCGTTACATATCGGGAACAAAATGTCCCCAAAAAACCATTGAAATACAAAAACAATTTTTTAAATTACAATTTCTATCTAGATTATTTTAGAACAATGCTACTTAAACCACCTCCAAAACTTAACAATATGAAAATATTTCTGTTGCACTAGACCAGTATTTTAAAAATAGCACAATCAATTTTAATCCTAATCGAAATGTCAGTTCCAAAATAATTCAGTCCTATCCGCTAATCACCATAATCAAATTTGAATCGTAGATTAATATTTTTCAATGCCTCAATATGTAGTCTAGTATATTGTTGTAGTTCCACCGTTGTTTCTAAGTGCATGTATATACCATACTTGACGATTAAATGTTTATTATTATTATATACTTTATTATACACCTTACAATATTTATTTAATTGATTTAAGAGATGCTCATTTTTGTGGGATAATCATTGTATTAAGTCAAGATGTATTCCAACAATGCTTTTACCCAAGAAAGTGTTACTTAAAGGAAACACAGCGTTCTGTTGAGTTACAGTGTTACTAATCTGTAATTTTTTTCCCATTTGGTAACAGTGTAACACAAAATGGTGCAACCCAAAGGGAACAAAAAGAGGATTTTCCCACGTAAATCCCGATCCCGTGGGAATTCTGGGATAAAAATTAGCCTATGTGATATACTAGGATGTCAAATATCTACTTACTTAATTTAATTGAGATCCGTTTTTGCCAAAAAGAGCAACAATGATACATACATCCTCACAAACTTTCGCATTTACACATTACACATTGAAACTAGTTGGTATTTTTATTGATGATAAGGCGGTAGATTTTTTTTTTTCTCTTCTTTGGCAACGGGGCGTGCAAGTGAAAGCTAATTGCAGATGGCGCCACCACCGTAAGAACCTTTGTCCATGAAGGTATAGAGCTTCATGCCTTTGTCACTGTCAGTGTTAGTTAGATTGTGAGATATTATATAGTTATCTGTATCATCTATGGTTATCTGTGGTAATATTTTTTATTTTCATTTCATTGATTTCAATTGATTTCTGTACAATTTTCCGATTAAAGAACATAATACATGTTCTTTAATCGAAAAATTCTCAATAACTGTCTCTAATTTAGGAATTCATTACTGTTCCATAGAGAAACTGCTTTGATATTGGTAAGTGTGCTACTAGCGCCACTTTGACAGTTGCACGCCCCACTGAGCCGTTATCGACTATTCTGCCATAGATTGTACTTTAAGGTGAACGCAGACCTAGCCGCACCGCAGTCTCTACAGTCCCCGCAGTCATCGCTTTTTGTTAATGGCCTCGCACATCTATCCGCGCCGCAGTCGCTGCAGTCGTTCCCGTCAGAGTTGCCAGATTTTTGAAAGCATTATCTATCCGAAGATTTAAAAAATCTGTATAAAATCTGTATTTGGTATTGGTATTTTGCTCTTTTGTGTAATTTTATCTGTAGGTGCTATAATAGGGAATAAGCAAGTAATTATTTATACGAGAATAAGTAATTATATTATAAACCGTTGACAGAGATTCTCTGTCTACTTTATAACTCTGGCAACACTGCGCGCCGTGGATGCGAATGACGTCATCCGCGCTGCGTGCGGGTGACGTCATCAGCAGCGGCTAGGGGAGTTCGGTTGTTTCAGGGACTGCGGCGACTGCGGCGCGGGTAGGTGTGCGAGGTTGCATAGAACTTCATATAAAGAATTCGAATGCAAAGACTGCGGCGCGTGCGGTGCGGCTAGGTCTGCGTTCACCATTACTTGACAAGTTTTGTGTAAGCAATTTTGTTTTGGTGCTGTGTCTGGTGCATCCCAAGACCGAAGCACCAAAGGACTGATTTCCATTACAAGTTATTGTGGCTATCTAGGAGACTCAAATAATTTCAGTATTTTAATGCAGTATGTCTGTAACACATTTAAAGCGATTCCAAAGTAAAAAAAAACTACTGTAAGTATTCGAGTTATTACCATAATTTCTTAGTGCCCGGTCAAATTGGAATAAGTATAATTCTGTTATAATCATACTATAAGTATAGGAGGCATATAAAATCCTAAAACTGAGATCTAGGTTTTATAATGAAGGGCAAGCAGGCTTGCAAAGGGGTTTTATCTGCCTTTTTGTTGAAAATTAAAGTTCTCATGGAGCGTCACTCTGAGGCGGGGTGAAGACGTCTATCAGACTTAATTAGTCTTATATTGTAGTAGTTGAAATTATAGTCAACAGAAAAGACTTAAAACTAAGAGTTTATACGCTAAGTTGAACGCCAGAGTTTAAAGCGAAGGGGGTCTTGTAGGCGAAAATTGGTAGATTATGACAAGGTCAATGAAGTAGTGACTACTGGGTGAAATAACTTGTATTAAGACAATAAGCCCGCGCCACATGTTGCATCACACAGGGGATAAACCCTGCGGGATGTTTACTTAACTCATAATTATCGCATGTGTTAGATACATAAAAAGAAAGAAAGAATGTTGTTACTTATAGAAATATTCATTTATAATTCTTTCACATAATCATCAATTAATCGGTATTACCACAATTGTTAGGTATTTAACATAAGTTATTATAGAAATAAGTAGCAGTTCGTACAGCAATATCAAATTATTCTTAATTTACGTTAGAAGCTAGTGCACGGTTCGAAAATGGTCGTTTCCTATGGAGAAGAAACGGTTACTCTTTTCAAATAACATTCATGTTCACATAATTATTAATTCATAGTTATTACCACAATGTGGGTAAAAATGAAAAACTCCCGAGGAGTGAAAGAAAATGACTGATCATGTCATCCATGTTGAAAATAAATATAAAGAAAGGGACAGAATTACAGAAAATAATTCAGAAAGTTTTATAATTAACGTAGGAAATAATGATTCCAGTGACTCTAATGAAACTTTCCACATGGAAGTCTTACATTCAGATTTTAATTATAATGAATAAATCAGAATTATTTTAGAATACTGTTGTTTTTTTTTTTAATTCGAATTAAGACAATATCTAAACTATTACCTACTTAAAATACCTCTTGTATTTTTATTCCAATGAAATAAAATAGATAATTCTAAAGTATCAAATATGGTTATTCCAGGTATTTCATAGTAGTTTTAGGGTTCCTATGCTGATATTTTTTTAAATTTACCGCGCTTTTTCAGTCTCTACTTTCCTTTGCCAGACTCTAATAAAAAACCATAAGCATATCTATGTGGATAATTTTTTTATTATTTTATTCTAATTATCTAATCCATTTAAATTATACTATTTAGTGCTTCAATATTGAAATTCTTTTTTATTTTTCACATTTTTTAATGTACAGCTACGTTCCGGTACGCATTACAAAAAAATTATATCACGTAGTTTCTCAACGTAGGTATAATCCATAGTAGGTGTGCAGGTATGTTCTGTGAAAAATTCGCCAGGTAAGTGTAAGTTGTATCCGTATGTAAGTTCGGCTGCGCTTCTCCGGTGTCAGTGTTTAGATAGGCTCGTAGACCCAGTAGGATTGTTGGGAGCTCGTCTATCCTGGAACTTGCGTTTGTCAGTTTCGCGCGTAATGCGGTTTTGAGGGTTGGAGCGATGCCATCTCTCGATTATGCCGTTGCTCTGTGGGTGATAAGCTGTTGTGCGAGTTTTCTTTATTCCCAATAGCTTCATCAGGTTTTGGAAAAGTTGACTTTCGAATTGGCGGCCTTGGTCGCTTGTTAGTGTAGTCGGACATCCAAATCTTGTGATCCAATGTTGGTAAACAATTTGGGCTATGCGATTAGCTGATATTTCGTCGGTAGGAATTGCTTCGGGCCATTTAGTTAATCGGTCGATCATTGTGACTAAGTACCGATGTCCTTGAGATGTTGTAGGTAGAGGTCCTACGATGTCAACGTGTAAATGTTGAAAACGTTCGGTTGGCGGGAACGATGCGATGTTTGAGAATGTGTGTCGTTGAATCTTGCTTTTCTGACAAGGTATGCACGTACGAGTCCAACAGCTGATGTCTGCGTTCATTGATGGCCAGAAATATTTTTGTGTGATAAGTTTACGAGTCGTGCGCGTACCAGGGTGACTGATATCGTACACGCTGTTAAATACTTGTCTTCTATATCGTTCTGGTATGTACGGTCGTACGTAAGCAGTAGAGGTTTCGCAGAATAACTCGAGGTAGCTGTTGGGTATAACTATTTTCTTGAGACGAATGTTGTCTTGTGATAATAATTGTTTGATGTTGGTATCCTTTTCTTGCGCTCTGGCTATGTCGGTATAATTGATTGTTGGTGGGCATGAGATTGTTTCTATGCGGCTGAGTGTGTCGGCGACGACGTTTTGTTTACCGCTTACGTGTCGAATGTCGGTCGTAAATTCGCTGATAAACAAAAGTTGCCTTGTTGTTGGTTTGTTTCTGAGTTGGAAGGAGTCTTTGACATTACGTATGTCAGCGGTTTGTGATCCGTAAATATTATGAGATTTCGTCCTTCAAATATCTTGCGGAAGTTTTTGACTGCCATGTAGATTGCAAGTAGTTCACAATCGAATGTAGAGTACTTCTTTTGCGCGTCGGTGAATTTCCTCGAAAAATATCCGAGCGGTTGCCATGTTACGTGTATGTATTGTCGAAGTACTGCACCTGCTGATGTGTCGGATGCGTCGCAGAATAAAGCGATTGTTGCGTGGTGAGATGGATGAGCGAGTAAAGCTGCCTTTATTATGCTGGCTTTACACTGCTCGAAAGCTTGTGTTGCTTCATCGGTCCACGTGATTTGCATTTTATCTTTATTCTTGACATTGTGTAGGTATGCGTTCAATGGTGCTTGTTGAGATGCGGCGTTTGGTATATGATCGCGATAGAAATTGATCATACCGAGAAATCTTCTCAGCTCTTCAATGGTAGTCGGCTTGGGATAGTTAGTGATAGCTTCGACTTTATGTTTTGGAGGTTTGATGACTTCTGTTGATACTGTGTAACCAAGGAACTGAACTTCTGATTGACCTAAGTTGCATTTGGCAGGATTGATAGTTATTCCGTTTTGTTCGAGTCTTTTGAGTACGATATGCAGGTGTTCTCGGTGTTGAGTTTCATTTTCCGATGCCAGAAGTAGATCGTCGATGATTGGGAAAACAAAATCTAATCCTCGTAGGACTTCATGGATATATCATTGAAATGTTTGTCCCGCGTTCTTTAAACCAGGGCACATACGTGGGAATTCATATAATCCCATCGGCGTGATGATTGCGGTTTTTTCTATGACTTCTTCTCGGACATTCAGTTGTTGTTAAGCACGGTTGAGATCTATCGTAGAGAAGATGGTTTTACCAGATAGATGATGGGTAAAATCTTTGATGCGTGGCACGGGATATCTATCTGGTACGGTGATAGAGTTGAGTCGGCGATAGTCACCACAAATTCTGATATCGCCATTCTTTTTAGGCACGATATGAAGAGGTGATGCCCATGGACTCTTGCTAGGTCTGAATAATCCTTGTTCTATCATGTTTTCGAATTCCTTCTTTACAATCTCGAAGCGATGCGGTGGAATAGGACGGACGTGGCAGTATACCGGTGGTCCGCGAGTTTCAATACAATGTTGCACATTGATGTTGCAGTTCAATTGCATTGATGTTAATCGCGTTATTTCCGGATATTGAGCTAGTATGTCGTGGTATGACCGCGACATGTCAATACTGCGTACGGTAAGAACATCTGATACACGTACCGGGACATTGACCTTTAAGCTCATGATGTCGTCAATAAGTCAGCGGTTTTTCAAGTCGACGATAAGTTGATGGTACTTGAGAAAATCGGCTCCGAGTATTGGTTTCGAAACATCTGCTATTATGAACTTCCATTTGTACGGGCGTCGTAAGTTAAAGTTGAGTGTTAATGTTTTTTCGCCATAAGTCGCTATTTTTGTGTTGTTTGCAGCGTAAAGTTGAAATGGTAGCGGCGTTGCGACTTGACCCTTTCTTCTCGGTAGCACGGATATGTTTGCTCCAGTGTCGACCAAGAAAGATAATTTCGAGTTTTTGTCGCTGATGTATAGGTGGTGTTAATTTTCTGGAATGCCGGTGTTCGCCTCTACCAACGTTCGGTCTAGTTTTCCGAGTTTTGTTTGTTAAAAGAGCAGGGCGATGTGCAGTGTTTAGCTTGATCCTTGAAACGTCGGTGATAATAGCAGTGTGGTGATGTTTCTCGGATTTGCGATCGTGATGCGCTACGGTGGTGAGATGGGTAGCGGCGGCGATAGTTGTGATCATTGTGATCATATAGCGGTCTAGCTTAGAGCTCGGCTAATTCTAACGAGATTTTTCTTTTTTCACTGATGAGATACTGCGTATCCGACTGCGGTGCTGATGTAGGTGCTGCGAGCGAGTGTACGGCTGCGACTTCGTTTGATGTGGTCTGCTCCAACATTTTGTCGGCGATTAGAGCGAGTTTTTCGAGTGTAGTCTTGGTGCTGAATGATTTACTGACCTCGGGTGTATCTGGTTCGGGTTTGTCCGCTTCAGATGTGTCCGTCTCGGGGTTTTCTCCGCGTCAGATGTTCTGTTCGGGTTTTCTCCGCGTCAGACGTTGCTTCAGGCGTGTTAAGCTTGGGTTTTCTCTGTGTCAGGCGCGTATCACGTCGGGGTCATCACTTTAGTGCTATTCGTAGTACTACTTTAGTGCTATGGTTGAGCACTATTTTTAGAGATTATATTTAAGGTAGCGGAGATTTACTTTAGACAGCACTTTGGAGAATAAGTTAGAGAGAGCAATGATAAGGCGTGAAGTCGCAGTAATGAACGTGGAATGAATGTTCTTTATTAAAATAGAATTTTGTATATATAATTCGTAATGTTAACATAACTTAAACAGTGGTCACTGTGTGAGCGCGCTCTCGTGTCTCGTATGTCTGTTTACATTATATTTAATTTATAGTTTTTATAATTATATTCCTTTGTGCATTGTATGAGCGATTTGCTATCAAAGTGAAGGGTATGCTATTTATGCTACAGAGGCATTCACCACATCCGTCGTAATATTTGGAAAAAAATTGATAATTATAAATACTACCATATAATGATAATATTATACACGTGAGCCTAGCAACATTATACAAGACCTAGGCCACTTGGCCATTTGACATTGAAGCCTGAAGGATATTCCATGAGTATTCATTCTATTCATTCATTTCTTTCTTACTTTTGGAGTGTACTCTGAAACTGAATATTAACCACTTTTATGAATCAAATAAGAAACAATTAACAAAGAAAACTAATACATAAGTTTGAAAAACGTTCAAAATTTTGTACTCTGCCCAATAGTTTAAATAAAAAAAATATCTTAAAGAGGTTACACATGTTATGATCTAAGGACTTCATTATTTACTTACATACATTATAGGCTATCTTTAATTTTCGAATGCATTTTCCTGTTTGTCAACTAAAACTATGTGTTCTGTGGTTCTGTGACTAAATCAGAAGTAAAACATAGTGTATTACATACTCTTTGATCAGAAGTTCGGTGGGCGGTGAAGCTGAATATTTTGAAATTTTGTTTGAAATAGGCGAGATATCAAATATATGTAATTAGAATTATACATTGTTGAAAGAAAAGAAGCGAAGATGGCTAAAAGAAGTACGCTTTCGCAGTCATCAAGGACCATGACGAGAAATTTTGTGAGGCATCTACGTTATAGAGATATGCTGGAGGAGATTTCTATTGTTGGTAAGTAAAAACTCCATGATATCAATGATATTCCAGTTTAGAATGTTTGCCTATATCTTTCCGTATTCGTATGTCATAATTATAAGCATACTTTCATATTTTATTTCACATAGTCCTGCATCGGCACTTATAAATCGCCAGAAGTTAGTGAACGGTTCGAATTGGCCTTTTCCTATGAACCGGTAAGATACTCCATGGTTACTCTTCATAAGTATGAGAAGACAGTAAAGTCTGAGTGCAAATTGTCCAGGTTGCAACGGGCAGTTATTGCAGAAAGATAGAAATTACACTGCTCGGGGGCTACTTTCATCTACTATGTAATTTCCTAACAGGATGCTCAATAAAGAAGACAAATGACATTTCAAATGTTTATTTGGGAAACTGGATTAATGAAAAGTCCAAACTATGTCCTCGAATCAAGTTCAGTTCTTTGACAATTCATTGATGTCTGTGTACTGTAATTGCATTCAAATTGTTAATTGTTTTGTTTAGTAGCAAGGTTGTCTGATTGGACATTCCTTACTCAGTCATGCCATGCGATTTTTATATGTGAAGTTTAAATTCGGCAGTTTGAGTATTTAATGCGGCCTACCCAAATGAAAACTGAATGAGGTGTCCTTACTTTGGCATTCCTCCTATTCCTGGTATTCCTCAAAATGTTGAGCTCCTTACATTATGTTGAGCTACATGATAACTGGCAAATGCTTGAACTGTCTGGACAGGTCTGCTCAAATCTGTGTGTTGATTTCCTCAAAAGAGCACCACAGACATACATGGTTCTCATATGAGTTGATCAGAAGACTTCAAAAGAGATTTTTACTATGTTTTGGTGTTTCTGGGAAACTAGGCCAGTGTTTCCTAGAAACACCAAAACAAAGTTTTTTAATATTTTTTTTGTTATTATTATATAGTGTAGTGTCTCACTGCTGAACAAAGGCCTCCTTTCATTACTTCCAGCTTCCAGCGGTTACAGTTCATCCTTCCAATTCTTAACACCTTAAGTGCCATCTGTATCTTTTTGTCACACAGTGTATGGAACATTGTGTATCCAAAAGAAAATCATTCTATTTTGTAAAAGCGCTGTGTATCTTTTAGGCACACATTTTCTATACATGTATTATGCAAAAATGAAAGCTCTGGCCTGTAATAGAGTGTAATTGAACTTGAAAATAAAAAAACAAATAAAATTGTGACAATCATTGAAACAAGTTATACTAAAGGCAACTTCGAAAACAGAACATTTGGTTACTACTTGGTAAGCTGTTCGTAGTTTTCCGTCAATGGTTTATCCCTTTTCTTGCTTAGTTTTTATAGCATTCAGAGCGACAACCTTTCTTTTTCACTCCGTCTTTGATATAAGTGATCAGGTAGTGTTTGGCACTAACTGAGCCAGATGTAGCACTCACTGCATTGGCTTTTTCAAACATACCTATGATAACCTGCTCACGAAACTCTGTTATTCTTAGTATAACCAATATAGCCATAAAGAGAATATGGCTATATTGGTTATATAAGAAATGGACGTTCACCAAGCTTGTGCCCCATATAATTTCAATCATCAGTTTCCGATACCATTTGGTGCATCAATGCAAAGCTGATCCATAAATCGCCATCTGGTGACTCATATTAATTGAGGATTTACCATGGTTATAATCTTCAATACATGCAGGTTTTCTTATGCTTTCATTTCTTCTGTTTCTTCTGGTGACTGTTTTTAGACTACATTGCTTTTTGGAAAGCATGAGAACATCTCGCCTGTCATGCCATTTCAAGATTACTATACCGTCACCTAATTGTTGAGCTGCTATTTCGCCTTTTTTCCATTTAATACTGGTAACTTGCTTAGGTAAGTATTTCCTGTTACTTCGCAGTGTCCCTACTAAATGCGTCTTTCTTTTACGCATTTGCAGTGCAAGTGGAACACTTGTGTAGTAGTTGGCTGTGTACATGGTCCTGCCCTGGTTGAAAAGACCATCTGCCAAAGATGACCTTTTCTGAGACTTCTGTGTCAGGTTCCTTCGATTTACCACAATACACAATCAGGTTCCATGTAGACCCCTTCTTAGTACACAGTTTGAATAACTTTATTCCATATTTTGCACGTTTTTTTCCTTCCGTTTACTTAGATTTTACCCATGTATCTTTTCGGATACACACGGATACACATGGCCTGGGACCTCCCAGGCCATGTGTATGCCTGTATAAACCCAACCATCCGTCTGGGTTTCCCCAAAATTGTCCTGGATTCTAAAGCTTCCAGGGTCTTCCGGGGGGATTTTCCCTGTAAGCATCCGGGTTAAAATTCGAACACTTATTGCTCTTACAGGTGCTAAAAAGAACGATCTATGAATTTCTTATGGTATTTCATCTCATTGTTTTTATAGTGTTGGTTTAATAAAAGAAGGAGACTATATTTAAAAAAAATATAGCACTCTATAATTTTATCAGTAAATAAAAACCATAAATAACGTTGGTTTTGTTTTCAATTTCGAAAATATATTTTTCTAGGGCGTCCAGTAAAAAAATAAGATTTTAGTTTGGGGGGGTTTTTGAAGTCTGTCTGGGGCCGGCAATTTAGGTGATAGCAGACCTATCTTAACTGAACGGTGGGCTAGCTATGCTCGCCACCCACAAGCCCGCGTCTACAGTGGCCGGAGATCGGCTTGCGATCCTTAACGCCCAGGGTGACTCCTGTGGTGGCTGAGGCGTGAGGAAGAGAGTTGTCTCTCCCTAACGCGTTCATCCTCCTCCATCGCTAGCGTGGCTGCTTCGCAGAAGGAAGAGACTGCATCCCATTCCTACTCGCCCCGCACCATGCTCTGAGCCAGAGACGAGCGACGACAGAGCTAAAGATCGCCGTCGCCGATCGCCTCCACAAGAACACGGCGGTTCTCCACCCAATGCTCCACCGTGTCCTCCGCGTGGTCTTCACAATGACAACACCCGGTCGTGTACTCCCGCTGTATCCAAAACAGGTACCTCCCGAAAGAGTCATGTCCGGTAAGCACCTGCGTCAGGCAGAACCTGAGGACGGCATGGCGTCCCTCCAGCCACTCCTCAAAGAGGTGCTTTATCTCCGCAATTGCGGCGTGCCTAGACCTTGGTTGTAACAGTCACTCTTTCCATGCTGCCGTGAGATCGTGCCGGAGCTCTGTTCGCTGTGCTACGATTTGCCGCGGCAGCGGAGTATCACCCTGGCGTATCACCTCTGCGCGCCAATTGTACAAGCGCAGGAGGCATACCATCTTCAGTTCCCACGGCGGAAATCCTGAAAGGAGGCTCGCCGCCTCACTGGAGATCGGGCGGTATTCCCGGGACATCCGGATGGCCATGACCCTCTGGGACGCAACAAGCTTGCGGGCTGGTCATCGCTGTAAATTCAGTGCCCACACAGGGGCCCCATAGACCGCACAATCTCCGCGTAGAGCGTTTGGCCCTCCTAAATTGGGCAGGAGCCGCTTCAGTGTGCGAAATGCATCGCGCTCTGGGCAGAAAATAACTTTTTTAATTTGTAGAAAATTTTTCAATTTGTTTTGGGGTTTTGGTCCTGTCCCCAGGCCACGTATATCTAAATATCACACAGATAAAAATCCAGTAAAAAGAGCAAAAAGGGGTTAGTGTCAAAGAAAATATGATTATTATGTCTTGTTAAACACTTTTTGTTTGGTATTTGGTCGGATACGACCAAATACCAAACATGTCAAAAATTTAATGCACGGCCACTTAGGGTCTGGCGCTGAGGGTGTTAAGGAAAGCATCCAGGTCGTCCCGCCATCTCCTTTGTGGTCTTCCGCGGCCACACCTTACAGTCTCAGCATACGGCAGACATGTCCTGCTCAGTCCCGTTTAAGTTGGAAAGCTTTTAAATTTTCGAAAATAAAAATGACGTATTAGTTATAATATAACCAATTTGCAAAATAAATACTTATCATTATTTCATTAACAAGAAATTTATGTTGAAATTTTCAGAAGAGGAAAGTAACAATTTGGAGTGCATGAAAAAGACATCAAAAGTTGTGAAGGAGGCGGAAGAATTGCATAAGGAAGTGGACAATGAAGAGAGAGTGAGGCACCCAGGTGTGATATATTATCTGTTTATAATTACAACAACACTTTCTGCCATGCTACAGCAGTGCAGGTTTTTTTACTACATTACTTTTCGCTTTTTAGTGCAGTAGAGTATTTTTTATTGTTTTGATGTCGGTTCAATGTTTTGCTAATAAGTTTTTAAGTACACCACTCTGGACAGCTCAACTCAAAAGGTCTTGATACTTTCAGGCGAGAGCTACCTCGACTCACGGGTACTTCGCGCCGCTAGTGACGTCACAGTGCGGTGCTCTGAAGCAGTCAGTGGAAACGTCAACACTTACGATAAGCATGAACTGGCGAGGCATATTGTAAGTTCTAAATATACTCAATAAATAGTACTAATGACCGATTTTTGCCACGGGGGCCAATGTTTGCGGCATATCTCGTTACCACTATGGTTAGTAGAGAATTCCCAAGGCATTTAGTCCGCTTTTTTTTACATTTTTAACCGACTTCAAAAAAAGGAGGAGGTTCTCAATTCGTCTTGAACTTTTTTTATTTTTTTTTCTGTATGTTAGTCATAACTCGCAGATGGCTGGACCGATTTGGAAAATTCTTTTTTGTTTGAAAGGGTATACTTTCTAGTTGGTCCCATTATAGTCACGTTTGGATCTGATGATGGAAACGTGGAGAAATCGAGGGAACTCTTCAAATATTATATATATCATTTTTTTTATTCTCAAGTATCATAAGACTCATACAAATTATCAATTACATGTCAGTCACAATTAAAATACAATTACATTAAATTAAATAAACAATTATTATTAAAATTTAAATATATTGTTTTGGGTATTTCTTATAGTACCTTGTGCAGTTGCTCTCGAAAAGCACCATTTGAGGAAGTGGAACTGATGATTAAAACCACAGATGGCCGCCGAAACTACTCAATAATAAGTATTTCGTGGATTGCGATGAGATTACTTGAATATAGATGTTAAGCACTTTATGCTCGTCACAATGCATATGGTGAAGTAGAGCTGATGGTGAAGTACCAGGAGAACTCAAAAATTAACGGCTCTGCACCGGGAAAAGCAATATTTTGTAAAAGGTGATAAGTAGTTGACATTTTGGCTTTTGTAACTAGATAAATTACAAACCGACCCACTAAAAAGCGTGAAAAAAAACTTTTTAGCAAAAATATAAAACCGACTTCCATATAAAAGAAAATACAAAACAAATGACACCGACCACCGAAATTTAAGTTATTTTTGCCTTTGTAGTGTTTTTATATGGAAGTCGGTTTTATTTTTTGCTAAAATGTTTTTTAGTAAGTAAATAAATACTGCATAATATAATAATAATAGACCTGACCTGACCAATTTCGGTCTCAGCGACCAATCTTTTTTATATTGTTTATAGGCTTGCGTTTGATCACCATCTCACCTGATGGTAAGCGATGATATGGTCGAAGATGGAGCACGCTTACCCAGAAGTAACCTCTTCACTTCTTTAAGTGAAGAGGTTACGTCTAGGTAGACCCTCAGGTTATAGCTATCGGGAAATACAGACACTGGCAGGGAATACCATTCCTTAGCTGTGAGCACAATTAAAGTATTCCCAAAACGTTTCGTACGTTTAGGTGGGATGTCCACCATGTAACGATGGCGAATTTCCGTTTGTCTTGTAGTCCGATGATGGAACGGGCTTGGGGTAGTTGGGAAGAGGCTAACCACATTTCTTCATTCTTAAACTGACTTTTCAGGCGGAAAACCCAGACTTCTGGCACTTCCCATTCCCGTTGGAGATCCCGGTGGCGGCGCACGTGTTCGGGAGCTTCGCCCCCGTGGCGCAGCGCCCCGTGCGCGTGCAGAGACAGGTCGAGAATAGGAACGCAGCGCAGCTTAAAGAGCCGGAGAAAGTTGACAGGTGAGTGGTCTTATTTTTGACATTCAAATATCAACTTTATGTTGCTGGAAATTAAGTTTTAATAAACTAAATAATCACGATAAAAACATAGCCATCCTTTTTTGCAGATGGGTAATAAGCAGCCTATAACCTTTGCAATTATAATTTTATCTCAGTAACAATCATCCATAAACAATACTATCTTTAAGTCTATAATGAATAGGTTACTTCTAAGTAAGTATTTATTTAGTTAAACTTTACATGGGCGGACTTAATGTAGCAAGGCAGTCTCTACCAGTCAACCTTTAGGTTAAAAAAAAAAACAAATTGTGGTAGGTGTACGAATAAATATAATTAGTGTTGCCCAAACGAGTTGAAATCTCAGAACAATGTAACAGAGTCTGTTACATTGTTCTGAGATCTCAACTACCGTTTAATAAATAGCAATAGGATAATCGCTAATTGCAAGACTCTTGCGAGACTCGTTTGGGCAACACTAAATATAATACTAATATATAATAATACTAATAAATAAAATACACATATATGCTAAAATGACAAACTAATAAATACGGTGCTTTATAATATTCTTTCTGATTAAGAGAGCTCATAATAATTATGACGAAGACCAAACTAAAAATAACCGTGAAGCGTGAAGATGGACCCGATCTGCTGATACATGGATCAGTAATTAAAAGGGTACCATCTTTTAAATATTTAGGGCATTTTCTTGCTGACGACCTTAGAGACGATGCAGACATTGAGAGGGAGCGGAGGGCTCTAGCGGTCCGGAGCAATATGCTGGCCCGTAGGTTTGCGCGGTGTACAGACCTAGTGAAAATTACTCTTTTTAAGGCTTATTGCCAGAGTCTGTACACGGGCAATCTATGGGTCAGCTACGCTAAAAGATCGCTAGATGTGCTCCGCGTCCAGTATAATAATGCTTTCAGGATGCTCTTGCGACTGCCTCGTTACTGTAGCGCCTCAGAAATGTTCGCACAAGCTCGTACGGACGCGTTTCAAGCGATTATACGTAAGAAAACGGCTTCACTTCTGAGGAGAGTAAGGGACAGTCGTAACAGCATCCTGAGAACGGTGAGTGAGAGTGTGTCCTCTCCTATTATGAAGCAGTTTGTGCGGAGGGTGATGGGTACTAACACTAGATAATAAGTTATTAGGTATAAGTTACTAACATTTTATGGATTTTTGTGGTCCGAAATAAAAAGATTCTATTCTATTCTTAAGTAGTGGTTTTTAATTTTACGCTTAAAAGAAAATTTTGACTCAGCCTTTTTGATGTCAAGGGATAGCAAATTCCAGAGTTTAATAGTAGAAATAGCGTAAAAATTAGATAGAAACCCGGTAAGGTGAGAGAGAATGTGAAGAAGTAAGTTTTCGGATGCGCGAAGGTGAAGACCATGAGAACTACCCAACAATTTAAAATTAGTATGTTTTATTTTCGACAACATCATTGCTTACCATCAGGTGGTCTAAAGCGAGCCATTCATCAATAAAAAATAACTAATTTAACAGTAACCGCTTCAACTTTTCAGACTACAAAAGGCAGAGGAAGGCTCCCAAATGGTGCCGCGAGTGAACCGCTTCATCGTGAAATGGTACAAACAGCATCAGAAGCCGCTCAGCTACTTCCACGCCGTGCTAGACCCTGACAGCTTCAGCAAGAGCGTGGAGAACATATACAACGTGTCTTTCCTCGTGAGGGACGGCCTGATCTCTGTTACCTTGGGTAAGTACCCAACTGATATGGTTTACCGATGTACCTGCGCAGAAAATGAATTTTCGCACCGCGCTTCATTTTCTTTACCGCTATTGGTCGGCAGTTGCGGCCATGTGAACTAGCAGGTGCATTGTATTATGAACCTTATATTAGTGACTTAAGGTTGATTGTAAGTATTAACCTTTTGAACGCCATCGTCACATATACGTGACAAACAAGCGCTTGCCCTGTACGCCAACGACACAAATATGTGACAAAAAATGCGGTGTACTTTATCTATGTTTACTTTATAAATGTTTAAAAAGGAGTGTTCTCACACGCCAGTCTTCTATATGTGACCGCTAGTGACGTGACGTATGATTGCTAATATCGATAAATCTTTACTAAAATTAATGTGAAACTAATTTTAAATTAATGTGATTATATTATTTTTGCATCAATTGGTATCTGGATTCAGTCTTATAAAACCACACTATAGCAGCTATAGAATCAAAAACAAAATCTAGTCAGGTCTAATTTCGATATTTGCTAATCTCATCTCGCGCATCCCATTTTTTGTTTCCGGTGTTGAAAATCCTCATGCATGCCCTCCGCCCTGGGGCGGGCGAAGGGGTCTGTAATACTCTTACTGACTAAAAACCACCCCGGTATTCCATCTTACACCTACGCCGGGGGACGCGGGAACGTACATCCTTCCGCAACCCCCGATCGGTGCCTCATACCACAAAGTATCTATAAGCGAGATCTTGATGTTATGTTGCTAAATCCCTAATTTCGATATACATCAAATATCGGATATTTTGATATTTACTATAAATACTTATCAGTTCTTTACGAAACCTGATATTAGATAGAATCGATAAGCGACATTCTGTACTGCTACATCCCTAAATCACATCGAGGAAGTCTTATTAATGTCTGGCAGCCCACGCCATTGTTACATTATCAAGACAGCAGATAGAGAATAGTGCTGTACCATAAAGTAATTCGTTTTTTGTACTAATGTTTGCTTTTACATTGATAAACTCTGTAAATGCCGTGCAATGACTACTATAGTAGGAATTAGTGCGAGGTTAAATAAAATTTAAATGTCATGAGTAGTGTTTATTCGAAAATTACAGACAAAAATATTATAATGATATTTTTTATCGATAAAGTTTTGGAATCCCTAACTTTTTATAGGTATTTGCGGTGAAATTGTGGCTTGGCGTGGAGGGCTCGCGCGTGCTTTTTTGCTCTGGCGTTCAAAAGGTTAAAAATTCTTTCATTAACCTCTAGAGCCCCAGCGGCACAAAAACGTGCCAGTAAACAAGTATTAGTTGAGCCCTGCTGGCACAAATTTGTGCCAACAAACTCCGACCGATTTAAAACTGTATTTGTAGTAAAGATAAGTCTTAAAATCGTTTGTGACCGGGGTCAGATTACGCTTACGATAAGAGCCCGCCCGCGGTGCTTGACGGATGGTTGACGTAATAATGGCGGTCCTTGAGAGGTAATCTTCGGAGCCATACTTTCTTTTCCGCGCGAATGAAGATTCAGGGCGCGCCTTATCAGTTGAGTACCTCTGTAAGCTAATTTTTCAATTGCCTCGGTGGCCTAGTGGTCGCACGCGCGACTGCTGAGCAAGAGGTCTCGGTTTCGATTCCCCGTGTCAGGCAAAAAGTTCCTATGGGTTTTTCTGTTATAAATTTCTCAGTAGTAGCCCGGAGTTTGGAAGTTGGTGGTGTGATAACCCCCGTACCTAAGTACGTTAAGCAGTGTATCCTGCGCCTGGTCTCTCTCCGCTCGTCTCGGAATTTTTTTTTTATTGCGATTAGGTTAGGATTAGGACACTTGATCGATATACCGTCTTGTCGTACTAAGCGCTTTTCTTCAACATTCATTGTGCGCACTGCCAAGGTGTGGAACTCTGCCGGCTTCTGTGTTCCCTGCCACATATGACCCGTCAGCCTTTAAAGCAAGAGTGAATAGGCATTTTCTGGCCTTGCTCGTTCGATCGTAGACCTCATCTTACACTTGCCATCAGGTGTGATTGAGGTCAAGAGCGACCTCATTAGTATTTAAAAAAATAGGTTCGCGTTTGACCACCATCTCACCTGATGGTAAGTGATGATGTGGTCGAAGATGGAGCACGCTTAAGCTTTGGTTTCCTAGGATAGCGATGCCGTCAAATAGCGGCCGTAATACAGCGGTGAATGACGTCACCAGAACGTTGTCTATGTAAACAAAATGGCGCGGTTTCCTAGAGAGCGGTAACTGACACCGTAACGTCAAAAAGCGGTGCCGCCATTTGCATGACGGCCGTCTTGTCGGTGTCAGATGGTTTCCTGAACGTATCCAAAGAGAATGTAATACACTAGATAGCGATGAAGCAGACAGTGTGTTAAAACGGCCGTGGAACTTTCCACATGTCGTCACCGTAAAGACGGCCGCTTTTTTGCGTCCGTAATATTACGGCCGCTATATGACGGCACCGCTTTCCTAGGAAAACAAAGCTTTACCTAAAAGTAACCTATTCACTCTGGACTTACAGACTCCTAAGTTATAGCTATCGGGAAACACAGACATATTGCCGCCCCATCGGACAATGAGAGTAAAGGAACGGAGAGTACAACTGTACCTGCACATCGCACTCTCAGAATGAAAGGGACTTAACTCAAAAAATTGTATTTTTTGATTTGAGCAGAATAAAGCAGCATTGAATAAATTATATTCATATATCTCAAGTGGCAAATGTATAAGCTGTCTCTTTGTAACTAGTAATTCAGAATCCTGTTTCCACGGCAATTCAGAGTAATGTTTCAGGCCAGGTTACATCGAAATCTGAAATTACACGAATTTTGAGTTAGGTCACTTTCATTCTAAGAGTGCGACATACTTATGCAATATAATATCACCTGCGCAGATGGCTAATCAAATATTATGAGATTAGCTGTTGAAGCCGAAATCGGTTAGGAGGATTATTAACATATCGACGCTGGAAAGGAAAAATTATCCAAGCGACATTTTTGGCCATATTGAGTTATATACATTGTTGGAATCGCCTGATTTTTCTGCGTCGTTTGGTCTTACTCACGTCCTTCTACGACGACTTTTGATGTCGCTTCGACATTTTGAAGTTCGCGAGAGTTCACTTTTTTTTCCTTACTAAACGACAAAATTTTCGCGCATTCTTGAAAATTTGGTGGTTATCGTAATTGTGAAATGCTAAATTTGCCTTTGGTCAAGTTTGACATTTCTGTTCGTACGGTAATTACTCCACTTAGTTAATTTTTCCAGTATCTGGCAATATAGTGTTAGGCGCTTAGGTAATTTTGAGTTATTTGGTTTTTTTCCTACATGCATTGAGGTAATATAAAAAATTTATATTAAATTAATATTTAGGTTGTTTTGCTTCAACTTCCACATGTTTTTTATTTTGGTAAGGCAACTTTTATCTGATATAAATTCTAAAAAAGATATAATTATATTTTTACATATACATTTTTACCGTACCTTCCTTAATCAAAGCTTGTCGGTTAGTCAATTTTTCCCGTTTCTACTTTTAGGAAAAATTTTACTAAGCGACACTAACTTTAAAACTAAGCATTATTTTTAATAGTTACGTATACTATAATGTAGATAAACAAATATCCAAATAAATTTCTAAAAATTAGGCTTTTTGGACCATTACAAGAATTTACGATTTTTTTTTCTGAAAATTCAAACTTTAAACTGCTCTACTGTAAAGTTAGTCTGATGTCGATTGGATAATTTTTCCTTTCCAGCGTCGATATGTACTTTATTTATTTCTTGAGCTTGCGAATTCGCGTGGAAGGGTTTTCCCGCGCAAATCTCGATCCCGTGGGAATTCCGAATAAAAAGTAGCCAAAAAAGTAAAGTAGTAATAAATAAAAGTATCAAGATGTCAACTATCTAAGTACTTAGTTCGTAGTGAGTAGTATGTTCTGTAGTTTCTGTGTGAAAGAGTAACAATCATCCATATAATTATGTAACGACAAATAATCTTTATTTTGCAAATTGGTTATTGAATAACATTTTTAAAAATGAGGCCGGAGTTTCCTGATTTTTTTTATTGATAATAGGTTCACGTTTGACCACTGATCTGATGGTAAGTGATGATGTGGTCTCTCGTAACTGAGTTCCCTGAGAAGGTACACCGAAACAAACTCAGTGGTCAAAGTCTCTATTGAAGTCCATACAATCTGTTCTGGTCTAATTATATGGGAACCTTGTAGGTTATTGTCTGTGGCGATCCTTTGAAGAAAAATGCACACAGATTTCAGTGGACCTGTCCAGACAATGCATTTGTCAAATAAAGTATTGGTCAACTTAGAACTTTAAGCAAAGCGGAACGGCCCGTTTTTCCTGTGACTCAAATATTGCTTCTATTGATATGATTTTTGGTGTGTAGCCTGGAAATGATACACAGTAAATGTGGTTTCATTTAATGACTTTCGCGTTTATCAACGTTGTATATTCCATTTATGTTAGTTTAAGTAAGTAAGTAAATTCATCTGTAAATGCAAGTTATTTGTCCTATGTTACAGATGAGAAGTACGGCCTGCCCTTCATAACTCCGGTGTCGGCGTCGCAAAAGGAAGCGGGGAGCCTATCGGACGAAAAACAGTTCATCGTGTCCATAGATATGCAGCGGTGGCAGGTAACGTGTTACTTTCTAAACAAGTCTCATCATATAAGTTTTTAACCTCTAGAGCCCCAGCGGCTCAAAAACGTGCCAGTAAACCAGTATTAGTTGAGCCCCGCTGGCAACAAATTTGTGTGCCAGCGGGGCTCAACTAATAGTTGACGTAATAATGGCGGTCCTTGAGAAGTTAAGCAGCGTTTCATTGTAGACCTCATCTATCGCTTACCATCAGGCGAGATCGAGGGCAATATTGAGCTCATCGGTAATAAAAAAAAAATTAAGCTAACATAATCACTAACAGTATCATTAGAACTTCATCCGTTCATCCGTGTTAATGGCGCTTGCAACAGTGCCGAAATATTGGAAACTCGAAACAATAAATACACATGGTATATATCCTCTTTTCAGTTCTTAAGCTCAATTTACACCGCCGCGGAATGGAATAGAAGCGAACGAAATTGTACATAGCATAATGAACTTTATGTCAATTGAATAACATACAAAATAAATAGGAGCCAAAAAAAGGTCGCGCGTCTTCCGAGGAATCCTCGCGCATTCTCGAGAATTCCCCTAGCTATTGTAGTTTGTATGTTATACAATTGACATAAAGTTCATTATGCTATGTGCAATTTCGTTGCAAAAAGTCGCTTCCATTTAATTCTGCGCCGGTGTAAATTGAGCCTAAGTCATTTGTTTAGCCTTTTCCCAAAAATGTTTAAGTCGGCTAAGTCCAGTCTAACCGCAAGCAGTTGAGTGTATTTTACATGAAGCGACTAAAAGTCTGACCTCCACAAGTACCTCAAGTAGCTGGGTAACACACTACTTTTTCACTGTTATATGTCATATGATAAAACTGAATAGCACAAACACTGACACAACACCCAAACTCTCACTCACACACATTCCCTACATTTCACACAATGACCAAACATACTTACACTCCACTCCCTCATATTCATCTACACACACACATTCACACAGACACAGACGGTCATTTTTTATTTTATTTTATTTTTTTGAATTTTTATTTTTATTTTAAGTACTTGTAGTTTTAGTCTGGAAAAATTGTCTTCTTTTTTTGTATGGGCGCTGATAGCTGCGACACAATTGTAAACTTTTATAGCTATCATCGTTTTCTTTGTAATGTAATCAACTATGTTTCCAAAATAAAGACTTTTACTTTTTTTTACTACTCCTTGGCAATACTGGGGCCATATCATGACGTGTTGAAACTTGAGTCGTACCAGCGAGAAAGAGGGATGAAGCTATGCACGCTATATAGCCAGAGTCGGATTAAACCTGTCAGAGGCCCTAAGGCAATGGCATTCTCGGGGCCCCTTTTCTTACTTTGACTGACCAAATTGTGTGTGAACTGAGGAAACGCACCTTAAGGGCTGTGGTTTTTAATATATTTGTTTACTTATTCCCAAATTTGTTCTAAAATTGTTTTAATTCTACTACAAAATCTAATGATTTGTATTTTGTGAGATATCAGTGAGGTCTCTAAGTTCACACGCACATCAAATTCTCGTTCGAAGAAACATGTTTTCTTGGTGCGAGCACTGGGCCTGGGCCCCTAGTTGATGCGGGGCCCCTAGGCAGTTGCCTACTCCGCTTAATGGTTAATCCGGCCCTGTATATAGCTCCATCCCTCTTTCTCGCTGGAACGACTCCAGTTTTAACACGTCATGATATGGCCCCTGGTGTCAGATTTGCTGACTTCTCGCGACGTCAATTAGTATGTACAAAATACAGCCGGGATCAACGTCTTAGCGTACTTCCGACGTACGGAGGATCCTCGATATGTGAATGTGATCACCCGTCACGACCAACTTCGGAACTCGTTGCTTAATATTGAAGATTGTATCGTTTTGGTTCCGTTAGGCGATTAACACACGGCACCGCGGATAAAGCGGATTTGGTAGCGGTGCCCCGTGCGGTAAAGCGGTTTCCGCGCTGATGGATTTAACACGGTTTTGACCAGTTTGATCACAGACACTGGCAAGAATGGACGCTGAAGTGATGGCAGCAATCTAGCTATTATGGCGTAGAAAGAAAATAATGGGAAGATATGGGTTCATCCATTTTTAAGAACTCTAAATGGGACATTCATGCTATTCTGCACCCAAGATGATCCGCGCGGTTATAAGGCGCCCCGTGTGTGCGGTGTACGTATGTTAGGTATCTACGGATTTATTAGACGCCAATGCGACACGAGATCCGCTTCACCGCCTAGCGCGGCGGAGCGTGGTGCCGTGTTAATCGCCTTAGTAATAATAATAATTCAATTATGCGAGACGTGTATGTCGGACATTCGCATCCATCAGAAGGACGTCCGTAGAGTGCTGCGTAATCTTGACGCGAACAAGGCTAGTGGCCCCGACGGGATACCAGCAATTGTTCTTAGAACTTGTGCGCCTGAATTGTCTCCAATCTTGACCCGCCTGTTTCGCCTTTCGCTGGAGACTGGAAAGGTGCCGAAAGCATGGAAGCTGGCTAACGCGCAGCCTGTACCCAAAAAGGGCAGTCGTGCTGACCCAGCCAACTACAGGCAGGAGACGGTACTTCACACCGGAACAGCTGCTCAATTTGTATCAAGCCCAGGTTCGGTCGTGTATGGAGTACTGCTCTCATCTTTGGGATGGATCTGCGAAATACCAACTGGACGCGCTTGAGTCTATCGAGAAGCGGGCCAAGAGACTCATTGGCAACGATGCACTGGTCGAGTCAAAGCTCCAGAGCTTTGAACGCCGACGACGAGTTGAAAGTCTATCGGTTTTCTATCGGTTACATTTCGGGGTGTGCGATGGAATTACACAATCTAATTCCGCCAAGCATGTTCCATCATCGGACTACGCGACAAACGGCGAAGCGCCATCGTTACATGGTGGGATATCCCACCCATACGCACAAAACGTTTTGGGAATACCTTCATTGTGCGTACGGCTAAGGAGTGGAATTCCCTGCCGGAGTCTGTTTCCCGATAGCTATAACCTGGGAGTCTTTAAGTCAAGAGTGAATAGGTTACTTTTAGGTAAGCGTGCTCCATCTTCGACCACATCATCACTTACCATCAGGTGAGATAGTGGCCAAACGCGAACCTATTTTCAATAAAAAGAAAAAACATTCGAATAACAACGCATAGTGTTAGTAACTAAATTTTGCCTATCAATGTTAGTAAACTAAATCCATACTAATATTATAAATCCGAAAATCGGTCTGTTCTGCTTTCACGATTAAAGCACAGCACCGATTTGGGAATGAAAATAGTTGAAAAGCCAGAATCAATCATACTTTGAAACAAAAATCGGCCCCTAAATGGTAGAAATACGGGATGAAACTTTATTTGAGAAATCTCAACCTCATAACCGATTTTAACGAATTTTCTTTTTTCCTCAAGTTAACGCGGGTGAAACCGTGGGGCACAGCTAACAAACAAATAAAGGAATGGACCTAATGTTAATGATTCTTTGCTAATTAATGTTTATCTTTCCAGAACCTGATTTCTGCGTTTGACATTCGCGAGCCATTGATGGTGCTGAAGAATAAATAATATACCAAATTATCTGTTTGATTAAGAAATACTTCGACTGTGATTATAATAAGTGACTTGATGTTAAAATAAATGTTTTTATTTTCATACAAAATTGCTTTATTTATACTTGAAACAGAATAGGTACTATCGACCTATCTGCCGCATGCTCATCTTTAAGGCTATAATCGCATAGCACGGCTCACAATTCGATCGCCCAATGTATGTATTTTGACCAATAGGATGCACGAAGCGAATTTTAGTAGTGTTCGTAATAGTAAATATTAATATAATGTTACACGCCCTGTACTCACAAAATGCATATTGTCTCTAATTGGGCGATACCAGGAAGGGATGTGGTTTGTCACTAGCTGCGCTTCCGCAGAAATATTTTCTTATGGGTCAATTTATACTGGCGCAGAGTCGAAGCGCATCTAAGCGTCAAATTTTTTACAACTAAAGTGGAACCGCACGAATGCGTATTCGCCAGATTACGCGCGCACTCTTTTACGTGTAGTAATGGGCATCAACTTTTTCCCAAGTATTATTTTTGGAATGTTAGTCACTATCATTTTTGGCTTTTGGATTATGCCGGGTAAATTAATTTTTCGTCCTAGCCCATAGTGATAACACCAACGCAGGCCAATTTCAGACTGATGACGCATAGGTTCGCTAGTAGGCGCATGGATACGCGAGAATGCGCGCGCACCGATCAGCGTTGTTCACGCGCAGACGCGCGAATTCCGAAGAATGCGTGCGTTTATTTAAAATCTCAGAAGTAATGTGTGCGTTACGCTGTGGACTTAAGGTTGAATTTGTTGTTATGTTCAGTTTTGAATAGACGCTTCGACTCTGCGCTAGTATAAATTGACCCTAAGTGAGCATGCGTATTTTTGGCCGATAGTACAGAAGATGATTTCCTTACAGTAGGGATATGCTTGACACGAATATTTATTATGCAACCAGGTTACCGTATTATATACATAATATAGGGTGTCTCATCGAGACCCGACTATTTCAAGGTACAAAAAAAAACAAGTGGTTGTTTTCCAATTTGTTAAGAAACAATTTATTTTTAATAAAATAACGTGATTGAAATTGACATGTTGCCCGTTGCGCTGAGAACATTAATCGAATCTCAGATGTAGATTTCTAAAAACTTTCTGAAGAAGTCGTCTGGACATCGATGCATTTTTTTCAGAAATGTTATCCTCAACACTCACATACTGGTGCACTATGATATCTCCTGCTCAGATGGCTAGTCTCCGTTGAGATTGGCCGCTGCAGTAGAAATCGGTTAGGAGGACTACGTTATAGTACAAGCACTAATCAGCGAGTAGTGGCTCGAACAGAGAATTACAGTGTCATCAAGTGTCAAGTATTCTAACTTCAGCGTAAACAACTAAACGTCCTACAGAAACTCTTGAAAATTTTCGCAAATTCGACGAGACAAGTATGACTCTTCTATTCCGTTCTGCGATAATGTAAATTAAGCCTTAATGACATGGGTAAAAGACAGAAAATGAAACAAGTAAAGAATGCTGAAAATATATTTGATACAACACAACGGTCGCTAGTCGCGTAGAATTCCCATTTCACAACAATGTTACCACAATAATCTCTTATTTTACAATACAATGTTTACGCGCTGTATACGTGCCTTAAGACGAAAATACAGTTTATATAGGAACCATGTTTGTCAAAAAAGTGAATCACACGAGATATATTATAATCAACCGTATTTTGCAATTTTACGGTGAGACTTCATTTTTCCGAACGGCTGCACTAAAATTGGATAATACTATTTTTTGTCTTTATTGTTAGGACAAGTTTAACATGAAAGAAAAAATACTATGGCGTTACAATGTCCATGAAGTCAGCTAATAAAACAATGTATAATTGGCACATATACAACGCGTACAATAATACCAATAATACTATACAATAAATACATGACGTTTGATCGAGAGCTAGTCGTTACTATAGACATCAAAATGAGGTATCGTAGTCAAAATAATATACAGATATCTTCTATTATATTACACTGTGAGACATTAAGCTTTCATGATATCTGATTACAGAAAAAAAACGTGTGCAATTCACACGTGGTAGAAGTGAAACCTTAAAAAACCTTCAAAAAATTATGTGTCCCCCCTTATCTCCCCACGAGCCCCGTCCCCCCTCTCAGGGCAACCTCACTCCCCCGCGACCTAATTTCGTTCCCGTGGTCGCAAGATAGCCGAGTTTGGGCTCATTTTAAAGGGCATTAAAAGCTCTACCAACAGAATTCCACAATTCGGCAATTTATGTATCTGTCTCTTTTTACTGTCGCTTTTTCGTTTTATAAACTTTCAAATCACAACGATGCTAAAGAAGTTTTCACTTCAAAAATGGTCATAAAAAAGGTCTGCTTAGCAACTTCGCAAACGTTGCTTAATCGTGAAGATTGTCCCGTATTGATAATCTGTGTTATCACAGTGTAATACAAAGAAAATGACCCTAAACTATAAGATAGCACAAACAATACTTATAAAACAAAAATAATTACATTTCATATAGATTTACATTGTCTCAACAATTTTATACCTAATAATTTACACATGTTCGAAGCGGCTCTGCGAAACATATTTATAGACTAAAGAAATATTTTCTATTAATTTGATACGACGTTGAAAAAGTATTAAAGAAAGAAGAAATAAATATCCACCCAGAGCGGGAGAAATAATTCGAAAATTTTCACCCAGAAAGTAAATATGTATCGTGTTACCCAGTAACTGTGTTTGGAGGTTAAGCAGACGATATTAGAAAATAATAGTCTTCCACTATATTATGAGAAAACTGCTAGGCAGAACACGAAATCGTATAGCAAAGCCGCATCGAAGATTTACAAAAATACATAATTATTTAGCTAGCCTGGAATTAAACGTCTAAGACACGAATATTTTTGGGTTACATTACCACTAACTCCAGACTAGCCCATTTAAATAATTCAAAAATACATTGTATGACACAGCATTTGAACTATAAGTAATAACAGATTAGAGAGTAGAAACAAAATAGACCAGTACAATAGGCGGTTACATAGAATAGCAATCGACAGAAACGTATGGAGTTGTGTAGTTGCACTGAAGACTACAGAATAGAAGACTACAGATTAACACGGTGCAATGTATCACCTGTGAGAGGCGTTTGCGCACTGTATCCGAACCGAATTTTTTGTTTAAAATATGAATAATGGTGTTTGAACAAGTTACTTTTTTTTCTTGTTATTAATATCAAATAAATGTTTTAAGTCCGAGTACCTTGTAATAAATGCATTTTATTTTTATTTATTAAGTATTTGAAATCGAAAAAATATCCATACTAATATTAGAAATGCGAAAGTAACTCTGTCTGTCTGTATGTTACCTTTTCACGCCTAAACCGCTAAACCGATTTAGATGAAATTTGACATGGGAATAGTTTAGGATCCTGGGAAGGACATAGGATAGTTTTTATCCCGAAATTCCCACGGTATCGGGAATTACGCGGGAAAACCCTCCCACGCGAACGAAGTCGGGCAAAAGCTAGTAGTAAATAAATATTAGAAGCGTTAATAGTCTGATAGCTAAGGTGTCGGCCTTATGATCGCGGTTTCAAACCCCAAACATTATATTACACCAAGTCGAGCAAAAAAGCGGCACGGCCGTAACATACTTTTCTCGAAGCAATTCAGGCCATTTTCGAACCCCTATAACTTCGTTGTGGATAAAACTAGAAGCCTAAATTAAACAATCTAATTTATATATTTATTACTTGTGACATATATTGTGTTTTCATACGATGCGATGGCCGAGTCAATCTATTTATTTAAAACGTTAAAAAAATGTAATATTGATATGGTCACTATAAGATGTCGTTAGGTTAGATAATTACGTAACAACTTAAGACAGAAGGTCCCTTAAGTAGGGACTGAATAAATTAATAACTGACTTGGTATTACATGGCTCTCACAACTTTTTACGGTAGAAGAATTGAGTTGCGAGACTTGGTTTTTTTGACAAGTATTGTTTTTATGGGATACTATTGCCGTGAACCCACTCCAGACACAAAGATATTTAGCTTAGTTGGAGGGGTTGACAAGATTGCGCCACGTTCTAACCCGCGACCTCTCGATCAAAGTCCGACACCTTAGTCAGGCTATTAACGCCTCTAAAGACCAGGCAGTCCTAAATAATTTTTACGCAAGCTCCACCCGTATTTAATAAAGTTGAATATCGCCTGCGCTCTTTCACTATGTTCAGTTTCGACACTGCCGTTGTGTGTTAAACGCTAACGCAGCAGTAATAAAGTTGAATTTCGCGTGCGCTCCATATTCGGGTTCGAACTTCATGTCGTAAGTCTCAATTCTTATTTCGTTTATAACAAAAGTAATAACTGATCTAGAGAAAAAATGTCCTATATTTGGATAATAAACTATATTTTCTTACTGTCAATAATAATTTTAGACATAAAAACCGAGTAATCTTGATTAAATCTTTAAAAGACATGATTTTCGATTAAAAAATGAATCGAGCGAAAATGTTCCAATTACGAAACTGGTCTAGACATGGAAAGAACAAGATCCAATAAATCATATACTAAAGTTCCATTTTGATTGTATGCGTGATTGTTTCAGAATATTAATGTAAAGTTACATACAATTTAGGGAGCCTCCTCTTAAATAGATATTGACCTGTAGTAGCGAAATCTCGTGAACATGAACTAGTCAGTTTAGCAAACTCCATATTTCCTGCAACTCAACGTACCAATACAGTTTCTGTCGATCGAAAACTAAAAGTAGAGATAAAAATGATAAATGAATAATAATTACATGGGAATAATTTAACGAATAATAATCAATTAATATAATACAGTACATTTCAACATAAAGTTCTAAAGTATAAACAAACGTATTTACAATTCCGAAATGTTCACAGGTATTTTTTTTAAATATAAATTAGTAAATTTTGGAAAGTTTTCTTAGAAAGAACGATCACAACGATTCGCGACGCTAAAAACATTGACCCTCTCATTTTGCAAACACCAAGGCCCGGAACAAATATCTATAGGCCATACAAACATTTGTCGCGGTCTGGGAATCGAATCCGCTAACACGCAGCGCTGCACTATATTCTCTAGAAACAGAACTGTATTTTCTAAACATAAGTTACACATTTCAGTGAGAGTAGCGTTTCGGTGTGAATTGACAAGAAATTAATAGAAGTCATATCGTATTAACCAAACATTTTAGATACAACTTAGATAGCGTCATTAAAATACTGTAATTTTTCATTAAAACATGTCAAATGTATATTCTTTTAAAGTCAATAAGATAGTTTCCAGTTTTGAAAAATAATAATACAAAAATAACACGTACTCTTTGCCTTTTTCAAATCAATGTCACCGTAAAATTGCAAAAACCGTAAGATTATAATATATCTCGTGAGATTGTACGTTCGGATACGGTACGTGTCACAATTTATCGATTGATTACAATCTCTAGAGATATACATACAGGGTTATTGGTAAAACATTAACGACCTCTCAGGACTATGTTACTATCGTTGTAAACAACAACTTTTGTTGTATGACTTTTAATCATTCATCACATTTTAGTTCATCAGAAATTCATACAAAAATAAATTTATTTCAATTGAACGCTCCAATTATTACACAGTCTGCAAAGCAATAGGGTAGTTTCATAAAATATTTTATTTAGTGCGTCACGTAGTTTAACAAAAAACATTGGACACCTATTTTTTATTTATTCACGTTATTGAAAAATTTAGTCGATGCAGTGAGTTGACATTTCGCGTGACGTCACACCTCGGTACAATTCTTAGCAATGTGTGACGTCAACAGCCCCCACTCCTGTACTTTGAAGCTTTCCATCTTTGTGAATTATTCTTGACTTGAAAAAGCAAAAAATACGTGGCTAATATTTTTTGAAAATCTACCTAATGGACCAAATAAAATAATTATTTTGTAACACAGGAAACTACCCTATTGGTAAATGTATTATGTTTTCTAAAAAGTCATACAACAAAAGTTATTGGTTATGATGTTAGTAATACAGTCCAGTTAGTAGTATTAGTGTTTTACCAATAATCCTGTATTATAATCTAACGGTTTTCGCAATTTTACGGTGACAGATATAAACTAACACAGATCAAAAACATCAAATTTCAGGAGCGAGGGCTTCACGTCACTTATTACTAAAAATATAAGAAAGTCTGATGTCATGTGAAATTACAAACAATTGTATCGTTTTATATTTTTTAATTACTGACAAAAGATACGTGTCAAATATGGTTTTCCTTGTAATCAATTAAAGGGCTCAATAAATTAAAAAAATGTTTTTATTGTGTTTTAATTATTGTGACTGACGTGAAATTGATAATTTGTATGAGTCTTATGATACTTGAGAAAAATTAAAAGAATTAAATAAATTAGTTCAAGATAATAACAGAGACAAATACTGGATAGTTTAATCAGAAAATACACTTAGGTACAGAAAAATAAATAGATATTTTAGGTCAATATCATCAGTTAATTTCACCAAAATCTAGTTGTTTGAGCCTGAATGCAGTATGTAGCACCACCGTACCGCAGAAGATGCGGTATTGCAACATGTAACCCAAACCTGTTCTCAACACGAATTGTCATTAAGGAAGATTTTCAGTATTTCTTAACACACAACAAAATATTGCGTTAATACAATCGTCACATAATTTAAAGTCATAAACATGTACCATAATTTCATAATTCATAAATTTAAATGTTAGTCAATAAATATATTTAACGTAAATTCATAATAACATTCATAATCATTGATTTTAATAATAATTTAATAAGATTTAAATGATCTCGGTCGCCATTTGTTTAATGCAAATTAAGTTAAAACAGATATTGAAGGTTGGGTCGCTCCATGTAAAACACTATTTAGGAAAAGACTAGACGAAATCCGCACATCTACTTTCTGAAAGGCTGATTTAAGCAAAAGTTAACTAACAAGCTGTTAAATGCCTACCTTGACAACATTAACAGTTGAGTTAATTGATTACTGAATTGACAAGCATTTCAGGAACTGGGTGTTAGCAACGCAAATTACTCTTGACAAGAGATTTAACGGATTAGTTAATTTTTGGTTTGATCAGCCTTTGAGAGCATTTTCAGAAAACTTTAAAATTCTGTACATTCTGCATTTCTCCACTAATTGCGTAACTGTGAACAGTCCCCAGTCAAGTTTATCAGCAATTTGCCACGAATATAAAACAGTAAATTGTTTTCATTCATACTATTTATATTACTCTTATCTACTGAAATTTACTGAGTAGGTAATCTAAACTTAATGAAATATCTTACAGTTTTTTTAAACATTATTTTGATTTTGAAGATTGTCAAAAATATATTATTAAAAATTGACAGTTATTTTGATTAAAAATGAAGGGGCTTATGTGTAGTTTCATTATATCATTGTACGGTTTAAACTGAATTTAATATGCATGCAGAAACGTTTGTCAATGGTAATAGGAACTGGCATTTTAAAGTTAGTATAAAAATACCCATATTAACTGCCCTTAAACTCTAAATCCTAATACTTTCATTGTGCGTACGTCTAAGGAGTGGAATTCCCTGCTGGAATCTGTGTTTCCTGATAGCTATAACCTAGGGGTATACAACGAGTAATTTAAAGGGTATATACATACCAAGTGCATGGCTTCTTTGGATGATAACAAACGATATGGCAAGGGTTTTGTAATCCTAAGTCTACGTGTGTAGAATTTATTACAAATTCCAATACACTGATACCAGAGACCGAATTTTTCAAATTAAGAAGAACGAAAAGAATTATCGTGTTATTGGCAAGTGACGTGGAAAGTTATTGACCCTCGTAGTGCTGTGACACGTTTGTTATGATTGGTATTCAAGAAATATATGAAACCAATAATTTGGTGTCAATTCTTTGAGTCAGTTATTTTGTGCTGAAACTGTGCATAGAGACTCCATACCAGATGTTGTCTTCAGCCCTTTTGGATAGATATGGGGTTTCCGTTACACGTTGTATAAGTCAAGAGTGAATAGGTTACTTTTAGGAAAGCGTGCTTACAACTAAAAAAATTCCATGTGCTAATAAGAGTCCAAATTACCAGTAATATTGGGTCAGCACATACATTTTACACTTAGTAGTATATTTAATTTAACTGAAAATTGCATTTTTAAATCGATTTTTATTCTACCTCAAAATAGAATATTTTTTATTGATTAAAGGCCAGCGTTTGACCACCATCTCATCTGATGGTAAGCGAAGATGTGGTCGAAGATGAAGCATGTTTGCTTAGAAGTAACTTATTCACTCTTGACTTAAAGACCCCCAGGTTATAGCTATCAGGAAACAATCAATTTCGAGTTCCGTTACTTTAATTCTTAGAATGCGATACTATTTTACACAGATCGACTGCCTATCTGATTTTACCTCCCAGTAACTGGGTAAAATGGAAACTCACAGTAAAAATATTATTATAAGACCAATAAAAAAATTTATTTGTCAACAAATGGCGACCTAAAAGTATAACAATTAAGCCTTAATTTTTATCATTGGCATATTCTGGAATGTTAATCCATTACAATATAACATTGGAAATGTGTGTCTTCACTTAAATTTTAATATTTATTAGAATAGTTTATTTAGTCTCGTTGGCTTTCAATTTCTCTTTTAGTCGCGATATTTCAGCTCCCAGCGTATCCATGTTCTCCTGAAAATTATGAAAGTATATAATTAATTATATTTTGTATAAATAAGAATCAGAATCAGAATTGTTTATTTCTGATGCATAGGTACAGTGGTTGGTCATGTTTTAAGATACAGTGCGCTATGATCAGCCTAAAAAATAAATTAAACTTTTACATGTAAATAAAGATAAGTTCGTTTCTAGTTCTCGTACTAAACAACAAATTAACTACATAATATACATAATGTCATTATTATAAGTACGATTTAGTCAAGTATTCAAAATAATTTGTTAAGTAAATGTCAAAATTAATTCGGATTTAAATAAATCCTTACTAATATTATAAAGGCGAAAGTAACTCTGTCTGTCTGTGTGTTACGCAATCACGCCTAAACTACTGAATCGATTTTAATTAAATTTAGTACGGACATTGTCTAGAGCCTGAGAAAGGACATAGGCTGCTTTTTAATGCGAAAAAAGGTCTGTAAGGGGGTTGAAAGTTTGTATGGACATTTTAAAGCTTGAAGCTTGAATCTTGTGATTAGATTTTTGATTAGATATTAATAAATACGACATTCAAATTATGTATGAGTTTTATTTTCAAAATAATTAGCGTAAAAAATTAAAAATGCTGCCGAAAGCCACTATTCCGCGCGGACGAAGTCGCGGGCACAGCTAGTTACAAAACATTACAAAAGTTACAATTACAAAATGCCAAAATTTATCTAATAAAAAATCTGATACACTATAATAACATTTTTGGCACAGCATACTTAACATAAGTACAATTTATTAGCTTATTCATCATTTGATTAGCTCTTTGCCAACTCGGGCACGGCTTACAGTCTAACAAGATCCAACTAAGTACTGGTGTTTAACACGGAACGACAATTTCCCTTAGCAAGACTAATGTCAAACTTTCTGGCTTCAGACTACTCGTAACGACTGTCAAAAGGAATTGGCATATATGTTGCCCTATAACCTTCTCTAGCTTACAGTGAAAGACCCATTAAAATTAGTTCAGCCGTTCCAGAGTTTAGCCTTGAAACGGAAAGACAGACAGGTCGATATAAATGCAAAAAGCATTAGTGTCGTGTAAATAAGTCAAAACACAGTAATTTTGAAATGATAGAGAGACCCTTTCTAAACTAATCTATACTAATATTATAAAGCTGAAGAGTTTGTTTGTTTGCTTGAACGCGCTAATCTCAGGAACTACGGTTCCGATTTGAAAAATTCTTTCAGTGTTAGATAGCCCATTTATCGAGGAAGGCTATAGGCTATATATCATCACGCTAAGACCAATAGGAGCGGAGCAGCAATGAAGAATGTTTCAAAATCGGGGGATTTTTTTTCCACGTGGACGAAGTCGCGGGCGGAAGCTAGTATTAAATATAGTTTGTTCGAAGTAATCTCAGGATCTCATAAACCGACTTTTTAAATTCTTTCAACAATAGTAATCGACATTATTCCTGAGTGACATAGGCTACATTTTTGCTGAAAAATCTTTTCACGAGCAAATCCGCTAGCAGATTTTGGTGTTTTAATAATATTTTATGTTTAATCATACGATCTACTATGCTAACGCAGTGTATTTATTGCTAAACTGCGCTTATATGACGCAGCCGAGAGGAACGCAATAATGTTCAGAATATTTTTTTTTTATCCCAGAAATAATTAAATCTTTGTAAATTACAATTATACTATCGCTGTACAGTGAAATTAAACCAAAATGAACCGTAAATCAAAGTAATAACTTTTTTACATGCAATTTTATAAGAAATTCGTAATTCAATTTATTTCCTTCTTACAAATTATTGAATAATTAAACTTATTTAGTTGAATTTTTCTCTAATTTGTAGTAAGGAAGTTTAAGTCTTAAGAAAACATAAAGAAAAAAAAAAATAAGAAGTTTTGTAACAAATTGATTAATATAATACAAAAAACTTCCATACTTTAAAATAAATCGTTTATTTGTAAAAGTTTCATATGTAAAACATGGTCTAAAAACTGAGCAGGTGGAGTTACATTTTCATACCTTGCCCAACTTAAATACCATATCACAGACATGATATGAGCGCCCACGTTATTAATATTACTAGTACTCACGCGGGGCTTCGCTCCCGTGGATTCTATCACGGTAAAAACATAACTCCCCTTTCTTGCAGTCGCGTAAAAAGTAGCCTATAAGCTTCCTCAAGCTTCAAGCTACTTCCATACCAAATTGCATCCGAATCCACCCAGTACTTTCGAAGATTAGCGCGTTCAAGCAAACAAACAAACAAACTTGTCCGCTTTATAATATTAGTATAGATTTATTTTGACACTCCCGAACAGAAGCCCATGTTCACTAAATATTATTACTAAATTATTTATGAATTCTTTTTTCCCAATACGGCTGTTTGCGGTTACGGCCCATTTTGGTTGATGTCCTTTGGTATGGAAGTAGTTTGAAGCTTGAGGAATGTTTTAACAGACTGCTAAAAGGAGAGTTATGTTTTTTTACATAATTAAAGTACACCGGAGTTAACGCCCGCGTGACTGCTAGCGTTGTATATATTTAATATCATTATCTAAATATATATAACACAAAGGTGACTGACTGACTGACTGACAGTGATCTATCAACGCACAGCCCAAACCACTGGACGGATCGGGCTGAAATTTGGTATGCAGGTAGATGTTATGACGTAGGCATCCGCTAAGAAAGGATTTTGCGAAATTCCCACGGGATCGGGATTTACACGGGAAAAACTTCCCACGCGGGCGAAGCCGCTGGCACAAGCTAGTTATAAATATATTTGCGTTACTATAGTGTTGTATACATTTATTATCATGTAAAGCCACTGTTTAGTGTCCAAAAAGGGTACTTTCTTTTAGAGGTGGACAAAGTGTATCATTTTTGAGATTGGAACATTTGCATCTCGATCACTGAAATGATCCGGAACACTGATATGTTTCATTTGGCTCATTTGGATCATCGGCTTAAATGACTCAATAGTAAACGCGCGCGACGCAACGTCATGTACAGAAATGTTGTTATAAAACATTCTTACGTTGCGTCGCGGGCGTTTACTATTGAGACAGAAATGTTTTGAGGCATCAATGCTGAATGTTTTGTATACATATTTATTGTAATAAGTGAGATTATAAATAAAGTCGATCTTCGTGCATACGATACGAGAGTCAATAGTTAACTCTCTCGCTCGCTCACTGCTCAGTCGCCACACGAGCGAGCGACGCGGAATGAGCCAGAGCAAAGTAATGTTTCAGATTCAAATGATGCATTTGAAACTTAGTTACTGAACCAATCTTTTGAATCACTTCAATGATTCATATCAGTGAGTCAGTGCTGTAAAGAGTTACACACGCCTACTTTCTTTTCTTTTCCTTTCTTTGTTTACTTACTTTGAGAGTGATATTCTTGAGCAGCGTATCTTCTAGCACGGCTTGCAGACGGCGGTTCATCTCTAAGGACAGTTCGGCAGTCAGACCGCCTGGGTCTCCTCCCCACACTGCGGCCATCGCACCGCCGCCCAAACGGGCTATCTCCTTCTGTAATATGGTTGAAAAAGTTATTTAAAAATCAAAAAAAACCCGACTGCTCAACTGAAATGCAAGAAATAAGCATATTTTTATTTTAAAAAGTGACAAGCAGGCGGACCCGTCAAATTAAAAAAAAAAAATACGTTCAATTCGGTCCCACCTGCTTGTCACTTTTTAAAATAAAAATGTGCTTATTTCTTGCATTTCAGTTGAGCAGTCGGGTTTTTTAGATTTTTTAAATAACTTTTTTTTTTCAGCTTTTCAGTTAAAATATTAATTAACAATTTTTTCATTTTGCCGGTCATGTCACAATGGCACCCCACCGGATTAAGAAAGTGAAAGAGCTCTAAGTCCATATTTTTAAACTTTCTCTTCGTATTATTTTCGCTAGTATTACACTAATGATAAATATGATATACCTTTTTGAAATCCTTGCGATAAACCCTTTAATTTGATACCCATATTGTGGTATTCGAAACAAAACATTTTTTTTCACTATGTATAATGGCTTCACACAGCCGCCATGTTTAATTTTTTCAAATGTCACCTATCTAAGAACACTTGGGCTGCTAAAACGAATCTAACGATACCTCAATTATGTGAATCCGTTCAGCGGTTCTGGAGATATGAGGTAATAAAGAATATAACAAACATACATACATACAAGATACGCGCGAAAAACATAACCCTTCCTTTGCAGTCGGGTAAAAGAAAGATATACCACATGTATTTTCATATAATTACTACAATCTTCTTATTAATAATAAAATGCGAAAGTTTGTGAAAATGGATGGATGTTTGGTGTTCTTTCATGCAAAAACTACTGAACGGATTTGAATGAAATTTGGTATGTAGATAGCTGAAATCCTGGAAAAACACATAGGCGGAATAAGTCCCGGAGTTCCTACGAGATCGGGATATACACGGGAAAAGCTCACCCACGAGCGAAGTCGCGGGTAGAAGCTAGTATATTGTTACGCCAGTCGCTTAGCGAAGTACGTCGAGAAACTTCGACAGAAATCTAGAATGTTCGAGACACTAACGCCATCTAGCGGCGAGTAGCAGTACCGAGTATCTCGAGTAGCTTCTGGAATATTCCTGGCAGTATAGGCAGTGAGTCGATTTTACAAGAATGTTCTAGAACTCATAGCCGGAGTATAAATAGATCGCAAAGGAACGCGGACAATCAGTCTTATTAGAAGATACGAGGCAATATAAACGAAGCTATACAAGTGAATTTAAGTGCGATTTAAGTGTTAAGTGACAAGTTTTGTAGTGTGAATAACTGTGTTAATTTTGTATTTTGTGTTTACTTAATTAAAGTGTTAATTTTGGTCTAATTGGCGTTAATTATTTCTATCCGGAACCCCAGCTTGTAACAATATTATAAATGAGAAATTTTATGAGGATTGATGGATATTTGTTACTCTTGCAAAAACTACTGAGCAGACCTAAATAAAGTTTGGTATGTAGATAGCGAAAATAAACATAAATTACTTTTTATCTCGGAATTCCTATTGGATCGGACCACGCAAACGAAGTCAAGGGCAACAGCTAGTGAAACACGAAAATGAAAATTATTTATAGCTTTAAAAATATATTAAACTATTGACTAAAGCCCTAGACACCACACTATATTATTATTTTCTTTATTCCGGATAAGTTCTGTTGAACTCGATCTGGCCTGAAAGTAAGCGATAGACGAGGTCTACGATGGGACGAGCGAGCCTAGATGCCTGTTCACTCTTATGATTTTTTGTATGATTCTAATGAATGATTAAATTATTCTAATGATTGCGATAATAATGAGTGTACAAACGATGCATGAATTACCTTAGTTAGCTTCCGATTCTACATAGCAGCATGGACAAGGGAACACATTTTAGACTTATTTTATTCTGCTACATGAATGGACTATACAGAGTGTTACATAGGTGTGTGTACACAACTTACAGGCACATCTTAACATAGTATTAAAATACTAGATACATATACTGGATAAACACATTACCCTCCTTTGCAGCGCAGTCGGGTAACAAAGGCACTTGGCACCTCAGTAGACCTTTCGAAACCCGCAACAGATTTTAAATGCGGTTTTCAGCAATAGACAAATTAATTGAGAGGGGGAGGCAAACCTCCCTCTAATCTTCGGTTTAGGGCGTCGCTAGGGAAGGGCTAGGCACAAGCTGGATCGGAAAGGCTTACCGGACGATGAGCTTTTTAGGTTGTCGGTTGCTTAACCGGACTTGCTTAATTAATTATAATTAAAACCTCCAGCCAGGGCTTATAAAAAAACTCAAAAACTAGGCGACTACACGCTAATGCACCTCTTGTGGGGTACTGACCTAGGGCGTTGCAAGGGGAGAGCAGCTAGGGACAGGTTGGATCGGGTCATTATTATTTAGGTGACGAATTTAAAGCTACTGGCTCAGCGTCGCAAGCTAGCTCTGGCGAGGGTCGGGGCGGGCAATTACAGGGAAGTTCGACCTCGGCAGCGAGGACTGAAGGACGGTCGGTTTGTGCTAGATTCCCTACGGCTCTCTTGGAGCAGAATGATAGCGTTATCAGGAGTGACAAGAGTATGCATTAGTCGGCGAATCTTGAAAATGCGGGAGGGATCATATCACGCGGCCGATAAGAGATTCCTATGTTCAATTGCAGTTTCAAAGAACGGCTTGGAGAGGGCAACAAGTTTGGCATCGTCGGTAGCTTCCATCTGCAGGACTAGTGAGCAGTTGAAAAGGCACGCTGGACAGGAAATTAAGTACCTACCGTGGTTTGTGGAGCAGAACCACATATATACTCCAAGGCAGAGTCATCGATAAATCTTCACGTGAACAGATGTTCTTTGCTGCAACTAACATAGGTACGGAGTCTATTTAAAGACTTCCAGGTCAGCCATGGCAGTTCGTGTCCAGGTGGTAGATTCTTAGCTGGTGGGATAAATGGGCTTGGAAGGGATATACTTTCTAGACACAGATTTTGGCGCTGCTTAGACTGTTCGCCAGGAAGTGGGTTGACCGGACGGTGAGCTACCCCTACTTAATATACAACGTGTAATTTAAAGGGTATATACATACCAAGTGCATGGCTTCTTTGGATGATAACAAACGATATGGCAAGGATTTTGTAATCTTAAGTATACGTGTGTAGAACTTATTACAAATACCAATACACTGATACCAGAGACCGAATTTTTCAAATTAAGAAGAACGAAAACAATTATCGTATTATTGGCAAGTGACGTGGAAAGTTATTGACCCTCGTAGTGCTGTGACACGTTTGTTATGATTGGTATTCAAGAAATATATGAAACCAATAATTTGGTATCAATTCTTTGAGTCAGTTATTGTATTGAGTATGTAGGTTATTACTTATTTATTGTATATAAGTGAATAGTACACCATGGACTACCCGCGTATTTATTTTCTCCTGCTGTGTCAAATCCATCCAAAGGTTGTCTGTAAGAGATCGCCTTTAGCGATAAGACCGTCCATTGTAACACCCATTGTAGTTTTTTAAGTCCTTATTTAATTCTGTTATGGTGTACAATAAAGAGTATATCTATCTATCTGTGCATAGAGTCTCCATACCAGATGTTGTCTTCAGCCCTTTTGGATAGATATGGGGTTTCCGTTACACGTTGCATATACCTTGTGGTTATCCCGGTGGCTGTTGCCGACGGCGCCGGCGGGAATCTCACAAAGCAGATGGCGCAGCAGGCGAGCCTTAGCTCTCAGCTCGGCAGTGAGCTGCCTGGAGTGTTCCTCTAGGAACTCACAGCGCTCTGCCCTCCGCGCGGCCGCTCGTTGGAGGGACACGATGCGCTCGATCAGCGTTTGACGGTCTGGTTCGCGGACCTACAAGTATGTAAGACTAATAATCAGTACTAGTAGTCGCCAAATTGTCGTAATTTGACAATCATCCAATCATCAACCTAGTCTGTGGAGTGTACTGTTACTGTGGAGTTTTTTGCCGGTTCTTCTTCATAGGGAACGACCAATTTCGAACCGTGCACTAACTTCTGATGTTTTGTAAAATAAAGTAATAAGAGCTTGAGTTGAGTCTTTTTCTCTATGGTGGGGTTTTAGTCTAACTGGAGCTAAATATTAGTGTTTTACGTGAAGCGTCTGCTAATTCTGACCCCCATAACCCAGTAACTGAGAAACTCCTTGGCAAGACTGCTGTCAGATTCTAGCTTCCAACGTGTTAACGTGCTTTTCGGAAGCACGGAGGAATTTCGATATGTAAATATGGTCACCATCAACGAACCAACCTTGTCAAGTGTTGCTTTACTTTGAAGATAGCGAGCAAATCCGTGCGGTAGTTATTATCTAGCCAGTTCAGTAATAATTTCGCCAAAAACTTGTTGTTCCGTACATGAATAAGTATAATGTGCAGTAAATAAAAATAAAATAAAATTCATTTATTTCAGTTCCGAGACTCATATAAAATAAAATAAAAATACACAAATTCAAACAATTGCTCGGCTTCCTAATTTAAAATACAAATGGAGAAATCTTCCAAATCCAAATCGGTGTACCCTCTTTCTTGTTCGTTTTCCGTAGAAAGTTCGCGAGTCGACACGGTGAGTTTTGCGTGTCGGGAACAGAATCGAGTGTTTAGTGATACATGTGACAGTGGTAGCGGTGTCGCTAACAGAAAACGAACGAGAAAGAGGGTAGACCGATTCGTCTGCTCATAAACTTCCACCCGCAATTACTTCAGTTCATTCGTGATCATGGCGCAAATATCGGAAACTCAAAACAAAAAATACACGTGGTAATAAATATCCCGTTTTAAGTTCTAATGACATAGTCAGAGAGCAATTATTAATATATGCATCTCTTTCGTTTACACGGAATGTATATTTCATTGTGCGTTTCTTGGGCGAGTAAATCGCCGATAGCTAGAAGCAACGCTTCCGGGGTCCGTTCTTGCAAGGGTTACCTTTTTAATATATCGAGATCTCTGTGCCGCAGAAAGCACCGTAAAGGCCCTATACTACCTCAAATGGCATGATCCTCCGTTATGTCGAAAATACTGCAGCAATAGTTTTGAAATAAATATATGATAAAGTCGAGGATTAATGTTACGTACTATGTTTGACGAAAACACGATTCCATAAAATTTTCTTGATAGAAAAAAAATCCCAAAGTTACCTCCAACCGCTGGTATTCAAAAATAACTTCAAATTAGATAATGAAACGTTGTATATTAATTGAACTAACTATAAAGCAGGTCTTATATTATTTACTTTTTTTAAATTACCATAATTTTCAGCGTAAAAAGAAATAAACGAAATGATCGGTGTCTTGGAGTCTTTTTTTGCCACCCTGTCTCGCTCACTCGCGTGACCGCGGCCAGTAGTGTGCGAGCGAGATAAAGAGTGAGAAGCGCTGAGGTAGTATAGGCCCTTAAGCCCGGCTGTCATTCGTACATCTTTGATAGCCGTTACAGGTAAACAGGAGCAAGAAAAATCTGACACTGGTCCGGCCGGTTACCCAGTTACTGGGTTGTGGAGGGCAGCTAAGCCCGTCACATCGTCCATGTAAAATACTAGTACTCAGCGTCATCTGGTTATACTCGGAGCCGGCCCCAACATAATCAGGAAAAGGGTAATCAAGTGGTGTGTAGGTATTTCTGCTTTATTTTTTTGTAAAACTATGTGTTACTGTGCTTTTGTGTGTAGTGTTCTTAAATAAAAATTATTATTGCGAGAAAGTTGTTCGGCTTTATGGCCCTGATCTATTGAACTCGTTTGTTAGGTAATAATTGTCTTAGGGTACGATGGGACTGACATACGCTGTGCGTTAGAAAAGTCTCTAATTTTTAAATAAATAAAAAAGAATCTATCTGAGTATTGTTTAGGGTTCCGTACCTAAAGGGTAAAAACGGGACCGTGTTACTAAGGCTCCACTGTCTGTCTGTCTGCCTATCACCAGGCTATATCTCATGAACTGTGATAGCTAAACAGTTGAAATTTTCACAGATGATGTATTTCTGTTGCCGCTATAACAACAAATACTAAAAAATAAAGTCTGACTCGCACTTGCCTTTTTTATAAATTCAACAACCAAATAATCATTCTGAAACACAGGAAACTACCATATTCTGACGCTTGATTATTGTACAAACCGCCAAGTTCTTACTTACCCACGTCAGGCGTAACGAAGAACAAATAAAATAAAGAAATAAGCGACATGTCTAACCTTAGGAAATATTCTTTCTAGTAGACTTGGGAATTTGATCTGCAAAATTATAAAAAATATAAGAAAAGTATAATATATAATTATTATTCTTACCGTTGTTGTTTGTTCCTGAGTTATGCATGAAAATTAGTAGATAATGTTAGTACAGTGCGATTCAACTAAGAATAGAATCGACTTAGCACTATATTGTGACGTCATAGCTGTCAAATCGAACCAGTTGGACAGAGTGAGCAAAACAAGAATTTATTAAAATATTTATCTCTTATCGCAAATAAGTTTTCTTTGCAAACCGTACTTTTCAAGCGACATTTGACAGATAAAGGTCATTGACGTTCCTATTCTTATTTGAAATGCATAGTTACAAGAGCCTATGAAGGTAATTGGTACTACGGAGTGCCACGGATTTTCCCAAAGTCCTTTGATTCATCCAATAATGCGACTACTGTGCTTTCTTGAGTAAATTACGAACTTTATATTGATAGTGCGTAAATAAAAATTAAGTGTATATCTGTGATTTCAAAATAACTGACAGTGTCGGTCTGCAGTATTTTTTAAAGTCACGAGTGGACAGGTTACATCAAGGTAAGCGTGCTTCATCTTCCACCACATCATTGTTTACCATGAGTTGAGATGGTGAATGGATCAATAATAAAAAAGGCTGAAGATTATTTTTCATCCCGGAATTCTCAGAATCGGGATTTACGCATTACATTCATCATATTTATTTTTTTTCAACTTTCACACAACGTCATCTAGTCCCAAACTAAGCAGAGCTTGTGGTATGAGTACTAGATAACTGATAAACATACATATATATTTCTAAATACATACTGTTTGGTGTGGACTGTATTTATGTATTCATTCGACATACGTCGATAGCTCTTGCAATAAAACTCAATCTTCAAACACTGATTTATTTTGTATCTTCATAAATTCACTTAATGTCTACTTATACTAGTCTATATACATTTAATGTTCACTATAAAGTCTTAATTCTTGATTGTTCTTTACACTTTCATAACGTTTCAGTACTTATACACTTTAAACTATTTACTTGGACTATTTATTTCACTGTTTACTTTTCACTACTTTTTCACTGTTTACTTTCACTACTTTGAACTACTTATTTCACTGTTTACTACTATACTTGATATTCTTCAGACTTATTTCACTTCAGGTGTTTCTTCTTGTCCGGATGGTTGGATACTACGATTATTCGAAAAATCCTGCCGTCTTATATCCCTTGGCACGAGGGTCGAACTCGTGTGGGGGTCACGATATGTTTTTGGAAATCTACTAATAGCAAACAAGAATCGCTTGTCGTGACCTTGAAGTTGTTTACGCACAAAACTTTCTCTTTACCGACAGGTTCCGACCTGTCGGCCTTGGTACATTGAAACTTTCTCGAAGTTTCTCTTACAATAGGTATGATGAATTATAACGATTTTAACATGTGTTTCATTTACCTACGTACATATTCCTATTTCCTACTTTCATATTGACCTAACCTATACTGATTTTAACTATCCTACTTATGCTAAAACTTATTCTAAGTACATTTAGCTCGGCGTCCATTACACATACATATCTATACTAATATTATAAAGAGGTAAAATTTGTAAGTTTGTATGTAGGGGGTAATCTCTGAAACTACCGAACCGATTTTGAAAATTCTTTCGCTTACATGTAGCTGCATTATCCCTGAGTGCTATAGGCTATAAATTATCTTTATATCATGCATATTAGCCGAGCTATTATAATCTTTGTCAAGCAAGTCGGGGACGGGATCCCGTGGAATATTTTCGACTTCTACGCGGACGAAGTCGCGAGCAGAAGCTAGTTATAGATAAATTACACCCAGACAAAGAACAAATGATCGTGCTCATCACACAAACATTTGTCCTGGGTGGAAATCGAACCCACGACCTTGCGCATAGCAGTCAGGGCCACTGACCACTATACCAACAGGCTTGTCAGTATTTCCCTATAACCTCCTTTATATTCCTGTGAAAGTCCCATTAATATCAATTCGTTCCAGAAATTAGACAACACAAACACCAGAAGGACAGACAAAGCTTTGAAAAAAGATGTTTGTGTTTTAGTGTCAGGTTAATACCTAACAACACAAGAGAAAATGCAGTTATTTTTAAATCACAGACAGTCTCATCAAATTTATTTATACACTAACTTCTGCCTGCGGCCTTGCTCGCTAATAAAGTTCTACATCATTCATGGCTACATAGCAAAAAAAAACATTCAAATCCGTCTAGCAGTTCCGGTGATTAGAATGTACAAATAGATAAACCGACAGTTTTTTTTTAATACTTGCTCTATTTCTGTTTAATGAAGCGCTCAATATTTTTTTTTTTTGTAAATATATTCAATGTACTGACACCCTTTTTTAAATTGTTTTTTTTTTTAATTGTTGTCTTTTTTAATTGTTTTAAGGCATTCATCTTTTTTTTCTGGGTGGGAAAATCATCGAATGACTTTGATTTGAATTGACGCTTTGGGTGGAGCAGAAGTGTGTCAGACTTCTACTGACTAAAAACCCACCCTGTTCCTTCAGCTACCCTTAAGTTCCGGGGCCACGGTATCTCGATAGAACATTCTCGCAACCCCGACAAAGACTTTCATTTTAGCTCGGTATTTCTTTCTATAGATAATAAGTTCAAACAAAATGTTATTTTTGTTAGTAATATTCTACCTACTCGCTACAATTTAATAAGGTAACATACCTGTATGTCGGGCAAAACTTCACTGTGTCCGTTTTGAAGCCTTTCCTCCTGAGGAGCGCTCTCTCCACTGCTGATAGATGAGACCGAACCTGTTTCGACAAGAATTCATTAAATCGTTCCATCATCGGACTACAAGATAAACGCCATCGTTACATGGTGGACATCCCACCCATACGCACTAAACGTTTTGGGAATACTTTCATTGTGCTACGTCTAAAGAGTGGAATTCCTCGCCAGAGTCTGTGTTTCCTGGTAGCTATAACCTGGGGGTCTTTAAGTCAAGAGTGAATAGGTTACTTCTAAGCAAGCGTGCTCCATATCCGACCACATCATCACTTACCATCAGGTGAGATGGTAGTCAAATGCGAACCTGTTTTCATTAAAAAAAAATCAACATTGGAGAAGAACGTACGCTACTCTTTTTCGCTTAAAAACTACTGTTACTGACATATGTTTTTCTTATTTTTTTTTACGTATGAGCCCGGTCTTGACCCCAATCTCGCCTGATGGTAAGCGATAGATGAGATCTACGAAGGAACGAGTGAGGCCAGAAGACATCTGTTCACACTTGCTTTAAAGGCTGATTGATATGTGGTAGAGAACACAGAAGCCGTCAGAGAGTTCCACACCCTGGCTGTGCGCACAATAAAAATAGAGAAGCGCTTCGTACAACAAGATTTGACAGGCCTGTTGGTCTAGTGGTCAGTGGCTCTGACTGCTATGCTCAAGGTCGTGGGTTCGATTCCCACCCAGAATAAATGTTTGTGTGATGAGCACGATCATTTGTTCTTTGTCTGGGTGTAATTTATCTATAATATGTATGTATTTAGAAGTATATATGTATGTTTATCAGTTGTCTAGTACTCATAGCACAAGCTCGGCTTAGTTTGGGACTAGATGGCGTTGTGTAAAAGTTGTGAAAAAAAAAGAAAATAAAAAAAAAGATGTATGGATGTGTGAGAATACTTACCAGTTCTCGTGGCGGGAGCTATTGGTTGAGGTAACTTGGCTTCAAGCTGCTCGCATCGCTTCATAGCGCGCTGCAGCTCACGATTTAATTCCTACAACAACAAAACATGTATCGTTAAAATAACTGTCTCGTTGGCCAAGTAGGTTCAATTCCTAGGTAGGGAAAAAATTGTGTTTTTCTTTAAGAAATTTCTCAGTAGTAGCCTGGAGTTTGGAAGTTGGCTGTGTAATACCCCCATGCCTTGGAAATCACGATAAGCTGTTGACCCGGCTGTGATTTTAACACCTTTCATACCTATCTAACGTTAATTTTATATATTTATTATAGGTATATATTTTTATAGCATTAATATAAATATGTACTGGGCATGCAACACATTCGGTTCTGAGCGTTGGACTTTCCAACAAGACTCGGCACCATTGCACAGAGCAATTGGAACGTAAAATTGGTTGAAAGCAAACATCGTCGAAAAAGCCGTCGTCATCGCCCGACTTGAATCCGCTGGACTTTTGTATTTGAGGGGTTTTACAGGGTAGGGCCTGTGCTAAAAAACACACTCCAGTGGAAGCGCTCAAAGTTACTCTTACGCGAGAATGGAATTGTTTGAGTGACGACGTCGTTCGAGCAGCCTAAGTCATAATAAAACTTTGAACTTTCTATTTTCACATGGTAAAAGTGTATAAATAAATATTGAAAAGTAACAGAAATATTTCATTTTCACATACGGACTGTTCAATCGCCGCACCGGTATATATATATTAATTAAATAAATAAATACAATTGAAATAATGCTGGCTACCTTTATGGCACTGTTATGTTTCTTCTTCAATACTCCGTTCTCTCCCTTCTCCCACTCCAGTTTCTTGTTCGCTTCTGACACTTCTTCTGTTAGTTCTGCCACCTGAAAAACATTGTAAAGACTTTTATAGGTTTTCGATTCAATTTCAAAGGAAATTCTGCCCTAGTTATGTTTTTACGACAGTCCTTTCAACTTTTAAGGTCTGTTCCTGTTCCAAGTTAAGGCACCTCACACTTTTCTACATAATTATGTAGAAAAGTGTATGTTTATATATACACTTCTCCATGTATGTAGATCAGAATGTGCGTTAAAATATAACCCAAATAACCCAAAATAACTGTGTTTGATAAGCACTTATAATAATTGTTTAGACGATACTAAAACACAAACTTTTTTGTTTAAGTTTTGGTTGGTTTGTCTTTCTATTTGTCCCGGCTAATATCTGGAACGGATGAACTGATTTTAATAGGATTATCACTGGACAATATGTGACAACATGTATATCCCGAAATTTACATGTATCCAATTATTCATTCATATATATATAAGATTTCTTATTGAGTTTGAATTATGTGTTATATTATTACAATTAATTACACCTACATTATTAAGTGTTGTTATTTCGATAGAATAAATATGTGATGCATTGAACGCTCGATCAAACAGTCATTCGATATTTTATAACACTCGATGTACGATATATTGAATGTTCGATTTATAGTGGTCGTTCAATTGATATTCGATAATTTGGCATTCGATTTAGTATTACACCCCATTGACATAGTTTCGATTTTAGTTTATTAGTTTTGATACTATGGCGTCTGGTTGTCGTTGTGGTGAATTTTGATAACTGTCATGTTTTTAGTGACACTCGCAAAGTTAAGACGAATCGATTGACGTAAGAATAATTAAAATCGGCCCACGCCTTTGACTTCTACAACGCCACGTAGCTAGGTACAAACATACTATGCGTTTCAAACGCTAATAGGAATGTCAATGACCTCTATCTGTTAAATGTCACTTGAAAAGTATGGTTAGCAAAAAAAGAAATCTTCTTTGTACAGATAATCTAATTTTGTTTATTTTACTATGTTTAATTGTGTCATATCTAATTTAAATAAAACGTTATTAATAAAACAACAATTAACTAAATATAATATTTAACAATTTAAAGTCATAATTCGTGTTTTCTAAACCACACCCTTTTCTCTCTTATTTTCAATGTTGGCAATAGCCCAGAAGCTATGCCAAAATTATTAAAGAACGAAGAAGTTTATTTCGACGAAGAAAATTATTTAACTACGAAGAAAAAAAATCAGACTTCAAGTTCACTTTTTCTTCGTAGTTAAATAAATATTATTCTGCACACCCTACCTAATTTGTTCGATATGACAGCTATGACGTCACGATATGGCGCTTAGTCAGTCCTGTTCTTAGTTAAAACGCACCGTACGTTAAAAATACGGTCTACTATAATGTTACTGGCGTATTCATACTAATACTAATACCCCGTTAAAGTAGTACCCAACTGATAAGGCGCGTCGTGAATCTTCGTTCGCAGCTGCCGACCAATAGCAGTAACGGAAACGAAGCGCTGTGCGAAAATTAATGTTCTGCGCAGGTACATCGGTAAGCCCACGGAATAGATGAATAAGGTTGGAATGGTAATGTGGGCGTGGCGAGCGCGCCACATTTATGATACGACAATCATAGCGCGACCGATTAATTAATTCACCGCCTTTAGTGCGCTTCGGATTACTTCGGAAAACAGAGCTCTGCTTTAAAATGCCGTGTTGTGCAATTATAACCTGTAAAATAAAAAGTCAGACCGCAAGTATAGAGCGAGAATGTATATCTTTCCATCGGTAAGTCGAAAATAACATTTAATTACAATTTTATTTGTAATAAACATAAAAATATTCTGATCACTATGAAATTCCGAACAATAAAAGTATACATTGCCCGTTGTGTACTCGCTTAATCAACGCAATGACCAAGTCCGCTTACAATGCATGCGCCACACTTCAACCATTGACGTTTTGTCCTTTGCCCTGATTGGCCGTGATGCACGGCACATGTTTATCAACAGTGAGTTACAATCAGTAGCAAGCTCTCGATTTAAGTGTGTGTAATTTATTTGTGTGCGTAATTCGCACACGTAACGGGCCTCTTGCTTGTAGTAGAGCTAAAGAGTGGGAGACAAGCGGCGACACGCGTTCTTATACAAATCAGGAACTATTTCCTTTCTAACCTCTTTTATCTGTTCTGTGGATAAGCCATATCAGTTGGGTACTATTGTACTTTCTAGACACTCTTATGGACTCTTGTGGGAAGAAAGCTGTATCAGTAAACCCACCTTCCTGGCGAGCACTCTGTTCTCCTTGTTCCTCCTTTCAGTCTCGTCAGCCAGGGCAGCTTGTATTCGCGAACACTCTCCTTCCAGCTCTGAAACTCGCTCTCGCAGCGATGTGTTGTCTGCGCTTAACGCTCGTGCCTGGAATGTCAAACAACAAGTTACAAAAACTGTAAAATAAAATGCACTCTCTTGCTTCTCAAATAAAATGCAATTTCCCTCAAAACATCGCCTCAGACATTAACCTACAAGGTCAATATCTGAGGCACTGAATATTATTTTTTTATTGGCTTGCGCTTAGCCACCATCTCACCTGATTTTTATTCAAGTATTTTCAAGTATTTATTGCAATCCATAATGTAATAATGTATAGGTAAGATACAGGTTGTAATACAGAAAAAAGACAATTATGAACCCTGTCGGGCACAGGAAAATTAAAATGAGTAGGAGAGAGAAAGAGCATTGAGATAGATTTTCTATAATCCAAAACTTAATTTGTAATTAAATTAAATCCCACCAAAAACATCCTGTAAAAAACTAGCCAAATCTCGCCTAAGCTGCTTGTTTCTCTATAAAAACTAATGAAATCTTTAAGCAAAGCGAAGCCAAGTCTAAGGATCTTTACTGCAATTTCTTTATTAATATAGTTAGATTTTATGTAACCGGCCGTTAAACATACTCTATGCACTTTTACTAGTCAACAGTAGTTTAGAAGTCAACGGCCAAGTCACATAAAATCTAACTATATTAATAAAGAAATTGCAGTAAAGATCCTTAGACTTGGCTTCGCTTTGCTTAGAGATTTCATTAGTTTTTATAGAGAAACAAGCAGCTTAGGCGAGATTTGGCTAGTTTTTTTACAGGATGTTTTTGGTGGGATTTCACTTCTTTTTGCAGTTTAGGTTAAAGCTATCAGGAAACACAGACTCCGTGTCAGTATGACATATGTCGCAGAGATCAAGCTAGCTTTTACGCAGTATGGCAAGGGTCGCCGTCGTTGTCCACGACGAGGAGGACTATAAATTAATAAATGCTTGTTATTACCTCTGCCTCATAGCGGCTGGCGGCTGCACTAACGGCCACGTGGTTGGCAGTGAGCTTGGCGGCGTGTTCCAGCGCCGCGGCCTCCCGCCGCCCGCAAGTCTCCGCCACGGCGCGTTCCACCGACAACGCTTCCTCCGCTTGGGATGCGCGTTCCGTTTCCCTGTTAGACCACTAATATTTATAAGAAAGTAATCATAATCATTTATTTGCGAATATGGGTACAAGCGAAAAGGTCTAATATAAACAATAGTGTCCATTAGCCATATCCTACCATAAGGCATGCAAATATACAAAATACACATATCTTAATTTAACTATCCACCCTAATATTATAAATGCGTAAGTAACTCTGTCCGTCTGTGTTACCTTTTCACGCCTAAACCGCTAAACCGATTTAGATGAAATTTGGCATGGGAATAGTTTAAGACCATAGGAAGGACATGGGGTAGTTTTTATCCCGGAATTCCCACGGGATTGGGAATTACGCGGGAAAAAACTCCCACGCGAACGAAGTCGTGGGCAAAAGCTAGTAAAGAATAAAGAAATACATTATTTAAAATATCGCATGGAGTATCATTAAGTAAGTTTGTCCTGTAAATATTCGGTGACAGAATAATATGCTTTTCCTAGTAATCGTTACTGGGAAAATCTGTTTGTTTTTAAATATGTGTTTCCCGATAGCTATCTTTAAGTCAAGAGTGAATAGGTTACTTTTAGGTAAGCGTGCTCCATCTTCGACCACATCATCACTTACCATCAGGTGAGATGGTGGTCAAACGCGAACCTATTATCAATAAAAAAAAATCTTTATTATTTCATAAAATACAGATTTGACATGTTTAACATAAAAAACAATTTGAGTGAGCTTTGGTAGAAACACAGTACAAAATAATCTAGGGACTGTAATCTGTACACAATAAGGGAAACCCTGCCTCTCAAACTAGGGTGGAACCTGTATCTTGAGAGACAGTGATTCAGCTTAAAATGAGATGATGAACGATGATGATGATGTTAATAAAGATCAGTTTAAATAGAAATAATTAATATTAATAAAAGTAAACTTTCCTAAATGAGTGTGATATGTGTGTGGTAATGTGTGTGTGTGTGTGTGTGTGTGATGGTGTATTTGTATGTATGTTTTATATGTTTAGTGTAAGTATGTATGATGTTCGCTGTGTGTGAAGTGTGTGGAAGCGCGTGTTTGGAGATATATGGAGATCGGTCTGTAGATGGAGAGGATTATATTAACATACTGAGATTTCTTCAAGCCTCGGAAAGCAAGTCAAGCCAGGAGGCTATCATTTTTACATCTTTGACAGTTGTTACTAACAACTGTCAAAGATTTAAATATTAACTGTGCTTAGCATGTGTTCGAAAATAAATAAACGTGTATCCAAAATTTAAAAATTGGTCAAGTGCGAGTCAGACTTGCCAATGAAGGGTTCCGTAGTAACAACGCCAAATAACTTTATAAGTTTTAAAGTTATATTTGCGATTTTAGAACTATGACATACGGACGGACAGACAGACATGACGAAACTATAAGGGTTCCGTTTTTTGCCATTCGGCTACGGAACCCTAAAAATTACGTCTAAAACAGTTGGGGTTAACAAAAGTACTGTTATGCCAGTCGCTTAGATAAGTACGTCGAGAAACTTCGACCGACATCTAGAATGTTCGATACACTAACGCCACCTGGCGGCGAGTAGCAGTACTGAGTATATCAAGAGAAAGTTCGACCGACTTCTAGTACGTTCGAGACACTAACGCCACCTGGCGGCGAGTAGCAGTACTGAGTATATCAAGAGAAAGTTCGACCGACTTCTAATACGTTCGAGACACTAACGCCATCTAGCGGCGAGTAGCAGTACTGCGTATCTCAAGTAGCTTCTGGAATATTCTTGGCAGTTTAGGCAGTGAGTCGATTGTACAAGAATGTTCTAGAACGCAGAGCGGGGTATAAATAGATCGCATAGGGACGCATAGATGCCTCTATGCGTCTTTAATTCAAGGTATGAGGCGATATAATCAAAGCTTTACAAGTGAATTTCGGTGCGATTTAAGTGTTTAGTGACGAGTATTGTAGTGCGAATAACTGTGTTAATTTTTATTTGGTGTTTATTGAAGTGTTAATTTTGGTTTAATTGGTGTTAATTATTTATATCCCGAACCGCAGCTCGTAACAGTACTAACACGGTATGTTAAGTAAAAGTTTCCAAAAATATTAATAACTTGGAACAATTTTAGTCTGACTCCTCCCACTCAGGGTGGAGCGGAAGGGAGTGTCAGACTTCTACTGACTAAAAACCCGCCCTGTTCCTTCACTGCCCTTACGTACTGGGGCCGCGGTATCTCGTTAGAAAATTCCCGCAACCCCGGCAACTTGGCTTATTATTTAATGATAAATTATCTTAATTTTGCTAATTGGTTATTAACCTCTCAAGGACCGCCATTATTTACGTCAACAATTAGTTGAGCCCCGCTGGCACACAAATTTTGTGCCAGCGGGGCTCGACTAATACTTGTTTACTGGCACGTTTTTGTGCCGCTGGGGCTCTAGAGGTTAAATAACACTTTTACACGTATTTTTTTCGTAAGATGAGGCCGGTGTTTCCTGTCTACCCTGAGAAGAAACACCGAAACAAACTCAAGGATCCGTCCGTTTTAAAGACCATACAATCTATACAGTTGGTTCAATTATATGGGAACCTTGTAATCTGAGACGATCTTTTGAGGAAAGATGCTCACAGATTTGAGTGTGCCTGTCCATACAGTGCAAGCATTTGTCAGATGACGTAAAGCTCCGAGCTTAACGATTTGACGAACAATACCAAGGTAATGACGTTCGGGTGGGCCACAAAAAGTACTCAAACTGCCAGACAATCATGTTTAACTCGACTTATGTCACGTACCTCTGCAATTGTGCACTGAGTGTATCCGCAAGCGCCGCTTTCGCCCGCAACGCTGCTAATTCTGCAGCCTCCTCCTCTAAGCGAAGATTGCTCTCCTTAAGTTGTTCAACCTGAAACATATTAAGAGCTAGTCAGGTCTATTTCTAGAGACACATTTTCAAATCAAGCCACAGACATAAACCTACATGGCTCTCATATGATTTGATCACTACAGATTGTATGGACTTTTAAAGAGACGAGTTTGTTTCAGGGTTTCTTCACAGAGTAGTCAGTTAGGAAATACTGGCCTCATCTAGTTTACATTAACGAAAAAAATGACGTGTGAAAGTGTTATTTATAACCTATTTGCAAAATAAACATCACTATTATGAAACACCTGAACTTATTTACCATGGACCACTGGTAATCCGACAAACGTTTTGCAGGGCAGTGTCGAACTATCGAATTTGTCGGATTATAGAGTACTGCCTTAGTCCTAGGGCTTCCAATCCCGCAGCCTGAATTCAATCTCGGTATTTGCGGGACTAGGAATTATCAATCCCGCGGGATCTCGGTATTTGCGGGATCGCGCATATTGAAAATATTCACATTTATATAAGGCAAATAAAACAATGAATTAATCAACTAACTCCACATTTATTTACGTATTACTATTAGTATGAGAGCAATCAAATTACACCGTTTATTTAACACAAAAAAACAATGAATTAATCTACTAACCCCACATTTATTTAAGTACTACTACTAGTATGCGATCAATCAAATTCCACCGTTTTTTCCTCCCAAAAAACAGTAACAAATACTGAATAAAAAACTTGACTTATATTTTAGGCTACATACTTAGGCTACCACTGACTGTAATTCGGCTATATTAGGCTATTTAAGCTGTGAAAAAACGGGCGACATCGGCCCCCGCATTGTTTGCCACACTGCCGGCCGCCAGTCACCGAGAGCGATCGCGCTCGTGAGAAGGCGCATGCATGCTTTTTTTCAGTCCCGCAAATCTCGCGGATCCCGCGCCTTTAATCCCGCGAGATTGGAAAATGACGCGGGATCCCGTAATACCGAGATCTCGGTATTCCGGGATTGGAATCCCTACTATGGCCTGGATTCTTTTACAAAAGAGTACTTTGTAGTCCGACAAATTACCGATCCAATGAGAAGATTCTATATGTTATAATCTGAAGTATAAATCAAATCAGTCAGACAGACAGTCCCTCTATTAAAACACTAATACTCAGCTGACGGTTAGACTGAAAGCCAATATAGTACGAAAAGGCTAAGCTATGTATGATGGGAATGTATTTTTTTTTCTTAAATAACTAGGTTTTGAATAAAAGAAATTTAATATTAAGGAAACAGTGAACATTTCGCAAAAAATTACTTCCATTTAATACATCAATGACTTCAATAATCCCACTAGTTAAAACATATTTGATAAAATCAAAAATCTTTTCTCCTGTAAAATTTTGATTTTTCGATTACCGAGTTATTGCTTGGGGGGATCGATATGTGTTTTGTAGATATAAATATGTAATAAGAAGAGAAATACAAGGTATAATCATAGGAGTGTCTAAAAATGATTGACAACAGTGCTTTTAAAAGCAGCTAGCGACTGTGCTTGTCTAACTGACAACGGCAATGCATTCCACAGACGAGTAGCCTGCACCATATACAATGAATCAAAAATTTTTTGTGGAATGTGCAGGGATTAAAAGTGTCAAATTTACCGATGATCTCAAATAACACTATCTAAATATATATAACTCACAGGTGACTGACTGACTGACATAGGGATCTATCAACGCACAGCCCAAACCACTGGACGGATCGGGCTGAAATTTGGCATGCAGGTAGATGTTATGTCGTAGGCATCCGCTAAGAAAGGATTTTGCAAAATTCCCACGGGATCGGGATTTACACGGGAAAAAATTCCCACGCGGGCGAAGCCGCTGGCACAAGCTAGTTGTATATAAAGTTTTAATAAATAATAAGCGTATCTCTCGTCTCTCTCTTACCTCGGCGGTGGAGCGAGCGAGAGCGGCGGTAGCGTTGTCCCTCTCTCTCGTGCAAGCGTCCAACTGCTGCGTGCAAACTGTCAGCCGACGTTCCAAATCGTCTCGCTCGTGACGACACAGGATTAACGCTGCCTGACTCTCTTTGAGTTCCGCTTCTGTAAATCAATATCTATATATATAAAAGAAAATCGTGTTAGTTACACTATTTATAACTCGAGAACGGCTGAACCGATTTGGCTGTAATTTGGTAGGGAGGTAGCTTAAAACCAGGAGACGGGTATAGGATTTTTTATCCCGGAACTCCCACGGGATCGGGATTTAAGCGGGAAAAACATCCCACGCGAACGAAGAAGAAATGGAGAGTAGGGTAGGGGTAGGGTTGGTGTAGGGTAGGGTAGTGTAGAGGTAGGGGTAGGGTAGGGGTAGGGGTAGGGTAGGGGTAGGGTAGGGGTAGGGTAGGGGTAGGGTAGGGGTAGGGTAGGGTAGGGGTAGGGTAGGGGTAGGGTAGGGGTAGGGTAGGGTAGGGATAGTGTGGGGGTTGGGTAGGGGTAGGGTAGTGGTAGGGTAGGGGTAGGGTAGGGTTAGGGTAGGGTAGGGGTAGGGTAGGGTTGGGGTATGGTAGGGTAGGGGTAGGGTGGGGTAGGGTTAGGATAGGGTTAGGGGTAAGGTTGGGGTAGGGGTAGGGTAGGGTTAGGGTAGGGGTAAGGTAGGGGTAAGGTAGGGGTAGGGTAGGGGTAGGATAGGGGTAGGGTATCGGTTAGGTAGGGGTAGGATACCACGCGAACGAAGTCGTGGCGGGTCAGCTAGTATACATATCTATATATATAAAAGAAAGTCGTGTTAGTTACGCCACTTATAACTCAAGAACGGCAGAACAGATTTGGGTGAAAATTGGTATGGAGGTAGCTTAGAGCCAGGAGACGGACATAGGATAGGTTTTTATCCCGGAATTCCCACGGGATAGGGATTTAAGCGGGAAAAACATCCCACGCGAACGAAGAAGAAGTGGAGAGTAGGGTAGGGGTAGGGTTGGTGTAGGGTAGGGGTAGTGTAGTGGTAAGGGCAGGGTAGGGGTAGGGTAGGGGTAGGTTAGTGGTAGGGTAGGGGTAGGGTAGGGTAGGGTAGGGGTAGGGTAGGGTAGGGTAGGGGTAGGGTATCGGTTGGGTAGGGGTAGGATACCACGCGAACGAAGTCGTGGCGGGTCAGCTAGTAGATAGATATATTCTTTATTGTGCACTGTTTTTTTTAGGGATGGTAAATCATCCAATGACTGCCTCCCGATCTGGGCGAAGTGGGAGGGTGTGTGACTTCTACTGACTAAAACCCATCCGTGTTCCATCATAATGCCCTTCGTGTTCCGAGGCCGCGGTAACTCTTTCGAACAATAAAAACAATAAGGACTTAACAACTAAAAAGGGTGATACAATGGGCGGTCTTATAAAAAAGTCTCTTAAGTGTCTTATAATAAAAAATTAGACAAGTGCGAGTCGGACTCGCCCATGAAGGGTTCCGTAGTAACTATAATAAATATAACACTTAATATATTTATTAAAAAAAAAAAACAACAAATAACCCTACAAATATCTTAAAACTAGCTTATTTACAATTTTTACAACTACGCCAAATAACTTTGTTTTTCATAGTATTTGTATGAATTACAAAGTTATATATGCGGTTTTCGAAAATATACTGTATCTCAAAAACTGCTGACTCGATCTCGTTCAAACCAATTTTGGTTGAAAGTTTACATTAAGATCTACAACATATGGTTTTTTTTAGATTTTTCACTTCATTATTATAGAAGTTAGAGGGGGGGAGGGATACACATTTTACCACTTTGGAAGCGTATATCTTTTAAACGATTAACTTTATGAAAAAGTGGTTTTAGAAACCATAATGTGTAGGTTTCATGAAAAAAAATATTTTCAGTTTCAGTTCCATGTATGGGGAGCCCCTTTATTTTAAATATTTTTTTAAACTCTTAAAATCGGAATGCGGTTCACAGAATACATCTACCTACCAAGTTTTACATGTATAGTCTTAATAGTTTCGGAATAAAATGGCTGTGACATACGGACGGACGGACAGACAGACAGACGGACAGACATGTCGAAACTATAAGGGTTCCGTTTTTTGCCATTCGGCTACGGAACCCTAAAAAGTAAAAAAAAATGTGTCTGTACATTGGATTTATTAACCAAAACAATAATTGAGGGGTTTAAAAACAGTAATAGAGCATGAATTTAAAATAAAATATCCGTCTGTTTGTACACGCTAATCCCCGGAACTACTAAACGGATATGAAATTCTTTTTAACCAATTTAAAAAAACGAGGAGGTTCTCAGTTCGTCGGAATCTTTTTTTTGTTACATAGCTATTGAGTCTTGGCAACACTTGATGCAGAACTTAACACATTTTTTTCTTCACGGTTTTACATCTCATCACCATTTTACGTTTTAAACAAAAGCTTCAACACAAGGTCCTCATAGGTTTCTTTTTCGATGTTATATATTAATATTTTAGACGTTTACTGTTTGAATACATGTTACAAATTTACATGCCATGAAAAATAACCACTATGCTCAGTTTTATTTACAGTGGGTTACACAGAAAATAACTAGTGGCTAAGATAGTGTCATTCAAACGCTCGCTAATTACGGCTTACTTAGTAATTTAGAAGGCAATGTAGATTTTTAGAGGTTGTATTTTTCCCAATAAATAATAGTTTAATTTGAACAACCAGGTCCATATGGGTTTCTAAAAATTACTTGTTTGTTGCAATAAATGAGAGTATCAGTTTCCTTATTATTAGTTATTTTGGGAATAGTTTCATTGTGCGTACAGCTAACCGCTTGATCGCTTCTCGCAACCACGGTTGCAAAGAAAACGTTGTCAATTTTGCTTCGTGCAACCGTGGTTGCAAGGCGACGAAGTTTGTTATTTTAATTTAGTTACTGTTGCAATAAATGAGAGTATCAGTTTCCTTATTATTAGTTATTTTGGGAATAGTTTCATTGTGCGTACAGCTAACCGCTTGATCGCTTCTCGCAACCACGGTTGCAAAGAAAACGTTGTCAATTTTGCTTCGTGCAACCGTGGTTGCAAGGCGACGAAGTTTGTTATTTTAATTTAGTTACTATACCAAACGCATAGAGTCGTAGTAGTATGTATTTAAACCAAAGACAGATATATTTCTCATAGACGTGTGCCCATATTACCAACATCACGGTAGAAAAATAACGAAATATCGTCAGTTGTATTTATGTGAGTGAAGTGTCGCTATAGTGTTTTCAAGGAGATTTTATTTTTAAGATTTATGACGCTTTCGAAACGTCAAGATTGGGCCTATTTATTGTATGAGTAAATATGAATACTTAGCGGTCTATATTTACAGATTTAAAGATTTAGGTAGGCAATGCGAATTGGCAAAAATATGTGCCGCTTATTTTAATTTATAAATTTGACAAAAATTTAAGAATAACCCATTTAAACTAATATATTCATCTAAGAGTGAAGAAAATGACCTTTATAGGGGTGGTAATATTTTTGTTCTATGTATTTTAGTTTTAATGTAATGTGGCCTAAATTATACCTGAAAAAAGTTACGATCTTTTACGCATCCGCGAATTCTGAACCTGGTTTTACATAATATTTTTACTACTTTCTTACATGTAAATTGTTTTTAAATACTGTAAAATATGTATAGTAATAAACCTAGTTTAAGAATAAAATAAATAACTATATACTTATTGCTCTTATTTTTTTTAAAACCCCTATGTTTTACAAAATGTCGTTAAAATGGGTGGTACTTTTAATTTAAACACTTGTAAAATATTATTGTAATCATATTTTAAAAATAAAGCGATCACACATTATTTCTTATCTCATGGACTACTCATAACAGTAAAAACATTTGAAGTACTCCACTCGAGCAATTCATAAATTAAGTTTTAGTAACAGCGGGCAGAACGCGTGGTAAGTGGTCCAAAGCACTGGCAAAGTAAGGCACCCATTTTTTTTCGCGCAAGCAATCGAGCGGTTAAGGAGTGGAATTCCCTGCCAGAGTCTGTGTTGTGATAGCTATAACCTGGGATCTTTAAGTCAAGAGTGAATAGGTTACTTCTAGGCAAACGTGCGTTATATCATCGCTTAACATCAGACGAGATGGTGGTCAAATGCAAGCTTAGCCTTTATCACAACAATAAAAAAAGTCCAACATTCATTACATAATTAACTTTGTTTTTACAAGAACCCTTAAGGTCGATTTACATCAGACGAGCGAATGCTCATTCTACCCCCACTATGTCAAATTCTTTTAGTGTAAACAGGCGTAGAGCACTCTTTCGTTGTTCTTAGTGCGTTCGCAAAGATTGTATGGAATGTTCTAAGAATGCTCGCTCGCTCGATCTAAACGGCGCTAGAGCGCGCGAACAGTTGCTTAGAGCGTTCTTGCGTGTTCGGACGTGCTCGCGCCCCTGAGCGGTCTCTTCAAAGTGTTCTTGTGTTCTAGCGATTGTATACATATCTTATCGATTAAATTATAGATTTCTTCTTGTTTTTGCATATCCGTTGCATTAAATTTGTAACCCACCAACGTCTCTTCCTTCTTTTGTTTTTGAGTTTTTGCGACAAAATAATAAATGCAGCACTTGCAATTATGATATCGCTGTCAGAGTCAGACATAGCGAGCACTACCAATACCAACCACAGAATTGACACGAATGAGCAATGAACAGATGATCTAGCTTTCGTTTACACTAAAACATTACGAAAGAATGCTCGTGTTCTAGCTCTGTGTTCGTTTGATGTATATCGACCTTTATATGTTGCCTTAGAATAGTGCAGTAAACCGTATTAGCTACGCTAGTAGCTAATAAGTTTTACTGCACAACACAAGAAGCTATTCTGCCCGCAACTTCATTTACGTGGTAGGATTTCCCGCGTAAATCCTGATCCTGTGGGAATTCCGGAATAAAAAGTAGCCTATGTGTTATTCCAGGATGTCAATTATCTACGTACCAAATTTCATTAAAATTCATCCACTAGGTCCGGACATTAGCGTGTACAAACAGACAGACTTTTTTAAATTTTTTATTATCCAAAGTTGATACGACCGAGGGGCTTTTCTTTAAACCATTTTCAAGCTTTGTACCAAAAATCAATTAAATAGGAGAAGTAGTTTAGTCGCAAATGATTTTAATGAGATGCACCTTAAAGCGATAAATCTGACCAAGACAAGAGATAACACACGCCGCGCTACGTTGCCCCTTTGTTACCTAGGTATTAAAGGTCAGTCACATTTATTTACAAAGGGTGGTTGCGTTTTACTCTGATTTGTAAGCTATTTAGTTTGTTTAAAATAAATTTTTTTTTGGCTCTTTTTATTTTTTATATGTATCAAATTAACACTAAACACGTATAGTATACGTAGTGTAATTTAATGCCCCTCTGTCGTATCAACTCTGTATGTATAGATAGATTGCGTTTAGCAATAATTGATAAAATGCCGTTGCCGCTCACACGCTCTGTTCAATAATATTTAAGCGTCAATATCCTAACGGCTAAGGTGTCGGACTTGAGATCGAGACGTCGCGGGTTCGAACCCCACCCATTACACTATTGCCGTGAACCCACTCCAGACACAAGCATAATTGGCTTAATTGGCTGGAGGGGTTAGCAAAGTTGCTTGTAATGTGAATTCTATCCACATTGCAAGATACTTTTTTTTTAATATAAAAAGCTAAACCCAATAGGGCCAACGCCCTACGGGGTTGCGGGAATGTTCTATCGCGATACCGTGGCCTCGGAACTCAAAAGTAACAGCAGGGTGGGTTTTTAGTCAGTAGAAGTCTGACACTCCCTTCCGCTCCACCGACAGCGGAAGGATTAATTTGATGATTTTCCCACCCAGAAAAAAATAAAAAGACAAGCATATTTAGCTTATTGTTAGTTGGAGGGATTAACAAGATTGCTAGCAGTGGCGAAGGCTCCATACAACTCGATTCCTACCGGCTTCCCTTTTGAAATATGGCAAATATTAGTCTATTATTTTATATATGAATATATAAATAGTAATACATTATTATTTACGAACGTACAAGATTTCGAAGTCAGCTACAGGGCCACAGTTACTGGAATTCACGCATCACACTTGAGCAAGGTAAGCATTTTTTGGTGCGGCTTCCCTTTTATGAAAATTCACCCTTCGCCACTGATTGCTAGTAATGTGTATTCTACACACATTGCTCGCATTACACCAAGCTAGAAGGTTCGTGATATAATTGTACTTACCCAACTGCTTAGCTCTCGCAGAATCCGTAGCGTTGGCTGCAGCTGCTTCTTTACCTGCTTCTAACTCAGTCACTTGCTGGGAAAGCTTCTCCGCACGCTCTGAAGCATCCTGGGGCAAAAGAGACATATACATATACTAGCTGTGCCTTCCCGGGGCAACACAAGGAAGGAAGGAAGGAAGGAAGGAACTAAAGGAGCAGGGTGGGTTTTTAGTCAGTAGAAGTCCGACACTCCCTTCATTGATGATTTTCCCACCCATGGAAAAAAACAGCTGTGCCTCGCGGTAAAAGCAAAATTCATTAAATTCGTTAAATAGTTTTGGTTTCTGCTACAAAGTTTCATCCTCTACTTTAACCCCATAGGGGCCGAATTTTGAAAAATAAGTAGTCTATGTTTGAATGATTGAATATATTTATTTAATTGACTACATTAGTCTATCGGTTAGTACAAAACTTATGAACTTAAGAACCAGGGTTGGAAAAATCATGATTTTGTTTTTAATCGAATAAAGCACGATTTAAAAAAAAAAACACTTAATTAGGCACGATTTTTTTGATTTTTTCATTTTAACTCATCCTCAAGGGACTGCGCGGACACAGCGCGGGAATTTCTCTGTTGTCTGACATGTGAATGCCAAGCAAAAGGGAAATCCCCGTGTAGTTTTTGTCCATTTCGCTTGCAATTACGGTCTTAAACCTACTGGGAATTGAAAAGGCTGGAAAACTAGTTTTTTTATTCAAATATTATAATAATGATATTGATTTCTCGGATTTAAACGTGTAATTAAGTTAATAATAATTAATTAGTTAGGTACTTAATTAATATTTCTTAATCGGTTTTTTTATGTTTATTTCTGTGAAAGAAAGTGGAATTAAACATTATTGATAAAATCATTGATTTTTATTGAAAACATCTTTTGACATAAATCGTGATTTGAATCAAAATGATTTATTCATACCAACCCTGCTAAGAACTAAGTTTGACCCGGGGTCTTCAATTATTTTCATTCCAAACGAGTGCTGTGGTTTAGCTGTGAAAGCGTAACAGAAAGACAGACAGATAAACAGACAGATTTTCGCATTTATATTATATTTATTACTAGTACTCACGCGGGGCTTCGCTCCCGTGGATTCTATCACGGTAAAAACATAACTCTCCTTTTTTGCAGTCGCGTAAAAAGTAGCCTATAACCTTCCTCAAGCTTCAAGCTACTTCCGTACCAAATTGCATCCAAATCCACCCAGTACTTTCGAAGATTAGCGCGTTCAAGCAAACAAACAAACTTATTATATATAGATTTATTTTATTTTCATATAACAAAAAGAGAGAATATAAAATACAAAAAATACATTGAAACCTAAGTATAGGCATAATTTTGTAATGAACTTCTAGCACCCAAACTAGGACATGTCCTGTGTCTTGGGTGCTAGCGTTTTTCCCTAGACTATTCACAAAGAGAAGCCCAGCAGCGTATTACAAAGTTACAAATTATATTAATATTTTATATTAGTATCTTATTTATATTTATAATATTAGTATGGATGTCATAAAAACATTTTGATTATATGCTAAGTTTAAATACTGATTAGCAGGTTCTACAACTGAGTATTACATGGAGTGACTTAGGTAGTCTGACGGTAGTAGATCTGATGAGCCCAGTAGCTGGGTAACACGAACCATTGGCAAGTCTGTAGTCAGATTATCTGGCATTTGACTACCCGTAATGGATTAAAATTTGATGATGCTGCTTTGGTTAACAAAAAATATCAGCACGAGATATTCCTTTTATTTGTCTAGCAAGTAACGTAAAGGCTGGTACGATTACCGACTATAGATAAAATTGACAAATTTTTATGTAAATGATGTGTGTCGCGAAAAGGAATATTGGACCCTATTAACGGGAAAATAAGATTTAATTTTATAGTCGACACCGGCTCAGTAGACAAAAAAAATCATTGGATGTCCTTGAATGCACAAACAATGCTAGGAAGTAGTGAAGAATGTGCATGTTTTGACCCTAAAAGGTATAAATTCTGAGTTCAATTTGTGTCTAAAAAATATACCTTAGCTCAATACAGATAAGGCATAATTTTGCGTTAACATTGAATTTCCTTGAATGTACAAAACTGCGCTAGGCTGTGGTGAAGACTGAACGCATATGTTTTGACCCTACTAAAAGGTATAAAATCTCAATTCAAATCATTATACCTTAGCTCAATATAACTAAGGCATAATTTTGCATAACACATGTTTTTTAAACAAAATTGCGTGTGAAATCTTTACAAGGCAAACTGGGGCAATGAATGGCATTGAAGCCTAGTTCAGAACACGCAAACGGGTGCAGGTACGTGGATAATTTATTAAGTATATCTTTTGTTAATTATTTTCAACATATTATATCGTTTGAACATGGGATTGCCCAGGGTCATGGAAATCGCCATCCTTCGCGCGTACTTATACAAATTACGAAATATTCTTTTCTCGCCGTTTGGCCTTTTATTCGAGTGGGACAATCATCGAATGACGTCTCTCGCTGTGGGTGGAGCGGAAAAAAGAAAGAAATGCATATATTAATAGTTGCTCTCTGACTGTTCACACTGCCGGCGACGACTCGCTTCACTAGTTTTGTCGCTGAGCGACAAGAGCTGTCAAAGATAATACTCGCTCAGCGATGCTCGCTTGGTGGTCAGAATTCACGCCAACCAACCAACCAACTAGCGATCCAGCGGACCAACTAGGGAGTAATCACCCGTCTCACTCGCACACTTGCTTATAAACCAACGATAAAACTATCGGAACTACAGGCAGGCTGCTCACTGCTCACCAACTCGTTTTCAGATGCTAGCCTACTCGCTACTCGTTCATCGGGTGTGAGTCAAGGTTCGGTAGTCGGCCCTCTCCTTTTCATTTTGATGATTAACGACCTCCCTGGTATGGTTGTAAATGCCAGATGCCTCTTATATGCTGATGACTTAAAGCTATTTTATGAAATAAAGTCCGAGCTCGATTGCCAAGCTTTGCAATCAGACATTGATTCAGTATATAAGTGGAGTAGAAAATAAAATTAATAAATCAAAATGCTACGTAATGTCTTTCGGTCGAATGCGGCGCCCAGTCAACTTTCTATACACATTGAATGGAGATACAATAGCAAGAACTGATTCCATGAAAGACCTGGGTGTCATATTCGACCGTAAGCTTACTTTCCACGACCACATCACATCTACAGCGAAGGAGTCCTTCAGGCTTGGCTTTCTTTTAAGAAACTGTCGTGATTTCCAAAACCCTCACGTAATCAAGCTTGTTTTTGGGGCATTAGTCCGCAGCAAACTTGAGTCTAGTGCGTGCGTATGGAATCCTTTTGAAAAGCAGTATGCGCTAGTTCTAGAAAAAGTACAAAAAGCATTCCTAAGATACCTTTACAAACACTTGTATGGGTATTATCGATTCCTGTAACCCACTAAATTTCTGTTGGGTTGCTTGTCTTTCAATTCGTTGGAAGTGAGACGGTCGCGTGATCAGATGACTGTGATATTTAAGATTATCAGGGAAATGATTGATGCACCTGACCTGCATAATGAGGTCTGCAATCTGTTTGTCCCGGACAACTACTGTGCTCATAGAAAATACCGCCTACTGGCTGTTCCCACTCGTCGCACAGTTGCACACTCCAAGTCGCCTATTCCTCGAACTTTAGCCGCTATTAACGCTCTCTTGGACTCAAACACAGATTTAGATATGTTTGTGGATGAATGGAAGATAATATTGTCAGAATGTTTGAATTTTTGTGAGAAGAATGTATGAATGTGCTAAATAAATTATAAAGTATATTAAATAGTGTAATTGGTTTCGGCCGTTCTATTTAATGAATGAAATAAATAAATCGTCGGCCGCGGGATAACTGCCTTATAATATTATTATAGATAAGTGAACCTCTCAAATCTTGACTTAAAACCTTTAATGGTGTTTATCATACCTTATAAGCATCCATTTCGACGCGCAACTTGCTCTGCGTCCATTTAAGCCGCCCGTCTAATTCCCGCATATCTTCTCGAATCTTCGCCAGTTCGCGTTCACTGTTGATTAGTTCGTGGCACTGAAATATATTAATATGATAGTGAGTTTTCTTATTTAAATAGTCAATCTTACTAATATTAAAAATGCGAAATTTTGTGAGGATGTATGTATGTTTGTTGCTCTTTCACGCAAAAACTACTGAACGGATCTCAATGAAATTTGGTAAGGAAATAGTTGACATCCTGGAATAACACACGCTACTTTTTATCCCGGAGTTCCCACGGGATCGGGATTTACGCAGGAAAACCTTCCCACGCAAACGAAGATTGAAACGAAGTTTTTTAATTAATATATAGATAAATAGAATATACTTTATTGTACACCAAAACTTAAACCTACACCTATTTAACAAAACTGCTAATTCTATGGTTACAATGACGGTCTTATCACTGAAAGCGATATCTTCTAAACAACCTTTGGAAGGACTTTAAAAACTTGGGTAATAGGTATGTTTAGAACCCACCTTATCATCATACATCTGACATATCCTCTGTTTCTCAGCATGAGCCGACCTGAGCTTGCTGTTCAGGAGTTCCACCTCGATCTGGGCAGCCTTCTCTGCCTTAGCGGCATTTTCAGCCGCTCGCTTGGCCTCTATAGCTGCACACTCCACGCTAGCGTACCGCATGACTGCCGCGTCTTTCTCACGTTCAGCATGGTCGACGCGTTTACCCATCTGCAGATAGGAAGACAAAGAATTAGTTATTCCTATTTTTGTGTTTGTACCCCCCTTAAAAAATTGGCCAAGTGCGAGTCAGACTCGCCCATGAAGGGTTCCGATGTAACTATTATAATATAATATATTTATTTATTTATATGTATATTTATTTGACAAAAAAATCCTTACAAAGTTCTTAAAACTAGCTTATTTACATTTTTTACAACTACGCTACATAAATTTGTTTTTCATAGTGTTTGTATGAATTACAAAGTTATATTAGCGGTTTTAGAAAATATGCTTTATCTCAAAAACTGCTCACCCGATCTCGTTCAAACTAATTTTGGTTTAAAGTTAACATTAAGATCTACAGACACATATTTTTTTAGATTTTGGAACGAAGTTCCTTATCGCGCGTTACGAAAGGGGGCTAGCCGGAAAAAATTCATACGAAAAGTTGTAACGACACTTTTTAAGGGGTGTGGATATTCGTGAATCAGGCTACATTAGAACCTTTTTTTCCGTAACCCTTACAAGATTTTTTTTCAAAATAATATATATTAATCTACACAATGTAAAGCGTGTCCTCTTGGCTTCAGAAAAAATAAAAATATATTTGAAATATCATAAATAAATACGCAAAGTGGCCTCTGTTTTTGTGACTTACTACCATTTTTCTCCTAAACTATCAATCACAGGATCTTTTAATTGCCACCAATATATTATATTAAGTAATGCCGATGGGACCATGTGCTTATTTTTGCCAATAACTTTCTTAATTATTTATAAGGATTTTTTTACGTAATCGCTACTCGCAAATCGCGTATCCACCCCTCCGGGCGCCCAGTAAATCAGTGCGGGACGAGACGCAGTGCTGGACGGACCTGTGACACTTTTCTCCGCAAACAAAATTATTGTCGATAGCCCAACCAATTAGATTTTTCTTTGTTTTATGTATAGTGTGTGTAAATATTAGGTTATTTTAGTGTGTAATTAGGTATAACGTTGTAAATAATAATTACTACTTGTCGTAAATTCTTATATTATATTAAAATGGGTGACAAAAAAGACGCAAGAAGCGTAATTTGAAAATAGCATACAAGAGGAAGTTCCAAAGAATAAAACTGTAAGTACCTACTTAATATTTTATGTACTTGTTAGGTAATGAAAAAAATGGCCAAGTGCGAGTCAGACTCGCCCATGAAGGGTTCCGCAGTAACTATAATAATATAATATAATATGTATATTAATGTGACAAAAAAAATCTTACAAATTTCTTAAAACTAGCTTATTTACATTTTTTTACAACTACGCCCAATAACTTTGTTTTTCATAGTGTTTCTATGAATTACAAAGTTATATTTGCGGTTTTAGGAAATATGCTGTATCTCAAAAACTGCTGACTCGATCTCGTTCAAACCGAGTCTTGGTTGAAAGATTACATTAAGATCTATAGACATATATTTTTTGTAGATTTTTCACTCCATTATTATAGAAGTTAGAGGGGGGGCGGCACATTTTACCACTTTGGAATCGTAAATCTTTTAAACGATTAACTTTATGAGAAAGTGGTCTTAGAAACCTCAATGTCATTTTTAAAGACCTGTCTATAAATAACACACACGCTTAGGTTTCATGAAAAAAAATATTTCAGTTTTAGTTCCATGTATGGGGAGCCCCCTTAATTTTAATTTTTTATTTATTTTTTTTCTTAAATTCGGAAAGCGGTTCACAGAATACATCTACCTACCAAGTTTTACATGTATAGTCCTAAGAGTTTCGGAATAAAATGACTGTGACATACGGACGGACAGACAGACAGACGGACAGACATGACGAAACTATAAGGGTTCCGTTTTCGCCATTCGGCTACGGAACCCTAAAAATGCACTATCTTTCAAAACTTAGTTGATACCATACTTATATAATTGCAATAACTTTTAAAGTAGGTATACACAAAATTAGTAGGTATACGGTACAGAGGGTCTGTACCGTATACCTACTAATTTTGTATATAACATAAACTAATACGAAAAGCGAATTAGGTCTATATATAATACTTAACCATAATCGTTGAAAACTAGGTAAGTACGCAGTTTGCTAAAATTATTCTGAGAATCCGATGCACAATCGAATTACACGGTTAATTTTATAAAAATAAGGTATTATTTCGGTCCCATATTTTCATAGAAAAGGGCACCTCGCAACTAAAAAAACTTTTTAGCAAAAAATAGAACCGACTTCCATATAAAAACACTACAAAGTCAAAAATAACTTTAATTTTGGAAGGCGGTGTCAAAAACGAAAATATATACAAAACCAAAGACACCGCCTTCCGAAATTAAAGTTATTTTTGACTTTGTAGTGTTTTTATATGGAAGTCGGTTCTATTTTTTGCTAAAAAGTTTTTTTTCACTCTTTTTAGTGGGTCGGTTTGTAATTTATCTAGTTACAAAAGCCAAAATGTCAACTACTTATCACCTTTAACAAAATATTGCTTTTCCCGGTGTAGAGCCGTTAATTTTTGAGGAGTTCTCCTGGTACATCACCATCAGCTCTACTTCACCATATGCATTCTGACGAGCATAAAGTGCTTAACATCCATATCCATGTAATCTAATCGCAATCAACGAAATACTTATTATTGAGTACTTTCGGTAGCCATCTGGGGTCTTCATCATCAGTTCCACTTCCTCAAATGGTCCTTTTCAAGAGCAACTGCACAAGTTACTATAAGAAATACCCAAAACGCTATAGGTGTGCCTATAATATTTGAAGAGTTCACTCGATTTCTCCAGGATCCCATCATCAGATCCTGATTTCGTAGCAATGGGACCAACTAGAAACTATACCCATTCAAACGCAAAAAGAATTTTTCAAATCGGTCCAGCCGTCTCCGAGTTATGAGGTAACATACATAAAAAAAAAAAAAAAAAAGTTCAAGACGAATTGTAAACCTCCTTTTTTTGAAGTCGGTTAAAAATGAACTCCTATTTCGACGGAAGAAACGTTTTATTTTTCTATTCGTATTATCTATGCCTTTGTAGAAGCCGCTAGCCACCGCCAATCCGCCATTGTCACACGCTTAGCAGATACAACAAAAATTTAGATAAACTTCCACTCATTTTAGCCGGTGATTTTAACATCAACTTCAGTAATGAAAAATCAAAACCATTGCTACAGTTTCTAGAGGAAGAATTTGATTTAAGAATAAACAATAATCCAGCAGAATCAACAACAAAATATAATACCACCATTGATGCAGTTTTTTCAAGATATTTAAATAAAATAGAATCCCAAACATATGTTTCCTACTTCAGTTACCACAAGCCAATTATTACTAAAATTGAGCCTACTGATTAAGTTTATATTACATTATATTTGTTTATAATAAAAAAATATTATTATAACTTAAAAAAATAAAATTTTATTACAATTCCTTCACTAATTAATCGAAAGGAACTTCGTTCCATCCGGGTGTCCCTTGACACCTCTCAAGTTTTTTTTTTCACTCCATTATTATAGAAGTTAGAGGGGAGGGGACACACATTTTACTAATTTGGAAGATAATATCTTTTAAACGATTGACTGAAAAAGTGGTTTTAGAAACCCTTATATCATTTTTAAAGACCTGTCTATAGATACCACACACGCATAGGTTTCATGAAAAAAAATATTTTCAGTTCTAGTTCCATGTATGGGGACCCCCCTTTATTTTAAATATTTTTTATTTATTTTTTTCTTAAAATCGGAAAGCGGTTTACGGAATACATCTACCTACTAAGTTTCACATGTATAGTCTTAATAGTTTCGGAATAAAATGGCTGTGACATACGGACGGACGGATAGACAGACAGATGGACAGACATATCGAAACTATAAGGGTTCCGTTTTTTGCCATTCGGCTACGGAACCCTAAAAAGGAACCTTTGTATGATCACTTTCTTGTCCGTCTGTCTGTTATGTATGTCTTGGCTTGAATGGCAAAAATCGGAACCTTTATAGATCCGTCATGCCTGTCTGTATGTTTTTCCGTGTGTCACAGCCACTTTATTCCGAAACTACTAGGACTACACAGTGACACTTGGTAGGTATAATTATGTTTTTTCGTTTTACGATGTTAATAAAAATATAAGGGAAAATATAAGGGAAAATGTCTCCCCAGGCATGGAACTGTAACAAAAAATGCGTGCGTGGTGTCTATGAAGATAGGTCCTTTAAAATGACATCGAGGTTCCTAAAACCATTTCTCTCAGAGTCAATCGTATGCAATATAGACACTTCCAAAATGGTACAATGTGTGTGAAAAATTTTAAAAAAATATGTTACTTATGTAGATCTTAATGTACACTTTCAACGAGATAAAGCCAACAGTTTCGTGATATAGCACATTATCAACAAAAACCGGAAATAACACTTGAGAATTTAAAAAAAAAAACAATGTTATTTTTCGCTAATCTACGTACTTGGCCTGCTTTTTTTAATAAAAGTTTACAAACGCCGTTTCTTCGCCGTTCAAGTATTACGTAAGCACATTTTTTGCAATTTTTAACCCACTCTCCCCCTCGTCAGCAAAAGTAAGCAAAGCTCTTGCCCCTCCCCCCCATGCTTACGTAAACATTGGTACAATTGATTGATTCATGAGCAGCAGTTATAAATCTAGAAATAAGGAATAGGTTTGGAAAAGTCATAATATTCATTTAAATAAACTTTACTGACACGGAATTCAACAATTCATTATTTCTAGGAATCCCCGAAAATGCATTTCATTTTTAAGCATAGACAATCCATCTAGATCCCCATGTCATCAAAAATAAGCAAAGCAAATACCCCCACACCCCCCTATAGTGCTTACGTAATACTTGAATGGTCCCGTATGTGTACAATCTAAAGGCTTTCCGGAATGTTCTAACCAGATGCAACGGCAACTGAATGTACAGGGTGGGTTTTTTTAGGGGGAAAATCATCAAATGACACCTCCCGCTTTGGAAGGAGCGAAAGTGTCAGACTTTCACTGATTGAAAACCCACCCTCTTGCTTCACTAGCTCTTGCGTTACGGGGTCGTGGTAACTCATTGGAACATTTCCGCAACCTTGGCAGGACAAATATCACCCTATGGTATAAAATAAATATTTAAACGTCAACAGTGTTTTATTTCCGGCTGGACCTATCCATAGCTGTCCCCTCCCCCTGCGACGTCCAAAGCCGAGGTCCGTACCCTTTAATCCCTTAGCTTAGTAGTCGTTTAGTTTGTAAGTTTAAAAGCCTTGACTGGAGGCTTTATAAAGCCTCCACTCAAGGCTTTTATCTATACTAATATTATAAAGAGGAAACCTTTGTATTTTTGTATGTTTGTATTGAATACGCTCAAAAACTACTGGACCGATTTAAAAATGTCTTTTACCATTACTTAGAGGGATTCTTCCGAATCCGTATAGGCTATATTTTATCCCGGAAAATAGATAGGATTTTTCGTGGTAGTGAAAATTGTGGAGTAAGGCGTCGAAAAAACTGCCGTACGTTAACGATTCTCGCGAACGCTGCCTATATTTAATATAAACATTGCACCCGTGCGAAGCCGGGGCGGGTCGCTAGTATATAATAATATTGTTACGCCAGTTGTTTAGCGAAGTACGTCAAGAAACTTCGACAGAAATCTAGAATGTCCGCGACACCAACGCCATCTAGCGGCGAGTAGCAGTACTGAGTATATCAAGTTGAGACACTAGCGCCATCTAGCGGCGAGTAGCAGTACTAAGTATATCGAGTCGAGACACTACCGCCATCTAGCGGCGAGTAGCAGTACTGTGTATCTCGGGTAGCTTCTGGAATATTCTTGGCAGTATAAACAGTGAGTCGATTTTACAAGAATGTTCTAGAACTCATAGACCGGGGTATAAATAGATCGCAGAGGAACGCAGATGGCAGTCTTATTTCAAGATAAGAGACAAGATAATCGAAATTTTATAAGTGAATTTCGGTGCGATTTAAGTGTTGAGTGACAAGTATTGTAGTGTGGATCTTTATTTTGTGTTTATTTAATTAAAGTGTTAATTTTGGTTTAATTGGCGTTAATTATTTCTATCCCGAACCCCAGCTCGTAACAATATATTTTTAATATATAAATATATTATTATTATTAAGGCCGCCACAAGCGCGTCCGGTCAAGCATCCGATAAGATCTAACATTGACCTGTGAGATACTACTCACAAAAAATCAGCAGTGTTTGACAACCATACAATGACTACAATCTATACTAATATTATAAAGCAGAAAAGTTTGTTTGTTTTAAACGCGCTAATATTCGAAAGTAGTGGGTGGATTTGGATGAAATTTAGAATGTAGTAGCTTGAAGCTTGAGGAAAGTTTTTACCCGAATGCTAAAGAAGGAGGGTTATGCTTTTATCGGGAGCGAAGCCCCGCGCGAATATTAGTTATATTATATAGCTAGGGTTACATTTCTAGTTGGTTTTAGGTGGCCAGTTCTTAACATTTGAGAAGGAAATTGCATCAGAGTTTAACAAGTGATATACAAACTTTTTCTATCATAACATAGATAAGCGTTTTGGTAGATTTCAATTTATGATATTGGTGACATTTTTATTTTCTTAATAGGTTTTACCTGTCTCTACAATATGTTTAATGTGCTATAGTTCGATTGTAGATAATTTTAAATGTATGTTTACTTTTATACACAAGTATTTTTTTTAATATTTATATGTTTTGAGAATGTTATTAATTGTTTTGTATTTCATATAAAAAAATAGTACACCGTGGACTACCCGTGTATTTATTTTCTCCTTCTATGTCAAATCCATCCAAAGGTTGTCTGTAAAAGATCGCTTTTAGCGATAAGACCGCCCATTGTATTACCCTTTTTAATTGTTAAGTCCATAATTTTGTTTGACTGTTATGGTGTACAATAAAGAATATATCTATCTATCTATCTATAGCAATAGCCTAATGGCTAAGGTATCGGACTAGTGAACGAGAGGACGTGGGTTCGAACCCGACCCATTACACTATTGCCGTGAACCCACTCCAGACACAAGCATATTTAGCTTATTTGGAGGGGTAACAAAATTGCTAGTAATGCGAATTATATCATTGCTAGTTCTTTTTTTAACAAAAAAACTTTTTTGAAAAAAATAAAGCCGACTTCCATATCAAAACACTACAAAGCCAAAAATAATTTTAATTTCGGTAGTCGGTGTCATTGGTTTTGTATTTTCTTTATTTTCACACCGCCTTCCGAAATTAAAATTATTTTTGGCTTTGTAGTGTTTTGATATGGAAGTCGGTTATATTTTTTTTTTTTAAGTGTTTATTTTCGCGCTTTTTAGTGGGTCGGTGAATTTTCCAAATCGGTTCGTAAATGACGGAGTTATGCGCGAACAAAAAACGCAATGCAGAGTAAACGAAAAGATCATCAAGGTAAATATTTTTTTTAGACTTTTGTTGATTTTTCAGAAACGGCTTGTCCGATTTCGATAAAATTTTCATGGGACCATTTGGAAAGTATACCCTTTCCAACAAAAAAAGAATTTTTGAAATCAGTTGGCAAGCGACGGAGTTATGCGTGGACAAACATTAAAAAAAACAAAAATACAGACATCCGAATTGAGAACCTCCTCCTTTTTCAGAAGTCGGTTAAAAAGTATGGCCTTGATTAACTGGTACAGAATACTTGAAGCATTAAGTCAGACTTTGTAAACAAATAAAAGGACTGTGGGTTATGAACAGTAATATTATGGTTTTTGCAAAATTAAACTAGATATGGCCAGTGCTAGCTGACTACCCATATTTTTGAAATGGAAATCATCCAATGGCTGTCTCCCGATCTGAGCAAAGCGGGAGGGTGTGTCAGACTTTTACTGACTAAAATCCATCCATGTTCCATCATTTGCCTTTCGAGTTCTGAGGCCGCAGTAACTCTTTCGAACAATTCTGCAACCCCAGGCAGGAGTTGACTACCCTGAGAAGAAACACTGAGACATACTCGTGTGGTCAATGGCTTTTTTGAAGTCCAGACAATATGTACTAGTCATATGAGAATCATGTAGGTCTAAGTCTGATACCTCTTACTTACCCATTCAAATCAAACAACAGACAGATTTGAATGTATCCAAACAGTACAATCATTCGCCAGTTATCACATAGCCCAACTTAGAACTTTTTTTTATTGTTTTAAGCTTGTGTTTGTCCACCATTTCACCTGATGTTAAGCAATTTGTTCACAAATCTCAAATGATGAAAAATACCAAAGGAAGGACATTTGGGTAGGCTGCATATAGTACCTACTCAAGCTGCCAGAAGTGTGATAAGATAATCTACTCATAATATTCTTTATTAATTCCTACATATTCCTCATGATCAAGAAATAACATAGGAAATAATAGAAAAGGTGTATAATATCAATCAAGGTTTGGCAAAGGAGTAGATATGATTTTTGCCATACTAAAAAGTTATTCGAAATTAATTTAGTGCCGTTGCTGATTAACAACAGAGAAGTGGGGAACTTATTGAGTTGTAGGTTTATCTTTGTGTGATTTACTACACCCTAAACAGTGAAGGAAAATTTTGTGAGGAAACTGGCATATTTTAGGAAAAAAATCTGAAGATATGCAACCTCCACCAAGCCTCACTGCAACTCACATTATTTCTCATAAAGAGGCCTTTGTACTAGCAGTGTAATGACTGATTATGATTATTGACAAAACCATGAGGTCCTATATTCAGCCCAAAGAGGCTTACCTTAAGAGCTAGACCAAAGAGGCTTTATATATGACAGTAAAGGCCAAATAAGGTGATAAACAAATACGCACCATGTCCAGTTTAATCTCCACCTCTTTGAAAGTCTGATCTTTTTGCTGAAGCTCATCGCATTGCTGTTTGACTCTATCCCTCAAAGAAGCATTCTCTTTTCTCTGTTCAGCCAGTACCCGTTCTAATGTTTCAATTTGAAATCGCAATACATCCTTTTTTGCATCAGAAGCTTCTAAAATGTCTATATCTGCTGTTTTAGTAACCGGTAGTTCTATGTTTGAATTTGGAACCACGTCTGGATGGTCAGTTGTTTCTTGTTTTTCAGCAGCTTCGGTTTTCTGTTCCATATTTTCATCTTCGAATATATCATTCATAACTTTACCATTGGGTAGATTTTTGGTATTTTTGACTGGTTTTTGAGCATATGCATTTCTGTGTGTATATGCATTTTTTAAGCTACCACTTACAGACGAGAATATTCCGTGCACATTTTTTACTATACTGCCAATATTTTCTTGTGAAAGCAATTCTTTTGGAATTCTTGTATATTTGGGATCTATGTGAGCTATATTTTCTGGTATTTTCTGTACAGCGCTAGCTTTAGATTTCTGTGACGAGAACTGTGAGAGAATCTTGTCAGCATTCAGTTCTTTATCACTACAATTTAAACTAGCATTTTCATTTGGTTTTGCATATGATATGTTTGAAATATTTTCAGCACTTTTACTGAATGGAGATTTACACATGACATTATTTTCAGTTAAATTATGTTCATTCAAACTTACGGTGGAAGTTGTGAGAGGCCTGTTCATATAATCTGCTTGTTTATAATCAGAAATTTCAATTTTTTGCTTTTTCTCTAGTGAATCACTTACATTCGTACTCTCTATACAATTTAAGATCAATTCTTTGGCCAAATCGATATTAGTTTTTTGCGGAAATTCGAAACTTAAATTATCTGTAGCGCCGTCTTCAGAGCCTGGACTGGAAAGACTACTTTCATTCGATAAGCTGTCGGTAGACGATCCGTTGCGGGAATGATCATTTGTTATATTTTTAACAGGGTCAACTTCAGAGTCAGACGGTGGGAATGCTGCAGAACACGAATCTAACGTGTCCAGCCCAGAATCACAAACAGTTTCAAACATTGATCCATTTTCATTAGTTTCTTTCACTTTTTCACTGACGTCAACAGACTCAATATGGATACCGTTTTCTTCCAATTCCGTCGACATTTTTTAGTGTAACACTTTTTATATATCATCTGAGTTATTTAATTATATCCATGGACAAAGGAGTTATGAAGAATCTAAATAATTATTATTTTTATAATAAAAATAAACATCAGCAGCGTTTGACGTTCCTTGTTGATTGTGGGTGGCCAGTTCTCTAAAATATTTTTTAGAATTTTGATTTAAATGTTGCAAGTAACAAATTTGCTTTAAAAAAAACAATGTGAAATATTAGAAATAGTGCTCTTAGATTATTATACTTCAATTTTTCTTTAGAATTGTAAAATATGGCTGCCAGTCAAAGAAAATGTACTTTTGAATCATAACAATACCTAGTTCTGTTTATAAATTATTATTTTTATAATAAAAATAAACATCAGCAGCGTTTGACGTTCCTTGTTGATTGTGGGTGGCCAGTTCTCTAAAATATTTTTTAGAATTTTGATTTAAATGTTGCAAGTAACAAATTTGCTTTAAAAAAAACAATGTGAAATATTAGAAATAGTGCTCTTAGATTATTATACTTCAATTTTTCTTTAGAATTGTAAAATATGGCTGCCAGTCAAAAAAAATGTACTTTTGAATCATAACAATACCTAGTTCTGTTTATAAAATACTAGCTTCCGCCCGCGACTTCGTCCCCGTGGAAAAAAAATCCCCCGATTTTGAAACATTCTTCATTACTGCTCCGCTCCTATTGGTGTTAGCGTGATGATATATAGCCTATAGCCTTCCTCGATAAATGGGCTATCTAACACTGAAAGAATTTTTCAAATCAGAACGGTAGTTCTTGATATTAGCGCGTTCAAGCAAACAAACAAACAAACAAACTCTTCAGCTTTATAATATTAGTATAGATTAGTCGTTTTTTTTTCAACTCAGTATTGTCATATGCATAAATCTAGTAGAAAGTTGACAAAAAATGGTAGTATTAACATTTGTGAGCTCAATGAAATAGTTATGTTTTTTTTTTTTAAATAGTTTATAAATAACACTTTCACACGTCTTTGTTTTTCGTAAATGTAATCTAGATGAGGCCAGTGTTTCCTAACTGACTACTCTGAGACGAAACACTGAAACAAACAATAATAATTTAAGTTTAAAAAACGGCTACACCAGCAAGTTTTAAATGAATTGATCAAAAGACTGTATGTGGTATAGGGGTATAGGCAACGAATTAGGAATGATATAGAACACGAACTCCGCTCAAAAATGGTTCCACGCAAAACACAATCAAGTAGGCGGGGAAAAAAAAATACAATCAAAGCTCTCAGTCTGACGTGAGCTCAGTGACAGACGCCAGAATAGTGTTGATTAGTGAAAATCCAAGAAAAAGCTCGTTTCTGACGGATAAAAATGATCTCCTGCGTAGTAAGGTGGTTTAAAAGACGGAAAGAAGGAAGTAGAAAACTAACTGGGATAACTTATCACTCATAAGTAAAATAATTTCGTGTTTTATTTTCGTATAGACAACCACGAATTGTCAGTATTATGCAATAGGTAGCCAGCCAGTTTTTAATACCTAACTATTATATATTTTATATGAAGTACAGAGTCTTATAAATTTGATGGATTTGTTTGCCTGTGTGTTTCTTATTTTAGTTTCCCCAAAAAAGAGATTCGACGACTACAGTGGATCCTCCAGACATAGCAGCAGTCCGCTTAGAAAAAAGAGAGGATGACTGGTTACCAACTAATGCCAGTAAAGTTTGCTCCATACATTTTGGTAACGAAGACATATATTCGTTACGCACTGGCTATCGTATGCTAAAAAAATCAGCTGTACCTATTTGTACGGTTAGTAATGTTGCACAGCATTTGGTGAAAAATTCAGGTAAATCCTAATAACTTAATTTAACGATTGCTTAAGAATACAAATTTTAAATCACGTCTAATGTGTTTTATGTAGGTCATTAAATCGGCACTCCGTATATGAGCTGATAAATAGAGCGAGCCAATATTTAGGAGATATTTCTGTCCATTTTACTAAACAACAAAGTTTTGTTTTGAGTACCTCGAGTACCCTTAAATTTTGGCTCGTACTTTCAAAAACCACCTTGTATATTAAATTTACTCTACTCACACAATATATTATATAAATCTAGTTTCAGAGCTTATAAGCCTAACGCTCTTCTGATGGGGGGTTAGTTAATGAGTTTTTACTTTATTTATGTACTACTTTAAGAAATTAATAAATATGAAATTTGGGAGATCCTGAGGAAATAATGATTTCCATTTAAAATAGGTATCAGGTAAGTAATAAAATAACTTATTCATTTCCAAAGGGTGTTGTCCAAATGCTTGAAATGGACAGAAACTGCGAATAGTCCTTAATTCTGTTTAACGTAAAATATGTATAATGAAATAATTTTCAAGTTTGTTTAAGTGGGATATAAAAATATGGAAATCATTAAAATATTTAACCTGATATCCGTTTAATTCATTCTTATTTTTATTGGAGGTCAGTGTTTATTTGACACTAGTAAGTGGCATTTAGCCAAACAGGAATCATAAAATAATTTCTAACGAATTAGTTTGCAGATTTAGTGCACAGTAATTATTAATTTAATATAATTCAACCTATATGTACCATAAATCTAAAAAAATAATACATGCATGTCAATATTAATTAAAATCAAATATTTTTTGAATAGAAAACGTATCGTAGGCTGTATTAAACACATCTGCTTTGCCCTACCTACTGACAGACTAACAGTTTGACACTACTGCATTTTCGATTGTTTGTTTACTTGATTCTACAATAGCGCTTGCGAATTGAGTTACATACGGATTGCTTTTTTATGGTATAGGTAGCAACGACTATGGTCATTTTTCGAAGATTTTGATTTTAGTTGTGCACACGATACCCATTTTTAAACACGGACTAGTTGGACCCGCCTAAACGATGACTTGGCATCCTTAACCCTTGACTTATTACGACCAATATTTCAGAAAAAGGTATGTAACTGACTTCTACCTAGTTTTTTTTTTGATAATTATTGAAATTGTAATGGGTTACCTACGATTTGTAGTAACATTTGGCGTATATTTCACTCTTGTTCATTTCAGGATTTTTTTTATATGGCCGACGGGCATTCCCTTTTATGAAGCTTTACACTTTTTGTAAACTTAATGTAAAGAGGTTTAATATTAATTTATAATATTTGAGTTTATAATAAATGACTGACTCCTACTGCATAACACCATCCTCGCCGCTCGATGTCACAAAACAATCCATCTCGTTCGCACTCGCTTGATTCGATATTTCAGTTTTACTCTAACATTATCTTACTAAATAAAATAGCGCCCCAAATGAATGAATTGACGGATCCATGCGCAGAAAATAAATTTAGCAAAGTATTTTGTTTTGTTTGTGCGCGTGTTGCATTCGTATTATCAGTTTAGTGGTATGAGTTTGGAACCATGTTTTAGCGGGCTTCGTTAGAGAGTTATGTTTCCATAATTATTATTCCTAATTCGTTGGGTATAGGTCATACCATACTAAGAAGAAAGAATAAAGAAATAAAGAGGTTCTTAGCAATATATATATTTTTTATTCGATAATTTTGTTTCAGAATATCTTTTCAACCGACGACAAAAAGAGGAGGTTATCAATTCGACGCGTATATATATATACACACATCAAAAGTGTCTAGGGATCAAGCATTTTTATGCGGATTTCTTGAGATTGAGATGTGGCTTTGTAATAAATTTATGATTTTATAAATTTATATGGATCCTTTTTGGTGCATTTCATACTTTGAAACAGGAACTGTTAATCAAATTCGAGTAAAAGATGAAAATCAGCTGTCAATATTTTCCCTATAAAAACATACAACGCATTGAAGACATTATTAGTGCTACTGTTTCCCTACTACTGATTAAAACCAACGTTATTATGGAGCGGCGACGTCATTTAAGCAGGGAAGAAATGCTCAGAGCCGTGGGAATGATAGAAGCTGGTTCCCGGCTACGTACTGTGGCTTTAGCTCTGAATACAAGTCAGAGTGTTATCAGTCGACTTTGGACACGTTACCGAAGCACTGGTACCGTGGCTGAGCGCCATGGAGGACGGTATCGCTGCACCACACGGAGACAAGACCGATACATTCAAATCTTAACTCGAAGAGCTCCAACAATAACCGCCATGATGTTAGCCGTGAGGCTTCATCACTCTTCAGGGAACTTAATTAGCGACCAAACAGTCAGAAACCGCTTACATGAAGTGAACCTTCATTCCCGAAGACCGCTACGGGTACCATCTATAGCAATGCACAATCGTAGGATTCGATATCAATGGGCTCTTGAACACAGAAATTGGGCAGAAGAACAATGGCGTTTCCTGTGCTTTTCTGATGAGTCTCGTTTTGGTATGAGACCGGATACAAGACGTATACGACACTGGAGAACCCCTGGACGCCAACAGCGATTAAAATCCTGCCAGGAAGTCCATCCTTATAGTGGTGGAACCATCATGGTATGGGCGGGTATTTGGATCGGCGGAAGAACTGAGTTGATTTGGATCAGAGGCAACCTCAACGCTCAAATTTATGCTGAGACGATTGTATCTGACGTCATCGTTCCTGTACAAGTGCAAATCGGTCCCTTATTTCAGTTAATGCATGATAATGCACGACCGCACACCGCAAGAGTTGTAAGACAGACTCTCGCCGCAGCTTACATCAATGTCCTGCTCTGGCCTGCTCAGTCGCCAGACTTGAATCCGATTGAGCATGCATGGGATATGCTACAGAGAAGAGCTCTGCCGAATATGGAGGGTATCCAGTCGCAAGAAGACCTTTTTTTGTTGTTGCAACGAACATGGGCGGCCATTCCACAGCGTGATTTGGATGAACTCATTTTGAGAATGCCAAACCGATGTTCTTGTGTTGTTAGTGTTCGCGGTAGAAACACGGATTATTAATTGTTTAAGTTACCCAATAAAATTTTAAAGAAAACTGTTATTTCAGTCTTTTTTTCGAACTTTAATGTTAGTGGTTCAAATGTCAAAAATCCCTTTATTAGGAAAATGGCAAATTTCTTTATTAATGCAAAGGTGACTTGGTTTATCGTTACTGTGACAAACGAAAACACTTTATTTGATGAATCCTTAAAGAAAATTTTAATTAATATCAATCAGGAGAAAAGTTATTGCAAAAATATATGTTGATCCCTAGACACATTTGATGTGTGTATATATATTTTTTTTTATGTATGATCATCGATTACTCGAAGACGGTTGAACCGATTTGGAAAATTCTTTTTTTGATTGAAATGGTATACTTCGAAATTGGTCCCATTTTCATAAAATTCAGGATTTGATGATTGGATCCTGAAGAAATCGAGGGAACTCTTCAAATATTATAGGCACACCTATGACGTTTTGGGTATTTATTATAGTAACTTGTGCAGTTGCTCTCAAAAAGTACCATTTGAGGAAGTGGAACTGATGATGAAGACCACAGATGCCAGCAGAGGCCGCCGAAACTACTCAATAATAAGTATTGAGTGGATTGCGATTCGATTACTTGAATATGGATGTTAAGCACTTTATGCTCGTCACAATGCATATGGTGATGTAGAGCTGATGATGAAGTACCAGGAGAACTCCTCAACAATTAACGGCCCAGCATTGGGAAAAGCAATATTTTGTAAAAGGTTATAAGTAGTTGACATTTAGGCTCTTGTAACTAGGTAAATTAAAAATAGACCAACTAAAAAGAGTGAAATAAAAACTTTTTACTAAAAAATTAAACCGACTCCCAAAAAACACTGCAACGTGAAAAATAACTTTGATTTCGGATGTCGGTGCCAAAAACGAAAATACAAAACTAAAGACACCGACTACCGAAATTAAAGTTATTTTTCACTTTGCAGTGTTTTTTGGGAGTCGGTTTAATTTTTTGGTAAAAAGTTTTTATTTACAAAATACGAATAATGATTTTTTTTTTGCTAGGTTAGCAAAAAAAAAAATCATTATTCGTATTTTGTAATGTTATTTAATAAATGGTTCTTAAATGATTCATCGTCTAAAATCTAAATCATTGAATAGCATAGATATCCCTTTCAGTGTTCTTCTCGAATATGCTGGCATCAAGTTAACAACTCTAACTGAACTCGCTCTTTTTGGAAATCGAGTAATCATTTTATATTTCTCAACTTTCTGTTCAGCTCGCTCTGTTTTTAGGGTTCCGTAGCCGAATGACAAAAATCAGAACCCTTATAGTTTCATCATGTCTATCTGTGTGTCCGTCCGTCCATATGTCACAGCCATTTTATACATGTGAAACTTGATAGATAGACGTATTCTGTGAACCACTTTCGATTTTAAGAAAAAAAAATTAAAATAAAGTGGTGCTCCCAATACATGGAACTGAAAGTGATTTTTTTTTCATGAAACCTATGTGTTTATTGTATCTATACAACGAATTAGGAATGATATAGAATTATAACTCTCTAACGAAGCCCGCTAAAACATGGTTCCAAACTCATACCACTAAACTGATAATACGAATGCAACACGCGCACAAACAAAACAAAATAATTTGCTAAATTTATTTTCTGCGCATGGATCCGTCAATTCATTCATTTGGGGCGCTATTTTATTTAGTAAGATAATGTTAGAGTGAAACTGAAATATCGAATCAAGCGAGTGCGAACGAGATGGATTGTTTTGTGACATCAAGCGGCGAGGATGGTGTTATGCAGTAGGAGTCAGTCATTTATTATGAACTCAAATATTATAAATTAATATTAAACCTCTACATTAAGTTTACAAAAAGTGTAAAGCTTCATAAAAGGGAATGCCCGTCGGCCATATAAAAAAATTCCTGAAATGAACAAGAGTGAAATATACGCCAAATGTTACTACAAATCGTAGGTGGGTTACCTACGATTTGTACAATTTTAGAATTATATAATTATAAATAATTATATAAATTAATTTTAGAATCATAAATAATTATATAAATTAATTTTAGAATTATAAATAATTATATAAATTAAATTTTATTTTTTGAGTTTGTTACAATTTCAATAATTATCAAAAAAACTAGGTAGAAGTCAGTTACAAACCTTTTTCTGAAATATTGGTCGTAATAAGTCTAGGGTTAAGGATGCCAAGTCATCATTTAGGCGGGTCCAACCTAAGTCCGTGTTTAAAAATGGGTATCGTGTGCACAACTAAAATCAAAATCTTCGAAAAATGACCATAGTCGTTGCTATACCATAAAAAAGCAATCCGTATGTAACTCAATTCGCAAGCGCTATTGTAGAATCAAGTAAACTAACAATTGAAAATGCAGTAGTGTCAAACTGTCAGTCTGTCAGTAGGTAAGGCAAAGGAGATGTGATTAATACAGCCTACGATACGTTTTCAATTCAAAAAATATTTGATTTTAATTAATATTGACATGCATATATTATTTTTTTAGATTTATGGTACACATAGGTCAAATTATATTAAATTAATAATTACAGTGCACTAAATCTGCAAAATAATTCGTTAGAAATTATTTTACGATTCCTGTTTGGCTGAATGCTACTTACTAGTGTCAAATAAACACTGACCTCCAATAAAAATAAGAATGAATTAAACGGATATCAGGTTAAACATTTTAATGATTTCCATATTTTTATATCCTACTTAAACAAACTTGAAAATTATTTCATTATACATATTTTATGTTAAAAAGAATTAAAGACTATTCGCAGTTTCTGTCCATTTCAAGCATTTGGACAAAACCCTTTGGAAACGAATAAGTTATTTTATTACTTACCTGATACCTATTTTAAATGGAAATCATTATTTCCTCAGGAAATACCGAATTTCATATTTATTAATTTCTTAAAGTACATAAATAAGGTAAGAATTCATTAGCTAACCCCCCATCAGAAGAGCGTTAGGCTTATAAGCTGTGAAACTAGATTTATATATATATAGTAGATATATAAATAGTAGACGTAGAGTGCGTGACGAATATATGTCTTCGTTACCAAAATGTATGGAGCAAACCCTACTGGCATTAGTTAGTAACCAGTCATCCTCTCTTTTTTCTAAGCGGACTGCTGCTATGTCTGGAGGATCCACTGTAGTCGTCGAATCTATTTTTTGGGGAAACTAAAATAAGAAACACACAGGCAAACAAATCCATCAAATTTATAAGACTCTGTACTTCATATAAAATATATAATAGTTAGGTATTAAAAACTGGCTGGCTACCTGTTGCATAATACTGACAACTCGAGGTTGTCTATACGAAAATAAAACACGAAATTATTTTACTTACGAGTGATAAGCTATCCCAGTTAGATTTTAACTTCCTTCTTTCCGCCTTTTACACCACCTTACTACGCAGGAGGTCATTTTTATCCCTCAGAAACGAGCTTTGTCTTGGATTTTTCACTAATCAACACGATTCTGGCGTCTGTCACTGAGCGCACGTCAGACTGAGAGGCGCTTTGATTGTATTTTTTTTTCCCCGCCTACTTGATTGTGTTTTGCATGGAACCATTTTTGAGCGGAGTTCGTGTTGTATATCATTCCTAATTCGTTGTATCTATAGACAGGCCTTTAAAAATGACATTGAGGATTCTAAAACAACTTTTTCATAAAGTCAATCGTTTAAAAGATATATCTTCCAAAGTGGTAAAATGTGTGTGTCCCCCTCTAACTTCAATAATAATGGAGTGAAAAATCTAAAATAAATATATGCTGTAGATCTTAATGTAAACTTTCAACGATAATTGGTTTTAAGGAGATCGGGTCAGCAGTTTTGAGATACAGCATATTTCATGACAGGAACGAAAGCATGCGCATTTGGGAAGTCTGATTATGAGTTATTTTCTATTAGTGTGTGAAGTAATGTATTTGATATTATAGTAACCAATTACTTAGTAATAAGATGTTATTTTTAAACCAATAGAATAGTGAGAAAACTATAAGGCTCCTGAATGGCTTCTTGCACGAAATTATACATAAATTATCTTGTCTACGCTTTATGAGATAGTATCTTTTCTGTAGCCCTACTATTACTTAAAAGTACTGTTTGCGTACAACAATTTGTCCAGTTAATCAATTTTTGCTGAAGCCATTATGATGGTGATTACTTTTTCTGTGAAAATGGAAACCGGAAGTGCTTAATTGATTTTGAAATAGTAGATAACTCAACCGATGCTACTGGCAACATTGAAAGAAAACGTCATGTCATTTCCATTTCGTTCGTCAAAGAAATTGAAACGATAAAAGTAGGTCGTCACTATTGATTTTTGTAATATTCGACAAACAAAAGACGCAGTTCTTCCCTATTCACCGCAGCTTAATCCATGCATTCCTGATAGCGGCGCCAGACCTCAAGAAAAATGCCCGTAAGTACCACGTTATCATGTGATTTCCGGAATTTGATATGGATTCCTATTGGAACTCCAATCTTATCGATTTTGAATATTTTATCGTTTTTTTAGTAAAATTTCATACTTTCCTTGTCTTAAATTAGTTCCACCTATCTGTATTTTAGTTAGTTCAATCGTGCTAGTTAGGATGGTGAGTCATAATTTAATTCGTGTCAGGGTCGTTTCAACCGCTCGAGTGTCTAGGTACCTATGAACGAAATTACGCATTAGCTGTTTCGTAATGGATTCTGCCATCTGCTAGGTATCATTTCGAATTATGACTGTTTATAACGTCCATAAATGTGTACATTGGAAGTCATGCTAGGGCATAAATTGTCGCGTGGTTACCGCGCCCGCGTTTTGTCGATTCGATATTTTTAGACACCCGCGTCAACTTAAAAAAATTTACTATTTTATTTTCAAATTGTTATTTTTGACTGCGTATAATGCCAAAATGGTGTTCTACATGCAGATTTTTCTGGACTTTATTTAAGCATGAAGCTGAACGTAAACTTTCGTAATAGCACGTCAATTCCTTCATAGTTCAGTCCCCATAAAGTACTGAATATGACAATGATAATTCATATATGTATAGTACTCATGAACTAGTTTTTCTCCTGAATCTAAACCTAATCCCATGCCTTCAGTGATTAACCACCTCATCTTCCAGTGAAAGTCTTTTTAATATTGATTCAGCCATTTCAGTAATTACCCTGGATGTACAGACCGAAAAACAAAGGCTAACAAAATTTAAAAAAGATTATAGCGTAACGGTAAATCTTACTATCTTTCTTATTAATATTATAATATATTATATATTATAAATGCGAAAGTTTGTGAAGATGGATGGATGTTTGTTACTCTTTCACGTAAAAACTAATCAACGGATCTGAATGGAATTTGGCAAATAGATAGTTTGCTTCCTGGAATAACACATGGGCTACTTTTTCCTGGAATTCCCACGGGATCACGATTTTATGCGCAAAAACCTTCCCACGTGAACAAAGTCACGGGTAGAAGCTAGTATGCTATAATCTTTTTAAATTTTGTGAATATCTAAATTTATGCAATAAAATCAGTCAGAAACTTCAACTTTATTTCTATGTACTCTAGATAGTCTCATTCATAAGAACATCTTACCTGTATTCTAATTTGCAATTGCATTTAACACAATATGCAAGCAAAATGCGAATGGCAGTTAAAAAAAGTCTGTGGAAAAACTAAATTAAGTTTGGGAATGCTGTTGTTGATCATCTATGGTCTGAACTTCAAAAGTAACTTTGCCTGTCCTGAACATAATCATCTAAATATAGAAGCCAATTGCCAAATCAGAATGCATTCAGTTTATTATAACTCATACACACACAAAATTCATATAAGTCAAGATCATTTACGTCTGCTTTCTAGAGTCATATGGTTACTCTTTACTTCTATAAACAGGAATATATCAAGCCAGGGTCTACCTAAGTCTGCTTGCCTGTTTACTTTGGAAAGTCTTCACTAATTTTCACCTTGTCATAGGAACTGGACAGCACAATACCCCTTCTCACTAGACTGGTCTAATGTTTTCTGACTTATAACCTAAATTACAGTCAGGACCAACAATTGTCCAGTTAAGTAGTAACCAGAACAGAAGAACTACGAGTGGCCCTATAAAAAAAGGACCAATGCTTTTCAAGACACAGGAATCCTGATATGCTTGGCAAGCATTGTCATATTTGGAAAATTAATTCTACATTGTTTAAAACAAAAATGTAGTAGGTATCTACTTTTAGGTATTTCAAAAGCAAAACATACAACCTTGGAAAACATCAGCATTTAATTTGTGTGTATATCTTTATCTCACAACTAATGAATAACTGCATTGTTTAGAGTTTTGAAACAACAATAAGAAGGTTAATTCTCATTGTAAAAACATGTGGAAATCGCATATTTCAATGTCAAAATCTAAATGGGAAATAGAACAGTTTTTGACTGGGAACAACGGCATTCCTTAAAATATAGGATTTTCATTGCATTGATGAGATGGTGATCAAAGATGAGCCTATCAATCAATAATAAAACCCTCCGAGAAATAGTAAGCAAAACAAGGGCTTTGCTCGCCTTCCTGGAGGAACTGGCATGGATTGAGTGAAAAGAATTCCTACCCTTACGCAAAATACGCGCATGGTCTTGGAGTTACAGATACCTGCCCGACATACATACATACAATATAAATAATCTTGCCCTCAAATACAGTTTCTTTTTTTGAGAACTAATTTCTTACATGATTTTATTTGAGGTCAAATTTTGCTAGCTGAATTAGAAACCCAAATCATATTTGTGAACTAACCTCTGCCTTCGCTCGCGTATAAAGTTCTGCATCAAGTGTTCGTTTCCGAAATCATAGCCTATTTGTTGCCCAGACTTAATAGCTATATAACAAAAAACTTTTTACCAAAAAATTAAACCGACTCCCAAAAAACACTGTAAAGTGAAAAATAACTTTAATTTCGGAAGTCGGTGCCAAAAACGAAAATACAAAACTAAAGACACCGACTACCGAAATTAAAGTTATTTTTCACTTTACAGTGTTTTTTGGGAGTCGGTTTAATTTTTTGGTAAAAAGTTTTTATTTCACTCTTTTTAGTTGGTTGATTTTAAATTTACCTACTGTCACCTACTAAATGTCAACTACTTATAAACTTTTACAAAATATTGCTTTTCCCAATGCTGGGCCGTTAATTTTTGAGGAGTTCTCCTGGTACTTCACCATCAGCTATACATCACCATATGCATTGTGACGAGCATAAAGTGCTTAACATCCATATTCAAGTAATCGAATCGCAATCCACGAAATACATATTATTGAGTAGTTTCGGCGGCCATTTGTGGTCTTCATCATCAGTTCCACTTCCCCAAATGGTACTTTTTGAGAGCAACTGCACAAGTTACTATAAGAAATACCCAAAACGCCATAGGTGTGCCTATAATATTTGAAGAGTTCCCTCGATTTCTCCAGGATCCCATCATCAGATCCTGACTTTTATGAAAATGGGACCAATTTCGAAGTATACCCTTTCAATCAAAAAAAGAATTTTCTAAATCAGTTCAGCCGACTTCGGTGATCATACATTAAAAAAAAAATATATATATATATACGCATCGAATTGATAACCTCCTCTTTTTGTCGTCGGTTGAAAACAGTTTTATTCTAATCTGTCTGATAGATCCGGAGATTAGCGTGTACAAACAAATCAACAGACTTTTTTTTACTGGACTATCTGGAGCCATAAAACTAGTATAAAATACAAAACAACTAGTTATTATTTGAATTTTGAAACACAATACACCATTTACATAAAATTAAATTGCTGATATGTATTAGTTTATGTGTAGTTATTGTAATAGATTTGTCGAGTAAATAAATTGATTGATTGACCACCGTGTCACCTGATGGGAAGCGATGATGTGGTCGAAGGTGAAGCACGCTTACCTTGAAGTAACCTATTCACTGCCGTTCTTAATTTTTCCGCGTCAATCCCGATTCCGTGAAAATATTGAATAAAAGCCTGTGTGTCATTCCACTTATTCTACTATCTGCATACGAAATTTCATTCGGATAATTTCAGTAGTTTTTGCGGCGTGATAAAGTAACAGGCATCCATCATTCACAAACTTTTGCATTTATAATATTAGACTCAAATAAAATCAAATATTTAGTCAATCCGATCAAAATTGTATATGACGACTAGATCACCACGAGATATTTGGTCATGAATGTTTCGATACAAAATAATGAGTTGATAACCAAAGTTACAATTATTTCAAAGTAGGCGGCAAGGTCAAATTCGCGTTCACCTTCAGATGGAGCTCTCTAGTTTTTACTTTTATTTTCCTCGAAGAGGTAGAGGTGAAGTACATCTACATTTCCCCAGTAATATTCAGTTCTAGTGATGTAACGAATATTCGCCTAATTCGCGGATATTCATATATTTTTGCATATTCGCAATCGCATCCGCATTCGCAAAATTTCTGTGAATGTTTTGCGAATATGTATACTAAAGAAAAAAAAATTTGAAGATTAAATAGTTTAATAAAATCAAAATCCATTAATTTCTTATGTTTTTAATACAAGAAAAAGTAACTTAACTTCGTAATCACATTGTCAGTCTTCACTTTATCATTTGGTATTATTTATTTACATACAAATTTTCTTAACTTTAGGCTTAAAAATTATATATTAGAACTTATAAGACAAATTATATAATGCAATGTAAACAAACAAAAACAAATTCTTCTATAATTTTTTATTAGTTAGTTTTTCTTTTTGTTAATTATAATATATTCTTTCCTCTACAATAAACTATAAATATAGTCTAAACAAACAAAGAACATTATAGACTCTGAAACAAAAATACTTCTCTCTTCAAAAATAACAATTAACTATCTTTTTTTAACATATTTTTCGAGTTAATTATTAAACCTCAGTAGAGGAATATTAAACTTTAAAAATAAAAGCTTCAGCGCCTTGTCTCCTTCAAGTCTGTTTCGTTGTGGTGAGTAAATAAGTTTACCGCCACTAAACATGCGCTCGCTCGGGACATTCGTTGGTGGTGTAGGCCTAAGACCTTTCCTTGTTCTCTTTCCACCCAGTTAAAGGGTCGACGTTTTTTGCCACGCGTTTTTCCGTTGAGTATTTTGTGACAGTTTTACGGATTAAAATATGAACAGGGTTTTATAAAGTGCAAGCAAAATACAAATGGAAAGCATCTCGTTCAAACTGCCATCAAGCCAGCAAACCAACAGACAATTGACGCCAAATTTGAAAACAAATACTGAATATTCGCATCCGCATTCGCATTAGCGAATGTCGATAGCAGATACTCGCATTCGCATTCGCGAATGTTCAAAAAACGACATACGTTACATCACTATTAAGTTCACAATATGAAAAGTATCACGCACAAGCACGATTTTATAGCTACAGCGTTCTCTATGAGAGGTTATTGGCCACCTCCAAAGGTTTTGGAGGAGGCCCATAACCTATAACATTATCATAGGCGGTTATGTGCCATAAACTGTAGAGAATTTGTATTTGAAGCGTCAATAGCGTGATATAGCTAAGGCGTCGGACTTGATCGAGAGGTCGCGGGTTCTAATCCTACCTATTACACTATTGCCGTGAACCCACTCCAGACACAAGCATATTTGCTTAGTTGGAGGGGTGAACAGGATTGCTAGTAATGTGAATTCTAACCACATTGCTAATAATCCTTTAAAAAAAAAATAGACCTCCACCATCTACCTATAGATACACTTATAGCCAATCAGATTCCCTACTACAATTTTATCTAAACACCCTTCCTTTGTCCCTAGGACGCGGAGTTAGCGGCTTCAACCGTCGAGAATGTTCGCGTTGTCGTTCGGGTCCGTCCGATGGACCAGAGGGAGAAGCTAGACGGCTCGTATAGCTGTGTCTCCGTCGACAGTCAGAACAACACTGTAGCGGTGACGAAGAACAATGTGACAGCTGCCGAGCCGCCGCGGGTGTACGCCTACGATGCCGTGTTTGACTACAATACCAGCCAGGTATGTTTAATTGGAACTTTTTCTTTTTTGTGATTGCCCTATCGCAGGTCAACCTACGTGGTTGTTGGTTCTTTAAATGGACTTATTATACTTTAGCCTCACCATATTGTAATTGCAAACTAGACGACTACACGCTAAGGGCCAACATTAGCTAAGGGCCAGGTAAACATTCCCTATGGGGTACGGACGTCGGCTTAGAGTGCCGCTGGGGGAGAGCAGCTAGGGACAGGCTGGCAGCTGTTCGGTCGTGATGCCTTAATCTGCTAGAACGATATGGGCGCCTTAGTAGTAGAAGCCTAAAATGTCTTCGTTTTTTGCTAGATTTGCATTGCTGTTTCATTTACATGCTAAATTCGCCGTGTGTAGGTTTCAAATCTGGTAGTTTTCAATATTAATTTATAATCGAACACAAACTATAGACAATTTTTACTTAAACGTGTAGTTTGTATGTTGAATCTACAACAGCATTCAAATCCTCTATTTGACCAATCAGACCGAAAACTGATCAAATGATGTAAGATCACGCTTAGGACTTTGTCTAATATTTATACTACTAATTCTCATTTAAAAATATTACGCAAAATTGAGTTCCTAAATATAGCTCTGTCAATATAAAAAAATAGGCCAAGTACGAGTCAGACTCGCCCATGAAGGGTTCCGTAGTAACTATACTAGTAAAAAAAAACCTTACAAATTTCTTAAAACTAGCTTATTTACATTTTTTACAACTACGCCCAATAACTTTGTTTTTCATAGTGTTTGTATGAATTACAAAGTTATGTTTGCGGTTTTAGAAAATATGCTGTTTCTCAAAAACTTCTGACCTGATTTCGTTCTAACCAATTTTGGTTGAAAGTTTACATTATGATCTACAGACATCTATATTTTTTAGATTTTTTACTCCATTATTATAGAAGTTAGGGGGGGGACACATTTTACCACTCTGGAAGCTTATATCTTTTAAACGATTAACTTTATGAGAAAGTGGTTTAAGAAATGCCTATGTCATTTTTAAATACCTGTCTATAGATACCACACACGCATAGGTTTCATGAAAAAAAATATTTTCAAATTTAGTTCCATGTATGAGCCCCCTTTATTTTAAATATTTCTTAATTTTTTTTTTCTTAAAATCGGTAAGCGGTTCACAGAATACATCTACCTACCAAGTTTCACATGTATAGTCCTAATAGTTTCGGAATAAAATGGCTGTGACATACGGACGGACGGACGGACAGACAGACATATCGAAACTATAAGGGTTCCGTTTTTGCCATTCGGCTACGGAACCCTAAAAATATATTTTTTTGACCTACTTATAAACAGTCTTAACATAAAAACGTCAATTTAGTTTTTGTTTCCTACGGCTCTCTTGGAGCAGGGTGATTGCGTTATCAGGATAGCCTAGCGAGTCCTTTCTATGTAAATGCCTGAGCTCTTTGCATTTATTCTAACCGATAGACTCGGAAAACTGTATTCGTATCCGTGGGAAAAATCATCGAATGACTTCTCCCACTCTGAGTGAAGTGGAAGTGTCCGACTTCTAATAACTAAACACCCACCCTGTTTCTTCAGCTGTCCTAGTAGTGGTCTGAAGCCGCGGTATCTCCTTAGAACATTCCCGCAATCCGAGAGGGCAATTACCCTATCGAGCTCCGTCAATGATGCTGATTGCTCTCTGAGGCGCGCGTCGAACATGACGCGCCGTCGACCCGGGCCTGAAATGTATTTCTACTTACCGTACTTACGAAGGGACCGATCAATACGGGTACTTTCAATGCTGTATCATTATTGTTTTAATAGTAGTCGTTAGACTGCACTACCACCTTTAATATTAGACGAGGATTGGCTGATTAATCGATTGAAGTCCCCCCCCCTCTTGTGTCGCCCCCGCAGCTGACGCTAGCGTTCGAAAGAGGTCGAATGTCAAGTAGGGTAGTTGGAAAGAATCATAAGCAACAATTTTTTTTAGAATTCATGAGGTTTTGCCATATGAGAGCAGCGGTGACCCGGTAGTTTCAGTCATGACTTGTGAGTTGTAAGTCGTAGGTTCTCAAGGATGTGCCCTAATAGGCGTTGCACAGAGGGGGTTCGGAGAAACCTCGTATTTTTACACTAACCCGCATTGAGCCCGCGTGGCGGAATACGGCCGATTCGCTCTCAAACAGAGGAAGGAGGCCTTTGTCCCAGCATCAGCAGTGTGGGTACGTTAGAGGCTGATCACGCTCGTATGTGTTGTATTGTAATACTTTAGAAAAATAACTAGTGTTAATTCCGTCAAAAAGTACCTGTCTTCCTTTTTTTAGGGTTCCGTACCCAAAGGGTAAAAACGGGACACTAATACTAAGACTCCGCTATCTGTCTGTCTATCACCAAGCTGTAGGTATCTCATGAACCGTGATAACTAGACAGTTGAAATTTTCAGAGATGATGTATTTCTGTTGCCGCTATAATATTTAAGGGGGCTCCCATACATCGTGCTTTTTTTCCTTTTTTTTATATAGATAATGGTACGGAACCGTTCGTGCGCGAGTCCGACTCGCATTTGGTCGGTTTTTTTTAACTTTTCTTGGCGGAATTAACACTAGATATTTTTCTGAAGTGTTAGTGTTATGGATTTCCGCAAAGTAACGCCTGATTCCATTCTGTATAAGTTTTGTATGTTTACTATTCCGCTACGGAACTCAAATCGCTAAGTCATGATGATTTTTTTAGATAACAATCTAGATAGTCTCAAATTCGAAACGCCCAATAAGAAAATAAATGTTTTAAATGAGATACCATTCTGAAATTAGTTTCACAGTTCCTTTCACTCGAAAAGTAACAGTTTGTGGTGATACTATAGGAAAATCGCGTTGAATATCGTTGTTTTCCGTCCGTTTGTGTATTTTTCATAATGTTTATTTGTATAAACTGTAAATCTGAAGATTAACTCGTTATTTTTAAATTAAACAAAATTACAACCTTGTATAAATATCCGTTATTTAATTCGTATTTATTGTTGTCTATAACTTTATCTTACAAGAAAAGAAATTAGTAACTGCATAGTTCACCCACTATTTTAGCCACGAGCGCTTCAATTGTATGGTATGAAAGGGATTTTCAGTGAGATTAACCATCTGTATGATCACGTTCGATTTAGTAAAACGACTTGCTCCAAAATCTTTACAGAGTTCATTTAACGTTACGGTGCTAAAACGTCTTACGTAACGTAAACGCTAGCGTCGGAGGCCCTACGCATTCGTATTTAAATGAAAATGTTTTGTCGCATTCTCGCCCATCTGTGGTAGCTGTATAATATTCTTATTATTATTTGAGTTATCACTACTTTCTGCCCTCTGCTTCTCTCGCGTGAATAGCCTGTTTTCTGCGAAATCTATCTATATACAGGATTATTGGAAACATGTCCAGATCCTGTTAAGGGCGTGTAGATGAGGTCATTAACTAACAAATCAACCCTAAGTTTCTAGGCCTAAAGTATACCATTAACGAGATTTTTTTTAAATATTAAAATAAAATAGGACTAAATCTCTTTTAAAAAATTAAAAAAAAAAAACGAAAACACGTTTTAGCATTCTTATTTATTAAATAGCTAAAGAATTAAGTTACGCATAATAAAAAAAACATAAATCAATTAAAATCCTCCGTACTTTTGAAAAAAAGAGGTCCAATACTTATTTTATGTTTATGATTTTTGCAACGTCTTATGAAATAAAAAAAAATCTCCTAAAAATCTAATCTATTTTGACGGCGGAACATTTTATTTGTTAGTTAATGACCTCATCTACACGCCCTTAACAGGATCGGGACATTTTTCCAATAACCCTGTATATCTAATCTGGCTATGCCACTCAGGAATAATTAAGCTTTCTATTGATGAAGAAATTTTTAAAATAGGTTCAGTAGCTCCAGAGATTACTTCCAAACTTACAAACTTAACCTGTTTATAACATTGGTATAGATGTAAGATGGAACAATATGAAGAGAATAGACTAAAAAGGTTATGAAAAAATAACTTCTCTTTGTTGCTAACTGCTGAAGAAAGTATGAATCTACCACTATTTAAACCAAGAACTCTTTTATTGTGCCAAGATGTGTGATTCCCTAACAATAAGTTATCAGCCGTCAATCAGCCTTTAAATCAATAGCGAACAGGCATCTTCTAGGCTCGTTCGTTCCATCACTTACCATCAGAGGTCAAGAGCGGGTTCAGCAGAAAAGAATATTTGTGTAGAAATCAGTTTACAATTTCCTTCAAAGAAAATGGTTTCTATTTATGAATATTATCGACTAATAGATAATTTAAAGCACTGTTTTATTGATTGTAAAAGCACTACTTACATAATTATTTTAGGCAATTTAGTACCTTTTGAGGATCCCAATTTTTAAGCTCGATGAATCCTAGATTGTAGACGTTAAAGTTTTCATGGAGTATTTACAAATAATAGAAGAAACGGTAATGCCCATTTATTTTACGGAACTATCGTGGGTGTGCCCGACTCGCACTTGGCCGGTTTTTTAGGATATATGAAAAGTCTAGTTAGTACTAGACTAATGCTTAATAATGCTTGTAGTAATGCTTTATTATTTCTGTTTGGTTGATAGTTCAACCAAACAGAAATAATAAAGCATTACTGTCAAATGCTAGACGGAAGCGTTACGTTGAAAACAAGCCAAGTACATATTATGTCGTCATTCTTGTAGTAATTAATTCTCAAGGCTAGTTAATTTATGCTACAATTAGTAGTTTGCTTTAGTATTGTACTATACAGCTGTTCTTGAAACGTTTTCCTACTAATTGTTTTCTTATTTACACGCGCAAGAAACTTTATTCAGTAGCGCTGTAGACCCAACCTTATTAACTTCGAACCCAGGCACATTGTGTAATTTCCATCATCACTTTTGCTCCCAACTACATTGACTATTACAACGTGTAATTTAAAGGGTATATATATACCGAGTGCATGGCTTCTTTGGATGATAACAAACGATATAGCAAGGGTTTTGTAATCCTATGTCTACATGTGTGGAGCTTATTAGAAATTTTAATACATTGATACCAGAGACCGAATATTTCAAATTAAGAAGAACGAAGAGAATTATCGTGCTATTGGCTAGTGACGTGGATAGTGATGACCCTCATAGTGATGTGACACGTTTGTTATTATTGGTATTCAAGAAACATATGAAACCGATAATTTGGGTTCAATTCTGTGAGTCACTTATTTTGAGCTGAAACTTTGCATAAAGACTCCATACCAGATGTTGTCTTCAGTCCTTTTGGATAGATATGGGGTTTCCGTTACACGTTGTATAAAGAATCTTATGGTCTGGCGACCGATTGTAAATGGCAATCGTGAGAAAACATCGACTTGTTCTCGGACTAATAAATCATGACATGCGACATCCACCAACATGAATATGTTACCGCCCATTCACAGTGAGCAGGCCTGTGTCCCAGCAACGTCTACCATTTCACTCTCTTCTCATTCTTTGTTTATTTTGTAAAAGAATTCCTTCAGCGATAGTACTGCGCTTTTGACACCCTAATAACGTTTCAACGGTTAAATTTTTTAGTTATTTGGAAACTGTCATGACCCTTTTTAATTGACCTCCAAAAGAGGTTTCAATTCGACTGTTTTTTTTTTGTATCTTTGTTATGCGATTTTCCGCCTATTGTGAAGAGATTTTTCCAAATCGCTTGATGTGGTCCCAAGTCGGAAACTAATGATGAGGTACCCCTTTTTAATTGACCTCCAAAAGAGGTTTCAATTCGACTGTTTTTTTTTGTATCTTTGATATGCGATTTTCCGCCAATTGTGAAGAGATTTTTCCAAATCGCCTCCAAAAGAGGTTTCAATTCGACTGTTTTTTTTTTTGTATCTTTGTTATGCGATTTTCCGCCAATTGTGAAGAGATTTTTCCAAATCGCTTGATGTGGTTCCAAGTCGGAAACTAATGATGAGGTACCGGGGAAATTGAGGATAACCATGAAAGTTTATAGGCGTGTGTGCCAATCACGTTAGTGAAAAATCTATCCATTTTAACACCCTTATACAATGACTGAATTTTAAAAAGCGAATCTGTCTTATAGCGAAACTGTCTTATAGCAAATCTGTCTTTAAGGGAACAAGGGGTAACATTGATATCCTGTCTTAAGTTTATAAAAATGTTACTAACATAATTTAATTACATCCTAATAACTTTTTAGAGTCATAGTTACTCGAATAACGAAATATTCCATTCTATTCCTACCCGAGCCTCCCAATTGCAATTTTTCACAACAAAGCACTATACTATATAACGTGAATAAATATCTCATGCAACGGGGTGGTCTGGCATCGGGGCGGGTGCGCGAAACTAGGGCACGACCCGACATAAGCCGAATGCCACATAAAAATCCGAGCGGCGCCGAGCGACTTGCAACCTGTTACCAGTTCTATTGCGCTCCTAACCCTGGGCGCACCGCGATCTCGTCGGGAGCGCTACCGACGATGACCAATTTCCAAATAAAACCTTAACAATTCCCGTGTTATACCAGAACTTGGCTGTTATATTTCAGTGTCTCCTACAGTGTATTTTAACAGCAAGAAGTGAAGATTTTTCAAATTTCATTGGTCTAGTCCATCGTTCGTCTTGACTGGCGCTGTTCATCGCTTCAGTCTTGTCGAATGGTGGGTTAGATCTGTGTTTTAATCATCAATGAAGAAGTATCGACGAAAAGAAGATTATTGAGTTCTTTGTTGTTGTAATTTTGTGTTTTGATATCGGAATATATCGCGTTATAAGAATTTAAAAGCAGATTTCAACGCGAAATGTTCTTTTCTATATTCTGCATGGTTTTGTGTAACGAAAAGTGTATTGATAACTCTTGAAAGATTCGCTTTTAGTCGCTTCTCTTGTGGAATACTTATGCCGCAATGTGTCGTGACCTAGTTTTTACGAGTTGACCTAGTTACTAAATAATTGATTTCCGATATTCTAATACCAAGCGACGGCTTTCAAGGGCTTTCACGAATGATTATTGTTAAAGACTCAGAAGACAAAGAACAAATTCGGGTTACGTTTTCAACACGATCGAGTTTTTCCTTCACGCCAATTTCCATCGTGTCAACATGCGAACTGAAATAGATTGTAAACGTAGCCCGGACGATGTTGTAACATTTCTTACAGTTCTGGAATATATCAAACTATGTTTGTGACGTAAGATTCTTAATGCATCTTGTAGTACGTCACGCGTAGACTATGTCTGCTTATATCGCGATGACTGTATTAGAAGACGTTAAGAAATGTAATGTGCGCATCGTGGACTTGATGTCATCGGCGACTTGAAGACCTGAAGAATTGACGTTGGAAACCAACCATTGTAAAAGAAGCTTTCGGTGTATTGTAATTAAATTAGGTCACATTTCCTTTGTGTGTCCGTCCTGTTTTAGCTATGATTTTCGTATGAATACCACAATTCAACAGTGGGGAATGATCTTTTTTATAGATTGCTGAAAATGGTGCAGGTGACTTGACTAACATTATTACCAAATAAAGGTGAGAAAAGCTGTTATTGCTGATTATCTTGTGTAAATATGTGTGTAGGAGATAAAAATCATACTGGACTGGTGACAGATTGCATGGCGATGGTCATTATAAAGCCTTTTTCTTACCAAATTTTAAGATTTATAATAATCGACCCTGGATGTATGCAAACTCATTTTCATCATAATACTTTTTAGACTAAGATAGCCATCTTGTATATGGTAAAACATAAAAACTTTTTTGCAAAAAATAAAACCGACTTCCAGATCAAAACACTACAAAGCCAAAAATAATTTTAATTTCGGTAGTCGGTGTTATTGGTTTTGTATTTTCTTTTTTTTTTCACACCGCCTTCCGAAATTAAAATTATTTTTGGCTTTGTAGTGTTTTGATCTGGAAGTCGGTTTTATTTTTTGCAAAAAAGTTTTTATTTTCGCGCTTTTTAGTGGGTCAGTGAATTTTCCAAATCGATTCGTAAATGACGGAGTTATGCGCGAACAAAAAACGCAATGCAGAGTAAACGAATAGATCATCAAGGTAAATTATTTTTTTCGTTTTTTTTTGATTTTTCAGAAACGGCTCGTCCGATTTCGATAAAATTTTCTTGGGACCATTTGGGAAGTATACCCTTTCCAACAAAAAAAGAATTTTTCAAATCGGTTGGCAAGCGACGGAGTTATGCGTGGACAAACATAAAAAAAAAAAAATACAAACATCCGAATTGAGAACCTCCTCCTTTTTTAGAAGTCGGTTAAAAAGAGTCCTTTGTGTGCGTCGATGTTAAATTGTTTTTTCGTGTAATAGGTTACTTAGTATCATATAATTCACGGATAGTAACTACCTCTACTGTGCAAAATAGTATAAATTATGTTTTTATTAAAACGAAGAGAGGGTTATAAGAAAAAAGTTGGCATTTGATCTCCCATAAATTAATACTTCTTTGCAAGTTATTTACAAAGTAATTTCTGTATACATAAATTAAATTAGTGGGCAAATAGAGAAGTTACACGCGTTTGAAGGTATTCTTCTGCAAAACGTCTTGGTTGTGTGGTTGGTTTTTACAATGTTCCTAAATAATATATGTCACCGTAAAATTGCAAATACCGTTAGATTATAATCTATCTCGCAAGATTATAATCTGTCGATAAATTGTGATCCGTACCGTCCTTGAATTTTAACGCGTTATTTATTAATCATTAGCGCATTTAAACAAACAAAAATTAGTATAGATTTTTAAATATTTTCCTATCCGGTTTTCAGTAATGTAATTTATACAAGCCAGTCAAATATGAAATTATGGACGCGTCACTAATTAATGTCAAGTTGAGTGAAGGATTGGCTGTTTAAAATTAATTCAACCAAGAGCACAATAGCACCGCGTTGACAATTTGTCGCATCCATTTCGCAATCTTTTCTGTTTTAGTGACTGGGGTTTAGGGCTCTTTTTATCTCCTGCCGGGGTTGCGGGAATGTTCTAACGAGATACCGTGGCCCCGGAACGAAAGGGTAGCTGAAGGAACAGGTTTGCTTCTTAGTCAGTAGAGGTCTGATATTCCCATCGGCTTCACCCAGATCTGGGGGAAAAAATATTCTGTTTCATATAATATTGGGGTCAGAATCCAGTTTAGTCAGATGGGAATTAATGAATACAAGGTGAATATATAAATTGATTAAAGTTTGACCGCTATTCATAGACCGGGCAACTAAAAGTAATTTTCATAATAAAACCGTTGCGTTGAGCTATTTGTAATAAATAGCTCTTCAAAATAACTCCTAAATGTTCAACTCTTTATATTTTTCACATCGCCGTTTTTCTCAATAAGAAGCATCATTACATACTATAAAATAAATTCTCCACATCGCGTCTGTTCGCGATGAACTCAAAAGATACTGAACAGATATTCATACGGTTTTCACCTATGGAAAGAGTGATTCACTCTATCCATTGGTTCCTCACTATTATTTCAAGTTAGAGGGGCGGGGAGGAGGAGATAACATTTTTCCACAATCATAAGTGTATACTTTTCAAAGAATTGACTTTCAAAAAATTGTTTAGGTAACTTCAATGTCAATTTTAACGAACTACTTATATCTAAAGACACACGCGTATAGGTTTGATGATTTTCTTTTTTCAGTTTGGTTCCATGTATGGGTGCCCTTATTTTTTGTTATAGTTGTATGTTTGTATTAAAATCGTAAAGTGGTTCACAGAATACATCTACCTACCAAGTTTTACCTCGGTAGCCCTAATAGTTAGGTACATGAGTTTAGTGCTTGCTTTTTAAGCTTGCCATTTTTTCCGATAGGAAACCCGACTTCTTTCGATTTCTGAAACTATCCGACGACTTGCAAAAGTATGTGGATTCCTACTTAAATTCCGCATAAAAACCTAAAATTTAAGTACACGCATACATGCATAGGGACAGTTAACTCATTGCATATCGAACGAAACTCGAGGTTAAAGGAAACGCGATATTGCTGTCGTTGCGTTTAGTTGTTACACGTTCCCGTTTCCAAGTGTTTGAAATATTATACTCTGAACATTATAATATTGTAACGGATGTTATTTAGTAGGCAGGTGTTATTTTAAACTTATGAACAGAGGTCGGAATTAGGTAGAGTTATTTATGTACTTGCATCGAAATGTTGATATTAATATGGCTCTTCCCGGGATTTCTAATAGACAGTCCCGTGTAACCAACAATATTACAAATAAATAATAATAAAAAACCTCCAGAGATAGATAAGACAAATAAAACAAAGATAATTAACTTACAATTTTTATTAGTATTAAATTCACAACACAAATTATTAAGTCTTAAGCAAATTCTCATACTTATATTTCGCCTTTTTTATAAATACGAAAATACTTTCGCTTCTAGCCTAGACTCCTGTTAATAAATCACGGGATTTTTCTGCTCTTCAAAATTAATCCTGGGATTTGGGGCATATCCGCTTTGTTCTTTCGTTGTATGAAATCAGTGTACCTAACTCTTTGCCTAATTCCGACCTCTGCTTTTGAACAACAATATAATAAATAACCAGACTATAACGTTCCCCACTGCTGGGACACAGGCCTCCTCTCCATGAGAGGGAATGGGCCTTAATCCGCCACGCGGGCCCAGTGCTTTCGCATATCTTCGGATATCGGTTCTAGGATAGGCAGGTTTTGAAATCAGAGGTCGTAATTAGGTAGAGTTATTTATGTACTTAGGTACACTGATTTCATACAACGAAAGAATAAAGTGGATATGCCCCAAATCCCGGGATTAATTTTGAAGAGCAGAAAAATCCCGTGATTTATTAAATAAAAAATTATTTATTTTTACACAATTTAAACCACTGCACGCGCGACGTTTCCAAATTTACATAATATTGTTGGTCACACGGGATTGTCTATTCAATTTCAAAGATCTTTATTAACATAAATATTAACAATAATGCACTTACCCTAAGTTACACCAACACAATATAACATAAACACTTTATTAGGCTACAATTCGCCTTTGAAAGTTTATAAAATAGGTTTAGTTTTGACTGGTATAAACATAATTTAATTACACAAAAATGCAAACAGAGATTAAACTATAAATTATTACGGCATAATTTACTGCTTGCACGTAGGTACGTTCTTTGGATTTGTCTATTAGAAATCCCGAGAAGATCCATATTAGTATTTACATTTCGATGCAAGTACATAAATAACTCTACCTAATTCCGACCTCTGGTGATGATTCAAATTTAAAATTTCAAAAAGTAATGTGTCTGTCTGGATTCGAACCTATGACCTATATTTTGTAAGTCATATCTGCATCCACTGGGCCATCACTGCTCCACACACTCACAAACATAATATGTTATTATTTTTACATATGTTTATCGGTATTCTTGGAGTTTGCAAAGCATGCTAAGCCGTTTGTTCCGAATGTAATTTGTATCTTTGACAGTCGACAGACAAGTGCATAAAATTCACTTAAAAATTACCAAATAATATATTTTTCGTCGTTAATTTCAGCGTCTTAAATGTCATATACTATATACCTATTATAAAAATGGTCCAATACTTTATCAGACCATCACCATCCCTATTTTCCTATTAATCTCGTGTCTGACTGTAACGCTTTCACGTCTAACAGATTTTGATAAGATTTTGGTAAGATGATAAGACCTTGGGGAGGGACATAAGTTACATTTATGTTTTGGGCACAAAAAAAACGTGAGTCAGAATACGCAATAAAACTAAGAATGACTTGTTATTCCACCTTCAACAATGTTTGATTTTGATTTATCAATAATAACTGAATCGTAACAATATAACACACAACACAGAATGAAATTCCTTCGTACGCGTCATCGTAAACCACCTAAGAACGAAGATAATACAATAACAACTTTCAAGTGTTTATTAAAACTGGCTAGTCGTATACAGAGAAAAATCTTATAATAGCAGGCTTATTACACCTACCCATACGCAAAAAACGTTTTGGGAATACTTAATTGTGCTCCGACAGTGAAAGTAGACTCCGGTAGGGAATTCCACTCCTTTGCTTAGCTATAACCTGTCTTAAAGTCAAGAGTGAAAAGGTTGTTTCTAGGTAAGCGTGCTTCATCTTCAACCACATCATTACTTACCTTTAGGTGAGATGGTGGTTAAACGCGAACCTATCTAATAAAAAAAACGTACTTGAATTTTGAACAGCAGAATCGGAACAGCTTGTAACGAAAAAGCAGTTTAAAATCAATAACGACAGTTTCATCTAAATTCTGTGCCTATTTCAAAAGTACTGTCCGATTCTTCAATACTTTGATTCATAAAACTTCCTGTAAAAACGTTTCAAAGAGAAAATCCCACAGTATTGTTTTTTACTTTGTATATTCGCAGTACGTAGGCGGAATGTAATAATAATATTCCACAACTTTTTCACACAACGCCATCTAGTCCCAAACTAAGCAGAGCTTGTGGTATGGGTACTAGACAACTGATAAACATACATATATATTTCTAAATACATACATATTATAGATAAATTACACCCAGACAAAGAACAAATGACCGTGCTCATCACACAAACATTTGTCCTAGGTGGGAATCGAACCCACGACCTTGCGCACAGCAGTCAGGGCCACTGACCACTATACCAACGGGCCTGTCATGTATTCTTAAGTATGAACCTTTTGGGAAAGAAATGTCAAAATAAATACGAATAGATACATTAGATACTATTTTACATTACAAACGCGATAAATGTTGACGCATTCCTAAAATAGAACACTTCAGACATAAACCTACCTGGTTCTCATAATTATGATTTGACTAGCACGAATGCACGAATTATATGGACTTAAAAAGAGACGTTGAGCCCTGAGTTTTTTTCGGTGTTTCTTCGGAAACAACGAAAAAGAAAATGACGTAAGTATAAAAGTGTCATTTATAATCGATCAACTAGCTGGCCCTAAAATAATGCTAAGTACCAATACTGCCATTTTTTGGACGATATTTTTCTCATCTTTTCCTAAACTTTCAGAAATATTTTAAAACAGAAAAAAAAAACTTTTTACCAAAAAATTAAACCGACTCCCAAAAACACTGCAAAGTGAAAAATAACTTTAATTTTGGCCAAAAACGAAAATACAAAACTAAAGACACCGACTATCAAAATTAAAGTTATTTTTCACTTTGCAGTGTTTTTGGGAGTCGGTTTAATTTTTTGGTAAAAAGTTTTTATCTCTCTTTTTAGTGATGCTAGTTTATTATTATTTCGTAAATAACAACAAATATACAAAATTATGTACTAAAATACAAACTACAATAAAGCATAGCAGCTCTTTTTAGTTAGATTAGATATTTAATTATTATGAATTAGATTTTAAATTTACCTAGTTAAAAGAGCCTAAATGTCAACTACTTATAAACTTTTACAAAATATTGCTTTTCCCAATGCTGGGCCGTTAATTGTTGAGGAGTTCTCCTGGTACTTCACCATCAGCTCTACGTTATTTTGAGAGCAACTGCACAAGTTTACTATAAGAAATACCCAAAACGCCATAGGTGTGCCTATAATATTTGAAGAGTTCCCTCGATTTCTCCAGGACCCCATCATCAGATCCTGACCTGGTGACAATGGGACCAATTTCGAAGTATACCCTTTCAAACAAAAAAGAGTTTTCCAAATCGGTTCAGCCGTCTTCGAGTAATCGATGATCATACCAAAAAAAAAAATTAACGTTTCGATTTGATATGGATTGATTTGACCTCTTTTGGTCGTCGGTTGATAAGCCAGATCGGTCCAGCCGTTCTCGAGATTTAGCGAACCTAACGAACAGCGATTAATTTTTATATATGTATAATTTTTTTATTCAAGTAACATGTTTACAGAAAAGTATAGGTAGTCCATAAATATAAATATACAACATGTAAGTAACATAATTATTAATGCACATCCTGAAATTAGTTTGTTCAGAATCGTTTACTGAATCGATTTTTATCATTTTTGATTTTTTTTAAATATCGTCATTTTTATCCAAAGCAATTAAATCTACGTTAATTACAAATTACACTTTGGCTGTAAGTATAATAAAAACAAACTAACTATGGACCGTAAATTAAAGTAGCAATTTTTTAAATGCAGATTTATATAAATTCCGTCATTCAGTACACATGACACAAAAAATTAAACTCATTTAAAGGAAGTTAGTCTTAAAAAAACCGTTTAAACAAGTAAAACTAAAACTTCAGAGTATGTATTATGATAATAACATAATTTTCTAATTGGGATGTTTGGGGGTGTGCGTTAATTACGATACATGTTGTATATAAGAGTTCTTAAAGGGTAAATCTAAGTAAAAGAAAAACATTGGTAATGTTTTATATTAAATAGAAGTATAAAGTGTGTTAAATACATATCATTTCAGAAGGCAGAAAATATATAAAAAATAATTTCACGCACAGACAGTAAGTAGTACAAATTCCGCCCCCTAAACCCGACATACATACAGTTGGTACCTACAAAGTCCGCCCCCAAGACCGGTACTTCATACAGTATAGTCACGTTACTCAGTGGCGTGCTATGCAGCGGATCAATAGCGCAGCTTGTAGTACGCATGCGCGCAGTCCCACTGCCCTATTTAGACCGCCCTTGCCACGCCTAGAACAGCTTGGAATATATTCAATTAGTTTATTGGTACGTCTAAATGGTTTTTTTTTAGTATGTTGATGGTTTTATTGTGTAGGAAGGAAGCAAGAGTATATAGGATTTGTTTTTAGTGAGCAATTTAACGACGTTCTTGATATAACGATGTCACATTTGTCTGTAGGAACTCTGAATTTGAAGTAGTTACTATTTTATTTTTACGCTCTGGGTGGAGCGGGAGGGGGAGAGTCAGACATCTACAGACTAAAAAAAATTGGCCAAGTGTGAGTCAGACTCGCCCATGAAGGGTTCCGTAGTAACTATAATAATATAATATGTATACATATTTGACAAAAAAGACCTTACAAATTTCTTAAAACTAGCTTATTTACATTTTTTAAAACTACGCTAAATAACTTTGTTTTACATAGTCTTTGTATGAATTACAAAGTTATATTTGCGGTTTTATAAAATATGCTTTATCTCAAAAACTGCTGACCCGATCTCGTTCAAACTAATTTTGGTTGAAAGTTTACATTAAGGTCTATAGACATATGTTTTTTTTAGATTTTTCACTCCATTATTATAGAAGTTAGAGGGGGGTGACACACATTTTACCACTTTGGAAGCTTATATCTATTAAACGATTGACTTTATGAAAAAGTGGTTTTAGAAACCTCGGCGTCATTTTTAAAGACCTGTCTATAGATACTACACACGCATAGGTTTCATGAAAAAATAAATTTTCACTTTTAGTTCTATGTATCAGAAAGCGTTTTACAGAATACATCTACCTACCAAGTTTCACATGTATAGACCTAATAATAAAATGGCTGTGACATACGGACGGACGGACAGACAGATAGACAGACAGACAGACGGACAGACATGACGAAACTATAAGGGTTCCGTTTTTGCCATTCGGCTACGGAACCTTCAAAACACCGTATTAAGATCCGAATGACCGCGGTATCTCGTTAGAATACTCCCTAATAGTCATTGAGAGCGTAGTTTCTCCCGCAACCCCGGAAGAAACTACGCTCTCAGCCTGCAAATTTTTCAAACGACCAAAATAACTGATTTTCTCAACAGCGTATAGTAGAACTTCACTAAATTACACAGATAGATAGGGCAACATACACTTCTGGACACATCTATTGGCCCACCTTGTATTTTCAGTTTCGTTTGGTCCTAGCTAAAATTTTATATTAGGTCGAGCAAAAAGTTTTTATGCAGTTTTGAACCTGGCACATTCACAATTATATTCAATAGTCTTTTTTTGAATTTCGAACACAGAATTTAAAGAAACAAAAGACAATTTGGAGCCTGTTTGTTGATATCAAACAATCGAATACTAAGAAAACTTGGTTTTATTGGTTTACTTGGATTTAATTCTTGAAAAAGTGATTGATATCTTTGCTTTTGCAACAAACATTACTTATTCTTAACATTAAGGTGAGGTTCTATCAATAATCTATGGATACTTCACCTGAAGTCGCCGCCCAAGCTGTGGCACTTATTCAGGCCGGACACAGCCAAAGAAACGTGAGTGCTCAACTTAATTTAAGTCGATCTGCGGTCCGAAATGTTTATCGGAGGTACCTAGAGACTGGCGGCTTTGTTCGTCGCCAAGGAAGGCCACGATCTCGGGTCACAACTGAAAGGCAGGATCGATTCATCGTGACGACCAGCTTGAGAAATCGTCACCTTACCTCCATTGAGATACAAAACCAACTTCGCGACTTCCACGGAGTATCTGTGAGCGCTCGAACTGTTCGGAGAAGGTTAAAAGAACGCGATATGGTACCACACAAGCCAGCTAATGGGCCCAAACTAAAGCGAGCCCACCGAACAGCGCGCCTTCATTTCGCACGCAGTCATTTAAATTGGACACAGCAAGATTGGAGCCGTGTACTCTTTTCTGATGAGTCTAAAATTGTGTTACATGGCAATGATGGAAGGAAGAAGGTCTACCGGCGTAAGGGAGAGCGTTTCGCACAATGCTGCATTGAAGAGAGGGTTGCTTATGGCGGTGGCTCATGGACTGTCTGGGGCGGTATATCCGCGAGCGGCAAAACTCAACTTGAGGTTGTTACAGGACCACGGCTGCCAACATTAAATGCTGAAAGATACATTCGTGAGTGCTTAGAACCTCACGTGATACTATACGCGGACTATGTGGGCCCAAATTTCCTTTTTATGCATGATAATGCAAGAGCCCATGCGGCCGGCATCGTCAGGGAATATCTTCGGGATGTGAACATCACAGTTATGGACTGGCCAGCCAGAAGCCCAGACATGAACCCCATTGAGCACATGTGGGACGAGCTAAAAAGGCGTGTTAGGGCTCGTCAGCCAGTTGCCCAGACGATGCAGGAGTTGAAAACTGCCATAGAAGAGGAATGGGAGATGATCCCTCAAAATTTCATAGAGCGGTTGATAAACTCTATGCCTAATCGTATGAGAGCTGTGGTAGATGCCCATGGAGGCAACACGCGTTATTAAATTAAACCTTTATTTGATAAAACATGTTTTTTATTCAAAAATTAATTGCCTTTAACAAGGCGCATATCCGACTTGTTAGGCGTAGGTCCATGTCGTATGGTATTCTGAATTCAAATTTAAAACTATACGATCGAAAAAGATGGTAAAATGTATCAGGTTTAAAACTGCATCAACAGTTTTTGTTCAATCTAGCAATCATATTTCGGTAGGGGCCATCGAAACCTAAACTCTAAGGTGGGCCAATAGATGTGTCCAGAAGTGTATATTTTATTACTCGGAATTCCCAAGAAATCAGGATTTCTTCGGGAAAAACCGCGTCATTAATATCGACCTACGTAAAGGAAGTCGCGGTTACAGCTATACAACGTGTAATTTAAAGGGTATATACATACCGAGTGCACGGCTTCTTTGAATAATAATAAACGATATGGCAAGGGTTTTCTAATCCTATGTCTACATGTGTGGAGCTTATTAGAAATTTCAAACCATTGATACCAGAGGCCGAATTTTTCAAATTAAGAAGAACGAAGAGAATTATTGTTTTATTGGCAAGTGACGTGGAAAGTGATGACCCTCATAGTGCCGTGACACATTTGTTATTACTGGTATTCAAGAAACATGAAACCAATAATTTGGGGTCAATTCTGTGAGTCACTTATTTTGAGCTGAAACTTTGCATAGAGACTCCATACCAGATGTTGTCTTCGGTCCTTTTGGATAGATATGGGGTTTCCGTTACACGTTGTACATCGTCAACTACTTAGACTTAATCATGTTGGATTCCATATTTATAATAACATCGTTTTTATGCAAATAAAATATGGTGTACAAAACAACATATTTTATTTCTCTCAAATGAATAATAACACTGTTTCTTTCTGATGAACATCGGTGCAAAATTGGCATTGTGTCTCAGTTCACGATGTTATACTTAAATTTATGATTATTTGACTAACGTGACCTTTAATTCTTTGACTCAAAACGGGACGGTATATTTAGGTCAATTTACAGGTAGTCAGTGAAAAAAAAACCCTTTTTAAAAGTATTTTATTCAGAAAATTCAATCAGCTTAAAAGTTGCAAATTAAAAAATATATATACCCGAAACGTTTAGTTATATTTATCAGAGGAACAGATCTGCTTTAATATAGGTGATTTTAAGTAAGAATGAAACTCTTGCTACGTTTTTTTTATATTCACCTTAATTATCAATATCGCCTTTAGAACTGAAGAGCCGGCTCGACTACCCAAATTTTCGCACGGTGTCAGAAAACGGGACAAATTTTCGTCCCAGAGTTCATTTCGGGGACACCGGGACTTGTAACTATAAAAAAGGACAGTCCCGTTCGAAACGGGACGTCTGGTCACGTTATATTTGACACAAGTATCTAGTTAAATTGGACAGCATTTTAAGTTGTCGATATTCTCTCAAACCAGCGAACTGTCAAAGATGTACAAAAGGTCAGCCGGGAACAACGGCATACCCTACTTTCCGAGGCACAAAAGAATAGATATGTTAAAATGGTCAGCCACCCACGGACAGACCTCTGCAAGCGTTGCTTAACTTGAGGCTGTTTTTATTTAGCCACGAGCTCCTCTGTCCAGTAACATTAAACAAAAATAAACAAACAGTAATAATATAAGTTTTTAAGCTAACATGGTCACTAACCAGGGGCGTGCATAGGATTATGACAGGATGCCCTGTCAATGCGTGGCTGTGGCTATGCTAAAAATCTATAAAAGAAGGAAGTTTTTGTGAGTAATCGGTCACAAAAACTTCTCTCGCCACCATGCTACGATGCGTGGCTGTGGCTATGCTAAAAATCTATAAAAGGAGAAGTTTTTGTGTGTTTTTACTCCGCCGCATGCCCTGTCATAATCCTATGCACGCGCCTGTCACTAACAGTATCATTAGAACCAACCGGGAGGATGGGTTTCAACTGTCGAGGGCCTGGAATCCAGTGATTCAAATGTGTAAAAACCGAATAAGTTCCGTAGAAAGTTCGCGAGACGACACGGTGAGTTTCGTGTGTCGGGAACAGAATCGAGTGTTTAGTGATACATGTGACAGTGGTAGCGGTGTCGCTAACAGAAAACGAACGAGAAAGAAGGTAGACCGATTTGTCTGCTCATAAACTTCCACCCGCAATTACTCCAGTTCATCCGTGATCATGGCGCTTGCAACAGTGCCGAAATATCGGAAACTCAAAACAAAAAATACACATGTAAATATCCCGTTTTAAGTTCTAATGAAACAGTAATAATAACCAATAGGTTAATGGTTGAAAACATTTCTTGAATTTTATTATAATACAACTATACCGTTATAAATCTACACAACCCAAGCATACAAATTTAATTTCGCCATAATCAAACTGGTCATTAGAGAGCACCCTTTGTGTGGAGACCCTTCGTCTCGCGTTAAAGCAGCTGAGACTAACAGACACTGTTTCTTTTATCCTTAACTCAATAGACTTGTAAATAATCTATGGTATACAGCTCTACACATAGAGTTGGTGTTGGTAAAGTTCCATACATAGTTTTTTATTTTATTTTAAATTGTTTGGAAAACTTACAGCTAGACAGAGGTAATAGGATAATTAATACAATATGGCCAATATTAAAAGTTTTCACTGGTAACTAGGTGTACAATATAATAATACAGCTTACAGTTAGCTGAGATGCAAAGAGAGAATGAAAAAAAAATAGATATTTAAATAGAAATTGAAACTTAAATATTTTTTACTTATTCGTCAACGTCAAACAACGAGATATTATTTTAAAACGATATTTATTTTCTAATAATTCATTATTGTCACAGAGTACTATATTATTGTTTATTTTGCCGAAAAACTAATACACTATTCAAAGATCTCTTACACACGACCACACGTGTTGTTGGCAAAATTATGGTGGCTCCTCCACAAGAGCCACATATCAAAAGTTGAAGTTTATTTTGTGTGCAACTCCTTATATATAATGTGATCTGCCGGTTTTTGGAAGTAAATGTTACTCATATCCTACGATGGTGAACCAAGAGAAGTATGAGAAGCTGACTGATATCCCAGTGTTCCTGCTGCAAAGAAACCGAAACTAGATCCACTAAAGGAAAGTAACGACCATTCACTATCACCCAAGCATAAGAACAAGAGACAAAAACATTCAAAGACTTCTGAAAATACTAAGGAAAGTACATTTAAATCTATCAGGATATCCAAAAAATCTATTTCAAGCCAAACTAGTGCAACATAGTGCAATTTTAATGAACTTTTCTGTTTTATATTCTATAGTTTTCTTAGTTTATTTAATTTTTAAGTTATTTTTAATGTATTATAGTTTTAATATAGTTTCTTAAATTTTATTTATTTTAGTTTTTGATGTTCAGTAGCAACAGCGATGTGGTTGTTGGTGGTGCTAGTCAACCTTCAACATCGCTGAACACCCTGGAGAGATGCCCGCTCTGTACCCAGGCACGCTTTTTCAAAGGTAAACGGGGTCTGAATGTGCATATTGGGAAAATACATAAGTCACAAAATGCACCTTCAGACTCTGCTTCCATACCTATTTGCACGGCTTCTAATACCACTTCCGACCCTTTTTGGAAAACACTTTCAAATTTAAAAAAATCCGTTCCGGTTCTGAAGCGAGTTCCCCGCGGCGCCAAACCTCTAGTTGCTCAACACCTGGCTAGTTGCGTTCGCCAAGCTGTCCGGGAGAACTCACAAAGCGCCTGGGAACAACTGCTTACCTTCCCCTACAAAATTCTTCACGTGAAAAAGAATCCGGCCACAAAAAAGACTTTAACAGCTCAAATTAAAGAAAATTGTAATGTTTCGGCTCCAAGTTTTGATTTCGATTCTCGCTCTCTTAGAATTACCCCTTCACGAGGTATATCCCATTTGGTAGAAACGAAGTTAGGGGACGGTGATATTAGCGGAGCTGCCAGGATTCTCTTCAGCAGCGATGTGGTGGCACCATGTTCTTCAGAAACTCTCGAAGCTCTGAAGACCAAACACCCTGCCCCAGCGTATGATCTTGCTTTTCCCGACCCTCCTGATCCTGATATTCACTCCCTCACCATTTCAGGTCGAGAGGTAATCACAGCCGTTAGCTCGTTCCGGAGCGGCTCAGCTGGCGGTCTCGACGGCCTGAGTCCGCAGCACCTGAAGGACCTCATTTGTTCAGGCGCCGGGGTAGCTGGTGAGTCGCTCTTGAGGGAGCTGACGGCTCTAGTTAACCTTATGCTCTCCGGCAAGGTAAACGAATCTGTCATCGATATTCTGTATGGCGCCAATTTATGTGCGCTACGCAAGAAAGATGGCGGCATTCGTCCCATTGCCGTGGGAACCACCTACCGCCGTATGGCAGCCAAGATTTGCTGTAAATTTTATGGTGAGACTGTTTCGGAAAAATTTCAGCCCCTGCAACTTGGTTACGGTTCCAAAGGGGGCTGTGAGGCTGCTGTACACGCTTTGTCGACATACCTAAATTCTGGGAAAAGCGAGGCCATTCTGAAGGTTGACATAAAGAACGCCTTCAATTCAGTTAACAGGGACACTTTGTTGGCTGAGACTAAAAAAGAATTACCCCAAATTTATAGTTTCCTTTGGCAATGCTACAGAAATCCATCCAAATTATTGTTTCGAGACAATCTATTAGAATCAGCTGTTGGCTGTCAACAAGGTGACCCCCTCGGGCCAGTGATTTTCAGTTTAGCTATTCACCCAATAATTCGAAAGCTAAATTCTAAATTCAATGTTTGGTATCTTGACGACGGAACCTTGGGAGGTGATGTAGAAAATATTTTAGCAGACCTAAATTTCTTAAAAAATGAACTACATTCTATTGGCCTTGACCTAAACCTTTCAAAATGTGAATTATTTTTAACAGATAACACTGACAGACTAGTGACTCTCTCTAAATTTAACGAAATAGCACCTGGAATTCAAATTATTGAGAAAAGTTCTCTCCGTCTCCTTGGTTCTCCAATCTTTGATACTTCCTTTCCCGACTTTATTGCAGAACAAATTAATAAATTCAATGACGTTTCGGAAAGATTGCTCCAAATCAATATGCACTCGGCTATCACTATAATTCGTTTCTGCTGTTTCGGCCCTAAATTAACATACTCTCTTCGTGCTTCCCATTTGTGGAAGCACCATCAACTTTTAGTTCAAATGGATCAAATTATCAGACGAACTTTGTCCTTAATTCTGAATGTGGCTTTGGATGACCGAGCTTGGGCCCAAGCCTCTCTTCCCATCCGCATGGGAGGGCTCGGAATCCGCAAAATTTCTAGTATTAGTTTACCGGCTTTCATTTCCTCGGTCCACAGCACTGAGAAATTAATCAGGAATATCCTGGCTTCCACACTGATTAATTTTAATGTGCCGTGCTTCACTGAGGCTATTGATGCCTGGAATCTCGCTTGTCCGAATTCTGACCTACCTGTTATACCATCTTCCCAGAGGCGGTGGGACGAGCCGCTCTGCAGAGTAGTTCTGAATAATTTACTAACCACGTCTGCTACTTCTGCTGAGTGTGCTCGTCTGCTGGCTGTGGGAAGGTGGGAATCAGGACTCTGGCTACATGCTCTACCGTCCTCAAATCTAGGCACTTTGTTCGACGACTTTGTTAGTGAAGCAGCGATGCGGAAAGTGGTTTCCGCATCGCTGCTTCACTACGCCTAGGAGCCCCTTGTTGTTCCCCTCATCGCTGTAATTGTGGGGAAGCGGTCAACAGCCTCGGGCACCATGGTCTCTCTTGCAGCCGTAGTGCGGATCGTTTTGCACGACATGCCAACTTAAATGACATTATCCGACGAGCCCTTGTCACCGTCGGCGTTCCAGCCGTATTGGAACCCGTTGGACTGGCGCGTGACGATGGCAAGAGACCGGACGGCATGTCATTGTTTCCGTGGAAGATGGGTAGGCCTTTAGTGTGGGACGCAACTTGTGTCGATACTGTCGCGCCATCCCATCTTCCCAGTTCATCATGTTGTGCTGGCGCTCCCGCTGCGGCTGCGGAAAACCTCAAGCGGCGTAAATATAGTCATCTCGGTGATAACTATATTTTCGAGCCGTTTGGGGTCGAAACTCTCGGACCATGGGGCCCGTGTGCTCACAGCCTTTTTAAAGAAATATCGAAAAGGCTTGTTGACGCTTCCCGCGACCCAAGGGCTGGCTATTTCTTTGGTCAACGGCTAAGCATTGCCATACAACGAGGCAATGCCGCCAGTATCTTGGGTACGTTGCCAGCCGACAGCGTTGAGGATGAATTTTTTGATGCTTTATTGTAGTTTGTATTTTAGTACATAATTTGTTGTAATTAATTGTTTAAATATCAAAATAAAATACACCAGATATTAGTTTATACTTTTTACTTATAACTTTTAAATATTGTCCAAGAAATGCCTATAATTATAGTCTTCCTAAACTATAAGTATATCAAAAACATAAATGTGAAATGATAGCCAAGTTCAATTTTGAATAATACGTCGTTCTCGACTTTACAGACAAAAGAATCGAGATCTATATGGGTGCTAAGTGTCTGTATTCATTCGGGATGTAATTCGAGCTCATGATTTCCATTGGTAATTTTTTACGTACAGCCTAAGTATTTGCAAGTTAGTGTACGTACTTCCGGTTTGTATTGGACTTATACTATACTGTTACTGTTAGCCTGCATCATCCCAATTCAGGGCAAAGGCCTTTCGCCATGATTTTATATTATGTTTGTCATGAGGAGGAAAACAACAGAGGACAGGACAGTAAACCAACCACGCTTGTCTAATGCGGGTTGGTGGGTGCGCGTAAGCCTTCTAGCTCGACCTCTAGTTGCCGCCGTTGATGATCGTTAATGTAATCGTTCTTCCGCCGCCAACCAAACTGATAAACTGCTCTATTACCAGTTTTATTTTTGCTAGCTTACTAGATGCTCCAGATGCAGCGCCACAGTTTAATGTCATGTCAGGGACTATAAGGTTTGATATATTTGATTTATTGGTAAAAAATAGCCAAACATTTTTAAACACAGAACTTGGCTCCCATACAGATCTCGGTATCAGTGAAATCGAGAACGATGTATTATTCAATGTTAAACTTGGCTCCTATTTCACATTTATGTGTTTAATAGATCTCGACTCTTTTGTGTTTATGGAGTAGTGCAGAAAGCTATTTTTATAATAACGTTCTAACTTAAAATTTTAATTAATTAATTAAAATTTTAATTTTAATTCTGAAAATGATATCAGAAAGGCCAGAGTCTGCAGTGTTAGGAAGGCTTATTCAGCTTCACGTGAAGAGATGACGCAATGATTTTAATTATTTTATTTTTGTTTATCTGCCTATATTATTGTTATTTTTTATTTTTTTTTATTTTATGACATTAATTGGATTTTTTATTGGATTTTATTTATTTTTATTAGTATTAGTATATATTAGTATGAGAATAGACAAGAATGACATGAACACTAACATAGTTTATAAGACCTTTGTTACTAACATTATATGGATGGACAATTTTGTAGTCTGAAATAAATGTATTCAATTCAATTCAATTATATAATTATAGTCGAACTTCGATGAGTGGGCGACAATAAGTCTGTATAAATACAAAATGAATCGAATTGTATGTATGAGTATAACTTCCGAACGACTATATCAAGATAACTAGCAACGTGGGTAGGATTCACATTACTAACAATCTTGATAACCTCTCCAACTAAGCTAAATATGCTTGTTTTATTATTAATTTATTACACTATTGCATATTATAGTGATTACACTATTGCAGTGAACTCACTCTAGGTTCACGGCAAGTGTATAATGGCAGGGATTCAAATCTGCGACATCTCTCTCTCTCTCTCTCTCTCTATAATTCGATAAGTAATTATTATTTGTCTGCGTTCGTTAGTGTCAGGTCAAGGTTTGTATAAAAGTACATATAGGTATTAAAAATTCGCAAAATATGGCGGTACGAAATTCTTTAGGGCCAGCTAGTATAGAATAGACCTCTTTAGAAACAGTAACCCCTTTCAAAAATAATCTAGTTTGATTATAAGGGTGTTTCCAGACAGAGCCAGTGACGCGTGCAAGCCTAGTTTGTATGTACCCTCCTTTTGACGTAGTGAGATTTTGCAAAAGAACCTGTACTTTTTTTGATTTCAGTGAATTGTAAGATGGTGTTTGATAGATAAATGTCCAATGGATAGATGTGGACTTGCTCCCTATCTTTAGTGTCTACTGTTAAACGAAATTGTACAAAAGGAATGACTTTCAGCTTGTTTTCTGTGAAAAAATAGGTAGGTGTGCAGGGCAGCTATAACTGGAAGAAAAGAAACGTTACAAAAATTCCTTTTTCCTTCCATGGTAATTATCTTTATAGACAGATAGATGAATTACGTAGGTACGAAATAAGTATTCTGCTATCTTTGTCGCCTAAAATGTCGCATATTAGAATGGAACAGAAAAAACTCGAATACAAACACAATAATTGTAAGTTACAAACATATATTTCGCTGAGCATGTCCACACCGAAACTGTTGCCAACACAGCATTTGCTGGAAAAACGACACCCAGCGCTGGTTTTCCCGCAATGACACACGGACGAGGGTAGCTAAATAAAATAATGTGAAACAAAAGGGTCATAGGCGTAGAGGCGATGGTGGACAAGCTTCACAACCAGGCTCATCGAAGCGTTGCTTGTCTGTCGGTCTTCTACAGATTCTACTTCAGGCAGTGTGCACAGGAGCTCCACGACCTGATCCCTACATCTTCCTTTCACTACCGGTCTACCAGACACACTGCTGGGTACCATCCACACTTTATTGATATACCGTCTTATACTAAGCGCTTCTCCTCTACATTTATTGTGCGCCCAGCCAAAGTGCGGACTCTGCCGACTTCTGTGTTCCCTACCACATATGACCCGTCAGCCTTTAAAGCAAGAGTGATGAGGTATCTTTTATGCTCGCTCGTTCCATCGTAAACCTCATCTATCGCTTATAATCAAGCGTTATAGAGGTCAATAGCGGGTGTTTTCAATAAGTAAATAAAATAATATTTTATGGTGTAAAAATATCAAAATTGTCTGCTCTAAAATAATAATTTTGAAGGTAAATTAAACCCTGCTTTTAGGAAAATAGCTTCAAACGCACCTACATAATATGAAACCTACAGGGGGCTCAGTATGAGTTTGCAATACCATTACGATTTTCGAAAACCATTTTATTGTCTCTTTCACACTCATCTACAAGTTTGATGCATGTGAAAGAAAAAAGCCGATGGTTTTTTTCCCTGATTGCTACAATCTGAGAGTCTTTAAATAGGTTACTTCTAGGCAAGCCTGCTTCATCTTCGACCACGTCATTACTTAACATGGTGACATGGTCATGACATGGATAAATCTATCATACTAAGCCTTAAAATCTACGAGAATCGGAGAGATCTGTTATCCCTCTGATTCTCGTAGATTTTAAAACGCTCTTAGCTCCGTCATATTTTTATTACGCTTTGCAAAATACAATCAAAAGCCATATTTTCTTAGCTCGTTCAAATAAAAACATTTTAGAGGTCTATACTACCGCATCTACTAAATAATTCACAGCTTAATTGTTTCTGAGCAACCCGGCGCCATACACTTCTACTTAGGTATCTTCGTGGGGCCTCGAACAAAGTAAACTTGCCAAGCTCTGCAGTCGTCTCTGAATCATTGACGAGCTGCAAATTATGCATCGATTTTATAACTGCCCTTGTAGGAGTTTGCTGGCCCGATATCGCGGGAATGCGATGAATAATCTAACGAGATACCGAGGCCCCGGAACGTAGGGGCACCTGAAGGAACAGGGTGGGTTTTAAGGGTCTATACTACCTCAGCGCTTCTCCCTCTTTATCTCGCTCGCACACTGCTGGCCGCTGTCCCGCGAGCAAGCGAGACAGAGTAGCAGGGAAAAGACTCCAAGACATCGATAATTTAGTCTATTTCTTTTTACGGTCAAAATAATGGTAATTTCAAAAAAGTAAATATCTTATAGAAAACTTTCATCATGACCCTGAAATACCCGATAATACCTCATGCTCAGCTGTATCGCTATTAAACATGTGGAAATTATATGTCACGCCACAGATTTCTTTATTGGCCACGTGATCAAACTTCTCATTTTAAAACTAAGCCACGGGAAAATGAGATAGCCCCTAATAAACTAATTAGTCTTTTACAACGCCAACAAAATATTCTACAATGAGCGACAAGTAAAGATCAACAATTATCTTAACTTGTCCTTCCTATTTATACATTGCCATTACTAATTCAGCAACGGATTTCACATCTCATCACCACAACCATTTTACGGTACAGCATCAACACAAGGTCCTTATAGGCTAGGTTTTTTTTTTTAAATTCACTAACTCTTCCATCGGTCGACGGAGACCTTATCTATCAAAATTCATGCATTCCAGTTCTTGCAGTTATTCTTCTCGCAATTTTATACTTCATAAAAAAACATAAAATATAAGCGTTTGGTTTGGTTAGGTTTCTTTTTGATGTCATATTTTAATATTTTAGAAGTCTACTGCTTGAATGCATGCCACAAATCTAGATGCTAAAAAATAACGACCATGCTGAGTTGTATTTACAGTGGCTTACATAGAAGATAGGTAACTAGTGGCTAAGATAGTGTCATTCAGAAGCTCGTTAATTGTGGCTGACTTAGTAATTTAGAAGGCAATGTAGATTTTTAGAGGAAATCTGTTTAATTACCACCCTTAAACATAGGCCCTTAGATGCTGAAAAGGAGAACAAATAGCAGTTTATTTTATATCTATATTACACAAAATTGCAGTACGAAATTAATAGAAGGAACAAATTTTATAATCACTACGGTATCCGCATATTACACAACAAAATAACAAGCTGTTAAGTAGGGCAAACTAATGTTGCTAATTATAATTACTCATTAAGTAGGTACGATTTTACTCGTGTTAGTCACTAGGGCTTGTCTCCATAGAGACAAGCCCTAGTGACCAGAGAGTAATATGGACAAGTACTCTGACTAACCATCGTGCTTTTGGAATTACAAAGAGAAGAAATTACAAAACAATTTCACTAAACTTCACAAATACATACACTTCGTGTTAAGAGGGAACTGTAAAATTTATATAAGTATTACAGTAATTCCATAATTTTATTAATCCTTTTGTTGTTATTACATTTGGAGGTTTTGTAGTTATTACACAAGCCATTTGTGAAAAGAATTAGTACTGTATTGATATCAATGGACTTTGATGATTTTTTGATAATACCGTCAAAAACAAAAGTCGTTTTATAATTATTACAATAAGAAATTTACAAAAGTTTGTAATCATTATGATTCACCATTAGTTTAAAGTACAGTGCTGTTGGATTTGTTATCAAATAGTATTATCGGACATTGCAAAACGAATATTAAATTTCTAGAATAAAATTTCTGTCAGTGTGTTGTAAGGTACTTAACTACCTAGAGCTGATCATTTAACGTAGAAATAATAAATAGATTATACATCATAATATAATTCAAGCGTCAATGGCCTAATGGCTAAGGTGTCAGAATTGTGATCGAGAGGTCGCGGGTTCAAATCCCACCTTATTACTAGGTACTTGCTATTACTATGGCAGTAGGCGTGAACTCCAGACAAGCATATTTTGCTTAGTTGGAGGGGTCTACAAAATGCCAGTAATGGGTATTCTACCCACATTCCTAGTAATCTTTTTAAAAGTTATGCCAAGTGGATACACTCGGTTTTTTAAAGATTTGATGCACGCTACTGCCGCTGGCAATCGACCCGAAAAGAAGAAGAATGTCAACTGTCGGTAATCTGACTAAGTACAGACGCCAGCACATGAAGCTACCCGAAACTGTCAAATTGTCCCAATCAACCTTGAACCTAATTTCAACAATAAAGTTGAAAATCTATTAAAGAAATTTGACAGATTGTTGTAGCTTGATGTGCTGGCGTCTGTACCTACTTCAATTTCATTATTTTTAATTAGAAAATCCTAAAATCACGGAGAGACGATTCAAAGTGCAATAAAGAAAAGAAGGCTCTACAATATAGGTACATATTTATCTGACCTGGCGATTGGCGAACTTACTCACCTACCTGTTTTATTATTAACTAGCTTCTGCTCGCGACTTCGCTCGCGTGTGTGGATTGTCCCGCGTAAATCCCGTAGAAATTCCGGGATAAAAAATTAACTCTGTGGCTATGCCAGGGCATCAACCATCTCCTTACTGAATTTCATTCAGATCCGTCGATCCAACACAAGACTCCTTCTCGTTTCCATATGCTAAGTTATTGGCTTACTTTTAGAGATTTTTAGGTCATTGGCGTAGGAATTAATTTATTTAACAAAATAACGTCTACGGGGAAAGTTAGTATTTTTTATAACAAACTCCTTACTCTACATTGTTGTTACGACGAAACGAAAAAGGTCTTACTGAAAGTAGGTTATTAGGTTAGTGTTATCGATTTGCAGTTGCCAAGTGCCTCACATACTATTCTGAAGTAAACAACCCCTTCTGGGGGACGAACAATAACAATAAAATGTTAGACACAGAATACACCATGTTTTTTTAAAAGAACTATCATTAGGCGCGCTTGGATTTCGAAATAATTGATAGCACAAATAACGCAATTTACTAACAATCAATTTTTTTTAGAATTGGTCTATTCGTTCCGGTGAGGTAAAATTTGTGAGTTTACCCCTACCTAAGGGGGTAACCCTTAGGTAGGGGTAAACTCACAAATTTTACCTCTATAAGATTGGTATAGATATGTTACAAAATTGTGAACGTGCATAAGTAGTTTGCTAAATATCAGATGAGTCTTCTCACCCTGGGTAGACCGGAAGGAAGTGTCAAACTTCTATTGACTAAAAACCCACCCGATTTCTTCGATTGCCCTTGTATTCCAATTTCCGAGGCTGCGGTATCTCATTATAACATTCCCGCAATACCGATAAGTATTCTTATTCAAGTCTTGCAAAAGAATCGTCGAAGAGAACAGCACAATGTGTGTAGAATTCACATTCCTAGCAATCTTGTTAACCCCCCTCCAACTAAGCTAAATATGCTTGTCTGGAGTGGGTTCAGGGCAATAGTATAATGAATGGGTTGGGTTTAAACCTGCGAGCTCTCGGTCACAATTCCGACTCCTTATCGATTAGGCTATCGACGATTCTGTTCGGCTTCGTTTTAATGTATTCGAAGCCTTGAGCCCCGGAAACTAGTTCAGGGTTTTAAGATCGAATTACTTAGCATGTTGGCTGCAAGACTGGGTCATGGCTTAGCGTAATTGTTTGTTAACAATAATCTAAGGAATTACTGGTCCGATTACGAAGATTATTTATTAAAACTGTATGCAACACAAAAGTAAAAAGACAGACTTAATGCTTTAGACATTCTCTACCAGTCAACCATGGGTGGTGAAGAGATAACGTGGCAAGTACAGACACCAGCACATGAAGCTACCCGAAATTGTCAAATTTTCCCAATCAACCTTGAACCTAATTTCTTTAACAATAAAGTTGACAATCTATTAAAGAAATTTAACAGATTATTGTAGCTTGATGTGCTGGCGTCTGTACCAATATAAATATGATAACAAAAGTTATGTAAAGGGTTTACGAGACAAAATTCCGCTCCTTTCTATTTGTTCAGAAAATAATTCAGCAACTATCGCTTAAATTCATACTGACTGGTGGCCAACCTGATACTTATCGAGAGGAAGTGCATTCAACAGGAGAATTAAAAAAAAAGGTCTTTCTATCCGGGTACCAATATAAATATAATAACAAAAGTTATGTAAAGGGTTTACGAGACAAAACTCTGCTCCTATCTAGTTGTTCAGAAAATAATTCAGCAACTATCGCTTAAATTCATACTGACTGGTGGCCAACCTGATACTTATCGAGAGGAACTGCATTCAACAGGAGAATTTAAATCCATCGCGACGTCAGCGTACTTGTAATGGAAATCCTCCCCGACCTTTGCCAAACGAGCCAGCCCGCGATGCTGAGCCAGTAGCAATAAATACGACCCAGCTTGTCCCTTTGCTGCCCTCCCAAAATGACCCCGCTATGCCGAGGCCCGTACTCCACAGGGAGTGCCCTTAGCGTGCGGTCATTAGCTGTAAGTAAACTTTAGTTTGTAAGCCCTGGCTGGGGGCCTTTAATTTATTAGAGGTCACCACAGGACAGACCGGTTAAGTAGACTCACAGCCTTACTGAGCTGATCTACGAGTGGCCCTACCTAAAAAAAAAAAAGAGAATGTAAAAAAGTCTTATCCGATTTCGGCCACGACGGCAATCTCATAATTGATTATCCATCTGCGCAGGAGATATTATAGTGCACAAGTATATGCGCAGGTAATAGTGCATTCTCTGCATCTTTCTCTTTCTTTACACTCATAGTCCGATGGGACGGCAATCCGACACGACCGGAGAGATCCGGCGTAGGACTAACATAAGAGTAGACTGTATAGTGTGTTAGATTAAACGAGGGACTTATTGAGGGAGGGTATTCAGTATTCGATTCTCGTCCCAAATATGTGAAAAACCTGTAACCTCAATTTTTGACGTAATTGTCCAATATAATACATTTATCATGTACACTGAGCCGCAAGAAGTGAACGAACTTGTAAACAGTACCTAAAGTAATCACGTGGCAAAACACGGCCCGATCCTGCCAAAAAAGGAAGCTCGTGTGTAAACTCCGCCCCCGCGGGACTCCCCCTGAGGACTTTTGGTATGGTTCTGTCTGTTATTTATCAGTGTTTTTTTTTTGTTCATATTATTATTAGTATCATGTAAGCATACACTATTGTAGGATTGAAAATGTCCCTCGTTTAAACTAACATACTGTATAATAGGAAGAATGAACAAAGTATGAGAAGAGTAAATAAAAGAAGTAAGAGAAGAACAGAGTAAGATATTTTTGGAAGAGCGCAGACTCTTAGCGTGTGAAGAACATAAAAATTCTTTGAGTGATATAAATCTATACTGTATCTGTAATTATATGAATAATTATATGATATTATTAATGAATACTAGATATTTTTGTGAAGTATTAGTTTGGTATAGATTTCAGCAAAGTCAATAGTAACGTGAATAGGTTACTTCTAGGTAAGCGTGCTCCATCTTCGACCACATCATCAGTTACCATCAGGTGATGGTGGTCAAACGCTGGCTTATTATTAATAAAAAAAAAAATTACATGGCTGATTCCATTCTATTACTTACTGTTACTGAATAAAGTTTATTTTTACCCGAAAAAAGATGCCACTCGTATAGATAATCTCCACGTTACAAATAGCATTACACCACCTACCACAATTATGAGGGCGATAGTTAAAATGCGCCAACATCACGATGACCCAATAACCTGAATGCCCAAGTGGACTCACTGCAACCCCGCACCCCGCACTACATCCCCCTACGTGGGGGGAGGGGGGGAGGCCTCGACCTGATATGACATAGTTTGCAGCTGTAGATGGCTGAATGATTACTTTTGTAATGAGTTGCAAGCGTTGCTAGCTTTTACCTGCTACAATATATGCTCTCCTAGTACCGCAGAATGTTCTTCAGATTTTTCAGTACATTACAGTTGTTTTGTTTTGTGGGGTGAACAGATAGTATGAGATGTGTGCAAAAATCCGTATGAATGCTTTAGTTTCCATTCATCATTATTTAGTGAAATATAATCTTGTAAATTGACAAGTTTTGTATTCTGCATTGCAAATGTTTACTTGCTACAGTATTTATGTTAGCCTGGTAGGTACTACAGTAAGGTTCTTCAAATTTTTCAGTACATTTCAGTGTTTTGGTGGGGTGAGCATAGATTCAGCATGTGCAAATCCGTATGAATGTTTCCGTCCATGAATAGTGAAATATAATCTTGCCATTTTTGAGGAGTACTCCTGGTACTTCACCATCAGCTCCTCATCATCATATGCATTGTGACGAGCATAAAGTGTTTTACAACCATATCCAAGTAATCGAATAGCAGCAACCAATGAAATACTTATTATTGAGTAGTTCTAGTAGCCATTTGTGGTCTTCATCATCAGTTCCACTTAACCAAATGATGCTTTTCGAGAGCAACTGCACAAGTTACTATGAAAAATACCCAAATCGCTATAGATGTGCCTATAATATTTAAAGTGTTCCCTCGGTTTCCATTAACAGATCCTGACTTCATGACAACGGGACCAACTAGAAAATATATCCTCTATAACAAAAAAAGAATTTTTGAAATCGGTCTAGCCGTCTTCGAGTTATTATAACATACATTAAAATAAAAACTGAGAACCTCCTCCTTTTTTGAAGTCCGTTAAAAAGAAACTTCACAATTCCAATGTTTTGATGTGCGATGCCGCTTAAACAGTTTCATTTTGACGTACAATAATTATTACAGATGAGCAACGAATTCCTAATTCGTTGCAGATGAGCGTTTTAAATTTTCCGTGGCGTCACAACTATTTGAATACTGATGTAGCAAATCCTCCATGACATATGCGCTTAAGTTTTGATAATTTTCTTTTATTGATACAACAAAATATATGAGTTCTATATTTTTAACGAAATAAATGAAATCATGTTTTGCAAAACCTATATTTCAGACTACACACAAACTTTAACCAGTTGATTAGGTAGGTACCCTAGCTCTTATTCTAAACGATATTAGACATTCAATGAACCAGTCTTGTTCGCATTTCTCTTCTTTGATTTCAATATCAAATTATTTTATTTTTCGCTTTTTATTGCAGTAGTGGTTTTAGGATTCCGTAGCCGAATGGCAAAAAACGGAACCCTTATAGTTTCGACATGTCTGTCCGTCTGTCTGTCTGTCTATCCGTCCGTCCGTATGTCACAGCCATTTTATTCCGAAACTATTAGGACTATACACATGAAACTTAGTAGGTAGATGTATTCTGTGAACCGCTTTCCGATTTTAAGAAAAAAAAAAATTAAAAAATATTTAAAATAAGTCCATAGAACTGAAACGGAAAATATTTTTTTTTTCATGAAACCTATGCGTAAATGACATTGAGATTTTTAAAACCACTTTTTCATAAAGTTGATCGTTTAAAAGATATAATATCTTTTAAACGATTAACTTTATGAAAAAGTGGTTTTAGAAATCTCAATGTCATTTTAAAAAACGCTTCCAAAGTGGTAAAATGTGTGTCCCTCTAATTTGTAGAATAATAGAGTAAAAATAAAAAAAAAAATATGCTGTAGATGTTAATGTAAACTTTCAAGGAAAATTGGGTTGAACGAGATCGGGTCAGCAGCTTTTGAGATACAGCATATTTTCTAAAACCGCAAATATAACTTTGTAATTCATGGGCAATTCAACCCTTCATGGGCCAGTCTGACTCGCACTTGGCCAATTTTTTAATTGTTGATAAGGCTCGCGTTTGACCACCATCTCACCTGATGGTAAGCGATGACGTGGTCGTAGATGAAGCAGGCTTAGGGTGCGTTTCCACCAGAGATGTGCGATGGAAATGTGTCGTGCGAGGATGTCTAGCTGTGCGGTGAAAATGTGTGGGGGTTTCCACCAAAGCTGTGCGATGAAAATGTGTAGCAGAGCTGTGAAAATGCGCATTAATGTGTGGTGCGAGGATGCGCAAACCTCGCAACACATCCTTCTCAACACACATTCCTCGCAACACATCCCTCGCAACACATCTCTCGCACACATCCCTCGCACACATCCCTCGCTTGTTTTGTATGCGCAAAAATCTAGCTCCGCTGAGCCGTTTCCACCAGGGCTGTGCTGACCGAGGCGAGGTAAATGAAGCGATTCTATTGGTTCTTTACAAACACATCCCTCGCTACGCATCCTCGCACATCTCTGGTGGAAACGCAGCCTTACCTAGAAGTAACCTATTCACTCCGGACTTAGTTTTGAAATCGGCTTTTTTATCCTTTTTTTTATGCACAGTATTTTACCTCGTTATAAATTAGTTTAGGTGTGGATAACGGGCTTGATTAAGCAATCAACCAATCGCAGTCCACTACCAGACAAAGGATTCCCAAGCCTCGCCAGTACATGCTGTCCCCCGCTCCCCTTGCAGGGTGCCCCAGATATCTATATAGGTCGTCGATTCATCCGCCCGGAATACATCTTTCTTTGTTACCAAACGGATTTAAGTAAAACTAGATTCTTTCTCGTTTCACGGGTCACGAGAAAACTTGCAACTTATACATTATTTTAGAGGTTCGCCCGCGACTTCTCGTGGATTTCGAAATAATTTATAGTTTATATACAGCAACAAAGTGTACACATTACTACCAATGGAAAAATGTTTAGAATTGGATAATTAGTTCCGGAGATTAGCCCAAACGTACAAACAAATTTTACCTTTATAATATTACATAGTATACTTTAAATAACTACCATTTTCAAAGAAAGAAAAAGTATTTCTTGACACAGTAAACGACCATCGTGGTTGTATCTTGCACTATAGCTTAGGCCGCGGCTTTGGCGTGTTTGTAATTTATAGCCTGTAGCACTCACAAATAATGGTGTGCGTTACCCCAGCAAAATAATGTCGAAAATAGTCATTTAAATCTTATAGATAATTAGTTGCCCAGTTTCTGTAATTGTTAAGCACATTTTTAAATTTGTTACACATATAGTTTTTTAGTTATTACACAAAAACATATTCTGCTGGGGTAACGTTTGAAACGTTACCGCAGCAAAACTTTTTTTTTAATAATGGGAATATTGAAATAAATATTAGCTACACATTTAGTTGTCTAGACGAGGTAAATGTTACACGTTATTTTGTTTTTGTTCTTTCTTCGGCTGCGAAGTTATTCGAGATTTTGCTGGAGTAACGTTTGTGGTTTTGCTGGATCTCTGAAACGGTTAAGCGGATTCTTATCGTCTTTTGTACATGACTTCTTAGAAATTAGTTTTAATTTGTTTCGCAATAAAAATAACAAAATGATATACCGTTTAAAAGTTATTTAATGAAATATAAAAACACTTCTTTAGGTCCTAACACTCTGAATATGAGCTCTAAAGACTTACTTTAAACGTTATTTTTTAGCGTTTAACTACCTTCAAATGTATATGAAGTTTCATTAGTATCCTGGTGGTAATTAACAAATTATGATGATATTCAGTTCTCCACGTTCACGGTCACAATGCGCGCGGAGTTATTTGGCCACCGATAAACCTGTATACGGTTATATAAACTGAATGTTATATCAATATTTAGTTGCTTAATTCAGTTATATACCTGTAAAATTTCAGAGTAGTACATACAATAATTAACGAGATAATTAAATAAAAGTCATTAGGAACTTCAACACCGTGGTAATCCGACCAATTTTAGGTGGTTACAAAAAAGCGATCGCGTAGAACATTATGCTATCTTCTAAAATATGTAGGATAATACACCTTAAAATTTCGGTACAGACGCATACACTGTTAAATACATAACAATATTATAATTTCTGTACTATAAACATTATTATTATTACCTTTCAGCTACTTATTAGATAGGTATATATTGTATAATGTTGTTAGTGTATAATGGCACAGTTGCACGGGTTCCTTCTATTTGGCAGAATTTTGATACTCCGAAATTCATTTGGCATAACACACTTGGTATAATCTTCCTTAAACGAATATTTTTAAGGCATAAAAATTATTTAGTATGTATAATTATTATTTAGCCGAATTCTGCATAATTTCGTTTAGCATAACTGCATGCTTGCTTGCATGTTTACATGTTTCTTACAGGGAAATAAAAACCACGTATGTTCACAATGAAATGTTTTATTTAATGTATGCCAAAAGATGGTTCTAACTGTAAACTTTCTGAAAGAATGATGGTTCTACGTTTTAATTATTATGGATATGAAATTTATGCCTAAAGATGATTCTGACTTACATAATTATTTGTCTGCAGTTTAATATTTTATTATTTTATTTTTGATCTGTGATTTTTACATAATTTAAGTTAATCTTACAATACAACTATCTATATTTATAATAAATCTGTAGAGAGGTCAATTCTGTACATGAAATATATTTACAAAATAACTATCAGGGGGTGATTAGGGATCGATACTGATGCCAAAAATGCAATCAGTAAAATTTTTGTCTGTCTGTCTGTCTGTCTGTCTGTCTGTCTGTCTGTATAACCGTTATAGAAACAAAAACTACTCGACGGATTTTAACGAAACTTGGTACAATTATTATTCATACTCCTGAGCTGGTTATAATATACTTTTCATCACGCTACAATCAATAGGAGCAGAGCAGTGAAGGGAAATGTTGGGAAAACGGGAGAAGTTACTCCATTTTTTAAGCTTCCGTCGCGAGTGCAACCTTAATGGTTAAAGCTACACAGAAATCATTTATGACGGAAATGTTCACCTTAAAATTATATAAAAAATATCCCACGACAGCATATATCTATCTTTTATGGTTGACTCACAATAACACGTGTAACTCCCGATAGCTTAGCAGTTCGAAGCTTTCTGATTATTATTCTGCTCCGAAATTTAAAACCACCACAACTTTGCAATGAAACTCGGCTAAAAGTAACCCAGTTGCAACAAAATATAATCGAGGCTCAAAATTTTAACAGGTTGCGGTGCAGGAGAAACCGTCTTTATTCCCAGAATTCCCATAATACCAAATAATTTTCCATTCCAATTTAAAAGAACGCAATTCCCAGTATCGGTGTGTTATGCAATGACAATTAATAAGGCTCAAGGGCAGACTTTTCGTGTTGCTGGAGTAGATCTCGGTGTCAGTTGTTTCTCGCATGGTCAGTTGTACGTCGCTCTTTCCCGGGTTAGCAGTTCTAGAAATCTTTATGTTCACGTGCCGGACGGGTCAACTTTCAACATAGTTTACCCAGAAGCTTTGCGCCGAAGTATTTTCGTTCTATAGGTACTTAAGTCTCATGTGAACGTGATCTAAACAATATTACCGATACATTAACTTAATAACACACAAGGAGTTACACGCTGACGGAGTCGCGGGCACAGCTATTAACAATAATATTGTGCGGTTCGGTATTGCGATATTTTTCAACAGTATTATAGATTGACATATTATATTTCCCTACTAAATTACGAAAGTTAATCTGTCTTTTACATCAAAATCACTGAACCGTGAGGAAGGACATAGGCTACTTTTTTTTACGAAAAACGACGGAAACGTGGACGAAGTCGCGGGCAACAGCTACCTATACTAATAATATAAGGCTGAAGAATTTGTTTGTTTGTTTTAACGCGATAATCTCAGGAACTACTGGTTCGAATTGAAAAATTATTTTTTAATTAAATAGTCAATTTATAGAGAAAGGCTCTAAATAACATTACGCTACATATCACTACGCTAAGGCCAATAGGAGCGGAGCGCCAATGAAGAGTGCTTCAAAATCGGGGTTAAATTTAACGTTAGCCCAAAGCAACTATTCCACGCGGACGAAGTCGCGGGCAAAAGCTAGTCTGTAATATATATCTAGGAAAAAATATTGTGATATTTGAAATTTGTCTACAAAATAGTAGGACTTACTGTTTTTAAGTTTAAAAATTATTATTTTACCTGTAAATAAAAATTCTTTAAGAAATATGTAGTTTTTTTTAACACTTGTGTACACATCTCTACTAAACTTGTAAGACTATCCTACATATTTTAGAAGATAGCATAATGTTCTACGCGGTCGCTTTTTTGTAACCACCTAAAATTGGTCGGATTACCACGGTGTTGAAGTTCCTAATGACTTTTATTTAATTATCTCGTTAATTATTGTATGTACTACTCTGAAATTTTACAGGTATATAACTGAATTAAGCAACTAAATATTGATATAACATTCAGTTTATATAACCGTATACAGGTTTATCGGTGGCCAAATAACTCCGCGCGCATTGTGACCGTGAACGTGGAGAACTGAATATCATCATAATTTGTTAATTACCACCAGGATACTAATGAAACTTCATATACATTTGAAGGTAGTTAAACGCTACAAAATAACGTTTAAAGTAAGTCTTTAGAGCTCATATTCAGAGTGTTAGGACCTAAAGAAGTGTTTTTATATTTCATTAAATAACTTTTAAACGGTATATCATTTTGTTATTTTTATTGCGAAACAAATTAAAACTAATTCCTAAGAAGTCATGTACAGAAGACGATAAGAATCCGCTTAACCGTTTCAGAGATCCAGCAAAACCACAAACGTTACTCCAGCAAAATCTCGAATAACTTCGCAGCCGAAGAAAGAACAAAAACAAAATAACGTGTAACATTTACCTCGTCTAGACAACTAAATGTGTAGCTAATATTTATTTCAATATTCCCATTATTTAAAAAAAAGTTTTGCTGCGGTAACGTTTCAAACGTTACCCCAGCAGAATATGTTTTTGTGTAATAACTAAAAAACTATATGTGTAACAAATTTAAAAATGTGCTTAACAATTACAGAAACTGGGCAACTAATTATCTATAAGATTTAAATGACTATTTTCGACATTATTTTGCTGGGGTAACGCACACCAAATAATGCACCTTACTACTAATGAAATAATTTTAGAATTGGATCTCGAAGATTACCTCCTACATCCGAATATATGCACTTATAAACTATTAAATAAATAATAAACGGTCCAGATTACAACTTTCGGGAAATACCGCGCCCTGCTAAGAATTCAAATCATTACCTCCATAGCGACATAGAAAAAACCTCTCGTAGTATTTGTGGGCCTTCAGAAAATCTTTTCTGTCACCTTAATTTAATGAAAAACTTTTTTTTATTGGTTGGTATCAGAATAACGCATGATGATGATGTAGTCGAATATGAAGCACGCTTACTTAGAAGTAATCTATTCACTCTTGACTTAAAGATCCCCAGTTTATAGCTATCAAGAAACAGACTTCGGCAGGGAATTCCATCTTTAGCTGTACGCACAATGAAAGTATTTTTTAAACGTTTTGTACGTATGGCTGGGACGTCCACCGTTCAGTTTGTAGTCCGATGAAAGTTATTTTTTTTACTACTATACAACATTTTTTAATAAAAAGCGTAATTTATGCAAAATCAAACTCCAAAAATACAGCTGTTACATTCCTTTTGTAGAGATACATTTATGTATATGCGCAAAAAACGGACGAAATAGCTTTTACATAAATCGATATGTTTCATAATACCGAACTCTGGTGATCGTCCAGTGGTAGAAAATCGACCATACATTATTTCGAATTTATATTCAGTTACGGGTGGGCCTCCTGTCTATTAGGCGTCAATAGCCTAGTGGCTAAGGTGTCAGCCATGTGATCGATAGGTTGCGGGTTCGAACTCCACCAATACCAATACACTATTGCCGTGAACACGATCCAGACATAAGCATACTTATCTTAGTTGGAGTGAAGAAGATCGCCATGTGGATGTGAATTCTACCCACATTACTAGTTCTCTTTATAATATAAAAACTTATTACCAAAAACCGACTCCCTTTGCCATGTTTTTTGGAAGTCGGTTTAATTTTTTGGTAAAAAGTTTTTATTTCACTCTTTTCAGTTGGTCGATTTTTAATTTACCTAGTTACAAAAGCCTAAATGTCAACTACTTGTAACCTTTTACAAAATATTGCTTTTCTCAATGCTGGGCCGTGGAGTTCTTCTGGTACTTCACCATCAGCTTCACTTCATCATATGCATTGTGACGAGCATATTGTGCTTAATAACCATATACAAGTAATCCAAGCGGAACCCATGAAATACTTATTATTCCTATTTATATATTGAGTAGTTCCAGTGGCCATTAGTGGTCTTCATCATCAGGTCCACTTCACAAATGGTGCTTTTCGAATGCAACTACACAAGTTACTATAAAAAATACTCAAATCACTATAGGTGTGCCTATAACATTTGAAGAATTCCCTCGATTTCTCCAAGATCCCATCATCAGATCCTGACTTGGTGACAATGGGACCAATTTCAAGGTATACCCTTTAAAACAAAAAAGAATTTTCCAAATTGGTTCAGCCGTCTTCGAGTAATCTATGACCATACATAAAAAAAATATGCGCGTTGACTTGATAACCTCCTCCGCTTTTTTCGTCGGTTGAAAAATATAAAAAAAAAATGAGAAGGAATGTGCCGTTAATCACCTACGCGGGCCCTGTGCGGATTTGTGGATGATACGTCTTCGGATTTTAGTTCAAGGACAAGCCGATTTCCTCGCGATGTATTTCGTGACCGATTTGAGAGCGGTGGAAATTATTTCAAATGCATTGTCTTATTAAAAATAATATTTATTTATTAACACTTTATGCAACACATAAAGTACAACGGCGGACTTAATGCCATAGGCATTCTCTACCAGTCAACCATGGGTGGTGAAGAGATGACATGCATTAAAACAAATTTTCCTTACCTGGGCTTCGCTCGCGTGAAATTTCTTTTTCATCCCATCTATTCGAAAAGGACGACGTGCACCCAAAGGGGGTGTTTTCTATAAGCGGGCAATTTTTAATCCTCTGTATAAGTGCGCATAAATTCAAGGAACTTGTACCTAAACTGGAATGCGGACGCGAAGCTCAAATCCGTTCCGAAGAGTATACCCTCGAAGGACCTAGCTATCTCTTTCTAGTAGTGTGGATATCAATTCGCGATAAACGTAAGGACAATTTTATTTGATGCAATATTTGCAGGTTTTTTAAGACACTTATTATTAACCTTACAAATGATGTATTTCTGTTACCGCTATAACAAAAAATACTATAAATTAATTAAAATAAATATTTAAGGGAGACTCCCATACAACAGTTGTGATATTTTTGGCGCTTTTTATAGGTAATGGTTCCGTACCATTCATTACCTACTTATAAAAATACCCATCATGCGCGAGTCCGACTCGTACTTGGGCGGTTTTTTTCTTAATAACGTATTAAATAGAAAGAAAGAAATAAATTCAATTATAAATACAAAGGTCTGTATCGGTCTGTTACGCTTTCACGGTTAAATCACAGAGCCGCTTTCGAAAAATTGGGCATGGAGATAGTTTAAAACCCTGGGAACTATATAGGGTTCTTTCTATCTCAGATTTTTGAATAGTTGCTCGGTAGCGCGATATAACAGAATTCCATGTGGGTGAAAAGCTAGTTCTCAATATATATCTGAGGAACTTATATTGAGCGCGCTAATTTCTATAATAAACCCTTCCTTATACGGGCTAAACGCAAAATTGGTTTTGTTAAGCAGACTTTATTGCGTGGAATTATAAACTTTCAAAGTGGTTAAGACCCGTGATACAAATACAATTATTGCAGATACAGAATTACTAACAGAATCACCAGCTGACAATTCTTCGATGGCTTGGCCTTGATAGGCAGTGGTATAGACGTCCAAACAAACGTGCATTAATTGGTAATCTACGTTTATTCGACACTTGTACGGTCAGAACCAGTAGACTAAAAATAAAATGATGCAATGTTTATATATAATTAAAACTACTAAAACCCTTAATGAAAAACGATGATTATAAATAGAAAGAATAACAGAAGAGATATAATTTATTTATGTATATATTTATTTAGGTTAACCTACAATTGTTTACACTATACATTTGTATGAAACAGTCATATCACATTTATAAGTGTAACAATTAATTACAGGCTAACACCACATGTGCTATTTAAGGTTAGAAATCAATATTATTAACATACATAATACTAAACATGAAGGAGGCAGGTCGAATGACAATTATAAGGTTATTATTATTAGGCTGGTTCTATATTTTCTAGTTCCTCATATGTTGCAGCTGCAGGTTTGTTACAAGATTGCCTTGACACACAACCCTAAAAAATGTATTACACTATTATTAGTTAAAAGTATGGAAATAATCTTTAAATTATGAATTATTATTATTATTTGTCGACATTAACTAACTGCAGTGGATAAAAGTTAAGTAATTAAGTTATAAGTAATTATTAATATAATAAACTACACTTGTAAGCAAGTTTGCTTAGCTGAGTTTTTGGCCAAAATGATATAAAATATTTTTGCCATCAATTTGCTAAGCAAAAGTAAATAAATCAACAAAAATGTCGACTTATATGCTTATTAATTTGACTCCTTTCATAACTTTCACTTACTGATCTTTGAATGTGCCCAGTACAGGTTGTATATTCTTTTTTTAGTGGGTTTAAATATAGTACTTAAAACATTTATTTGTTTCGCTTTAACAGGAATCTAAAATAATAATAGATTGATGAGAACAAAATTTTAGTATTTATGTGATCTTCGGTGATCTTCATGTCATTTGTAAAGATTGATAACTTACTTTAGGGAAAATGGATGGAATTGCATCATATGATCTTGTTTCGAAATGCAATATTTCTTCGGGCTTGAAATGGCGGCTACAAATTTTAGAACCGTTTCTGACCCTTTTCTGTGAAGAACACTGAGCCACCGGTCTCGAAGATCATCATTTTTAGGAAAGCTTAAAATAACAAAAAATAATGTATAATGAGAAGAAAGAAAAATAATAAATAAGAAGAATAAAGAGAAGAACATCCACTTTTACATTGAAAACATAGTCACCCTAAATGCAATTTGTAAACAAAGTCACAAAACTTACTTAAAAAAGGAAATTCCAGACCCGGGGTACACTTTTCACTCTTGCAATTAACCACAAAACACGTTCTTACCATGGTTACAATAACTTGCACTTTAATATTACGAAAACTCACAAAATTAAATATAATTCAAATTTACAAACATACAGATGTCAAGTAAACGTCAGACGGCAATGTAGTAATTGCCAGGTATAGTATAATATATCACTACTAATTCTTACAAATTCCATTTTTTTTTTGTTTAAACATCTTGTGTTTGCATGGTAAAATAACTTTAATTTTCATTAATATGCATACAGTAATAATGGTAATTCATTTTAAAGATAGAATTCCAAAGAAGTTTAAAACTAGGGGCGAAAAAATTACAATTGAAATAAATATTTTTAATCTGCCACACAAAAGAAAGGGACACAGTCCACACACGGCACTGTCTCGCTCGGAACGAATAGTTCCTTCAGTTTTATGCGTGCAAGTTTATACTCTATTGTTTAACAGTTAAGAAAGACTTTCTGTATTCTTTGAATCATTCGTAAGCAATCCAGTTAGTAGGTAGAAGATCCTTGGCATAAATTATCTTTGCCGCGCACTTTTTGAATTTGGAACATCTTAGTGTTCAGCGCCATAGAAATCGAACGCAAATATTGTTTGAATAAAGACTGGCTGGTACGACAGCCTAGTCAATCCTAATAAAATATTGTAATAATAAATTTTCATAATATTGCGAAAATGTCTCAAATGTAAATACTTATAAGTTTTTAGTTGTTTTATTATTAAATACTATTTAATTTCAATTTAGTTGTTACTCTGTTTTATTAAATAATAATATTACAATAAAATATGAGGCGCCTTTTATTTTCTCATAGTGGGTGATGAAAAGTAGTGTGTATCACTCGGGCGCAAAATATATTTTTGGCTCGGGCGATGTACTTTGAATCCCTCGCTACGTTCAGGATTCTACTAAAGAATCCCTCACTTCGCTCTGGATCCAAAAAAGCGCCCTCGCCGTAAAAATATTATTTTGCTCCCTTATGATACAATCTACTATTTTCAGCGATTCCAATCCTTCAACTATCTCTACACCAAAAATCATATCTATGCTTTGCTCCGTTTTGACATGAAAGAAGGACAAACAAACGTACTATCGCATTTGTAATATTAGTATGGACTAAATATTCCATTAACTTCCAGTGAAAGTCACATTGAAATCGGTTCAGGCGTTCCAGAGTTAACTGAGACAAACAGACATAATAATAATAATAATAAGGCTGCATACCTCCCTGCATAACCGCGAGGTATGCAGCCTTAGGGAATATTTCCTAAAAGCTGACGTGGGTATGCATCGGGATGTGGTAGCGGTGGACAAAGGCCTCACCCCGCTCTCCTTAGGTAACGAGAATTGGCGCAAACCTGTAGTATTAGATACTAATGACCGCAGAGAAGTATGGCAGAGCAAGGAGCTTCACGGACGCTATTACCGAGCCCTTCATGGGTCTGAAGTAGATTTATTAGCGTCCGTAGCCTGGCTACGTTTTGGTGACCTCTTCGGGGAAACCGAAGGTTTTGTCTGTGCGATTATGGACGAAGTTATGATGACGAATAACTATCGGAAATATATTGTGAAGGATGGTACGGTAGACATATGTCGGGCATGTCACAAACCGGGAGAATCCATTCGTCACATTATCTCCGGTTGTTCTCGTCTGGCTAACGGAGAATATTTGCATAGACACAACCTCGTAGCCAGGATTATTCACCAGCAACTTGCTCTTAAATACAATCTTGTGGAATCAGAAGTACCATACTATAGGTATGTGCCCGACCCAGTTCTCGATAATGGCAATATTACACTGTACTGGGATCGGTCTATCATCACTGACAGGACTATTGTTGCCAATAAGCCTGACATAGTGGTGATAGACCGATTAGAGCGTCGCACAATGATTGTTGATATAGCAGTCCCCCATGACGAGAACCTCGTGAAAGCTGAGATAGATAAAAAAAATAAGTATCTTGACCTGGCACGCGAGGTTGTCGACATGTGGGATGTGGGGACAGCAATCATTGTGCCGATAGTCGTCACAGCCAATGGTATAATAGCCAAGAGCCTCGACCAACATCTAAGGAGGCTCTCGTTGGGCAGCTGGATCAAGGGCTTGATCCAGAAAGCAGTACTCCTGGAAACGGCGCGTATTGTGAGGAGGTTCCTCTCTATGGAGCCCTGACCACCGGTAGCTTGGACCCTGTTCCCGATACCGGTGGGTTACTATTTTTTATATTTTTAAATGTTTTTATTTTTTATATTAATATTTAAAAATGTAATTTATATGTTCATATATTAAATAAATGTAATAATAATAATAATAAGCCTTCTTTATTTCATATCTTCCTTAATTTTACAATTCAAATCCAAATGTTGTTAGTATTGTTAGTAATTTCACTAAAATTATTTATTGTTAGTACAGTTAGCTATTTTTTTTTCTTTTTGTGATATGAATCTCGTTTGAGTAAAGGCCTCCTCCAGCTGCTTCCATAATTCTTTGTCTTCGCTTTTGCTCATCCAGTCTTTCCTGCGATGTCAACTATATCATCAGCCCACCGTTTGTTGGGTCTTCCAACTTTTCTTTGTCCAAGTATTGGTCCTCGCCAGCGAGTACTCCGTTTAGTCCATCTGTTGTCTGTGTAACGTGACACGTGTCCTGCCCATTTCCATTTTAACCTTAGAGCTTGTGTAAGTGCATCTGTCACTTTTGTTTTTTGTCGTATTTTGACATTCTTGATCTTCTGTGTTTTGTGGATCTTTAGGATGCTCCTTTCCATGGCTCGTTGTGTTACATTTATTTTCTGTTTTATATTGTTTGTATAAGTCCATCTTTGGCAACCGTATAGTAAACTAGGCAAGAGACAGGTATCCATAACAGTTTTCTTTAAATGCATACTGTATTTTCCTTTTAGAATTTCCTTTAGCAACCAAAACTTGTTCCATGTAATGTTTTTTCTTCTGTCTACTTCATCATTGTTGTTGGTTTTTATAAAAGAGATTTCTTTACCCAAGTAGATGTATTTATTCACATATTCTATGTTGTTTCCTTTTATGTTGATGGGTATGTTGTAGCAGTTAGTCATTATCTTAGTCTTGCTTGCGTTCATTTCCAAGCCCACTTTTGAGCTTTCTTGGTCAAGTGAGTAGAGCATATTCTTGAGTTCTTCAGCTGTTTCAGCAAATATGGCTATGTCATCTGCGAACCTAAGACGATTCAGACGATGCCCATCGATATTAATGCCATAATTTGTCCATTTTAGACTTTTGAATATATTTTCCAGAACAGCAATGAAAAGTTTCGGTGACAAGGGATCGCCTTGCCTGACTCCTCTTTCTATTTTAATTGGGTCGCCTCTCCTTTCAAGTTTGACAGTGCTTATAGAATGTGTGTATATGTATTTTATGATATTTATGTATTTATCATCTATATTTGCAGCTTTCAGTGCTTTCCAGATTGAGGTGTGGCTAATACTGTCAAAGGCTTTGCTGTAGTCGACAAAGGCGATATAAAGATGTTTGTTGAACTCGTTGTACTTTTCTATTAGTTGTTCTACTGTGTGTATATGGTCAGTTGTGCTAAATCCTGAGCGAAAGCCTGCTTTTTCTACTGGCTGGAACTTTTCAATATTACCCGATATTCTGCTTAGTATGATAGATGTAAAAAGTTTATATAGGCTGGCCAGTAGACTGATTGGTCTGTAGTTGCCTATGTCTAACGGGTTCCCTTTTTTATAAAGTAGTTTTATGTCTGATGTACACCATTGTTTCGGTACCATTTCGGTGTTTAATATCATATTAAAAAGTTGTGTCAAGTGGTAAACTAGGATGGGGGCACCTAATTTTATGACTTCGTTCGTTAGCCCATCTGGCCCAGGACTTTTTTCGTTTTTAAGTGTCTTTATGTGTGTGTATACTTCTACTTCTTGTATCGGTTCCACTGGATTTGCTCTTGGTTGGTTGCAGCTTTGCTCGTATAGTTCATTATTATCATCTTCTCTCTGTTTGTATAGTTCTTTATAAAATTTAGTGGCATGGCTTATAACATCTTTCCTGGTCTTCGTTTCTTCAGAGTTATCTTTCAGTTTTTGTATCCATTTCTTGTGATGTGACAATTCCTTGTAGGCTCTTTTAGTGCTTCTAAAGTTATTTAGATTTCGTGATATTACTTGTTTACGGTGTTTACTATAGTCAGATTTGATTGATTTGTTGGTTAATTTGAAGAGTTTAGCAAGTTCATTTTTCATTTCTGTACTTTTATTTTTTGTATGTATTAATTCTATTCGTTTTTTTATTAGGTGTTTAGTATGTTCGCTAAGTATTGAATGTTGTTTTTAACCGACTTCTAAAAAAGGAGGAGGTTCTCAATTCGGATGTTTGTATTTTTTTTTTTTTTTTATGTCTGTCCGCGCATAACTTCGTCGCTTACCAACCGATTTGAAAAATTCTTTTTTTGTTGGAAAGGGTATACTTCGTAAATGGTCCCATGAAAATTTTATCAAAATTGGATGAGCCATTTCTGAAAAATCAAAAAAAGTCTAAAAAAATAATTTACCTTGATGATCTTTTCGTTTACTCTGCATTGCGTTTTTTGTTCGCGCATAACTCCGTCATTTACGAATCGATTTGGAAAATTCACTGACCCACTAAAAAGCGCGAAAATAAAAACTTTTTTGCAAAAAATAAAACCGACTTCCATATCAAAACACTACAAAGCCAAAAATAATTTTAATTTCGGAAGGCGGTGTGAAAAAAAAAAGAAAATACAAAACCAATAACACCGACTACCGAAATTAAAATTATTTTTGGCTTTGTAGTGTTTTGATATGGAAGTCGGTTTTATTTTTTGCAAAAAAGTTTTTTTTAGGAATATTATTGTAATTTTTTAAACTGGATAGTATGTTTTCTTCAAGCAAATCATAGTAGGTTTGAACATTCTCAGGTGTGGTAGTTATGTTATTTTCAATGTTATACTTCAGACAGTTGTTGTACTTTTTAACTTCATCATCTGTTCTTGGGTTTTTTGGAATTATTTTAAAGTTTTTCCTGTTTTTCTTTGGTTGATGTAAGATGAATGTTGCCCGTACTAATCTGTGATCTGAAGCAAATTTGACTTGGTTTAGGACTTCAATGTTGTTTACCATGTATGGTTTATTTGTCATTATATAATCTATTTCATTTTTGATTTTCTGGTTAGGTGATATCCAGATCCATCTTTTTGTCGCTTTTTTCTTGAAGAATGTGTTAATTATTGATAATTTATGTTCCAGAGCATAGTCTATTAGTCTTTCACCCCTTTTGTTACGTTCTCCATAACCGTAACTACCCATGCACAAACTTTCTACTGTCTTGGGCCACCCTATTTTTGCGTTAAAGTCGCCCATAACTATTAGTTTATCATCAGCTAGAGAGTGTGCTTTCTCCATATCGTTGTAAAAAGTCTGGATTTCGTCTTCTTGCGACGCCTCTGTTGGCGCATAAGCCTGGATTATGGATATCTTGCATTGTTCAATTTCTAGTTGTAGAAGGGCAACTCTTTCAGAGATTCCTGTGAAATTAGATATTTTGTTTTTATGTTTTTTCTTCACTAGGAATCCTACTCCATGTAAGCCTTTTCTTTGCCCAATATAGCATAAAATGTATTCTTGATATTCTTCGATGTTACAGCCATTTTTCTTTACTTCAGATAGTCCCAATATGTCAAAGTTAATTTCTTCTAGTGCATAAGTTAGTTGTAGGTATCTTTCAGTTGATGAAAGGGATCTCACATTGAATGTTCCTATTATCATAGTGGAATGTTTTTCTTTTTCCTTTTCATCCTTGATACTGTTATATTTCTTATAATGATGATTAGTTTTCAGCGGAGGGTGGTGGTCTAATTTCCCACGGGGACCAGCCGGCTTGGGAAATGAGTTTTTTATATAATGTGTGGTATATGTGCTGCATGTGGAGAAGGCCCCGGGTTCTCATGCGTCTTCAGTTCTTTGGACGTAACCCATCATTGTGTTCTTGTTTGTTTTATATTTTTTATTAATTTGTGTGTGTGTTTTGTGCCTTTGTTGGAGCTGGGTTGTCGTACCCTCAGTGAGTTTGGGTTGGTCAGGAACTGCTTGCGGTGGTGTTACGGAAAGTTGCCTTTTATTTGTGTTTGTTTCTTTGTTGTTTTGTTTTATCACAAGTTTGTCATATTTTATGAAGGCGATGTTGCCTTTTTCCTTTTCCTGTCGCTGTTGCTCTTTAAGTTCCTCTCTCTTTTTCAGAATATTTATAGGGAATTCTTCAGTGATGTAAATTTTTGTACCTTCCAGGTTCTTTTTCTTCTTTAGAATGTTGATTTTCTTTCCTAGTGTAGTGAATGCTACCGATATAGGCCTTGGTTGGTTCCCCTTTTTACCGATTCTTCTCATTGACTGAATTTCAAATTCCTGAATTTTTTCTTTAATTTTGTAATTATGATTTCTAAAATATTATTCTGTAAGTCAAAGTACGACTTCTCGCTCTCGTTTTCATCTACTCCGAAAAACATTACATTTCTTTGTACACTATTTTTTTCGAGTATGTAAAGTCTTTTTTCCTGGTCTTCTAATTTTAATTTTAAGTCGAATAACTCTTCGTTTATCTCACTCATTTTTGTGTTTAAATGTGTTGTTATTTTGGTAGTAATTTTCTCATCAAGTTGCGCAACATTTGAATCTATAGATGTAAATCTCTGTGTGAACTCGCTTTTCATGTCAATAATTAGCTTTTTTAAATCCTCCATGGTGATTAAGTAACAGGTAGCGTACTTTATCGGTGGGCTGTCGTATTATTGTGTAGAGGCACTGTTTATTATTATATCTATTTAGCACAGTTTCTTCTTATTTTATATTAGGTGGAGAGACACTCGAATAGATTAGTCCGCCTAAGACGACCCACTGACCGAAAAATCTTATTGTTTTTCGCTGACTTTAATAGGTAGGTATTCTTATTATTTCTGCACTTTCAGTTCTTTAATCACTGTCTTCACTATTATTCAGATAAACACAAACATATCTTCGATATTTATTACTTATATTATGTTTTCGCGTTTTAAATAGTGTATTTTAGTGTTTTTACGCATACGATGTTCGTTTTTTTTCGTTGTTGTTAGCACCATAGATGAGAATAATCCGATAGAGACAAACAGACATACAAAATTAAAAAGAGTCGGTTCTGTTTTATCGTCGTGCAAATAACTATAAGCACTTAAGAAACCACATTTATTTTGAAATCACAGACAGAAAAAAACTTCAATATTATTTATATATACATAGATAAAAATATTCCGGTAACTAAATTACTGGGCCAAGGGCGTTGTTAATAGCCGTTTTCCCTCTGCGGACGTCCTCAACGATAGACAAGTTAACAACATTGATGCGGAAATACGAACGTTATCAAAATAGGATGCTCTGTTCGTCATGTCCAGAATGTACTGTTAGAAATTGTAACAATAATTCAGTCTATTACGTTCTCAATCCATACTTACTATACTAATACTATAAATGTGAAAGTAACTCTGTCTGTCTGTCTGTTACCTTTTCACGCCTAAACCGCTGAACCGATTTATACGAAGTTCGGTATGGGAATAGTTTAGGACCCTGGGAAGGACATAGGATAGATTTTTATCCTAGAAATCCCCCGGGACCGGGAATTACGCGGGAAAAGCCTCCCACGCGAAAAAAAAAGGAGAAAGTCGCGGGTAAAAGCTAGTCCTCAATAAATACATTTATTTGCATTCCACTGCTGAGACACAGGTCTCCTCGGAATGACAGAGAATGGGCCGAGAAACCACCACGCGGATCCAATGCGATGGTTGATGTTATGTGCCTCCGAACTCAGGTCCTACAACATCAGGTCAGTGGTGCATCGTATTCCACGCACGCCTCAAAGAATCGTCAGCACTAGTGACGGGGCCCCATAGCGCCATTGCTTGCCAGGGTTGCGGAAATGTTCTAACGAGAGCCCCGGAACTTAAGGGCAGCTAAAAGAACAGGGTATGTTTTTAGTCAGTAGAAGTCTGACACTCCCTTCCGCTTCACCCCGTGCGGCAGAAGTCATTCGATGATTTTCGCACCCGGAAAAAAAATTGCCTTCAAAGTTGTTCAACCTGGAAGGCCAAAGAACTGAGGTGAGGAATGATATGAAAGAAAAAGTGCCGATAAAGAAATGATGCCGTGACCTCTGACATGGGAAATGAAAGAAGAGAACGTATTACGCCGAGCACGAGTAACTGGGATAAAGGCAGGAAGATGATGAAGTTTCTTCTGCTGAGACAGGCCTTCTCTCAATGAGTCAGAATTGGCCGTAATCCACCACGTGGTGGATGTTATATGTCTTCGAATTTAGGTCCTAGGACATGATGATTTCCTCTCGATCAGAAAGACACTTATAAACCAAAACCGAGTGTACATTAATTGGACATCTTGCCCAGTGAAGGACTACACACTAGTGACCAGGTGCTTCAAATTTCAGCAGTACGGCCAAGACCTGTCAGGAGACTGCTTATACGTGCGGGAATTGCGGAGAACATGGTCATTAATTAGATTAATAAGTGCTCTAAAAATGCTGAACCATCAGTGTGCACAACATGCTTGAGATTTAAAAAACCAAGCAACCACAAAACAGAATCAGATCAGAGATCAGAAACAGGCGATCAAGAATGCCTTGCTAGAAAAATGGCTGAGACAAGATACATCAATTATTCCATTGAATACAATGACGACACATAAGATCGCCGTTCTTCTCGTATACGTTACTTTTAATATTTTGCATTGTTCACTCATAAGTTTATTTTTAACTTTACATAATAAGTTAATAACACACAAAAATATCATAATTATGCATTCTTAAAATTTTGTACTTGGCTGACATAACAGTACAAAGTAAATATGACCTAGTTTTTATGTTATGCATTAGACATAATTTCATAATTTAGCTGTGTATAGTTCATCTATACTATCTATACTAATATTATAAAGCGGAAAAGTTTGTTTGTTTGTTTGTTTGTTTGTTTGCTTGAACGCGCTAATCTTCGAAAGTACTGGGTGGATTTGGATGAAATTTGGTATGGAAGTAGCTTGAAGCTTGAGGAAGGTTATAGGCTACTTTTTACCCGACTGCAAAAAAAAAGAGTTATGTTTTAACCGTGATAGAATCCACGGGAGCGAAGCCCCGCGAGAGTACTAGTAATATTATAAAGAGGAAAAGTTTGTTTGTTTGTTTGCTTGAACGCGCTAATCTTCGAAAGTACTGGGTGGATTTGGATGAAATTTGGTATGGAAGTAGCTTGAAGCTTGAGGAAAGTTATAGGCTACTTTTTACCCGACTGCAAAAAAGGAGAGTTATGTTTTTACCGTGATAGAATCCACGGGAGCGAAGCCCCGCGTGAGTACTAGTAAGTTATATAGGTACTAAGTATTTGTTAGAGTGATTTACCTGAGATACAGGTTTATTTTAACCTAGTTCAGGTAGAATATATTTATTACATACCTTTAGTAATTCTAAGGCCCTAATATAAATACTTTGTACATCAATGGTGATGATAAAAATTACAAAAAGTAATGTGCCTGACTGGGTCCGAAGTCACGACCAGGAACTTAGAACAACTCGATTGTCTGTAATGACTGGACCATCATTGCTCAGTATCTGTGTGGTCGTATTTATGAGTGTTTTATCTACACTAAAAAATATTATGAAGCGGATTTTCTTTTTAATTAAACTCTTTAATCTTCGAAAGTACTAGATGGGTTTGGATGAAAGGCTTGGAAGTAGCTTGAAAAGCCAAAGAATGGGGGTTATATTTTTATCGTGATACAGTTCACGTGAGCATAGCCCCGCGGGACTGCTAGTATCTATAGTACCAGCTACAACTTAAATCACTTTTAAAGAAGTTTGATGCTGTTGGTGGCAACAATTTTAGTAGGCTCACAGGTTTTCCAGTCGCCAGGATACACAGGCTTAACTTAGTTTGGGGACCACCGATAATTTCTAAGTACTTCTCAGAAATTGTGAATATATATACAACGTGTAATTTAAAGGGTATATACATACCGAGTGCACGGCTTCTTTGGATGATAACAAACGATATGGCAAGGGTTTTCTAATCCTATGTCTACATGTATTGTGTGGAGCATATTAGAAATTTCAATACATTTATACCAGAGGCCGAATTTTTCAAATTAAGAAGAACGAAGAGAATTATCGTGTTATTGGCTAGTGACGTGGAAAGTGATGACCCTCATAGTGCTGTGACACGTTTGTTATTACTGGTATTCAAGAAAAATATGAAACCAATAATTTGGGGCCAATTCTGTGAGTCAGTTATTTTGAGCTGAAACTTTGCATAGAGACTCCATACCAGATGTTGTCTTCAGTCATTTTGGATAGATATGGGGTTTTCGTTACACGTTGTATTTAGTTAAATATTTGTTTCAGTTTAAAAAAAAAAAATTAGATGAAGAAATTTCGATTTGTGAAGATATTGAAGAACCACAGACGGAACTTGGCAGGCGTTGCTTACCTTAAAGAATGGACCCTTGGGGTGTTACTATTTAGCCACAGGCTCCAGGCAGGTGTAGGTAGATAATATTAACAGTTCAGCCTAACTCTCTTGCGGCTCAATAATACAGGATAATCATTCATTAAAAACACAAAGTTCAAAATCTATATTCAAACTACATAATAATGAGCATATTACTTCGTCTTCCTAGGCCAATTTTCATGTTTAGTGGCAGATTCTGCCCGCAAAGGTTAGAATATTTATTGTCTGCACAATTCGCCAGTAGACTACCAACATCTCTACCAGATATGGGACGCTACAAATTTTTTTTTAGTGTCCTCAAGTAGTTCAACCTCTGAGGTTGCCTGCTTCTTAACCAGACTTGCCTGTGGTGGCCTTAATTATAATAATTAATGTTTCCAGCCAGGGCTTATATTAAACTTGCAAACTAGACGACCACACGCTTAGGGCACACCCTGTGGGATACAAATCTCGGCTTAGGGTGTCGCTGGGGGAGTACAGTTAGGGACAGACTGAATCGAACAAGACGCCACTAGATCACGGCCTTGTTCCTCCTACCCTATCCAGTTACAATCCTGATACGTATACCTAATTGCACAGTCTACTTCCACCAAGCCTCTTCCATCATCGGACTACAAAACACACAGCGATGCGCTATCGTTATATAGTGGACATCCCACCCATACGTACAAAACGTGGGAGTAGTGTACAGCTAAGGAGTGGAATTCCCTGCCGGAGTCTGCGTTTCCTGATAGCTATAACCTGGGAGTCGTTAAGTCAATAGTGAATAGGTTACTTCTAGGCAAGCGTGCTTCATCTTCGACCACATCATCGCTTAACATCAGGTGAGATGGTGGTCAAATGCGAACTTATCAGGAATTTAAAAATCAGTAATCTAAAATTGCATAGAGACGACGACAATTTGCTAGAAGTTGAATACAGCGACGAGTAAACTCCTTTACTGAAAAATAAAGGAAAAATGGCGCCATCCGGCGCTGTTGCCGTCCCGCGCGTTACGTTGGCTACAGCGTAATACGGCGGAGCGGCAACGTCGTGTTTTGTCACCGTTTCGTCAGCAACTTGCCAATGGGCAATGCAATCAAGGACAAAATACTAATAATTTTTAATGTTTGTAGAGTTTGGAATTTAGGTTTTATGGCGAGAATATTTCGATTGATAAAATATGTTGTGTTTTAGGGTTCCGTAGCCGAATGGCAAAAAACGGAACCCTTATAGTTTCGACATGTCTGTCAGTCTGTCTATCTGTCCGTCCGTCCGTCCGTATGTCATAGCTATTTTATTCCGAAACTATTAGGACTATACATGTGAAACTTGGTAGGTAGATGTATTCTGTGAACCGCTTTCCGATTTTAAGAAAAAAATATTTAAAATAAAGGGGGGCTCCCCATACATGGAACTGAAACTGAAAATATTATTTTTCATGAAACCTATGCGTGTGTGGTATCTATAGACAGGCCTTTAAAAATGACATTGAGGTTTCTAAAGCCACTTTTTCGTAAGGTTAATAGTTTAAAAGATATACGCTTCCAAAGTGGTAAAATGTGTGTGTCCCCCTCTCTAACTTCTATAACAATGGAGTGAAAAATCTAAAAAAAAATATGTCTCTAGATCTTAATGTAAACTTTCAACCAAAATTGGTTTGAACGAGATCAGGTCAACAGTTTTTGAGATACAGCAGCAATAAAGTTATTTGGCGTAGTTGTAAAAAATATAAATAAGCTAGTTTTACGAAATTTTGTAAGGTTTTTTTTTGTCATATAAATATACATATTATATTATATTATTATAGTTACTTCGGAACCCTTCATGGGCAAGTCTGACTCGCACTCGTCCAATTTTTTCACAACTATGTCGGGGTTAGACTGGATTCTGGAAACCGTTCCAGTCTTAACTAGATGCAGCTGAATAGTCAGTCTCTGATGAAGCTACTGCCTATCTGACCTCTACAACCCAGTACCTGGGGTAACACGATACCTACCCGTGTCTAGACTGGTCTCAGATTTTCTGGTTTCTGGGTAACAGTAGCGATTGTCAAAATTGTAGAAATGGCAGCAGGCAGCAACTTTTTTTTTATATTATGCTCGCGTTTGACCACTTTCTCACGTGATAGTAAGCGATGATGTGGTCGAAGACGAAGCACGCCGAGCCCGTTCCATCATCGGACTACGAGACAAACGCCGAAGCGCCATCGTTACATGGTGGAGACATTGGCGTATCTAGAGATATTTCCCAGGGGGGGCCTGGCCTCCAGTAGTAGAAGCGATGATTATTATACGAAATGAAATTTTTCACATAAATTAATTTAACATGTATCGCATAACGGAACCTTGCATGAGTGAGTCCGACTCGCACTTGGCCAGATTTTTAAATTTTTCAGCCATAATTGTTTGTTAGTAAAAATTCTCGGGTGGGCACCAGCCCATTCTGGGGTGGGCACCAGCCCATTCTGGGGTGGGCACGGCCCACCCGGCTCCCCCCCTTCCTACGCCTATGGGTGGAGATCCCACCCATACGCACTAAACGTTTTGGGAGTACCTTCATTGTGCGACGTGCGTACGGGTAAGGAGAGGAATTCCCTGCTAAGAGTCTGTGTTTTCCCATAGCTATAACCTAGAGGTCTTTAAGTCAAGAGTAAATAGGTTACTTTTCGGTAAGCGTGCTCCATCTTCGACCACATCATCACTTACCATCAGGTGAGATGGTGGTCAAACGTGAACCTATTTTTAATAAAAAAAAGTAACCTATTCTCTCTTGACTTAAAGACTCCCAGGTTATAGCTATCAGGAAACAGACAGGCAGAGAATAACATTCCTTACCTTTACGCACAATGAAAGTATTTCCAAAACGTTTTGAAATGGCCTAACGTACTTTCCGGGTTACGAAGAAATGTCGATATGTTCCGATAGTCACCCATCTATAAAACGACCTTGACCAGCGCTGCTTAACCTTCAAAATCGACCCGGTAGGCTGTTACTATTTAGCCACAGGCTCCATGAGACTGTAGGTAGATATAACGTGACCATACGTCCCGCTTTCAGGCTGTCTTTCCCGCTGTCCCCGACGAGAACAAAAATGTCCTGCATTTTTTTTTTTTTTTTTTTTAATGTCGGGCCACTCGTAGTTTAGCTCGCTAGGGCTAATGTACTACTTAACCGGTCTTTCCTGTGGTGACCTCTAATAAATGAAAGGCCCCCAGCCAGGGCTTACAAACTAAAATATACTTACAACTAATGACCGCACGCTAAGGGTGGAGTACGGGCCTCGGCATAGCGGGGTCATTTGGGGAGGGCAGCAAAGGGACAGGCTGGGTCGTATTTAAGGGAGTATTTATTGCTACTGGCTCTGCATCGTGGGCTGGCTCGTTTGGCAAAGGTCGCGGAGGATTTCCATTACAAGTACGCGGACGTAGCGATGGGCCTCGTCGGCGAGGCCGGAATACGGAACGCGTTTTGTGTGTGTGTTTTCTAAGAGTGCTAGATTTCCCTACTGCTCTCTTGTCGGATGGTGTGTCCCGCTTTTACAAGCAAACCTTTATATACCGACTTACTTACTTGTCTACATTAAAATATCACTAAAATCGTGCGGAAGACGGCAGCTTAGACGCGGGGTTGGGAGTCAGGACCAAGCAAGAGTGAGCGACTGACATGCAAGAAATTTACCGAATACTTACTAATCCTAACTCCTTACTTAAGTACTTATATTATAAATACAAAAGTAAATCGTTATGTTTCACGCCTGAACCGTTTAACCGATTTTGCTGTAGTCAAGTAGTTTTTTGTCGCGAAATTATTTATAAATATTATTTTTAGGGTAAGTCGGTGTAAGAATTAAAATGCCAGTGAGGATAACATACCACAATTATTTGAAGTCACATTTTAAACCATAATTTGTATTTTTCTCTTAAATATGGAATCTTACACCGACTTATTTTTATTTATATACAAAATCCAGCTGCAGTGGTAGACGCCCACGGCGTCGGACGTCGGCCGACGATCTCCGGCCACCGTAGGCGCGAGCATGCGGACAGCGAGTAAAGGGCAACTCGCTGTCCGACCATGGACCATGCCCGGGTCGACGGCGCGTCGTGTTCCACGCGCGCCTCAAAGAGCGTCAGCAACATGACGAGGCCCCCTCTGCAGAGGGCCGAAGCCTGCCGGGGTCGTGGGACTCATCCCGTTACCGTGGCCCCGGTACGTAAAGGGTTATTGAAGGAACACCGTGGATTTTAGTCAGTAAAAGTCTGACAGTCCCTCCCGCCCTGCCCGGGGTGGGAGGACTTATTTGATAATTTTACCACGCTAAAAAAAAAAAACAAAAAGTCATCCCACTTTGACACGAAAAGAATATGGTCACATTAGGTAGATATTAACATTTTCCGTCTTCTGGGTCCCCGCAACGATTGTCAAATATGTACTAATGACAGCCGGGACCAACGGCTTATCGTGCTTTCCGTGGCAGAGGAATCTCGATAATTATGTGACGATGGTCACCCATACAGATCCCGACCTTGACAAGTGTTGCTTAACCATGAAGATAGACCCCGGTAGGCTGTTACTATTTAGCCACAGAGTCCATGAGATTATGAGACTAGGTACAAAAAAAAAGATTTCTAGCAATGTCGGTAAAATTAACATTACTAGCAGTCTTGTTACAATCCAACTAAGCTAAATATGCTTGTATGTGGATTGGGTTCACGGCAATAGTGTAATGGGTGGGATTAGAACCCGCGACCTAGCGATCACAAGTCCAACACCAACACCATAGCCTATTGACGCTTAACATTGCATTTTTTAGGGTTCCGTAGCCGAATGGCAAAAAACGGAACCCTTATAGTTTCGACATGTCTGTCTGTCTGTCCGTCTATCCGTCCGTCCGTATGTCACAGCCATTTTATTCCGAAACTATTAGGACTATACATGTAAAACTTGGTAGGTAGATGTATTCTGTGAACCGCTTTCCGATTTTAACAGAAAATTTAAAAAATATTTAAAATAAAGGGGGCTCCCCATACATGGAACTGAAACAGAAAATATTTTTTTTCATGAAACCTATACGTGTGTGGTATCTATAAACAGGTCTTTCACTGATGACATGACATTAAGGTTTCTAAAATGACTTTTTCATAAAGTTAATCGTTTAAAAGATATACGCTTCCAAAGTGGTAAAATGTGTGTGTCCCTCCCTCTAACTTCTATAATAATGAAGTGAAAAATCTAAAAAAAACCATATGTTGTAGATCTTAATGTAAACTTTCAACCAAAATTGGTTTGAACGAGATCGAGTCAGCAGTTTTTGAGATACTGTATATTTTCTAAAACCGCAAATATAACTTTGTAATTCATACAAATACTATGAAAAACAAAGTTATTTGGCGTAGTTTTAAAAATTGTAAATAAGCTAGTTTTAAGAAAGGACATGGCCAATTTTACTATGGACGTCGGCATAGTTATCGAATTTAGTGTACACCAATGATTTTTGGTGTTTTGTATTCGTGAATATTGACTCATTAAATTGCTATAAATAAAAAACTCAGAAATCTTGTCATTACACCAGACTAGACAAAATCAGTTACAGTAAACCTTTTAATCAGATCGCTAGCAATAAGGTGTTTAGATTATAATTTCGCTATTAAAAACTTAAAGGCGCTTTAAAATAGTGAACAGTTGTGAATTATTGCGTATAACTGATATAGTTTTAGTATTAAACCAATAAACAGTAAGGATTTTAAACTGAATATTGACTAACATTTATTATACTGGGTAATAGTCTCAAAAAATGTGACAATAATAACAATCATTAACATAATATCGCGCCTGTATTCCCCGAAGGGTTGGGCAGAGGTGTACCTATATATAGTACACCCAGATTTCACCAGTTATTTTGAGTACCATTTAATAGGGGGCGAGTCTGTTTCTATCAACCAGGCACAAATCTAGACTCCGGGCTGCTACTGAGAAATTCCTGATGAATAAACCCAATATAACTTTGCTCGATCTGGGAATCGAACTCAGGACCTCATGCTCAGCAGTAGTGCTTGCGACCATTAGAACAACGATGGAAACACAGAATAAAACAAAGGAGTAAAAATTATTATTTATTTACTTATTAGAGAAAATAAATAAAAATATTTTGACATATTATAATTATTATATCTTAAATGTTTACGAAGATAATATACATTAGAGCAATGCAGCGATAGTGTTAATAAAGAGACCTAGGGAGGTCAATCAACCAGCTTGGTTAGAACAGAGCATTTTTATATCACCAATACACTAACCTGGATTAAGTGTAAATATAGGGCTTCAGTAATTCAAACATAACCAGACTTGTTAAAAAAATACAATCATAGATTTATTTATTATTATTTTACAATTGTGATAACTGTTCCGTGAGAGAATTTCTGAGACATTTTCAAAGTTCAAAATATTAGCTTATATTAGAAGTCAACTTCATAATATAAATTATGTCTTCTATATGGCTATATAGCTCTAAATGTAGAATGTGTCTCATTCATTTGAGGTAATAAATGCCATTGATCGCTGTACAAATGTGTTTCACACACTCTACAGCTGCGAGGAACATGAAACTATGTTCCTGCAAAAGCAGTCTTTTAAGGAACTGCGGGACCAAATGTACCATTCTGTTTCTGCATTGTTGAAATATACTGTGAACAGATGTGATCGAAGCTCGCTTGTAATTAGGTAATGATATGGTATTACTTTCCCATGGCCCTCTTTGAACAGGCGGCATCGGTGGTGGCTCTGGTGGGCTAACAACTTGGCTAACATTGCTACATCATTATCCAAAGCCAATTCTTGCATGTCTCGTGTTGAGTCTTGCACTGCCTGTCTATTTGCTCGCATCCAACACACATGGCAAACATAGTTGTTTCTTGAAGGCTGAAAATAAACCATAGTTAGAATAAACACAATAATAAATTAATTCAATCATTAGATAGGTAATTCTTATGTTTATATAATTTTTAGTAACAAGGGTATCTTTTTAAATATCTCTTTATGTTTTCAAGTACTATGTTATAGTAAAATGAGCATTACTATGTTACACATGCCTACTTTAGGCAAGTATATTATGTTAGAGATGAAAAATACATAAAACACAGATACAACAATCATACATACATAGTATGAAAGCTCATTTTTTTATAGATTAATACAACTGGGTATTTATAATAATGAAAAACAAAATGCTTACCACATAATTAGTATTTTGTGATAATAGAACAGCCAGCAACGGACACTCCATACTGACATTATGGTGTCTTATTTTCCTCACTGATTTGCCACATCCAAGGCAAACCATGTTATGTTATTATAGCAAGGTAATCGGGTGGTAGAAGGTATCAGTACGTTGAAATAAGCAGGGGTCAAAAATATTAGAAAATAATCGCAAAAACAAACAGGACTCAATGTAGAATCTGCAAGAACATAATATTGACATTTGACATAGACAATGACACATTGTCAAACAAGTAACGCGTTCCGTTTTCCGATTAGTTTGTGTGTGAAATATAAAAAAAAAACTATCTTACGCATCAACATTATGAAAAGATAATTTTATTAAATGCCAAAAATACCAAGGAAGACAGTTTCATATAAATAAAATGTTTTTAATAATAGCGTTTTGTCGTCCATATCACACGTCTATGTGATATATGCAAGTAGTATGCTTGATGTGGAACACCCATTATTATATTTATCTTACTCTATGGTCCATTATGGCGGACGTTGACAAATGGTACTTTGAATTCATCTTGATTACTAATTATTTTGAAATAAACACGGACTAGATCAGAGAGGTTAAAAACTACGTATTAAATCACTTTTCTATTTTTAATATACAATATTATTTACTATGTATGTGTACATGGAATGTACTTTTTTGTCCATGTCATTTGTGAGGTTTTTTTTTTTTTTTTTCGTATAAATATATTAAGTATATTATATTATTAAAGTTACTACGGAACCCTTCATGGGCGAGTCCGACTCGCACTTGGCCAATTTTTTATTATTATTACGGATGAGCCCGCTCTTGACCTCGATCTCGCCTGGTGGTAAGCGATAGATGAGGTCTACGATGTGACGAGCGAGCCCAGAAGATGCTTATTTACTCTTGCTTTAAAGGCTGAAAGGTCATAAGTGGCAGGAAACACAAGCCGGCAGAGAATTCCACAGCTTGGCTGTGCGCACAAAATGTGGAGGAGAAGCGCTTGGTACGACAAGACGGTACCTATATCAATCAAGTGTGGATGGTACCCAGCCGTGCGTCTGGTAGACCGGTAGTATTAACATTGCATTGATATTAACATTTTCTAGTTCTTCCGTTAACAGGCATGCTGCTGTTTCCTATCTTGAAACAGACGGTATTGTTAACTGCTCCAGGAAGTGTGTACATAACTGAACACTTATCAGTTAGGTTAGTTCCGCGTTTTAGAGTGTATTTATGTGTATCTTTGTACATATATCATGTGGCAATGAAACGTGTTTGCTTAGACGATCTACCTACGTATGAATGTTGTATGAGTACTGGTAGTAAGTACTTACGACCACATTGATTCATGTTCCATCTATAAATACATAGTCCATGCTTCTATACTGTTGCGGAATTGTTCGAAAGAGTTACCGCGGCCTCGGAACTCGAAGGGCATATGACGGAATACGGATGGGTTTTAGTCAGTAAAAGATTGTCACACCCTTCCGCTTCGCCCAATCGGGAAGCAGTGATTGGATGATTTCCATTCCTTAAGAACAATGCTGTCTATACTAATATATACACTTGGTTGATATACCGTCTTGTCGTACCAAACGCTTCTCCTCCACATTTATTGTGCGCACAGCCAAGCTGTGGAACTCTCTGCCGGCTTCTGTGTTCCCTGCCACTTATAACCTTTCAACCTTGAACGGTAGAGTGAACAAAGATCTTCTGGGCTCGCTCGTTCTATTATAGACCTCATGTATCGATTACCATCAGGCGAGATCGAGGTCGAGGGTAGGCTCGTTCAGAATAAAATATGAAGTATGGAGGTCTAACAGCTATTAAACACAGGAACAACAGGGTGCTTCAAAAAAATGTATACACACTTTGAACGTCCATAGAAAATTTATTTACCGTTCTACAAAGTTAAATTTCAGGAAATTAGAAAGCTGAAAGTCCAATGTAAATGAAACATAAATAACAAATGTTAATACTGTTCAAATTGGTGACCTCCAGCATCAGTACAATTCTGAGTACGAGTCACCACTGATTCTGTACATCGTATCAAAACGTCCAATGAGATTTCTCTACACACGGCTTGAATCTCATTCCAAAGAATGTCTAGGTTACGTGGTTTACGTGCTTACCTGGATGAAAATTTGCCGGGCCAGTGGATAGGACGCAGGGGGCCAATAGAGTTTCCAGCACGCTCTCCAGACCTTAAACCACTGGATTTCTTCTTATGGGGCACAGTAAAAAATAAGGTGTACAAACGTAAACCACGTAACCTAGACATTCTTTGGAATGAGATTCAAGCCGTGTGTAGAGAAATCTCATTGGACGTTTCATACGATGTACAGAATCAGTGGTGACTCGTACTCAGAATTGTATTGATGCTGGAGGTCACCAATTTGAACAGTATTAACATTTGTTATTTATGTTTCATTTACATTGGACTTTTAGCTTTCTAATTTCCTGAAATTTAACTTTGTAAAAAGGTAAATAAATTTTCTATGGACGTTCAAAGTGTGTATACATTTTTTTGAAGCACCCGGTATATAGTGAGCCAATTAAAAGTCCTCACGTTTAGAGGCAGGAAAATCTTAATATAAACCATAATTATTGTATATATGTGTTATGTATTTATTTATCACCATACAATTATCTTTACAGGTATACCACCTAATGCGATAATGTAGGCAACTATTATTATAAAAAAACTACAGCCAAATAAATAAAAAGTAACAACTTTCGATCATGTAATCTATTATTGTGTGAACTTATGAATAAAATTATTATATTATTATATATTACTAGCTTCTGCCCGCGACTTCGTACGCGTGGAAAGGTTTTCCCGCGCAAATCCCGACCCCGTAGGAATTTCGAGATGAAAAGTATCCTATGTGTTATTCCAGAATGTCAACTATCTACTTACAAAATTTCATTCAGATCAGTTCAGTAGTTTTTGCGTGAAAGAGTAACAAACATCCATCCATCCTCACAAACTTTCGCATTTATAATATTAGTAGGAAGGATTAGTAGGATTGCTGCTACAATCTCCATGTCTACGTCACAACAGAACCATAACATAATATCTCATAGAGAGATCTCACTATGAACCCACCCAGAGTACAACACTGCCGACAAACTGCTTAACAGTTTGGCAGATGTGATGTTAAGATTAGGTTAAGCTGAAATTTAATAAATAAAAATTTAAAAAAATAGGTGTCTTCTGCTATACTGTTGAGTATATTATAAAGCGGAAAAAATGTTTGCTTGTCTGATTAAACGCACTAATCTTCGAAAGTAGTGGATGGATGTGGGTGAAATTTCGTATGGAGGTAGCTTGAAGATTGAGGAAGGATATAGCTATAGGTTTATCCGCCACTTTTTAACCGACTACAATAGAAGGAGGTTATGTTTTATCGTGGTAAGGTTCCACATCCACAGGAACGAGGCCTCGCGCGTCTGCTAAGTACACATATAAATAAAATTGAAGTGTCCCAAGAGAGTAAAAACGTTATACCCTCTTTTTTAAGAAAATTACGCGGACGGAGGAGTATGAAAGTTTATATGGAGAAGGAAGTTAAAGTTTAAATAACTTTAAAAAATATACTAGACTTTTAAATCTAAGGTCTGATCGCTGTCTCCCAACATACAGGCTCCAGCCTAGTTTGGGAAACAATATCTCAGTACCTTTTGTAAATACACCATAATATAATATATATAAAAATTTGTCTGAAGCGCAGCAATGCCAAATTGTGTATGTCTTTACTCTGTGTCAAATAAACATTTTTCATTTTAATTTTAATTTCATCCAGTGGGCGATCACTAGAAATCAACACGGACAAAGCCGCGGGCAAAGTGCTAGTTCGATATAAAATTATTACGTTGTGAGTCATCTAAAAACGGAACTGGCGCAGAGAAACGAAAATAGATTTCCTTTAATTATAGATTCTTTTAAAATTTAACTCGCGCCAAAACAAACGTCTTTGAAATTGAATTCTGAATAACATTAATGATTGGAAATAGTAATCTAATTTCAAAATTTTTCGTTTATTTTGTTTAAATTGAGTAGGTATTTTTCAAGCTCTATTTTAGTCTGAAGCATTCGGTATTAAAGTACCATTTTTAAAAGCCTAATGGCTAAGGTGTCGGCCTTGTGATCGAGGGTCGCGGGTTCGAACCCCACCCATTACACTATTGCCGTGAACCCACTCCAGACACAAACATATTTAGCCTAGTTGGAGGGGTTAACAAGATTGCTAGTAATGTTAATTCCGCACACATTGCTAGTTCTCTTTAAAAATTACATGTTTTTAACTCAATATGCTCAATTCAGACACTTACTATTTAACGAAATATACCTGTCGCCAAATAACTTGGGAAGGTTTTGGCGTAGTGGGGGTAAGTTCGCGCATCATGCACTTAGTGGAAGAAAAAAGTGGTCACTTTTACTGCTTGCCATTATTCTATGGTTATTGTCATCATTTATTTTTAATCATATCTGTTCAGAAAAATGTTAAAGAATGAAGAGGAATTCATTCGTTAATTCGGTATTATAAAAACTTTTTTTGCAAAAAATAAAACCGACTTCCATATCAAAACACTACAAAGCCAAAAATAACTTTAATTTCGGTAGTCGGTGTTATTGGTTTTGTATTTTCTTTTTTTTCACACCGCCTTCCGAAATTAAAGTTATTTTTGGCTTTGTAGTGTTTTGATATGGAAGTCGGTTTTATTTTTTGCAAAAAAGTTTTTATTTTCGCGCTTTTTAGTGGGTCAGTTTGTAATTAATTTAGTTACAAAAGCCAAAATGTCAACTACTTATCACTTTTTACAAAATATTGCTTTTCTCTATGCAGAGCCGTTGATTTTTGAAGAGTTCTGGTATTTCACCATTAGCTCTACTGCACCATATGCATTGTGACGTGCAAAAAGTGCTTCACATCCATATCAAAGTTCCCTTGATTTCTCCATGATTCCATCATCAGATCCTAACGTGATGACAATGGGACCAACTAGAAAGTACCCTTTCAAACTAAAAAAAAATTTCCACATCGGTCCAGCCGTCTTTGAGATATGAGGTAACATACATAAAAAAAAAAGGTTCAAGATGAACTGAGAACCTCCTCCTTTTTTGAAGTCGGTTAAAAAAGACTTTCCAAATCGGTTCGTAAATGACGTATGCGCGACCAAAAAACGCAATGCAGAATAATCGAAAAGATCGTCAATGTAGATTTTTTTAGACTTTTGTTGATTTTTCAGAAACGGCTCGTCCGATTTCGATAAAAATTTTATGGGACCATTTGGGAAGTATACCCTTTCCAACAAAAAAAGAATTTTTCAAATCGGTTGGCAGGCGCCGGAGTTATGCGTGGACAAACATTAAAAAAAAAATACAAACATCCGAATTGAGAACCTCCTCCTTTTTTAGAAGTCGGTTAAAAAATAGATATACTACATAAATACATTTAAAAGTAAAAAAAATGTATTAAAAAAGAACATTAAAAATAATATGTTCTCGTCGTCACAATTAGTTAATAAAACTGCTACCCTTTTATTCTTCTTTTTTCCCGGTGTCCTAAAGACAGTGACTAATTCGGAATTTCAACCTTCCTTAACTATAGTGTCTAACTGTTCTTTCTGACGTTTTAATAGTCTGCGTAAAATGGTATTTGGTCCTGGCATTGTAATCAACGTAACAAAAACTAAATTTAAAACAACAACTCGTAACAAAACCAAAGGGTACAACTTTCGTGTACGCAAGTGTATTCGGGAGCAAATTGAACGAGAACTACTGACGCACCAATCGCACGCTCGGAGCGGCGCTACGTCATACCCCGCGTCCCGCTGACAACCGCTGACACCTAAAAATCGACTTCTGCGCATTGAACGACTCTTGCCAAGTTATTTGGCGACATTTTGTCCGGTGGGAAAATCATCAAATGACTCCCCCCACTCTGGGTGAAGCGGAAGGGAGTGTCAGACTTCTACTAACTAAAAACCGATCCCGTTTCTTCAGTTGCCCTTGTAGTCCGGGGCCGCGGTATCTCGTTAGAACATTCTTGGTTGTGGAAACGAACCTACCATGATATAGTTAATACAAATCGCATCAGAAACATAAATGTGAAATGAGAGCCAAGTTCAATACTGAAAAATGCGTTGTTCTTGACTTTACTGTCAAAAGAATTGAGATGTATATACTTAGGTGCCAAGTTTATTTATTAAAACTTTATGCAACACAAATGGTACAAAGGTGGGCTTAATGCCTTAGACATTCTCTACCACCCAACCAAAATAGTCTATAACCTTCCTCAAGCCTTAAGCTATTTCCATACCAAATTCCATCCTAATCCACCCTATTCTTTCGAAGATAAGCACGTTTATAGAAACAAACAAACTTTTCCGCTTTCCAATATTAGTAGGGAGTTGATTTCTGTCAATTATTGGGATGAAACTATGTACATAGTAACGATGCGATGTTATAAACTCTAACGTCTTTATTAAAACTGGCATAGCTCGAGTTTTTATATAAAACAAATTTCTGCCCGTGACGTCATTTGCGTGCGAAGGTTTTCGGAATTACGGGATAAAAAGAAGCCTATGTGTTATTCCGGGTTGTTAACTATCTACTTACCAAATTTCATTCCTATCCGATCAGTCGTTTCTGCGTGAAAGAGTAATAATGTATATATATAGTTAAATAGTTAATAATTAATAAGACATTAGTTTAGAGTTGATTTCTGTTAATTAAGATGAAACTATAAACATCGTAACGTTATTAAAAACTATGTTGTCTTTGTTCAAACTTACCAAGCTCGAGTTTTTGTAAAAAAATATAGGATACAATGGTACATAGTTGTCAAAGGGGCGTTGGTCTCCTCTGCTCCCTGTGTTGACCCAGTAACCCAGTTCAGACATTATAACGACCGGCGTGGGTGCTGTCAATACACATAATACAGTTTATAAAAGATAAAGATAAAACTTTTTAATTCCTTTGTTTTTTTTTTAAATAAAACTTTATGCATTTGTTTTTTTTTTTTATAATTGATAGGCTTGCGTTTGACCACTATCTCACCTGATCTTAAGCGATGATGTGGTCGAAGATGAAGCACGCTTGCCTAGAAGTAACCTATTCACTCTTGACTTAAAGACTCCCAGGTTATAACTATCAGGAAATACAGACTCCGGCAGGGAATTCCACTCCTTAGCCGTACGCACAATGAAAGTATTCCCAAAACGTTTCGTGCGTATGGGTGGGATGTCCACCATGTAACGATGGCGCATCGCCGTTAGTCTTGTAGTCCGATGATCGAACGGGCTTGGCGGAATAAGACTGTGCAATTCCATCGCACACTCCCCGAAATGTAACCGATAGAAAACTGACAAGCTTGCAACACGTCGCCGATGTTCTAGGCTCTGGAGCCTTGTCTCGACCAGTTTCTCGTTGCCGATGAGCCTTTTGGCCCGTTTCTCTATAGACTCAAGTGCATCAAGCTGATATTTGGCAGATCCGTCCCAGAGATGAGAGCAGTACTCTATACACGACCGAACTTGCGCTTGATAGAGGTTGAGCAGCTGTTCCGGTGTGAAGTACCGTCTCACCTTTGCTAGAATTCCCAACTTTTTGTAAATTTGTAAAGTTAAACGTTAAACCCAAGGGTTTCGTTGTTTCTTTTTGGGGTACTGAATTCTAAATATTGCCAAGTGAAAGCGTGATCTTATGTTAGCTAAAGAAGTAATATCAATGAAGTCCTATAAGCTATGTCCTGGCCATGTGAATATTTAGATAAGGCTAAAGTCTAGTATTAGTTTCTAGAAAGTGAAAAAATGCTTCAAGGTGAAAATAATACAAATGGAAGAACATTAAGGATGTATAACCGTCCGTCCATCCAATAATTTCGTCTCTAAATAATCCTTGTCCAATCTAGCCTGTTCCTAGCTGCGCACCCCCAACGACGCCCTAAGCCGAGGTCCGTACCCCACAGGGGGTTCCCTAAGCGTTTAGTCGCTTAGTTTGTAAGTTTTACTAAAAGCCCTGGCTGGAGGCTTTAATTATTACGGCCGCCACAGCCGACAGTATCTTAGCCTGCGAGTATTAACCTGAGAGTGGTCACTAACAAGAAATAAAGTGGCTATTTGGACATCGTGAAACAGGCCCTTAAACAATTTATTACGACAGCTGTACTCGTTAACGACCTCTTATTGCTCATAACAATAAAGGGGGAGGCTGTGGCTAAATAATAGCTGCCGGAAGGGTTGATCTTCAGGTTAAGCAACGCATGACGAGGTTGGTTTGTAGGTGGGTGACCGTCTTACAAAACCGAGCTTCCTTTGTGCCACGAAAAGCACGTGATTCAGGCTGTCATTTATTATTTGCATTGCGGGTGTCCCGTGTCAGTAAGACAAACTCGCTACTTTTAATAGCTCGGTTGCCAATAATTTTCTTTCAAACTTATGATTATTCTTTTGTTTTCTCTCCACACGATGTCAAATAACACATTATATTGACGTATTGCATGTACAGTCAGCGTCAAATAATTAGTGACACTCAACGTATTCAAATTAATAGACGCAATCAAAAAGTCAATAATATCGGTACAAACAAAGTTCCCTTATTGTTGTCAACACTACATTCGCTCAAAATGTCAAGACGTTTTAAATGACATATAGATCGGTTCATTCAAACCGCCATAAATATCGTTACAGTCACCTCGACAATGGTATCCAAGCATTCAAGTGTTCAAAAATATGGTCACATTAGAAAAATAAGCTAACATGTTATAGAAATAAACGGTTTCCAGAAGATGAAAACCTCTTTAGGCAATCTTGTGTTGTTTGATGATTTGATCATTGCATGTCAATTAAAATGTCAAGCAAGAAATTTAACTATTGAAGCAAAAATAGTGTAATAGTGTTTCATGTTTAAATATGGCTACATATCGCATTAGACACGATACAAAACATCGAATTATATATTTGAGGGAGGAAGGTGTCTCCGTAACAGATATTTCAAACGAACTGGGAATATCCGTAAATATCGCTTTAGATGAGTTATCTATCGAATTTTTTTTTTTATATTCGCATCTCTTCAGATTCTTCTTCTTTCTTTTATTAAGAGAAACATCGTCTACCGTTGGCTAGAGAAATGGCAAAGTGATGGTGCATTGCAAAACCATGTTTCATTTGGTCGTCCACGTCAAACTAGTACAAGTCAAGATAGAGATATAGTGCAGCGAGCTATTAGCAATCGCTTTATAAACTCCAGGAGTATGTCTGTGAAATCTGCAAGAACATGGATTACGCCATCGTAATCCTGCTAAAAAGCTTATATTAACACCGAAGCTTAAAGCGCAGCGTTTACAATTCGCACGATGATATTTCAATTTCAATTTTGATAATGTAATATTTGTAGATGAAAAAGGATTTGTTCGTCTGCCCAGGAACGATTATCTCTATACCGATCATCGAACACAAGGTATGATGAAAGAAATGTCCTCCCTAACAATCGCAGCGGTCGAATCACCTTAAGATATTGGGCTACACTCGATTCTAATTATAAAAATAAAGATAATCAGATCTAAAATTATTGTTTATTTTTCAACCGATGAAAGCTTTGAGTGTTCTGTATGTTCTAAAGTGACATTAAAATGGAATGTGTTTATTTCAATTAGGTATGTACAATTAAATACACAAAATACAAGTAAAATTAAATATGAAATAATTTCGAATTTATTTCAATTTTTGACATGAACATAATATTGAATGACTCTTGCTCTATGATATATATATATACTCATTATCAATGAGGTTTACATTCACTCGGCTGTTTATTATTACAATACTTATAAGTACCGTAAACGGCTATGCACGAAATTCTTTCCAAAACAAAAGACATGTCTATGACGTCATGCTTAAAATGAAAAGGACAGCAGTAATTTCTATCCCTTTTGTTTTGAGTAAAAATGTTATAAAATTAATTGATGCGAGAAATAACATTTAAAATATATAGCAGTAAAGTTTATTTTCCTAATGTGCTCCATATTTTTGAACACCTAGAATGCTTAGATACCATTGGCTGGATGACTGTAACTATATTTATGGCGGTTTGATTGAACCGATTTCTATGACGTTTTAAACGTCTCGACTTTTTGAGCGAATATATTGTTGACAACAATAAGGGAACTTTGATTGTACCGATATTATTGATTTTTTTGGTTGCGTCTATGTATTTGAATACCCTGAGTGTCACTATCTATTTGACGCTGACTGTACTTATGTAATATGCGTTTCAAATGGTAATAGGAATTTCAATGATAATTATCTGTCAAATGTCACTGAAAATGTACGGCTTGCAAAGAAAACTTAATGACGAAAAATAATAACGGTTTATTTTACTTTGTTTAACCGAGTCTCACATCAAATTTTAATATCGTATTTAATTATTTATAGTCATAATTCATTTTTTAAATCATACTTTTCACTCTTATTTTCATTGTTGGCACCAATACGCCCGAAAGTAAAGAGAACGCATGGCGCAAAGGCCCAGAAGTCATGACAAAATTATTTAAACTTTATTTTATTTTATATGATAGGCTCGCATTTGACCACCAAAATATGGAAAGAGGACTAGTTTTGTTTCGCTCAATATTAGTAAATAAATATTTTAATAAATCCTTGTTTTGTTCACTCTACCTAAATGGTTCGATTTGACAGCTGAGACGTCATGATATAGCGCTAAGTTTTTTTTTTGTTTTGTTAGTGTACTGTAAGTTTGTAAAGTCCTTCCAAGTTCGGTGGCGCCACTGTTACGGTAAACAATTGACTCTGTATTTAAAATCATTAAAAATAATAATTCGCCGCAAAAGAGCCTATAATTGTGATTTACTTATGCGAAAACGAATAATAGTTGCTATAAAACGTTTGCAACAACTTCGAGTGAAAATTGGGTGTAAAAACCTTTACGTCGATTCTGTAAAATTCGAACAACAACTCGCATCTCACATAGATATTCACTGTCACTTCGCTTATGGTTCAAAGTGACCTTGAGTTTGCATTCTGTAAACAGCGTCGAAGTGACGGAGGAATTATCGTTCCGAATGCCACTTCTCACGTCATCTCATACTTCATCTGTCAAAATCTTTAGTTCAACTCGCTGACACGCTCGCAAGGGTAGCGCTAGTGTAAATTCGAATTAACAACCGAGTTTTTAGAATGCCAATCAATAAACTCACAGCGGATTCAGATTCGAAGTTTAGAATGAAGTCTTACAGAATAACACAGCTTGTCTGTGACTGATAAACGAACAGTGAAGTGTTAGTGAGTACGGACACAATCATTGGTAATGTACGAACATAGTGAAATCATATAACTAACGCACATATGAATTAACACTGCGTATTTGTATGCGAAGACGTGCTGACACTATTATGAGAAACATTCGCTTAAACTTCGAAGACAGTTAATTATATTTTAATTTTCAAACTAATGTAAACAATCATCAGCTGAGTCACGGCAAGTCAGAAAATCCACCAATCAAAACGCATAGTCAATTTCTGACACAATTTCCTTCGTTCAGAAACGCAACAGATTTTTTTTTCTTGACTTTGGACACTGGGCTTTTGAGTAGGGGTTTGCAACCGAAAATCGACTAAACTTATAATCGATTTTATTTTTCTCCCAATTTTGCTGGTGTGTTGAAGAAAGGTTTAAAATCATTATAAAAACATTGTGACACAAAACTTAATAACAAATAGTATATCAGAGTAAAATTTAAATCATTACTGGTTAATTGTTTGAAAACAATATGAATTTCTTGGAAAATATAACTTTTCGAAGAACACGCACGCGGTCAGAACCTGATAACAGCGACATAATCTCGCAAACAATGGATCATACCTCTAACTCTTTACCGGGGATGTCTGAAGATGAAGATGAAGACCAAATAACCATTCATAAGAAAGAAATTGAAGACCTTAGAAACCAACTACAAAGCGCACACAAAGAAATAGAGTTATTATCACTAGAAAATAGTAACTTGAAGAAAATTAATGCTGATTTAATAGAAAAAAATAAAACTTATAAAGTAATAGCCAGTAGTCCTCGTAAGTCCAAAATCCAAACACCAAAGAAAAATACACCCGTTCGTGCAATTCCGAGAAAGACAACAGGAAGTCTGAACAATACAATTCAAATAAATACTGTTCCTGAAAATCCTCAAAGTGTTACCTCACAGAACGCTATAGGAGCTAAGGTACCTCATCCATCGCCCCAACTTGTAAAGAGGAACATATGCATTCTGAGCAGTGAAACATCCAACAGAATTAGTACTATGAGCGAGAGAACTCATCTAAATAACTACAATATGTGCCACTATCGTACACCTAGATGTGGTATGAAATACCTGTTAAATAATATTGATCAAAAAGTGCGAAACTTCACTCATTCAGATTATTGCATTATATTTATAGGAGAAGAGGATTTCAGAAAAACACAAAATTATGTAGAACTGGTAACCTATATTCGAAATAAGTTAATTATATTAAACCATACTAACTTTATTATATGTTTGCCTACATTTAAGTATATGGACAATACCAATATTATGTTTAACTGTCGAGTAGATACTTTCAATAATTTAGTTTATATGGATGCCGAGACATACAATTACGCGCTTATCTTAGACTCTAATTTAAATCTTCCTTACACTTGGGATACGTACAACCAACCTCAGGGGTCCTTAAATAACAAAGGCTTTATGAAGGTTATGTTGGACTTGCACGAATTCATCTTAGATCTAGACATAGTAAATACATCTCACTTGACACCTTTAAAAGATGAACTTTCTTGTAACCGCAATGAGGCTAACGTAATTTCCCCAAAAACTGATTTTTTTCGCCTCTAACATAAATATCTTGCACCAAAACATTGCTGGTCTTTTAAATAAGGTTGACTTACTCACAGTTCATCTTCAAGAACTAACTAATAATAAAAAAGATATAGACGTTGTCTGTATTACAGAACACTTCATTATGCGAGGCCATGAAAGGGTATTAAATATTCCAAATTATAAATTGGCTGCGTGTTATTCAAGACGTACAAAGAAGCGTGGAGGATCTTGCGTTCTAGTTAAAAAAGGCCTAGAATACAAGGAACTAACGGAGATCTCACGCCATTCTATAACGAACATTTTTGAATGCTGCGGAATCGAACTAGTCCAACAAAAACTAATCGTTATATGTATATATAGGCCACCAAAAAGCAACAACTTAGATATGTTTTATGAAAAATTCGAAGCTGTGTTGAAAACTTGTTGCAATAACTCTAGTAAGAAAGTTGTTCTGTGTGGGGACTTCAACATTGATACGTTAAAAAAGAATAAAATGTCCCTGGATTTTGAATGTTTTCTTTTGGGCTACAACCTGAGGCTGGGGCTGAAGCAACCAACTAGGTTAGGCAGTAATAGTTGTATTGATAATTTTGCTTACAATTCTAGGCAAAAATGCACATGTGAAGTATTCGACTTTGCTCTGTCAGATCACACTGCACAAAGTTTGCAAATTAAAGTAAATAAAACATGTAGACTAAAATCTTGGCGAATCACGAAACGCGATTTATCATTAGAAAACTTAGTTAAATTTAATGAATACCTGAACTGCATGTCTTTCTCAGAAATATATAAAACTGAAGATGTAAACGAAGCATATGACATTTTTTTGAATTACTTCCGTTTATTATATGACCTTTGCTTTCCCAATAAATTTGTGACAATACAACCAAATAGAAAAGTTAAATGGGTCTCTCGAGGAATACGTGTATGTAGCAAAAAGCAACGCAATCTTCTATGGCGATATAGGCATAGGCCTACTAATGATAATAAAAATATATTTAAAGAGTATTCTAAAAAATTTCGGAAAATAATTAAATTGACTCAAAAAGCGCAGAATAATTACTTTATTAGAACCTCGGATAATAAGTCAAAAGCTTCTTGGCAGGTCATAAATAACAAAACTCACAATTACGATCCAATCTCCCAAATTAGACTCCATGATACAATTATTACAGATCCTGAAAAAATTGCTAATATCTTTAATGACTATTTCATTGATCAGATTCAGTGTTCATCTCAGAAGTCATTAGGAATGAGTAATATCCCTACAAACCCAAACTCTATGTTCATGGCGCCAGTCTTACCCCAAGATGTAATTAGAGCAATAAAATCATTGAAAAATAAAAACAGCGTTGGGTATGACGGCATAGCAACAAAAGTTGTTAAATTTGTGGTGAACAATATAGCCGTACATCTAAGCCATATTATAAATCTCAGCATAAGTTCTGGTGTATATCCCAATGGCCTAAAAACTGTAATAGTTAAACCCCTTCACAAAAAGAACAAAAAAGATGATATAGCTAATTATAGACCAGTGGCCTTAATTCCTGTATTGTCCAAAGTAGTAGAGAAGATAATCTGCGAAGCACTTCATAAGTTCCTATCCAAATATGACATTTTATGTACTGAACAAAAGGGTTTTAGAAAAAATAAAAGTATAAATACAGCTATTTTTGATTTATTAAATAACATTATGAAAAACATGGATAACAAAATACCTATTTGCGCAATCTTAACAGATATGACAAAGGCTTTTGACTGCGTCAACCACGACATCCTACTAAATAAGCTAAGCGTTTATGGAATTAGAGGAACCCCACTCAATCTTTTTAAATCATACCTCAGTGATCGTAAACAATACACCGAAATAACTAGGATTTGTCCTAAGACAAAGAGTGAAATAAAATACCGATCCAAGTGCAGAACAATAAGATATGGTGTACCACAGGGCAGTGTGCTGGGACCGCCTCTCTTTTTAATTTATATAAACGACTTGCCACTTCATGTCGATAATCCAATGGTATTATTTGCCGATGATAGCACCGCTCTTGTAAACTGCAAGGAAGCGGATAGCTATGAACGAGATATAAATAAGACGCTAGAAGACATCGTACATTGGCTTGATAAAAATAATTTAGTCATTAACTTAAAAAAAACTAGTATTATGCACTTCCATCAACGCACAATTTTAGGAAAAGTTGCTGTAGAGTACAATAAAAACAAAATTAACCAAGTGGAAGTAGCAAAGTTTTTAGGTATACATATTGACAGACAGTTAAACTGGCAACCTCAAGCAGAGGAAATTTGCAAAAGGTTGAATACATGTGCATATATTTTATCAAATTTAACAAAAAAAGTTAACATTCAAACGACTTTAGTAGCTTACCATGGTCTGGTAGCATCAGTTCTCAGATTTGGTATTATTTTCTGGGGCAATTGCAGCTCAAAGGAACACATATTCAGGGCTCAGAAACGTTGCATCAGAGCGATGTGTGGGTTAAAGATCACAGACAGTTGCGAACCAAAGTTTAAGTCCCTAAAACTGCTTACATTTCCGTCTTTGTACATTTTAGAAATGGCCCTCTTTGTAAAAGCCAATATAAAATTATTTCCTTTGATATCAGAAACTAGAAAACGACCTGTCAGAAGCCAATACAAAAATCTTTTACATATCGATTCCTGTAATAAGGCGTTATTAAAGAAAAGTTTTATCTGTATGGGACCAACCATATACAACAAGTTGCCTGATTGTATAAAAAACGATTCGATTAAAAACTTTAAAAAGAAATTAGTGGCTTTTTTGATAGAAAAATGTTACTACTCAGTGAATGATTTTTTAATGGATAGAACTTTTTAATTACCTACATAAGCATATTTAATATTTGTAAATAAATATTCAGTCTGACGTCCTAAAATATCAAAGGAATCTAATTTAATGTATTTAATTGTATTATTTTTGACTTACCTTTAATATAATTGTAACTAAGTTAATTTTGACATATATAAATGTACTCTTTTTGTCTGACATTTTAAATAGATGTAAAACATTAATTTGATTTATTTTTTAATACTTAATGTCAATTTACTGTGACATTATAATTTGACATGCAGCAATATTTTTTAGATTATAATTGTATTCATTACTATTACTAAGTTGACATTTTTGTATTATATCTGGTTTATAACTAATTGTATAAAATTTTGCGTGCCTGTCTCAAGGCAGAATGTACATGGCTCACTTCTGACTGTATTTACCACCTGTATTTTTATTGTACCTACATTCGTGCAAATAAATTATTGATTGATTGAAATATTATCTGAAAAATATAGCTGTCAGCGATAAAACCGCTATTGTAACCATAGCTTATTGTTAAATAGATGTGTTTAAATTTTGTTGTACAATAAATTATTTTCTATGTATACTTCGAGTTACACGCATGTAAATAAGAAATTTCTACTTCAAAGCCAAACATTACCGGAAATTCTTCATTCTTCTCCACAGATGGACATCTACGTCCAAACAGCATCACCTATCGTGGAGGAGGTTCTCAAAGGCTACAATGGCACCATTTTCGCGTACGGTCAAACTGGTACCGGCAAGACGTACACTATGGCGGGCAGCAATACTGCGCCGGAGTTGAGGGGCATCATACCTAACTCCTTCGCGCATATCTTCAGCCACATCGCTAAGGCTAAGGAGGATGAAAAGTAAGTTACTGTACACTGAATGTGCACTCACTATACACTGTACACACAGCTTTTACAGCCTGTATTAGTAAAAAAGTAGACAGTAGCTATTTGCATTTTACAATTTGAATTCTATATTTTATCTTTTTTTATTATTAATTAGTATAAATTCTGTATTTATTTCAACATTGTTCAAGGATTATATACACTATATAAATATTGTTACTAGCTGGGGTTCGGGATAGAAATAATTAACGCCAATTAAACCAAAATTAACACTTTAATTAATTAAACATAAAATAAAAATTTAACACAATTATTCGCACCACAACACTCACACTGAAATTCACTTGTAGGTACTGACTGACTCTCTGCGTCCCGCGTCCCTTTGTGATCTATTTATACCCCGGTCTATGAGCTCTAGAACATTCTTGTAAAATCGACTCACTGCTTATTCCAGAAGCTACTTGAGATACACAGTACTGTTACTCGCCGCTAGTTGGCGTTAGTGTCTCGACACGATATACTCAGTACTGCTACTCGCCGCTAGATGGCGTTAGTGTCTCGAACATTGTAGACTTCTGTCGAAGTTTCTCGACGTACTTTCACTAAGCGACTGGCGTAACAATATATAGTGTTAGTTCAAGTCTACACTTTCATTATAAAGAGGAAAGATTTTTGTTTACTTGTAATGAATAAACTCTATAACTATAGAACCCATAAAAAAAATTCGTCACTATAAAGCTTCAGTATCGACTAACTTAGGCAACTTTGATTTCGCTGAAAAATTGATTTAATTCCGACTTGCGTTCATAATTTTAGTAAACATAATATCTCAATAGCGCTATAACGTATAGTGTTAGTAACAGAGGTATTAAACAAATAAAATCAGATTTCCCTGATTGGTATCGATCCTCATTCAGTGACACAGCAGAGGAGAGTCCCACCGGTCTATGAACACGCTCAGGAGGCTGTTGGTAGTGTTACGCAGGTGGCTGACCAGAGATGCTGTTCTCTTTCAAAATCAAAGAAATCGTGTGTGTGCGCCTCCGCAAACATTTCGGACGCACTACAAAAACGCCACGACAATGCCAACAGCATCCTGAACGCATTATTATATTGGACACGCAAATCGCTGCATATCCCTTGTGTAAATCTGATCTAAACACTGGCAGAAAGCTTTAAAAAGTGTGATTTTTACTTTTTTATAGATAATAGGTTCGCGTTTGACCACCATCTCACCTGACGGTAAGTGATGATGTGGTCGAAGATGGAGCACGCTTATCTAAAAGTAACCTATTAACAGACTCCTAGGTTATAGCTATCGGGAAACTCAGACTCCGGCAGGGAATTCCACTCATTAGCTGTAGCTGTACGCACTATGAAAGTATTCCCATTGTATAGGTGGGATGTCTATAGGATATTTGTATATAGAATAGAATATTCATTTATTTGCTCGTAACGATTGCGCATCGCCGTCTGTCTTGTAGTCCGATGATGGAACGGGCTTCTTTCGTGTTTTATTATCGCTCATGAAAAACTATAGGCATTATAAGCGTTGAACAACTGAAATGTCTGCCCTAAATAATATAATGTTAAAATCTCACCCCCCCCCCATGTCATATTATCCGGATCGATGGACAGTCGTCTTGTCTTCGAGGTGACCCAGCGGTGACCTACATACAGAGATATTGCGCGATGCAATTATACTTGCATGATTCTTGAGTGGAACTAGTTGATGGAGTTCGTGGCCAAAGCGTGCAAGTTTGTAAGTTTCTTATAAGCCCTAGCTGGAGGCTTTAATTATTATAATTAATGCCGCCACAGACAAGTGCGGTCTACCCCTACCCTTGAGACCTTTCCTACTTTTTTTTTTCATTAGAAACTTCTGCTGACAAAACCAAACACAACAAAAAAAATCAGCCAAATCGGTCCAGCCGTTTTCGTGTTTTGCGCTTAGCAACACATTTAGCGATTCATTTTTATTATATAGATGAGCTAGCTGACCCGCCACGACTTCGTTCGCGTGGTATCCTACCCCTACCCAATCGAGACCACTTCCCCTATCCTACCTATACCATACCCATACCTTACTCTACCCCTACCCTACCCAAACCCTACACTACCACAACCCTACACTACCCCTACCCTACCCCTACTCTCGAAACCTTTCCTTCTTTTTTTTTTCATAAAAACGTTCTACTGACAAAACCAAACACAACAAAAAAAGAATCAGCCAAATCGGTCCAGCCGTTTTCGTGTTTTGCGCTTAGCAACACATTTAGCGATTCATTTTTATTATATAGATATAGGCCTACATGGGCACTTACAATACGTAAGAAATTAGTGCACGGTCTGAAATTGGTCGTTTTCTATGGAGAAGAACCGGCAAGAAACTCCACAGTTACTCTTGACTCATTTGTACACCTTTACAGTCGTTATGAGTAGTCGGAAGCCAGAAAATTTGACACTGATCTAGCCAAGGTGTGTCGTGTTACCCAACTACAGAGTTCAGTATGTCAGATTTGCGCTCCATGTAAAACAGCTCGGCTCAGCTGCATCCGGTTAAGCCTGCAATACATGTTGGCCGAGTGATGTCGAGTGAAGGCCAATACCAACATGTAGACAGTATATTTGCCTTGTCTTGCTATCGCTCGGTGTCACTTGTCTAGTTGGCTGAGTGAGGCCAGCGCCAACGTGTCTAGAGCTCATTTGGTGCAACTTGTCTTCGCTCGCCGTTGCTCGTGATCACCTGCCTCATTTCGGATCGGTGTCGGTTTTTGGTCACAAATCAAAGGCGCTCGGCCAACGTGTGGGCAGCTCTACAGACCCTCTTCTACATTGGTCGTCTGCATTGGCGTTCGACGAACGTGTGGACATTATTTCTTGCCTTGTACCTATTTGCCAACGCTCGCGTTGGCCTACGCTCGGCCAACATGTATTGCAGGCTTTAAACTGGAAGTCGACTCTGACATTCTTGACATTTTCATCCTACCTAACCTAAAGAAAAAGGGGTTGTTTTATCTTTTTGCACAAGCTTCTGGCATCTTGCTAGTCTTATTCTAAAAATACAATCGAATTAAGAACCTCTTCGTTATTTTGCAGTCGGTTAAAAATTAATAAGTGGATCATAATGAACAGGGCGGATCCCGTAATCGAAAGGACGAATTTTTTTATATTGCTATAATTTAGTTGCTCGGTGTGCCTTATGGCAAATGGCTCTTCCGACGTCTCCCACTGTTTCCGATCTATCGCCACGGGTACCATACTTACTGTCACCCTCTTACTCCATGCACTCCATTTTATTTGGAAGTAAGTAAGGAAGGCTCCCCTTACATGAAACTCAAACTAAAAATATTATCTATACATGCGGAGTGTCTTTTAAAATGACATTAGAGGTTTTTAAAACCATTTTTCCTGCAAGGAATCGTGAAAGATATCCACTTGCAACGTGGTAAAATGCGTGTGGGGGACACGCTAATTAAAAAATTAGAAATAAAGAATAGAGATTGAATTAGAGAATACATATTTTGCAAATTGATCACATTTTCTTCCTTCCAGTTTCTAACCCTCGATGTCCTTGTGTTTCCAGGTTCTTAGTATGCGTGACGTACCTGGAGATCTACAACGAGGAGGTTCGCGACCTCCTTGGCAACAATCCTCACCAGAGCCTCGAAGTCAAGGAGAGACCTGATATTGGAGTGTTCGTAAAGGACTTGACTGGTATGCTTCTATTTACGTTGGGAACTTATAATAGAGTTTTAGACATTTGATAAACAGTAATAGAGACTGTATAAGCAGCAATAGCCCAATGGCTAAGGTGTTGGCCTTGTGAGCGAGCGTTCGCGGGCTCAAATCCCACCCGTTACCAGAGCTCGGAATTAGGTAGAGTTATTTATGTACTTACACTGATTTCATACAACGAAAGAATAAAGTGGATATGCCCCAAATCCCGGGATTAATTTTGAAGAGCATGGGATGGTGGTCAAACGCGAGCCTATTATCAATAAAAAAAAGAACAGAAAAATCCCATGATTTATTAACACGAGTCTAGGCTAGAAGAAAAAGTATTTTCGTATTTATAATATAGGCGAAGTATAAGTATAAGAATTTGCTTAAGAATATTAATAATTTGTATTGTGAATTTAATACTAATAAAGATTGTAAGTTAATTAGTTTTGTTTTATTTGTCTTATTTATTTCTGGAGGTTTTTTATTATTATTTACATATTTGTAATATTGTTGGTTACACGGGACTGTCTATTAGAAATCCCGGGAAGATCCATATTAATATCAACGTTTCGATGCAAGTACATTTTAACTCTACTTAATTCCGACCTCTGCCCATTACATTATTGACGTGAACCCACTCCAGATACAAGCATATTGACGAGTAGCTTAGTAGTTAGTACAGTAGGGGTTAGGCTATTAACGCTTTTAAAATATACTTGTCACCTAAGCAAGCCAAACAGTGTCACATTACACAACTCATTAGCGTTTTACTTTGTAATTTGTAAATAGTAACAGCCTTATGGGTCGAGCTTTAAGGTGACATGGACGGATGATCAAGTTTTATCAACCAAAATTAACCTATGTTACTTGATGGTAATGTAGCTTGAAACTAGTGAAAGAATTTAAAAAATCGGTTCAGTATTTTTTGAGTTTAATCGTTATAAACAAAAGAATTCATACCTATAAGAGACTGATTTTTAAGTAGATGGGTTTTAGTTTTTAACTCACTTTTTAAATTACAGGGTTACAGGTTAAGTCGACCTAGATTCGTTAAGAGGTTGTAGTTTCCATCATTTCAGCCCACACCATAGCCCGTTAAAGGACAATAGTACGTTTTTTTTTTGTAAGATTTGTAATAACTAGCTTGTTACACCTCGTTGAATAGCTAAAGAAACGTAGATATTATTTAGTAAATCTACAGCAGAACTGTCATAGTATTTTTTAAAAGTATACCTAAAAGAATAAATATGTATTTATGAATTATTTCTTTTTTAAACAATCAATCGTCAAATTTCTGTGTTGAGAATAATAAATAAACCTATCTTCTACACAGAAATCGCAAAAACAATAAAATTAGAGGCCCACAACAAAAAAATAAGGATACTATATAAGCATTCAAAGTCCAAAACCTCGAAAATGGTTAGGTTTGGGGTGGGGTGTTTCATAGGAAAATCAGTCGGGAATGATGGAAACTTCAACCTCTTAACGGATCTAGGTCTGTATAATACGTGACTGGATCCGCGTGGTGGATTATTAGTTATTATGGCCCATTCCCTCTCATAGAGATGAGGTCTGTATCCCAGCATTGGGAACGTTATAGGCTGAATAATTATTACTAGTGATCACCGAATGGTTGAAATTCGTCCACAAAAACCAAAATATAAGCTTCCTGCACTCCTTCTCCTTATAAACTTTTAACTGTGCAAAATTTCATACTTACTCTACGTATTTTGTTTTATTAATATCGCAAAACAACGGTTTCTGGGTCAGCTAGTTATCTTATAATATTATTCTCCAGGTTACGTGGTCCACAATGCAGACGAACTCGAAAAGATAATGGCAGTCGGTAATAAAAACCGACACATCGGAGCCACAGCGATGAATACGGAGAGCTCTCGATCCCACGCCATCTTCTCTATCACTGTGGAGTCCAGCAAGCGGGGAAGCGACAATAAGATGCACGTCAAGATGGGGAAACTACACCTTGTTGACTTGGCGGTAAGATAGCTTTTTGATTGGCTAATTTTGAGCTGTAAAGTTCCTTTTTGGGTGGCAAGTATTTTGCAATGGAAAAAAGGGTCTAACCGTCAATAAATGAGGAAGCATTCATAAGTTGCATGTCAATATAGGGAAAATACACCTTGTTGGCGGTAAGGTTTGCTTTTGTGTAGAAAATTTTTGCTGTAAAGTACCTTTTGGGAGCTTGTAACTGTTACGAGAGAGTCATTATTTCGTAAGAGTTCAGCAAACTAAGCACCAAAAACAAGAGAATACTAATAATAATATTACACAACTTTCACACAACGCCATCTAGTCGCAAACTAAGCAGAGCTTGTGCTATGAGTACTAGATAACTGATAAACATACATATATATTTCTAAATACATACATATATAGATAAATTACACCCCGACAAAGAACAAATAATCGTGCTCATCACACAAACATTTGTCCTGGGTGGGAATCGAACCCACGACCTTTGTCGTCGTGTTGTTGGTCTAGTGGTCAGTGGCCCTGACTACTATGCGCAAGGTCGTGGATTCGATTCCCACCCAAGATAAATGTTTGTGTGATGAGCACTCTCATTTGTTCTCTGTCTGGGTGTAATTTATCTATAATATGTATGTATTTAGACATCTATATGTATGTTTATCAGTTGTCTATTACTCATAGCACAAGCTTTGCTTAGTTTGGGACTAGATGGCGTTGTGTGAAAGTTGTTGAATATATTATATTATTATTATTTAATTCCATTTATACATAGAACGACTGTCCAAAATGCCATACGAATAAATAAATAAACAGAACTATTTATTAGTAGTTTCTGCCCGCGACTTTATTCAGATCCGTTCAGTAAAAAGCGTGAGAGAGTAACAAACATCTATACATCCATCCTCACAAACTTTCGCATTTATCAATATAAGTGTCAAAAAGTCAGTCACCAAACTATCACATTTAACTGACTAATGAATTTCAACTCTCTCTCCTACCCACAGGGTTCAGAACGTCAAAGCAAGACACAAGCAACAGGCACCCGTCTGAAGGAAGCAACCAAAATCAACCAGTCCCTCTCAGTGCTGGGCAACGTGATCTCAGCTCTGGTTGACGGCAAGTCTACGCACATACCCTATAGGAACTCTAAGCTAACCAGGTTGCTTCAGGACTCGCTCGGAGGCAACTCCAAGACTGTTATGGTAAGAATTAAGTTCTAAAGGTTTCTCTATTTATTTATGGCACTAAAACATTTAAAAATTAAAATGTATCTATATATTTTATATTTATCTCCGGAAAACATTGTTAGAAAGAAAAAAACTATATACAGTGTGTTAGGTTAAACGAGGGACTTTTTGAAGGAGGGTATTCAGTATTCGATTCTCGTCCCAAATATGTGAAAAACCTATAACCTAAATTTTTGACGTAATGGTCCAATATCGTACACTGAGCCGCAAGATGTGAACGAATTTGTAAACAGTACCTAAAGTACTCACGTGGGAAAACACGGCCCGATCCTGCCAAAAAAGGAAGCTCGTGTGTAAACTCCGCCCCCGCGGGAGTCCCCCCGAGGACTTTTGGTATGGTTCTGTCTGTTATTTATCAGTGTTTTTTTTTTGTTCATATTTTTATTAGTATCATGTAAGCATACACTATTGTAGGTTTGAATATGTCCCTCCTTTAAACTAACATACTGTATAGTGGTCCTATAAGGCAGAGGTCCTCAACTAGAGGGTCGTAAAGAATTATGAAAGGGGACGCCACAAGCTTGCCTTTTTTGAAGAAAAGTAACTTAACGTGTAAATTAAACATCCTAATATCATATTTATTAAAAATGTTTGTATTATTGAGCCTCGTATCAACTTTTGGTCGCTTTGGACGCTCTTGACTTCGCTCTCGCTTGACGGTAAACGATAGATGAGGTCTACGATGGAACGAGCGAGCCCAGAAGATGCCTGTTTACTCTTGCTTTAAAGGCTGACGTGTCATGTGTGAACTCAGACGCCGGCAGAAAGTTTCACACCTTGTTTGTGCGCACAATAAATGTGGAGGATAAGCGCTTCAAATGTGGGTGGTAACTGTGTAGCTTTGCCGTTTACAAATATTATAAATACTTCCGCAGATAGCAACAATCGGGCCGGCTGACACGAACTACGTGGAAACGATCAGCACACTGCGTTACGCCAATCGCGCCAAGAACATTGAGAACAAGACACACGTCAACAGCGAACCCGGAGATGCCTTACTCACAAGGTATACTCGAAAACCTACCTTTTAACTACCTATAAGCCCTAGCTGGATGGAGGCTTTAATTTTTATAATTAAGGCCGTAACGGGCAAGTCCGGTTAAGCCTACAACCTCAAAGGTTGAATGTCCTGCGAGAGGCTTCTCACTACTCACAAAAACTGATGAAATCATGTCTCTTCCTAAATTTACTTAATTATGTTTCAGATTCCAACAAGAGATTGATCAGCTCAAGAAACAATTGGACGAATGTACTAATGGTAAGAATAAAAAATCCTATTATAAAACATAATTTGATCATTGTCAAATCTTGCGCCCTGAGGCACGGAGTAACACACACCCAACTACCAAACTCTGGGCTACTACTGAGAAATTTCTAATAGAGAAACCCGGTAGCAATTTTTGCCCGACTTGAAAATCGAATCTGAGATCTATTGCTTAGCAGTCGCTTCTGTGACCACTAGACAATGTGGCAGTTAATCTGATACTTCCAATACTTCGGATTTTTATAGGAAATACAAAACAAAACAATACAGCACATAACGTTTCGGGAATAATTGTGTGTATGTGCCCTGTCGAAGTCTGTATTTCCTGATAACTATAACCTGGGGGTCTTTAAGTAGAGTGAATAGGATACTTCTAGATAATCGTGCTTCATGCTCGACCACATCATCGCTTACCATCAGGTGAGATAGTGGTTTACTGCAAGCCTAATTTCAATAATATTTTTTAAGGTAAATGGCGTATATTATATTTGATAATCAACTGAACGCAAGATCGCGTTCACCCAAAGTAGATTGTAAAAAGAAACACTAAATTAAAAGCATTTGCGAGGAAACCTTTTAAATATGATGTTAATTCCACAGAAGAGATCGAAGAAGAAGGTGAAGAAGAAGAACTATCAGAAGAGGAGTTATCAGACGACACTCTGACAGAACCCGAGTCGGACGTGCTCGACCCTGTGGAGAAGAAGATGAGAAGAAAGCTCAGAAGAGAAGAGAAGGTAACAGAACATAGAATTTATAATTATTAGATTCTAAGATAGACTGCTGGATGTAGGCCACCCCTAAATGCTGCCACATCTAATCCATACTCCATACTAATATTATAAATGCGAAAGTATCTATCTGTCTGTCTGTCTGTTACCTTTTCATGCCTAAACTGATTTAGATGAAATTTGGCATGGGAATAGTCTAGGAACCTGGGAAGGACATAGGATAGTTTTCTCCCGAAATTCCCATGGGATCGGGATTTACGCGGGAAAACCTCCCACGCGAACGAAGTCGTGGGTAAACACATAAAAACAATTATTTGACACTAAAGATACAAGTAATCCAGGGTTTCGGGAATGTTCTAACGAGATACCGCGGCCCCGGAACTTAAGGGCAGTTGAAGGAACAGGGTGGGTTTTTAGTCAGTAGAAGTCTGACACCTCCCTTCCGCTCCACCCTGAGTGGGAGAAGTTATTCGATAATTTTCCCACCCGGAAATCCGTAATAGTCAATTCGAAAGTGCGACATCTGCCGTAAATGTCGCTTCTTTGTTTCAATCATTGTTATCATGAAAAACACAATTTACTTTCAAAAAGTGATTTAACCAAAAACATATTAATCCGCTTGTAGCGACATCTATCTCGCAACAAACAAACTAAAGATCGAAATCCTGTATCGCGCAAGCAAAGTTTACCGCACAATTTAGCCTATATACAAATCACCCGATCAGAAACATCGGGCATGCCCTGGCTGGGGGCCTTTAATTTATTAGAGGTCACCACAGGACAGACCGGTTAAGTAGTCGCACAGCCTTAGTGAGCTGATCTACGAGTGGCCCTACCTAAAAAAAAAAAAAACATCGGGCAGTAATTGCCCACCAGACAAAAACACCTGTCTGGTCGGAGGATCCTCCCTTTTCAATGGGAATACGGGACTTAACACCCTGTTCCGTATATCCCCAAACGCTAATTGAAATAATGACAATAATTCATTGCCCACAGTCATACCGCTAAACCGGTTTTGTAGGGAAATGTATTAGTTTTTATAAACAGTAATATATACAGGGTTAATTGTAAAACTCCGAAAACCTCTCAGGACTATGTTACTAACATCATAATCAACAACTTTTGTTCTATGACTTTTAAAAATTCGTCATATTTTAGTTCACCAGAGTTTCATACAAAAATTAAAATATTTAAATAAAACGCCCTAAATGTTACGAACAATTTAACATTTTTAGTAAATATTTTCATATAAAAAAAAGCATTTTGTTTTCGAATGGTAATATTTTTTTAGCATGTATAGATGCTATATTATTGCGGGTTAACGGGAACGCCCTCTGTTAATTAACATACTGTATAACAGACGGCTTGTATCTTTTTACTATACCAGAACTTATAATTAGATGCAGTAAGCTGACATAAACTAATGTCACTTACTAAATTAATGATACCATAATTAACCTAGTAGTGATGGATTCAATCAATCGAATAATAAATGAGCGGTTTTTAATCAATTAAAAAAATTATTAAAAAGCCTGCCCCCGCACCACTGCGACCTAAACCCCATTGGAATGGGTAAAGGTACAGGGGCCTATTGCAAAAAAATAATGTTATCATGATCTATTCGTTTTATTTTTCGTCTTTTTATTAAAAAAAAAAAGTTTACATCGTTATTCGATTTTATTCCAGAATCGATTAATTTAGTTACATCACAATTCCGTAGTCGTCATTAGCTGACAACTCAGAAACTGTCAGTCTACTGCATCGAATTAAAAGTCCTGGTATATTCTATTGCGGTCTATTCATGTAACAGAATCTATAGTGTTTCCCTTTTGGTCCAGGAGAAGTTGAATCGGGAGAAGGCTCATCTGGCGCGTAAAGTTCTGGAGGAGAAAAAAGCAGAACTGCAGAGAACCAAGTGAGTTGCATATTGTATCTCTTAATCTATACTAATATTATAAAGCGGAAAAGTTTGTTTGTTTGATTGAACGCGCTAATCTTTAAAGTACTGGGTGGATTTGGATGAAATAACTAATAATAAGGAAGTAGCTTGAAGCTTGAGGAAGGTTATAGGCTACTTTTTACGCGACTGCAAAAAAGGAGAGTTATGTTTTTACCGTGATAGAATCCACGGGAGCGAAGCTCCGCGTGAGTACTAGTAAGATATATGAGCTCTGACAACATATCTACCGTGTTCCCCATACGGTAGATATGTTGTCAGGTCTCAGCACTCCCGGGGTTGTGGGATCGACTTAGCGCCATATTGTGACGTCATAGCTGTCAAATCGAACCAGTTAGGTAGTGTGAGCAAAACGGGAAATTTATCAAAATATTTATTTACAAATATTGGACGAAACAAATAACCCGCTTTAAGGAAAGCTTATTTGACCAGCAAAATAAGAATTTAGTCGGTCAAATAGGTTTTTTCAATTTTTTTTTGCGAATTTTTTTGAGGATGCTTGGATGGATGAATTGTTGTAAAAACTACTGAACGAATTTGAATGTAATTTGGTAAGATAATTAACACCCTCGAATAATACATAGGCCATTTTTTATCCTGAAATTCTCACGGGGTCGGGATTTACGCAGGAAACTCTCTCGCGCGAAGTCGCGGGCAGAAGTTAGTAAGTTATAAATAACATTTTTACACGTAATTTTTCTTTTCGTAAATGTAATCTACCCTGAGAAGAAACACCGAAACAATCTCAAAAGTCAACGTATCTTGCTTGAATCATGTACAATGTACATATTACTACATAGATTTTGCAAACATTTTGTAATACAAACACCCTTGGAAGCAATAAAAGATATTATTTAAAGCACTGGTTACGCAGTTAGGCCACGAAAACGTTTTTCTTCTATACGTTTCACTGTTGACTAACACTACTGTTACGAGCTGGGGTTCGGGATAGAAATAATTTACACCAATTAAACCAAAATTAACACTTTACTTAAATAAACACAAAACAAAAATCAACAAAGTTATTCACAGTACAATACTTGTCACTTAACACTTAAATCGCACCGAAATTCACTTGTAAAGCTTCGAATTATATCGAGTCGTATCTTGAAATAAGACTGCTCTCTGCGTTCCTCGGCGATCTATTTATACCCCGGTCTATGAGTTCTAGAACATTCTTGTAAAATCGATGCACCGCCTACACTGCTAAGAATATTCCAGAAGCTACTCGAGATACTCAGTACTGCTACTTGCCGCTAGATGGCGTTAGTGTCTCGAACATTCTAGATTTCTGTCGAAGTTTCTCGACGTACTTCACTAAGCGACTGGCGTAACACTACTTTAAAAAATAATATTATATTATATTATATAAAACAATTACTTACCATAGTTAAAAGTCTCTGTGTACATATTTTAATATTCATTTGACATATTAAAATGTGAACATGTCCGAGGGGTGGGGACCTGAGGTCCTGAAACACAGACATTCCGTCTAGTTTAGGTACCAGTCTCCCACAATACTTTAACTATCAAAGGAACTAGCCGGTTAAGCAAATGAAAACTGCACTTGCATCTGATGAAGGATTCTTACTGTGAGGGATCTAATCTCACATTTAATTTGCACTGGATTGGAGGATACTTGTTATTAAAACTCTTTCGAAACTTGAAGATTATTTATTTACACTTGATCAAACTTATTTCTAGTTAAAGGTTCACAAATATCAACTGGTTACTGTTCTGAATAACTTGTTAAAGTTCACAAGCTTACTATAACTATTTAGACTGAGATATACTGTTCACTTATTTACTGGTATAAAGTTATTACTGAAAACTATACACTGTTCGATACTAAATTGTACTGTTCACTTTTAAGCACTGTTTCACTACTGACTGAAAACTAGGTTATACTGAAATACTGGATTAAACTATTCACTACTGACAACTGTTCACTGTTTACTATTTACTTGTTCACTGTTTACTATTTACTTGTTCACTGTATGGTCTGGATTCACAAACTGATGCTGAATCGTTTTTTTTTTTTTTTTTTTTTTAGGTAGGGCCTCTCGTAGATCAGCTCAGTAAGGCTGTGCGTCTACTTAACCGGTCTGTCCTGTGGTGACCTCTAATAAATTAAAGGCCCCCAGCCAGGGCTTACAAACTAAAGTTTACTTACAGCTAATGACCGCACGCTAAGGGCACTCCCTGTGGAGTACGGGCCTCGGCATAGCGGGGTCATTTTGGGAGGGCAGCAAAGGGACAGGCTGGGTCATATTATTTACGGGAGTATTTATTGCTACTGGCTCAGCATCGCGGGCTGGCTCGTTTGGCAAAGGTCGGGGAGGATTTTCATTACAAGTACGCGGACGTCGCGATGGGCCTCGTCGGCGAGGCCGGAATAAGGAACGCGTTCTGTATTTGTGTTTTCTAAGAGTGCTGGTTTCCCTACTGCTCTCTTGTCGGATGGTGGTGGGGTCGTCAGGCTCGTCTAGGATGTTACGCGGGCGACGAACCCGAGAAATCTTGGAGGGTCTGTATCGGGCGGCCGATACGATCAGGGGGTTAGTGTGGGTATCAGCAGAGGTGAAGTAACGCACTGACATGCATTTCAACACTTGCTTTATGGTCGGGAGTTTGAGGTCTACGTGGAGATCCTCATTCCTACAGAACCAGGGCGCGCCCGTGGCCTTTCGGAGAAAACGGTTCTGAATGACTTGCATCCTATGGATCTGATTGGGACTGGCCTGAGCAAACACCGGACAGGCATACGTCATGATAGGACGTATGCATGTCGTGTATATTCGGATTTTACATCTGAGGGAGAGCTTACTGTGTTTATTCAGCAAGGCGTGGAGCCTACCGAGAGCGAAAGCGGCTCGCGAGCGAACCGACTTTATGTGCTCACTGAAGTTAAGGAACTGGTCGAGGATCACACCTAAGTATTTGGCTCGCTTCTCCCAAGGGATTGGCTTGCCGAACATAGTGATCGGGCTAGGGGGGGTGAATTGTTTATGCTGGCGAGCCCTGCGAAACAGGACTGCTTGACTTTTGTCGGGATTTACCTCAATCCTCCATTTCCTAAACCAATCGCCTAGTGCGTTGGCTGAGGTCTGGAGGGTATGAGCGATGCTAACGGGATTACGTCCCGAGTAGTAGATGGCCGTGTCGTCGGCAAATAGGGATAACTCTACTGGGGGCTTTTTGGGGATATCGCTAGTGAATAGCGTGAAGAGTGGGGGGGAGAGCACGGCGCCCTGAGGGACGCCGGCTCTGATAGGGCGGGGAGTGGAAAGCGCTCCTTCGATACGATATCTGAAGGAGCGGTTCGACAGGAAGTCTCGAATGATGAGCACGAGACGGTCCGGCACACCTAGTTGGTAAAGCTTATAAATTAAGCCATTGTGCCAGACTTTGTCGAAAGCCTTCGCTATATCAAAGAATAGGGCCCCCGTCACCAGACCGCGTTGAAAACGGCCGCTAATGTGCTCTACGATGCGGTGGGCTTGGTGGACACTGGAATGATGGGCTCTAAAGCCAAACTGTTCGTTAGGGATTAGGCTCTTGGCCTCGACAAAGTCCTTGAGCCGATTAAGAATAATCCGCTCGTAGACCTTGCCGAGGGCGCTGAGCAGACTAATGGGTCTATAGCTAGTCGGGAGGTTCTTGGGTTTTTTGGTTTTGGGATACCTATCACTATAGCCTCTTTCCAAGCTTGTGGAAACAAGTTGTTGGACAAGGCGCCATTGAAGATGGCAGCCAGTAGGACTATGATCGTACGTGGGAGGAGTTTAAGTGCCCTAGTGGTCAGTCTGTCAGTCCCGAGAGCTTTCCTAGGTTTGAGTTTCCTGATGATCTCCTCCACCTCGTCTTCCGTGACGGGGGGGAGGGGAGCATCAGGGTCCTCGACAGGGGGTAGGGCAGATCTACGTTCGACCTCAGCATCCACGTGGGCAAGGTGGGCTGGGTCGACTGGTTGGGAGCTGGGAGAGCACTGTGCCTCCAGGCTGTCGGCTAGGCATTCGGCTTTGTCTTCGTCGTCGAAGGCAATGCTTTTGTCCGGGCGGATAAGGGGAGGCATTGAGGCAACCTCAGTGGCGCGCATATTCCGCTGAAGTTGCCAGAAGGCATGGTGGGTGGGTTCCAGTTCGCTCAGGGTCTTGTCCCAGCCGGCTTCACGCCACTCTCTGATGCTGTTACTTACTTTGCGCTGTAAGTACCGCATGAAAGTTTTGTTATTCTGGCAGGGGAAAGCTCTGTAGGCACGGACTGCTGCGTTCTTCTCAGTCAGCAGGGCCCGTACATCGTCCGGGAGTTTCCGGCGCCAGTGCTCTGACACCGGAATCTCCTTTGAACAGTCGTTCAAGACAGATTGTACGTGCTCTGTGAGTGAGTCGATCGCAGCCGTCGTGTCGGCGGCGGACTGGATGTGGTCGGGGATCTTGTCCAGGTGAGGAGACGTGTTGGATTTCAGCAATTCGCCTACTTTCCTCCAGTCAGTGATCACCTGTGTGGGTGGGGGGCGGTTAGGGTCATAGGGACCCGATCTCGGAGTTAACTCCATGATCACCGGTCTATGGTCAGAGTCAAGTTCGTCTACCGTCTCTAAAGAGTGCAAACGTAAGTTCACATTCTTCAGGAGGGCAATGTCGAGTACGTCGGGCAAGTGGGATGGCTCGAACGGGTAATGAGTAGGCCGCATAGGACCTATGATGTCTATGTGGAGAGGTGTGCAAAGGTCGTATAGTACCTTCCCACGGGGGTTGGTAATACGACTACACCATGCGGGATGTTTGGCATTGAGATCCCCCGCCATAAGGACGGAGTCACTCATGTCAAGGAGGGCTATAAGGTCGCTTCGAAGTGAGGCGTTTATCGAAGAGTTTGAATCTACGTCGTTGTACGGTGGGAGATACGCGGATACTATTGTGATAGAGGGATGGCCCGTCATGCCTAGCCGGCAAACGGATACCTCTAAGTGGGCAAGGGGCGGCGGATCCATAGGGATGCAGTGCAGGGAGTTCCTATAATATATTAGAGTGCCACCTCTGTGGCATCTAGTCCTATCGTTCCTAACTAGCCGGTAGTTGGCTATCTTGGGATCCCTAAGGTGGGGTTTGAGGAAGGTCTCTTGGACCAGAAGGATGTCGAGACTATGATCGCGAAGGAAAGTCGCGTTCTCGTCCCGTTGATTGGTGATGCCATTGGCATTGAAGTAACCTAGCTTTAGGGATCGGGGCTTTAATCTCTTACTAGCCGTGTTATACATTATGGCTGTTTAAAAAGGTTATCAAAATGACTTTTGACATCGGGATACTTAGAGTATACCCGAATCAGGGAGTTAATGCTAGTGCAGGCCACGACCTCCTTTGTCATTTGGATGGCGCGGGGGGACTGGAAGAAACTGAAAGTATTCCCAAGGATGAGGAACGCATCGAGTTCCGGCTCTTCCGAGCGAGGGAGTGACTGGGGAGGAGGTGGAGGCTGAGAAGCCACAACAACCGGAGCGGAGGGCATGATGGGTCGATCCATCAGCCCAGGGACTTTCGGCCTTAGTGCCGGGAAGTTTTGGGCGTGATTCGCCGCCGTCCAAGGAGTTGGACGCTGGGGACTGAGGGTCTGGGGGAGCTCAGACGAGAGTGTAGGACACTCTCGTCCCTGGCGTGCGCTAGCGCGCGTTGCCAGTTTAGGGGCGGAGGTTTTCGGGGCTTTCGGACAGCCTCGGTAATTGGCGGGGTGGCCAGATTGCCCGCACAGCACGCAGCTGGGCGGGTCTGGGCATTGGGACCTATCTTTTGGGCGACTGCACTCGGCGGTGCCGTGATCGCCCAGGCACTTTACGCACCGGGGTTTGCCGAAGCAATTCCGTTGCGCGTGGCCGTATAACTGGCAACGGTGGCATTGGCCTACCGTGCCACTCTTGTGTGGCTTCTCTATGAGAATTCCTGAAAGACTGCATACAGTCTTCAGCGCAAAGATGGGGTGGGGACCTTCGGAGACGGGGTGGCAGATGACGAGGACGTTGTTAGACGCCCTGCCACCTCTGCCGTGCATACGGTGCACCTCAATCACCGGGATGTTCTGTGACTCTAAGTCGCAGACGATCTCGGTGGTGGGGATCTCACTGGGGATCCGGCAGAGGACCACCCGAACGGGCTTGCTCTCATGGAGCGTATAGGTATGGTGGGGGATATTTCGAGCCTTGAGTAGCTTCGAAAGCGCGCGGTGGTCGTTAGCTGTCGCTAACCCTACTTTTATGCCGTTCTGAACGGCGCGGGCATTCGTGTAGGCGATGCGTTGCTCGCCACACGCTTTGGACACGTTTGTCCAAGCCCCCTTATCGTGTATGAAGATGGGTGGGGGAGGGATGGTCTTGCGCACTGAGGCGCTGACGACTGGGGTTTGGGTAGGGCTGGGCCTAGTGGCCGAGGAAGTGGAGGGCTGGCTCTGCACTAAGCTTGCTGGCTCGGGAGGGGAGGGTTTCTTGGCCTTAGGGGCCTGGGTGGAGGACGAGGCCTGCGACCTCTTCTTCCTCTTTCCCTCGACGAGGATAAACTCGTCGGAGGAAGAGGTTTGATCGGAGGAGTGCTCGGACTCCGCTCGCTCTGAGCGCTCAGAGTGTATGCTCTCTGCGCGCTCCGAGCGCTCGCCATCCGAGCCCTCTTTTTCATGTTCCTCCTCCTCAGAGTCCATTTCGACGTCTGGGGGGGAGGGGGACCTATCTGCGATGGGCGCGGGGGTGGGACCTAAATCTGGCTGCGGGGTGGGAAACACCGCGGGGGGTATTGAGTCAATCTCCTCCTCATACTCCCTTTGTAGGGCGGGGTTTTTAAATAAGATCTTTCCTAATATCTCGGTTGTTCGATTTAACCGAATCGTTAGGGATTCTACTTTGGTCATGAGATCCTCCGCTATGTTTGTCATGTCCTTCATATTGGAGGCGACAATGGTGGGCATCCTAATCTCCTAACCCTAACATGTGAGCCTCGAGGAGACACGTCAAACGTGAGCTCCCCGAGCAGACGGTCCCCAAAAAGAGCCCTGCCCCGGAGTTTCTCCTAACACAATGTTACCGAGAAGAGAAACCCAGACAAACTCGGTAACTGTGTTGCCGTCTGATGTGGCCTGAAGGGCCCTATTTGCCTACCCCTCCGGGCGGGAATGACCCGGAGGTGAGTTCGCTCCCTGCGGGGATAGCAGGGAGGTGTGTGCCTAATGGTGTGCCCTAAGCTTGTAACCGGTCGCCAGTCTTAATGTGCGAACCGGGCCCTATTGGGTCTAGTGCGAAGGGGTAGATACACCCAACCGACACTAGGTGTGTATGCTGTGAAGAGAACTCAGTAACTAGGTTTGACTAGGAGATCCCCCAAGGCCAAAACCTAGCACTCGACTCCAATTGACTGCTTCACCCTGAAGGGGATCAGCGGGTGCGTCGGGTCAGCACCCCCTTGGTATTGTTGACACCGTGAGGTTTCCAACCAAGGACCACGAAACTGTGGTTTTACCCTGAAGGGGCCAAACCAAATTGTTTTGACAATCTCTGTTAGAGAAACACGATATCCTTCACCGCCTCGAAAAAGGCGGATCCGGACCAGGCGTCGTAGTCGGCGACTACGAGTGACGTCACGGCGGGCGTGACGAACGGAGCGATGACTCAGGCACGGAACGATCGAGAGCGCGGAGCGGCACGACTGTCGCGGGCGAGCGTCGGAGCAGAATGATTTTTTGTGCTGAATCGATCAATATGCCCTATACTTATACTCGGGCACATGGGCGTAACTCGTGTGGGTTGCGCTATGTGCTAATGTTCTATACACCAATTAGCTAAAATTAGAAAGTTTGCGTATACACATAACTCAAGGTCTACCAATCAGAAACGAGGAGAAAGTGAGGGTCACGGGAGCAGGTTTCGACAGGTTCTTTCCTGCTTTAGACTTGACTTTAGTACAATCATAACAAAGTTCCTCATAAATTCAACATTACTTATGATAATATTCTATCGATTAATCTAACTTGGATTCTATTACATTATGATCTAATAACCGATATTCTAATTAGGATATAATATTTAAACTATCGCTGGGCGTCCTGCACATTCCTCCCGCCGTGCGTCGTCCGCTGCCGACGTCGCAGTAGTAGAAGCTGGTGCAGGCTCGCCGTGGTCTATTGATAGCACCACTATCTTCTTCACGGGACGTCTCAGGATACCTCCTTTCGTGGATACGTCCACTGTGCGTACCACTCCATCTGGACCGGGGAAAGTAGCGCTGATGCGTCCTCTGATCCACATATTTCTTGGGAGATTACCATCCACGATCAGTACTAGATCATTGACTTTGGGAATCGTGCCTTTGGTGTGTGGTTCTCTGCGGTTCCGTAGTTCTGGCAGATATTCCTTCAGCCATCTCGCCCAGAATATATCAGCAAGTCTCTGGGCTGCACGCCAACTGGCTCGTAGGCGTAAGTTGCTGTCGTTGAAATCTCCTGGCGCCGGGATGCGTCCTGAACCCCCTAGTAGAAAATGGTTTGGCGTCAGAGCTTCAGGATCTTCGCAGTTCACAGATACATGTGTAAGTGGCCGGCTGTTGACGGTGTGTTCGGCTTCGATGAGCAGCGTCTGTAGGACTTCTTCGATTGGAAATCGCTCGTTAAGCGTGGCGGCTAGTGCTGTCTTGACTGACCTCACCATACGTTCCCAGGCGCCTCCCATGAAAGGTGCCCCAGGTGGGATGAATCGCCAGTCGATCATTTTTCTTGAAGGTTCTTCTGCTGTAGCAGCAAGGATGGCTGCTCGTAGTTCCTTTTCCGCGCCATGAAAGTTTGTTCCGTTATCAGACCATAGTTGCGTTGGACATCCTCGTCGCGCTATCATACGTCTTAGTGCCATGATGGCCGAGTCTGTGTTGAGCGATGCCACAAGTTCAAGGTGTATGGCTCGTGTGGTCAGGCACGTGAATAACGCGACGTATCTCTTCTGATGGCTTCGTCCTGCTGTGATGATCAACGGTCCGAAGTAGTCCAACCCGACGTAAGTGAAGGGTCTCTGATGATGGGCTAGGCGACAGGAAGGGAGATTCCCTGTCATTGGTTGAGGCGGAGAGGCTGCTTTAATACGGCATCGCAGACATTTGCTTATGATGTTCTTGACAGTCGGTCGTAGACGGAGCACCCAATGTTGCTGACGACACTCGTTAACTATGGTCTCTGTGCTCGCGTGATGCAACTTGCGGTGGACGTGTTCTATCCATAATCGTGTTGTAATATGATCTCCATCTAGCACCATTGGTTTCTTTAGGCGTTCTGTGACGTCTGTCATTGCAGTTATTCTGCTTTTGAGACGAATCTCTCCCTCTGTGAGTTCTATGCATAGTGCGTGTAGGCGACTATTTCTTTGTATGGACTTTTGGTTTTCCAAAGCTTCTATCTCTTCTTGGAAGGATTGTTCTTGTGAAGCTCGCAGGATCAAACTTTCGGCTTGGCGTAGGAGTTCAGCGGTAAGAGGTAGGTGCTTGTTTGTGATCTCTTGCCTCTCTTTGGGTTTGATTGGTAACTTCTGCTTATTCTTTCTCCAATCAGGGTCGTTGCTGCAGTTCTTTCTGGTTCTCTTGTAATTTATGTTCTGCTTTGATTGACGACAGAGATGTAGAAATTGTAGAACTCGTGCCGTAGCTCGTAAGTATCTTTCCCAACGTGAGAATCTGTCAACGTTCGGTATAGCTTCGCTGATCTTCATGTTCTTGTCCCTTATACTACAGGTTCTCTCTTCTCCTGTAATTATGATGGGGTTCTTCTCATCAGTTGGCCATGTTTCCGGGGGCCCATGAAGAAATTCGGGACCGTTGAACCAACGATGATTTTGATCATAGTGCTCTGGCACGTTTCTTGTAGCGTCGTCTGCTGGGTTCAGTTTGGTCGGGATCCAACGCCATTCACTGGTGGAGCTATGTTCTTCGATGGCTGCGATGCGGTGAGCGACGTATGGTTTATAAGATCTAGCTCCAGTTCTGATCCATGACAGTGTGGTTCTGCTGTCGGTCCAGAACGTGGTTGATTCTGGTGTTCTCTCATGTTCTTCCTTAACTGCTGCTGCCATACGTGCGCCAAGTACTGCTGCTTGCAGCTCTAATCGAGGAATGGATGTTAGCTTCAGTGCTGCCACCTTGGCTTTGGCTGTGATCAGGCAGACGTAGACTCTTCCATCCTTGGTGACTGTTCGCCAGTATAATGTTGCTGAGTATGCAGATTCGCTTGCGTCGGTGAATATGTGTAGCTGTAGCGACTCCGTAGCGCTGAAGCCTGGATAAGTTCGTGGAATGGAGACATGTTCTAGAGCTCTGAGATGAGCGATCCATTTCCTCCAGCTTGCGGCTAGGTCACTATCTAGGGCTTCGTCCCATGCTGTTCTTGGCTCTGATGGTTACCGGTGATACTAGTCCCAATGGGTCAAACAGAGGCATGACTATTCGTAGAGCTTCTCTTTTGGTTGGCGTGTCGTTCTGTAGAATGTTCTGAGATATGCGTGTCAGATTCAGATTGAAGGCAAGTGAGTCTTCTGTTGGCTTCCATATCAGACCGAGTACTCGTTCTGTCTGGATGTTGTCTTCCACGTTAATGGTGTCTGTGGTCTTGGTTGCTTCTCCTAGGGCTTCAAGAAGATCTGTAGAGTTTGATGCCCATTTCTTAAGTTCGAAGTGCGCTTTTCTATGAATGTTACGCACTGCTTGTGAGACTTTCACTGCTTCTTCTAAGGTGTCAAAGCTGTTTAAATAATCATCCATATAATGTTTTCTTTTGATAGCTTCGACTGCCTCTGGGTGTTCATGTTGGAATTTCTCGGCGTTTGTGTTCTTTACATATATTGCTGTAGCTGGTGAGCAAGAAGCACCGAAGATTAATGACTTCATACGGTATTGTTCAGGCGGCTGATTGTCTCTTCGATCTCCTCGCCATAAGTAACGCAGAGCGTCCCGATCTTCAGGTCGAAGTTCTATTTGTAAGAACATTTCAGTAATGTCAGCAGTCACGGCGATTGAGTGCTGACGAAAGCGCATGATTACTCCTGGTAATGATTGGAGAAGGTCTGGTCCAGTGAGTAATTGATCGTTCTAAGAAACTCCCTTGGTTTTGGCTGCAGCATCACAGACGATTCTTAACTTGTCAGGTTTCATGGGATTGAAAACCGCGAAGTGAGGTAAGTACCAAGTTCTATGTTTTGAAGTGGTTGATGGAGCTGGTTCGGCGTATCCTTTTGATACTAGTGCTTCCATTTGTTCTGAATACCTCTTCTTTAGTTCTGGATCTTTATCGATTTTCTTTTCCACACTGATGAGCCTGTTTAAGGCGCTGTCATAGTTGTCCGGCATTTTCAAGTTCTCATCCCGCCATAACAGAGCGGTTTGATACCGTCCTTCTGTGGTTTTCTTTGTATGCTGCTGTAGGATGTGAAGTGCTCGTTCATCAGGATCATTGGTGGGTTTCTTTGGATTGATTTGAATGTTATCCTATGTGATGTATTCCTTCACTAGTTCATGGAGTTCATCATCCGTGTTAGTATGTCTGATGAAGTTCACTCTGTGGCCAAGTGCTCGTGTGTGGCTACCATGAAGGACCCAACCAAGTGGTGTAAGTGAGGCCACTGGTTGGTTCTTCTTTCCTCTCTTGACTTCTGTTGAGATGAGGAGATCCCAGTTGTCTTGGCCGATCAGGAGTCTAGGTCTTGCATTTTCAGATACTACGTCTTTGACTATGTCTCGAAGATGTTCACAATCCCTGACTGCTTCTCTGGGTATCTTCTGAGCGGCCAGCTCTAGTCGCTTGACTGTTCTTGCTTGTAGCTTGCGTTCAGATGTGTGAAGTCCTTTGATAGTGAAGTTCACTCTTCGAGATGTCACGTCGATCGTAGGTTCGCCGTCGAAAGATGATATTCGTAGTGGTTCGTATGATCCTTCTGCTCCGAGTTGATTGGCTAGGCTTTCATCGATTAGTGTTACTGTAGAGCCATCATCTAGGAGCGCGTAGGTATCTGCTGCTCCCGCCGGTCCAGATAGGTGTACTGGTATTATCTTCAGGAATGATACCTTCGGTGTCCACGCTGAATGAACCTTCTCTTGTTCTTCTTTGGGGTGCTCGGGTTCTTCTTTCATTTTGTTCACTGCGCTGTCGGCGTGTAACATCTTGTGATGTAAATGTACACAGTCGTTTATTTCACATTTCTTTGGTTTACAGCTGTGTTGTTTTGTTCTGTGTTTGAGGCAACGAAAACACAAGTGATGCTTCTTAGCTATATCCCATCTAGTGTTGGTAGTTGCTTTCTTGAACTTTTCACATTCTATGATGCTGTGTCCCTGCCGTTCACATAGATCACACTTCGGTTTATTTGTTTCTTGCGTGGTGTGTACTCGTTGCTGGCGTCGCTGTGTGTTCTGAGGGGGTTGTGTTGTTACAGCGATGTTTTCAGGTAATGCATATGGGCTGCATATTTCAGCTTCAATCTTGATAAATCGGGTAAACTTCAAAAGATCAGGTTCTGTTCTAGGCTGCATTGCTGAGAACTGATACCACTGTCTCTTCATGGTTGGCGTGAGTTTCTCAACAATAGCTTTCGTTACTTCTGGATTAAAAAGATAATGCCCGCAGTTGAGTGCTTGAAGAGTCCCAACTATGCTTTCTACTTTGGTAGCGAATGTACAAACTTCACGCGGAGATTCAGTGAGGCGTGGCAGAGTTCGTAGACGTTCTATCTCGGCCATTGCGATTGAGTCTGAACGTCCGAAGCATAGCTCGAGTGATTTCATAACTTCATTTGGGTCAGCGTTCACTATTAATAATCCCTGTACAGCTTCCTTGGCTAGATCACGAAGGCTTCGTCTAAGTCTAGACATGTTCTCCATCGCTGTTAATCGATGTGCTGTCTCGCAGTAGGCGGCACGAAACGTAAGCCAATCTTGATGAGCTCCGTTGAAACAAGGTAGTTCGGTGTACTTCATTGGCTGCTGGTGCTGTGTTGATTGCACGGCGTGTGTGATCGCAGCAGCAAGTTCTCTCATGTCCGTCCTTGGTTCTTGGACGGCTAGTGTTGAAGGCTGATGTACAGTGTGCATTGATGGCGTGGACTGCGGCACCCGGGTCTCGTTGGTATATCTGTGATGTGGTGCCGTAGTATAGATCGGTTGCCATGATGTGTTCGTTGTTACACACGTAGAGTTCTGTGGCCAGGATGCGACAGGTTCGTTCATTATTGGCTGTAGGTTCGGTTGTGAAGACACATAGTTCGGTTGTGCAGACACGTAGTTCGGTTGTGAAGACACGTAGTTCGTTTGTGCAGACACGTAGTTCTGTTGCCAGGATGCGGTGGTGATCACTGGCTGCTGGTTCGGTTGTGCAGACACGTAGTTCGGTTGTGAAGGCACGGAGTTCTGTTGCCAGGATGCGGTGGTGATCACTGGCTGCTGGTTCGGTTGTGCAGACACGGAGTTCTGTTGCCAGGATGCGGTGGTGATCACTGGCTGCTGGTTCGGTTGTGCAGACACGGAGTTCTGTTGCCAGGATGCGGTGGTGATCACTGGCTGCTGGTTCGGTTGTGCAGACACGGAGTTCTGTTGCCAGGATGCGGTGGTGATCACTGGCTGCTGGTTCGGTTGTGCAGACACGGAGTTCTGTTGCCAGGATGCGGTGGTGATCACTGGCTGCTGGTTCGGTTGTGCAGACACGGAGTTCTGTTGCCAGGATGCGGTGGTGATCACTGGCTGCTGGTTCGGTTGTGTAGACACGGAGTTCTGTTGCCAGGCGGCTATTAGTGGCGGCGGGTTCAGGTGCCGCTGTTCAGTCGAAGGGTTCAGCTGCCAGGAGGCGGAGTTACTCACTGGCAGCATGTCTTCAGGTTCAGTGTTCAGGTTTTCAGGCGGCGGGTGCAGAGAGCTAACTCCCGCCGGTAAGTTCGCCGGGATGGTCCAGGACACGGCGGCGGTCACTGGAGCCGTAGGTTCGGCCGACGACTTTACTTCTGATCGATGTGATCTGTCTGTGATGGCGAGTAGCTGACTTGTTTGTAGCCAAGTAGTCACTCGTTGATCGTTTCCAGCTTCTGAGGCGACTGAGGATGCGTCTTCATCAGTAGATTCAGCTTCGACCTCGGCTAGGCGTGCGTTTGCTAACTCCACTAAACTTTGTGCTAGCTCCGCCTTTGCCTTAGCTATGCGACGCGCTTTTGATTCTTTTCTACTTTTCTTTGAAGAAGGTTTACTGTGTCGACCACTTTCTTTGTTTTCAGGTTCTTGTTGAGTGGCGACACGTTTAACTGTAGACGCGGTCGCAGTCGGCGCCTCCCCTGAGTCAGCTGTTGTTCTCGTAGCTTGTGTTTCAGCTGTAGTTTCAGTAGCTGTTTCAGTAGCACTTTCAGTTGCGGTTTCAGTTTGTTCTGTAGCTGTAGTTGACGCCTGTCGGCCTTTCTTCCCTGTAGACCTCGTAACTGGCATTTTTCAGTAATATATTAACTGAATTATCACTTCAAGAGGTTCAATTGTTCTTATTAAATAACGTTTTCCTCGAATCCGGCTCAAGAAGGACCAGACAATGTGAGGGATCTAATCTCACATTTAATTTGCACTGGATTGGAGGATACTTGTTATTAAAACTCTTTCGAAACTTGAAGATTATTTATTTACACTTGATCAAACTTATTTCTAGTTAAAGGTTCACAAATATCAACTGGTTACTGTTCTGAATAACTTGTTAAAGTTCACAAGCTTACTATAACTATTTAGACTGAGATATACTGTTCACTTATTTACTGGTATAAAGTTATTACTGAAAACTATACACTGTTCGATACTAAATTGTACTGTTCACTTTTAAGCACTGTTTCACTACTGACTGAAAACTAGGTTATACTGAAATACTGGATTAAACTATTCACTACTGACAACTGTTCACTGTTTACTATTTACTTGTTCACTGTTTACTATTTACTTGTTCACTGTATGGTCTGGATTCACAAACTGATGCTGAATCGATCAATATGCCCTATACTTATACTCGGGCACATGGGCGTAACTCGTGTGGGTTGCGCTATGTGCTAATGTTCTATACACCAATTAGCTAAAATTAGAAAGTTTGCGTATACGCATAACTCAAGGTCTACCAATCAGAAACGAGGAGAAAGTGAGGGTCACGGGAGCAGGTTTCGACAGGTTCTTTCCTGCTTTAGACTTGACTTTAGTACAATCATAACAAAGTTCCTCATAAATTCAACATTACTTATGATAATATTCTATCGATTAATCTAACTTGGATTCTATTACATTATGATCTAATAACCGATATTCTAATTAGGATATAATATTTAAACTATCGCTGGGCGTCCTGCACACTTACCTTGTTTTTATTGTTTTTCATCTAAAATAGCCATACACTTAATCTCACACCCCTATAGTAAAGGAATAATACGGGTGACAACGGTTAACGAAAAAAATTTTTTTTTCAGTACTTATTCAAGATATCTTTATGAAATTGAAACCGTATGTGACTATCAATAAACTAATTATAATATATTTTTTTTGAAATTTTTGCTATATTAGAAACTAAAAACGAGAAGTATTTTTTGGGGGTGGTTTTTAATACCAACCCCTAAAGTGACACCTACCAAAAAATATATGTTATTTGTTAATTAGTTAGCTATTACATGTCAAAGTAACAAAAGGGTCGAATTGGTGAAACATAGCTTAAACGAGTAGCGAGTACAGCTAGCATCTGAAAACGAGTTGGCGAGCAACGAGCAGCCAGTGTGTAGTTCCGATAGTTTTGTCGCTGGACTGTCACCTGGTTGCTGGCAAGCAAATAATATATTGTACGTTTCTTGAGCGAGAAAATAGTCGAAAGTTAATCGTTTCCACGCTGGTGGTGAGACAACTGTCTTAGATCAAACCTAATGTAGGGAGAAAAATAAGTAAATAAATAAATTAGTGTAATGGCGTAGACTTTAACAAACTATCTTCCTTCTAGAAAACAACAAGAAGAACTGAAAGACAAGCTGCAACGTCTTGAGTCCAAGGTGTTGGTCGGCGGAGAGAACCTTCTGGACAAGGCTGACGCGCAGAGGCAACTCCTGGAGCAAGCTGCCAGGGAGCTGGAACTGAGGAAGCTCAACGAACTGCGGCTCCAAGAAGATCTGCAGAAGAAAGAGGTATATTTTTCTTTTGAGGGTTCCGTACCCAAAGGGTAAAAACGGGACCTTATAACTAAGGCTCCGCTGTCTGTCTGTCTGTCACCAAGCTGTATCTCATGAACCGTGATAGTTAGACGATTGCAATTTTCACAGTTAATGTATTTCTGTTCCCGCTATAACAACAAATATTAAAGAAAATAAATAATAAAATAGATATTTAAGAGGGCTCTCAGCTCTCGTACAACAAACGTGATTTTTTTTGCTCGTTATTGATCGATATCGATAACGGCAACAGGTAGATGCTTGAAATATTCACAGAATATTTAATTATAAATATTTAAGGAGGGTCCCATACAGCAGACATTGTTTTTTTTTGGCTTTTTTTATAGATGGTGCGGAACCCTCCATGCGCGAGTCCGACCCGGTATTTTTTTAGATTTTTTAACTATCTCATTTTAAAAGTTAGAGGGTTTTACCGCTTTGGCAGTGGCTATCTTTCAAACGATTGGCTGAATGTTTCTTTAAGACCTTGCATTTGACACCCTGCACGTATAGTATTCAATCAATCAATCAATTTATTTCAGGGAAACTTGGCCTATACAAATAAAATCCTTACATACTTTAACAATAACTATAAATAAATGGAAATGTTAAATGTAATCAATATTTATATAGCTTAAATAAATGACAATAAATAAACTAATACAATATTACTACACTAAAACTAATGCTATGTTAAATAAAATACACAAAATAATCTAATACTATTATAAACTAATACATATCAAAAACTTTATAAAACCATCACTTCACACACAATGTTGACGTCGTCACGTTTCGCTGCGAGGTGTCGCGTAAACGTCTTGGGAAACGTCGATAAATGACACCTTTCGGCTAAAAATAAGGGGGAACAACCCCCCTTATTTTTGCTTATAAACCGTAAAGCGGTTCACAGAATATATCTATACCCGGGCTTTTAATCCGATGCAGTAAACTGACATAAGCTAGTGTCACTTATTAAAATAATGATACCCTATTTAACCTAATAGGAATGGATTCAATCAATCTAATAATAAATGAGCGATTTATATTCGTGAGAAATATAAATGAATAAATGAAAAAAAAAATCATCTTGAAGTAGTTACTAGGTTTTATTATAAATAAATCTATTTTTATTAAAAATATTCATATCTCACCAGGCATGATAAAAGCTGCTGTTCAAGACTGCAATAGGCCCAGTGCAACGGTAACTGGGTGTCCTAAACTTGTCCACGATACGCGGAGACTAACGTTGCTCTTGAAACAAGGCTGCACTATAGCCCGTTGGGCTTTTCCCCCTTTATGGTTAATAATTATTGTCACTTACCCAAGAAGCTGATGACGACAAGCTACGACCGTTCTTGAGGCCGCGTCCGTGTGTATATGTAATGAGTAATTGACGTATAGTGAAAGACAAGTGTGGATGGACACAGGTTCTCCAAGATGCAGTCCTCCCAATACGGTCCGTCTTCAATCAGCACACTTAATTCCAACAACGCGCGTGCCTTAGTATGGCGTCAATATGGCGTAATTGTTCGAAGAAATATCACTGGATTCTTGATAATCCGAGATTACAAAGTTCAATCAAGCACTGAACACAGTTAATATGTTAATCTCACGTGAGATCCAAGATGATTTCCAATTATAATGAATAAAACTCAATCTTCCAACCGGAGGTTAGTTTTGCAAGAGAACGGAAACGTCAAGGTGAAAAAAAGTTATAGACAATAGAATGTTGCCAACCAAAAGGTGCGTTCGGTTTCACGTTGGACTAAACATCTACCCCCCCCGGACGGGCCTACCCGTCCGCTAATCAATTGGAAGTCTTGACAAAGTTGCGACCGCTCTCTTTATGATGGATCCGTCTACCAAAACTTCAGCAAAACGAGGGACCCCGTCGGTGCCAGTCAACAAATTGAGAATGCGCCCCATGCGCCAATACAAAGGCTTCAGGTTGGCATCCTTAATCAGGACGAGGTCTCCGATCTTGGGCGGATGAGTTTTATCCGTCCACTTGACGCGTTGCTGGAGGATGTGCAGATACTCTAAGCTCCAACGCTTCCAAAAGTTCTGAGCGAGCTGTTGCACCAACTGAAACCGCGAGAGCCGATTTTGGCTCACATCAACAAAAGGGTACTCCGGCAAGGCGACAAGTGGCTGTCCAATCAAGAAGTGGCCCGGTGTTAGAGCCTCCAAGTCATTCGGGTCCGAAGAGAGCGGGCACAATGGGCGCGAATTCAACACAGCTTCAATGCGGCAGAATACCGTAGCTAGTTCCTCAAAGGTGAGAACGGTGTCTCCCAACAATCTCCGCCAGTGTCCCTTTGCCGCTTTCACCGCGGCCTCAAAAATACCCCCCCAATGGGGGCAGGCTGGCGGGTCAAACAACCAAGTGACCCCTCGGCGGGCCAAACTGTTACCAATGTCAACCTGGCTCTCATTAAGGAAGGCGTATACCTCCTTCAAATAGTTACTTGTACCCTTGTAATTCGTACCGCAATCAGACCTAATCAAAGAAGGTAACCCACGGCGAGACACAAATCTGTCCAAGGTCGCCACAAAGGCCTCTGTCGAGAGGGAGGTCACCAGCTCCAAATGTACTGCCTTGGTTGACAGGCAGACGAAAACACACAAATAAGCCTTGACGATTTTACTATTTCGAAGTGTGGACGTCTTCACCGAAAAGGGACCAGCAAAGTCCGTTCCGGCGCCAGCAAAGGGCCTCGCCTCATTGACACGATCAGCCGGCAAATCTCCCATTAGGGGCTGCATAGTGGAGGCCTTAGTCCGATAACACGGCATACAGCGGAAGACAATGCTACGAATAGTACGACGAGCCGACAAAATCCAAAATTCTCGCTGCAGAATAGCCAACAGCGCATTGCAACCGGCATGCGAGTTTTTAACGTGACGATCAGTCACCAGCAATTGTACCAAGTGGCCCTCCTTGGGCAACAAAAGGGGGTGACGGGCCCCATAAGGAAGGCTAGAGTTCCTCAACCGTCCTCCAACACGTAAAAGACCCGTCTTATCCAAGAAGGGATTCAGCTTACTAACAGCTCCCGACAACTTAACCCTACCAGACTTCAGGACCTCGATCTCCTTCTCAAAGTGTGCAGCCTGCACAGAGCGGACCCAAAGGAGGAGTGACTCCTGTCGCTCTTGAGGAGAGAGAACTGGTGACAGGTGCTTGTCCCCTGGATTCCTAGAATTATGGCCAAAACGCCGGATCCACGAGGTGACGTTCAACAATTTGTCGAGGGAGCTGTATCGATTCAACAAAAGGTCAGGATCAAACGGAGGATCCTTCGTTCTAACAGCGAACACCTTAAGTCCGGGCAAAGGATCCGACATCAAGACTGGCGTTCGAGGCCAATCGTCCTCGAGGCGAGTCAGCCAGTCCGGCCCCCACCAGAGGGGGTGAGCAATCAAGTGGGGGGCCATGCACCCGCGTGAGGCCACGTCGCCCGGGTTCAGGTCACCAGGCACGTGTCTCCAAATCAAAGGCGTTTCAGAGCCCTGAATCTGCGACACTCGGTTCGCAACAAAGACCTCCAAAGAGTGGACGGACGTCTTCAACCAACACAAAACAATTTGACTGTCCGTCCAGGCGTAAGAAGCCCGAATGTCAACGGTTCCACCCAAGGTGTGCGCAACGTGATTTAGGAGACGCGCAAGAAGCACCGCCCCTGACAACTCCAACTTAGGGATGGTCTATGCCGTCCGGAGGGGGGCCACTTTGCTCTTGGCCATGACCAGTGACAACTTCACCTGGCCCGTAGCATTGACGGTGCGCAGATAAACAACGGCGGCATAACCGTGAGAGGACGCGTCACAAAACCCATGAAGGGTGGCAGCATAAGCCCCAGGGGGGAGGATGGCGCGTGGCAGCGCGACCTTATTGACCACAGGGAGCACGGATACAAATCGGAGCCAGTCTTCCAACAGGGTTTCCCGAAGTGGCTCGTCCCAACCAAGTTCAGCGGTCCAAAGGCGCTGAAGGAAGCATTTCGCCCAGAACAATACCGGGCAGATCCAACCATTAGGGTCAAAGGTCCTTGCTACAGTAGACAACACCAATCTTTTAGTCCAGGTATGAGGAGACTCCAAGTCGACATCATACGTAAAGGTGTCTTGAACTGGTCGGTACTGAACGCCGAGGACGGCCATCATGGCGGGGTTGTCAACGTTTTCAAACAAATGAGGATCCTGCTTATGATCCTCCAACACACCTTCCAATAGCGCTGGCGAGTTGGACACCCATTTACGCAACTCATAGCCAGCGGAAGCCAGAATCTGGACCAACTCGTCACGCAACAGGATAGTTTCCTCCACCGTAGGAGCTCCAGTACAGACATCGTCGACGTACAGGTCCGTTTTCAAGATGGCGGATGCACGAGGGAACCTCAAACGCTCCCGGTCCGCAAGCTCCCAAAGCGAACGAATAGCAACAAAGGGGCTTACCCGAAGGCCGTAAGTATTCGTGTTGAGCTCATACACAATCATGGGATCCTGGGGATGTTCCCGCCACAGGATCAACTGATAACGTCTGTCATCCCGGTGAATGACCGTTTGCCGGAACATCATTTTGATGTCGGCCACAAAGACTACTTGATGACGACGAAAAGACGTGATGACGTCACAAAGATCCCTCAACAATTTGGGGCCGGAATGCAGGCAATCATTCAAGGAGACGCCGGAAGAAGTCCGCGCAGACCCATCAAACACTGTGCGCAGCTTACCAGTGGATGGCTTGAGGACCGCGTGATGTGGCAAGAAGAAATGCTCTACTGAACGCCAATCCAAATCTGACACCGACATGTGTCCCAAGTCTGCATACTCACGCATAAACTCTACATATTTTTGCCGCAGCACCGGGTCCCTGGCCATGCGGCGCTCCATTGCCAACAATCTTTTCTCAGCCGTAGGTCTGGATTGGCCAAGAGGTGGTCGCACCGCAACAAAAGGCAGCCGGGTCTCAAGCCGACCGGAGCGGAGTCGACCAGTGTTGTTCTGATAGAACAACTCGCACTCTTCGTGTTCCGGATTCAAGCGGGCCACCTGAGGGGGCTCCTCAACCTCCCAAAACCTCTGAACGGCGTCAGAGAGGGCTGAGCCGGACACCAACGCAAGGACAGGTTCAGGTGGAGGGGGCACGTTCAACACTGGGCCCATAATCGCAAAGCCGAAGATGGTTGAGACCGCCACCAGACCTCTCGGGTGGCACCATGGGGTCTCCGGCTGCAAGACCGTCATATTTCCCAACAATATTTTCCCCAAAACATCGGAACCCAACAACAAATGCACCGTACAAGGGGAATCAAACCGGGTGTCAGCCAAATCCAGACCTGACGTCAACCGTAGAACATCCAAAGGCAACTGACAATCGGGATGGCTACCCAATATAGTCGGCATAACAAGGGCAGGAGCACCAATTTTAGGGTACGGACAACTCACAGGGGTGATTTCAAACCAGGTCTCTCCCTCAACAGTGGTGACAGCCGCTTCGCCAATTCCCTGAATTTTGCCTGAAAAGTCGTTCACCTTCAGACCAACCTGTCCCGCTAACCAAGACGACAAAAGGGAACCCTGGGCTCCCGTGTCCAAAAGGGCACGGACCACAATCGAGTCACCAAAGGGTCCCCAGACCCTGACCGAGGCCGTTGGCAACAAAATCGACTCGATCGGGGGGGGTTCTTTAGCGGGGCGGGCGGCAATTTCCTAGCGGTGCCTGGGCGGCGACCGATCGCCGCATCCAGGCTGTCCTCTTCCACGACGAGGATAAGGTTGGAATGGTTCGTCCGCGCGGTGTCCCAAGCCGCTCGCCATCGCTGGAAGGGCATATCCTACCGGATGCCTGAATGGCGGAGGACGTGACTCCAATCGGGGACGTTCCGCCAACGGAGGGGAGAGGTGGCGGTGCTGGTCCGGCCACTGCTGCCTAGCAGCCAACGCGCGTTCTCCCTGACAAGGGGAGACCAAATCTCGATCGCGGGGCTCCTGTACAACTTGCGCGGGGGGTGGAGAGCGGCGTGCAGAATTGCGGGCCTCAGCCCGGTGCTCATCTCCGGAATACCCCCCCCTGCGCGAACCCTCCTCAGAAGAAGGTCTGCTGGAGCGGTTCGCGTTGGCGCACAAAATCTCCAGGTGGGATCCCGTGCAAATTCTACACGGACGGGGGTCGGGGCAGTCCCGATGGAAGTGGGCTCCCAAACACGAGAAGCACAAACGGCGTGCGTTGGCAATACGGCGGCGGGCACTTACGTGTAAGTTCAAAAAAGCCGAGCAACGTGCCATGACATGTCCCGTGGACTTGCAAAAGTGGCAATCGTGAGAACTCCGGGCTCCAGCAAAACGGGGGGCGGGCCGAACCTCAACAGGCCCCCGAGCCCTAGTCCGTCCCTGGTCTCTAGGCCGAGAAGGTGGCGGGCGTGACCCCGTGGCGCCAAGAGTGTTGTCCAAAAACCGACACTCGTCCTCCAAGAATTTGAGGAGGTCGTCAAAGGGGGGAAGATGGGTGGCACTGTCCCCACCATACCTCTGCTCAAAGCGGGACCTCAACTCTGCCGGGAGCAACCGCAGCACTATGTGCACCAACAGGTAGGACCAATGGTCCACCGGTAACTGCAAGCGTCGCAAGGCGTGGGTCGCTGATACCAACGGGTTCAGCAGGTCAGTGCGCAACGCCGACATGCTGGCGATGGCCGGTAGCCCCAAAATCTGGTCGATGTGCACATCAGCCAGACAGCGCTTATTCTGATACCGTCTGGAGAGAAGCTCCAGAGCGGTAGGGTAAGAAGAGTCCGTCACCGGCAAGTGTTGCACCAAGGCTCTGGCTTCGCCCTCCAAAACGGACAACAAGTAGGCCAACTTTTGGGCAGGTCCGAGGTCCGAGCGTGCATCCACAAGACTCTCAAAGAGATTAATGAAGCCCAGCCAGTGGTCCAAACGACCGTCAAAATGTGGCAGCTCCAGGGTGGGCAGCCTACTCAACAGTTCAGGGCCCTTGACAACGGAGGTCTGAGGCTTGGCCTCCTCAGGCATCCGGCTCCTCAAAATTTCCCGAGCTCGTTGACCTATGACATCCCCCAGGTTGACAATCTGGTCATAGTCACCCAAAACCTTATCGCGGGCTGCCTGGTCCATCACCGCCAAATCCACGTCCATGATGTACTCATTGAAGCGTGTGAGCGCAGCATCAGCTGACTTGATCCTCTCATCCACTTGCTTGTTCCGAGCAAGGGTGAGCTCCTCCAAGTCCGGACGCTCAACCGTTGCTACCGCCGATGCGAACCATCTCAACTGTGAGACCAATACGGCAGCAGACTCCCTAACTGCCTTTAATGAGGCCATTGCAACAATCAAATATTAATACAACAGGCTAAAATAACAAACAAACAAACAAATATGACTTGTTAGCTGACCAAATAATTTCAACAAAAATAAAAATTCAAATTCAATTATTTAAAGTTCAAATCCGACCCTGTACTTATTCCAAATATGAATCTAGCCTGCTAAGGATGGCTAGTTACAAAGAAACAACAATTGAATGTATAATACAATGCTGGATCAACCTCAAATAAATACAACAATAGGATGTGTAATATTGCTCCGGACAACCTCCAATAACACAATCCAATAATCACACTATAAACAATAACCAATACACACAATTCAAGTCTTATTATGTTAGACTATGTGATTATTGTTTAGATAAACCTTTAACTTCAGACTAGTGACATTCAATTATTAATCAAATGAATATACCAAACAGCTTTTACAACAATATACCTAATTTCACAAATAAATCTTACTTGTCTGTACAATACCAAGGGGCTAGCACTACAAATTACAGTACAAACTACAAGTACTATTTGAGCCCGGCTGACAAAGCAATATTCAGAACTTATCGAGTTACAAGTTATGTTAAGTAATTGAACCAAAGCTACTTTCAACAATAGTCAAAACTTCCAATGTACTATGTGGATCTTATAAGATCACGCTCTGCTACCAGTTTGTTCAAGACTGCAATAGGCCCAGTGCAACGGTAACTGGATGTCCTAAACTTGTCCACGATACGCGGAGACTAACGTTGCTCTTGAAACAAGGCTGCACTATAGCCCGTTGGGCTTTTCCCCCTTTATGGTTAATAATTATTGTCACTTACCCAAGAAGCTGATGACGACAAGCTACGACCGTTCTTGAGGCCGCGTCCGTGTGTGTGTGTGTATATGTAATGAGTAATTGACGTATAGTGAAAGACAAGTGTGGATGGACACAGGTTCTCCAAGATGCAGTCCTCCCAATACGGTCCGTCTTCAATCAGCACACTTAATTCCAACAACGCGCGTGCCTTAGTATGGCGTCAATATGGCGTAATTGTTCGAAGAAATATCACTGGATTCTTGATAATCCGAGATTACAAAGTTCAATCAAGCACTGAACACAGTTAATATGTTAATCTCACGTGAGATCCAAGATGATTTCCAATTATAATGAATAAAACTCAATCTTCCAACCGGAGGTTAGTTTTGCAAGAGAACGGAAACGTCAAGGTGAAAAAAAGTTATAGACAATAGAATGTTGCCAACCAAAAGGTGCGTTCGGTTTCACGTTGGACTAAACAGCTGCTGTTTTGGAAATTGTTTCATGTGAGGAATATTTTAATAAATTTCGCGAGATTACCATTAAAAAGACAGCCCCCGCACCACTACGACCTAATCCACGTTCAAATGGTAACAGGTAACCTATTGCAAAAAAAAAATATTGTCATGATCTGTTCGCTTTATTTTTCACGCCCCTTTACAATCACAATCGCCCATTTATAAAACTTTTTGTTATTTTCACACATTTTTTTATAGTTTGAATTTTGTGTAGTTTGAAATTTGAATTGGAATAAAATCGAATAACGATGTTATTCGATTTTATTCCTGAATCGATTAATGACGACTACGAAATTGTGATGTAACTAAAAGTTACATCACAATTACGTAGTCGTTATTATCTGACAACTCAGAAACTGTCAGTCTACTGCATTGAATTAAAAGTCCGGGTATCCCACCAAGTTTTAACTGTGTAGTCCTGATAATTTATTAACATGGCTGTGACATGGACATACAGACAGACATGAAGAATCTATAAAATAAAACATTAATATTACAATTCGCAGGCCGAACGTCTCGACTTAGAAGAACGCTATTCTAGTCTCCAAGAAGAGAACGCAGCTAAGACTCGCAAATTAAAGCGAGCGGTACAACTCCTGAACTCTGCGAAGGCGGAGCTTGCTGACCAGCAGAGGGAACAGCAGAGGGAAATGGAGGGCATCCTCGACAGCGTGAGGGCGCTCAAGAGGGAGATACAACTGGCCGACCTCGTGCTAGACTCTTATATACCCAAGGAGTACCAGGTAATGCTAATCTTTTCTTTTTCTGGTTCGGAAAATCATTGAATGACTTCTCCCGCTCTGATTAAAAACCCGCCTTGTTCCTTCAGCTGCCCTTAAATTCCGGGGCCGTGGTATCTCTTTAAAACATGCCCGAAACCCGGCAGGCAATGGCCTTATGGTAATGCTAATCTGGAGACGCATTGGCAACGATGCACAGGTCGAGTCAAAGCTCTAGAGCCTTGAACATCGGCGACGAATTTATTTATTTATTGACACACCAACGACTTATTTCTCTAGTTCTTTAAGAAATACAAAAAGAAGGTACAAAATGGCATAGATTTTTTCTCCCAACAACAAGCTTTTTTTATTGATTTTTAACTGTTGCCCGCACCGTTGTTGGGTGGATTTTTAGGGTTGAAAAACATTTTTTTTTATTGATAATAGGTTCGCATTTGACCACCATCTCACCTGATGGTAAGTGATGATGTGGTTGAAGATGAAGCACGCTTACCTAAAAGTAGCCTATTCACTCTTGACTTAAAGGCTCCTAGGTTGTAGCTGTCGGGAAACACAGACTCCGGCAGGGAATTCCACTCCTTAGCCGTACGCACAATGAAGGTATTCCCAAAACATTTTGTGCGTATAGGTGGGATGTCCACCATGTAACGATGACGCATCACCGTTTGTCTTGTAGTCCTATGATGGAACGGGCTTGACGGAATTAGATTGTGTAATTCCATCGCACACTCCCCGAAATGTAACCGATAGAAAACCGATAGACTATATAGCAACTCGTCGTCGATGTTATCGTTGCCAATGAGTCTTTTGGCCCGTTTCTCAATAGACTCGAGCGCATCTAGTTGGTACTTGGCAGATCCATCCCAAAGATGAGAGCAGTACTCCATACACGACCGAACCTGGGCTTGATAGAGATTGAGCAGCTGTTTGGGTGTGAAGTACCGTCTCACCTTTGCTAGGATTCCCAACTTTTTTGATGCTAGTTGAGCCTTAGCCTCGATAAACGGGCCAAAATTGAGGGTAGAAGTTAGTGTTACCCCTAGAAGCTCGATACGGTCGGTATTCGGCACGGTTACACCTCGGAAAGTAAGAGCCGGTTCGAATTGGCTCCTTTTTGCGGAGAGTAGACATGCCTGGGTCTTAGCTGCATTAAACTTGACCAAGTTGGCATCGCCCCATTCGGAGACAGCCTTCAAGGACAAGTTCAAGCGTCCAACCAAGTCCTCACGGAGAGACTGGATCTGTGACCCACCAGCTCGCGCGCTGGACACATATCTCTCAGCAACTGTGCTGTCGTCTGCATACCCAAAGGTACCGGGCTAATGACTTCTTCCGCTGTGGGTGGAGTGAAGGGAGTGTCAGAATTCTACTGATTAAAAATCCACCCTGTTCCTTCAACTGTCCTTACGTGCCGGTGTCTCGTTAAAACATTTCCGCAACCCCTGACGGACTAATCTCTCCAATTGATTTTAAAACAACGATCGGTATTTACGGGAGAAAATGTTTAAATGAAAGCAATCGTGCAATATTTTTAAGAAGTGTACCTGATTTTTTTCTAGATAATTAACCCTTTTATTATTTTATTTGCAGGCTTTGATAGAACAGTACGTTCACTGGAACGAGCAGCTTGGCGAATGGCAAGTGAAGTGCGTTGCATACACCGGCAACAACATGAGCGCTCCACACCACAACACCACACCACACACACACACCAAACACGTAAGTACTAGCTAACCCCGACTAAAGCCAGTCGGTACTCTTTTCCAACGCAAAAGCAAGCCAAATACTTAGGCGTGGTCCCCGATAGACACCTCTCCTTTGCTGAGCACATAAGGCAGGTAAAATAAATACGCGTACAAAATTAATAAACTATATGTATACCCAATATACAACGTGTAACGGAAACCCCATATCTATCCAAAAGGACTGAAGACAACATCTGGTATGGAGTCTCTATGCAAAGTTTCAGCTCAAAATAAGTGACTCGCAGAATTGACCCCAAATTATTGGTTTCATATGTTTCTTGAATACCAGTAATAACAAACGTGTCACAGCACTATGAGGGTCATCACTTTGCACGTCACTTGCCAATAAAACGATCATTCTCTTCGTTCTTCTTAATTTGAAAAATTCGGCCTCTGGTGTCAATGTATTGAAATTTCTAATATGCTCCACACATGTAGACATAGGATTATAAAAACCCTTGCCATATCGTTTGTTATCATCCAAAGAAGCCGTGTACTCGGTATGTATATACCCTTTAAATTACACGTTGTATACTTACATACAAATAAAAAGCTTAGACATAATATATTAATAATAACAAATTAAATAATTAATGAGAGAGATAGACATCTTTTACCGTGTAATTTTTTTAAAGAAGAAAGCGTTTATGCTTGTCTTGTCCATGTAACCGTAGTATCCTCGATACCTGTCATACAGGTTGTCCTAGTCACGGTAATATTATCTATACAGTATTCCAACTTCAAACAAACGGACGAAGCGCGAGCTATACCTACGCGCCTCGATCTCGGTATGCACTCGATATGCAGACAGTCGCGACTGTGCCGCAGTGACGAACGGACGGTGTGTTGTTTTTTTAACAATAACCGCGCGATTTTTTCACAAAAAATAAGTTCAAGTACATATTTAATATGACGAGTAGGATATATTGTGCTGTTTTTGGTTGCATGAATTCGTCAATAACGCATCCAGAGATAACTTTTTTTAGATTACCTGAAAACTAAAAGGTAAGACTATAAAATAATTTTACTTACTAGTAGGTAGGTATGTACATAATGTGTCTTTTCAACCGACGACAAAAAGAGGAGGTTATCAATTCGACGCGTATATATATTTTTTTTTTATGTATGATCATCGATTACTCAAAGACGACTGAACCGATTTGGAAAATTCTTTTTTTGATTGAAAGGGTATACTTCGAAATTGGTCCCATTTTCATAAACGTCAGGATCTGATGATGGGATCTTGGAGAAATCGAGGGAACTCTTCAAATATTATAGGCACACCTATGACGTTTTGGGTTTTTCTTATAGTAACTTGTGCAGTTGCTCTCAAAAAGTACCATTTGAGGAAGTGGAACTGATGATGAAGACCACAGATGGCCGCCGAAACTACTCAATAATATGTATTGAGTGGATTGCGATTCGATTACTTGAATATGGATGTTAAGCACTTTATGCTCGTCACAATGCATATGGTGATGAAGAGCTGATGGTGAAGTACCAGGAGAACTCCTCAACAATTAACGGCCCAGCATTGGGAAAAGCAATATTTTGTAAAAGATTATAAGTAGTTGACATTTAGGCTCTTGTAACTAGGTAAATTAACAATAGACCAACTAAAAAGAGTGAAATAAAAACTTTTTACCAAAAAATTAAACCGACTCCCAAAAAACACCGCAAAGTGAAAAATAACTTTAATTTAGGAAGTCGGTGCCAAAAACGAAAATACAAAACTAAAGACACCGACTACCGAAATTAAAGTTATTTTCACTTTGCAGTGTTTTTTGGGAGTCTGTTTAATTTTTTGGTAAAAAGTTTTTAATCTATAAGTATTTCCTTTTATCTCCCGAAAAAAAGATGTCTGGATTAATAAATAAAGTGGTAAACATAAACATGTTTTTTTTAATTAAATCTACCAAACAAAAAACAACACGCATTTTTATTGAACACTTCCTATTCAATTCACAAACTATTTTATTTGTTTATATAAAAAAGTATATTTACAATCACAAAACTAAATGGAAACACTTAGTTTTGTGATTGTAAAGTAAGTAGGCAAATGTAATTAAAATGCTGGAGGTGTGCAGCCCTATCGCATGTTTACGTACCGCGTGGCTGTAGGCATTTATTTCAAAGATACGGCCGAGTTACAACACTGTATAGATAATATTACCGTGTCCTAGTTCAGAGGTTGAGATGAGGATGTGACGTACGGTATTTTTTTTTTAGAAATAATATAATAAACGTTTTATTACCATTCTCTTACAGATGGAGCCTCCCGACCTGTCGGATCGTTACCTTTCGTACGGCAACGTTAGCAGTCGTCCGGCCACGAGGCTTGCCCGGCCACATACATCGGCTGTTCCTAGACCACACACAGCTCTTCGTCAGCGCCAATAGACCCAAATACTAACAATCTATAGGTACCATCTCTTACTCATGTATATGTTGAGAGATTATGTATGTATATGAAGAGAGTTGTATGTATATGATGAGAGAGGCTTGCTCGTTCGCACACATTGGTCGTACTCGACCACACACAGCTCTACGTCAGCGTCAATAGACCCAAATTCCAACAATCTATACAGTATTACCCAACTGATACGGCTTACCGATGTACTATCGACCAATCTTCCGCATGCTCACCTTTAAGGCTATAATTGCATAGCACGGCTCACAACTCGATCGCCCAATGCGTGTATTTTGACCAAAAGGATGCACGATGCATATTTTAGTAGTGTTCGTAATAGTAAGTATTAATATAAATAATGTTACACGCCCTGTACTCACAAAAATGCATATTGTCACTAATGGCGCGTGCAAGTGAAAGCGTCAGTAAGAACCTTTGTCACTGTCAGAGTTAGATTGTGAGACAATATATAGTTATCTGTGGTGAGATAAACATTTACACGTTTCGTATTTTTTATTTTCATTTCATTGATTTCTTTACAAGTTTCCGATTAAAGAACATGTAATCCACTTGGAAAATATGTGAATTAAAAGAAGAATTAAGTAATAGAGGCGCTTGTTTACGTGGAAGGAAAGCAGACCTAATTGAAAGGTCATTTGTCCTAGTCAAACTGAAAGTAATCACATTTAAATACATACCTGAATATTTACCAATCTTTTTATAGTCACTTTCCTTGAAATGTTTATGACACACTTTCGCCTCGCTTTTAGGCTCAAAGTTTACTCGCCTTATCGCTTTAAGCCAAAATTTTTTAAGTTTCTCATTTCGAGGAAACTGGTGGCTTCCAGTTTCTTTACAATTTGGTACACAACATCTAGGCATTTCCTCAATAACTGTCTCTAATTTAGGAATTTACTACAATTTCCATAGTGTTCCATAGAAAAACTGCTTTGTTATTGGTAAGTGGTTTGTCACTAGCTGCGCTTCCTCAGAAATAGTTTCTTAAGTGAGCATGCGTGACTTTGGCCGATAGTACCTGCGCAGAAAACATCTTTTTCCTTTACCGCTATTGGTTGGCAGATGCCGCCATGATAGCGCGCAACGTGTGACGCGTGAGTGAGACGGAACTAACAGCTGCAGTGTATTATGAACCTTATAGTAGTGATCTAAGGTTGATTGTAAGTTTTAAGCGTTCTTTAGTTAATCTTCGGGGCCAGACTTTCTTTTCTGTGCGAACGAAGATTCACGACGCGCCTTATCAGTTGGGTACCACTGTACCATCTCTTACTTATGTATATGTTGAGAGATTATGTATGTATATGAAGAGAGTTGTATGTATATGATCTCAAGCAAGAGAACTCACTTTACGTGGGAGAGTTTCCCCGCGTAAATCCTGATCCCTTTGGAATTCCAGAATAAAATGTAGCCAAGGTATCAACTATCAATTTACCAAATTTCATTTAGACCTGTTTCGTAGTTTCAGCGTGACAGAGTAACAAACACCCAACCAACTTTTGCATTTATAATAATAAAGAAGTAAGATATGATGAGAGTATATGTATGTATGTGTATGTTGAGAGATTATGTATACAGCGTTATTTTGAAAGCCTTAGGTATTTTCAGAATGGAATATATTAATTGATAAATAATCAGTATAATCACACACTCTAATTCCGCAAAGCCCGTTCCATCATCGGACTACAAGACAAACGGCGAAGCGCCATCGTTACATGGTGGACATCCCACCCATACGCACTAAACGTTTTGGGAATACCTTCATTGTGCGTACGGCTAAGGAGTGGAATTCCCTGCCGGAGTCTGTGTTTCCAGATAGCTACAACCTATGGGTCTTTAAATCAAGAGTGAATAGGTTACTTTGATGATGGGGCACGCTTAACTAAAGCGTGCTCCATCTTCGACCACATCATCACTTACCATCAGGTGAGATGGTAGTCAAACGTAAGCCTATACTGATTTTTTTTTTTTAAATATCCCTCTCAAGATAATTAAATCAACTTTATCCTACAAAACAGCCGAAGTTATGGATAACACGCGAGACATTAGCTAAGTACGCGCGTGTGTGCTTTTGCCGTTCATTAATGTGTGTACGCATTAGATAATATGAAGCTAAGATCATTCACTTTACTACTGTATCAACTTTTCATAAAACAATCAGGAAATTATACCGGAAGAAAAAATTTCATCACCAATGTGTTATTATCGATTCTAATGTTGAGAAATTAATTTCTTTAAGGCTTTCATAATACCGCTGTATGTTGAGCGCAATACCGGATACTATAAACCTGGGAGTCTTTAAGACAAGAGTGAATAGGTTACTTCTAGGTAAGCGTGCTCCATCTTCGACCACATGATCGCTTACCATCATGTGATATGGTGGTCAGACGAGAGCATAGCATTATTATACATCGCACTTGCCTCACAAATTCTTTCACCTTTGTGTAAAAGTTGGCTTGTAGTCAAATGAGACCCTTTTTAGGTCATGAGCTGAACACCTGAGCTCATAAAAATCTTGCCCCTAAAGAATATGTATAGGCTTAGTTTTGTTATATTCCGAAAGATGTAGCGGTGAACAGTTAGTATACATAGATAATGTATTGAGGTAACACTGATATGCAGAGCCGGATTAACCCTGTCAGAGGCCCTAAGGCAATGGCATTCTCGATCTCTCTCATCTCTTCCCCTTTTCTTACTTTGACTGACCAAATCATGTGTGAACTGAGGAAACGCGCATTAAGGGCTGCGGTTTTTAATATATTTGTTTACTTATTCCCGGATTTGTTCTAAAATAGTTTTAATTCTACTACTAAATCTAACGATTTGTAATTTGTGAGATAACAGTGAGGTCCCTAAGTTCACACGCACATCAAATTCTCGTTCGAAGAAACATGTTTTCTTGGTGCGAGCACTGGGCCTGGGCCCCTAGTTGATGCGGGGCCCCTAGGCATTTGTCCACTCCGCCTAATGGTTAATCCGGCCCTGCTGATATGGGTATTGTGAAACGATTTATGTAAGATTTGTTAACGATTTTCTCTAAGATGAAGTTCGAAGTGAGAACTTCTTAGCACTATAATTTATTTGCTTGTGCAATATGAAGCACGGTATATTTTTTATACACCGTGACTTTTTAAACGTCTGACGACGGCAGCCCACTTCATGTATCCAATGTCTAGTAAACCTTTATGAAAAAAAAAAGGTATTTATGAGATTTTAATCATTTTAAAATAATATAATCACGCCTAGAGGTACTTTATGTCAGATAAATTGAGTGGGCTAGCTTTTTAAGACGTGTATTATGGGAAAAAAGTATCACAAAAATGTTTTTAAACTAGTGTCACTAGAACTTAAATTTATCATGTGTATTTACCTAACAAAAAGGGAAGATCGATTCGTCTGCTCATAAACGTGCAACCGCAATGACTTCAGTTTGCTTCAGTTCATCCACACATGGTAAACTCCCGTTTTAGGTACTAATGATACTGTTAGTGACAGTTTAAAAACTTATTTTAAACTATTATGTAACGATCTCAAAGGTAACTGGATTTAATTGTAAAACTTAAATAGCCTGTTTTGTAGGATACGAATTAGCGATGGCTACATGATCCTAATAAATAGGCTTTTGAATAAAACAGGTTTTTTTGTAAACAGGTAATTTTTATACTAACTACAAAATTTTAACATTGTAATCGGTAATTAATATTATTCGGTATATCTCTTCTTGGCAGTGTAGTAATGAAATTAAAAGAAAAATGCGTAATTGCCGCGAAAAAAAAATAGGTTTAGGTTAGGTTTATTATGAATTTTGGAATAAGTTGCTCTCAAATTGTGATTAAATTACTAATTTCCTATTATTTTTTAATTTAAAATTACAATGAAATTTTTATATTTTTATTTTAGAGAAAATAATATATTAAACTTATTAGCAAAATTGGTATGCACGCTTGTGATATTTTTTCAATATATTTTATCAATCAAATATATTATTACAAAACATAGTCTTAGTATACAAGAACTGTAAACTATGTTATTAATAATTTTATCAATGGGATCTTTTCAAACTCAGTTCGGGAATTGTATTAATTATGTTACATGTATACAGGTTTATTGGTAAAACACTAACAACCTCGCATGACTGTATTACTAACATTGTAAACAGCAACGTTTGTTCTATGACTTTTTAAAAACATAATATAGGTATTTACCAAAAAACAAACCTTCAAGATCCCTCCGCTGCCTTTTGTTCTATCAGTTAGTTTGTCAGTATCAGTATGATGAATGATTAAGTCATAGAACAAAAGTTATGATGTTACTGACATAGTCCTGAAAGGTTGTTAGTGATTTAACAATAACCCTGTGTATTCAGGTCGGAAACGTGGCGCTTGGTAAGGACGTAAAGCATGAATCGCTGGCCTCGAAATGATGGAAAAACTGTTCTAAAATGTTCTTCGGCTATACTGCCGTCCTTTAATTAAAAGGCCGTTAAGCCCACAAAGTTATTTTCGAGAAAATGGCAATAAACGCGGGAATCATTGTTTCTTTAAAACTATGATACTTAGGTTAATGATTTTTGGACATATCAATTGATATGTCTGTCCGCTTATCCTATATAACCCTTTCGGTTCAGAAATTCATTTTAATTACTTTAAAATCCATTTTTTGTAATTTTCTTAAGTATGTTACCTAGTTATTGCATCTAATTACTGACCTTAAAGAGCGTTAACCAAACCTTAGCGGCTTTTTAGTGAAGTAATTTAAAAAATATTTTACCTCAGTACTGTTTGTTACATTTATTCAAAAATACTTAACTACAAAGTTGTTAAGTAACTTAACTGCTTTATAGATATGACATTTACTCAGAATAAAATTTTAATTACTTTTATGATGATCAGTTACGAGGCCTTAGGCGCTTTTATGCTATTGTGCAAATGTCATAAGGAACTATTTTGTAAGAGCTTAACTACTTATTACTTAACTAAAAAGTGGCAAAACGTATTTCGCTCGTGGTTAACTTCTTTGTAGTTTAGTATTTTGCAGGAAGTAGTGAGAAATTAAAGACCTTGTTTTTATAAAAATATCTTTATACCAAAATTTAAAAGGACATTTTAATTATATTTTAATAGGTAGTTGACAATCAACATGTACCTACTTAGAGCTAGTTAAGATCTTACAGATCATTATCTGGCATGAACAAAATCTAAGTTCTTTATTCTATTAATTATAAATCACATGGGTCTTCTCACTAAATAAAAAAATACTTTATTAACTAATACTAAATCAGTCATGAGGTAACTTCAGACTTATTGATTGCTTTTATATGAAAACTAATTTATTATAATAATATCACAAATAAAATTGTATGTTTACTAATAAAGAAACTACGTAATATTGAAAAAATAATAAAACATACGAAAACATAAACATTATTTAAAATCAAAAAGGGGCAAATGCCTTTAAATGGCAACTTATTAATAGTAACTATATAAATTAAACATGAATCACGATGTTTAAGAAGGCACTTATTCAGACTAAAGTATTACTTAGTGACTCTTTTGTTACAGTTCTTTTGATGAACTTCAACATGATTATTATCATCAAGAATGGGTAAATTTTGCCAGAAAAACATCTTATGTTTTGGTATAATTGGTGACAATGTTTTAATTAAGTTTTGTTTTCTGTCTTTTTCGATCCCTTTAGGACGTGAACGAAATGTTATTGCTAACCGAGGGTTTTTCAAAAACTTATCATTTAAAAATTTTAATGTTTTGTAGTCTTCATCAAAATTGTTTTTGTAATGAAGATCAAAGCTTGATCGTATAAAACATACTTCAGTCATGTTTTTGAGATATGCTCTCGGATTAGCATTTTGAATTCGTCGCTCTGATACGTTGTTTGTATAGTTTATAAAATCTTGAGGCTGTAAAGACTTTAAAATTACTTTTCCATTATTAGCCGAGGCTACGGCATCTTCAAAATCAGTGAAGTCGTAAATTTTACTTTTTCTTTTCATTGACAATTCGACTTGATGGTGGAATTGGTCGCAACTCATAAAAGTATGCCCAGGTTCGAAATAAAATAATATTATACGTTCTGTGGCAATCACTTCACTATTGACAATGTCAGCTAACAAGGAAAAGAACAGCCAGTTCTTATTCTGAGCTGTGCAATTGTCCATCCAAATATGTATAGTTTCGACATCACGAAAACGTAAAAAAAAGTTGTAATATGCACTCATAATGTCCTCTTGTTTTCTTCCGGCGATCCCATCGTGCCAAATAGCCGCAAGTGGTTTAGAGTTCTTGGTGATTTTTCCAACTGGTGCGAAGGTTTGATTAAATGCTGTTAGTCTTGGGCAAAATATAACCGATTTAAATGTTTCGAGTCTTGGCAGCATTATTATCTTTTCCAAATCACTACTGTAATATATCTGTTTTTCATTTTGTTCTAAAGATTTATGGGAATCGTATAACCTTCTAGCATTCGTGTATTTTTCGTGATGAGTAGACCAATCCTTGCAATTTTTGCAGTTGGCTATTATTTCTTTGCGAGCATCGTGATTAGTATCACGTGTATGCAATTTATATGACTCACAAAGTTCACATTCTTCATTACCGAGGCGAGAAAATGATATATTCATGCTTTTTAAATGTGTTTTTTAAATTCGGGGTGCTTTGTACAAAAGTCTTTGTACATGAAATTAATGTTTATTTCACTTGGCAAATAGCGACGATTCGGAGCATGTTCACGACGATAATGCGGTGCGGATGGGTTAAAAGATTCGATATGTTTGGTAATAACCTCACGATCAAATTTTGGAATTTTAGTGTGTTTGCCCCGTTTGTCAATATCTTTGTTAGTATCAAGACAGCTAGATAAAATTTTATCATTGGATTTTTCAAATCCTAAAGTCGTTAAGAAAAAAACTTTGCATACGGTGACTAAGGTCCCATCAGGTTTTTGTAAAGTGAAACATCTTTTCGGATTTCTTTTTGGTTCAGTAACGTACTTCCTCTTAGGAATTGCTACAGTATAATGCGATCTAATAAATTGTCTCATTTCTGAACGTGACATGTTCCAATATTTTTTGTTTATTTCTTCACGTTCATCTATAGTAAAAATAGCAGAACATTGTTTCATACATTTGTTATCACAGCCAGTTTTAATTTTATACTGACATAGTTTTTGATTCTTCTTCTCCAATTTTCTTTCATTAAGGCTCTTATCGTATTTTCGTCGTTTAGGTGGTAGGTTGTTTAATTCTTGGGTAGCCTCTTTTGATCTGTTATGCGTTGAAACGTCAACACAAAAGGTCGAATCAATGGTTATACGTCGTTGCCGTAAAGGCAGGCTATTTGTGGTCATGGTTTCCATTGAGTGACGTCGAAGAGGTTTTGTTTTACTTTGAACAATTAATTTATTAGTGCTTTTTTTTTTTAAACTTTTTCTTGTAGTTTTTGGTATTTGGTTTGTGATATCATTATCTGTATCATCACTTCTGCGATCATCATCAATGGGTTCGTAGTTTTTATCTTTGACAGAATCATCAGAATCGTAATCACCATAATTGGATTTTGTAGGAGATAACGTAAACTCCTGTACATGACAATCAATGGGTTGGAAATCGTGCGCAGGACTAACAATTGGCATCGATTCTGGACAGAACAATATTCCTGCCTCTTGCTGAGTTTCTGTCATTTCGGGTTGGGAATCATTCGATGTACAAGATCCTTTCAAAGTATGAATAACATTACTTATGTTATTAAAATGATGTGACGTTGCTGTGATCTGTGTTTCGCAAAAACTTTGAAAAACTTCGGACGTCATTGAATAATCTCTGACGTAAAGACTGTTAACAAAAGAATGGGTGTCACTTTTATTTGTAATTTTATTATCTATCATGCCTGTGGATGAGCAGTGTTCGGGGTGTGAGCTATTTATCATATCGGTACGACAAGTCTTGCGCGTGTTTGTGTTTTGATAATTTAAGTGTTGATCAAGATTTTCCAAATTCGCTAGGCACATTATGTTTTTGATCCTTTGAGGGATGCCGGATCGTCTGGAAAAACATTATTAAACTTTATGTAATATATGAATAAGTTATATAGTAGCAGCACGTTAGGATAGCGTTTTAACATCTTAGAATAGTCTCGTGAGTAGTGACACATTTCCGAAAAAAAAAACTAATCAAAGTGGAGTCTTTGTGAATAGTAGGTATCTAGTAGTCTGCTATCTTCATAAAAACAAAAAAAAATTACCCCTAAGATAAAATATTTGAATAATAATAATCAGGTTCATCCATACTCCATACGTACTATAAATCACTCTAAGTCGAACGATCGGCGCATCTATATGTCCTACTAAAACAATATCTCATCAAGGGTTTTTTACCTTTTCCCCACACTCTTTTGTATCGTGGGCGTGTTTACAAACATATTAACTCACATACCTACACAAACAGCCAGACCCGGCACAACTACCAGTAGGTCATACAATATTTGCTCCGTGCGGGAATTGAACCCGCGACACGCAGCGAAGCAGCCAATCGCTCAGCCAATGCACCAACCATGCCGTCAAGTATGTAGACATACCTAATAATTATTTACTTCTAATTATAGAATCGTTGCCTAAAATCTTCAATTTTAATATTAAAAACCCCCCTTTTTAGAGTTCCGTAGCCGAATGGTAAAAAATTGAACCCTTATAGTTTCGACATGTCTGTCCGTCTGTTTGTCTGTCCGTCCGTCCGTATGTCACAGCCACTTTATTCCGAAACTATTAGGACTATACATGTAAAACTTGGTAGGTAGATGTATTCTGTGAACTGCTTTCCGATTTTAAGAAAAAAATTAACAAAATATTTAAAATAAAGGGGGCTCCCCATACATGGAACTGAAACTGAAAATATTTTTTTTCATGAAACCTATACGTGTGTGGTATCTATAGACAGGTCTTTAAAAATTACATTATAGTTTCTAAACTGTCTTTTTCATAAAGTTAATCATTTAAAAGATATACGCTTCCAAAGTGGTAAAATGTGTGTGTCCCCTCTAACTTCTATAATAATGAAGTGAAAAATCTAAAAAAACCATATGTTGTAGACCTTACTGTAAACTTTCAACCAAAATTGGTTTGAACGAGATCGAGTCAGCACTTTTTGAGATACAGTATATTTACAAAAACCGCAAATATAACTTTGTAATTCATACAAATACTATGAAAAACAAAGTTATTTGGCGTAGTTGTAAAAATTGTAAATAAGCTACTTTTAAGAAATTTGTAAGGTTTTTTGTTTTTTTTTTTCAAATAAATATATTAAGTATGTTATATTTATTATAGTTACTACGGAACCCTTCATGGGCGAGTCCGACTCGCACTTGGCCAATTTTTTAATACTTAAGCTTTCGAAGGAATTTTCTGAATTATAGACAAACCGCAACTAATCCCAGTGCATGGTTTAGAAGAACTAAGTGAACAAACAGATCAGACAGAATTTATAGGAGATTATTTAAACTAATAATACGTGTCATAATTTGGTACTCCAATAATGCTTACTTACCTCGTGAACGTGTCGTCCCCGAACATATCGATATTTTGGCGGGAACACGCAGCGACGTAGTACGCGTCCACGACAGTCGGCGGTCGGCGAGTACTGCCGGCCGGGCCTCCGGGTATCATAATTTTATTATGATTGAGTCCTGGCCGCCCCGCTCACCCCCGGCATGGGCGATGCGCGAGAGTCGACAAACTGCCTTTTAGCTTAGTAATGAAGCTTAGCTGCTATGTAGCCAAGCATAATTTAAAATTTTATTCACCGTTTTTTAAATCAGGCAAGAATTATTTTAAAGTAAAGTATTTTGATAAATTTACAGATTTAAAATACTTAACTAAAATAGCGTTAAGGGAGGGTAACTGCAATTAAGTTAAGTATTTATTTATAAAACTATTCTTTAATTATTTTTTTTTATCTTTTGCATACTAAAATACTTAACTATAAAGAAGTTATAGTCCCTTTGCGTCTTTATAATGAAGAATAATCAGTTAAAGTACTTGTAGTTAAGTACAAAACCAGAAAATAATGAACATATTGGGCAGTTATTGTATTTTAACGTACTTTAAGTGAAGACGTGTAGGTTAGTCGCTTTCAAGTGATGGAATCATCATAAATTCGATCAGTTAACGGCCTACAAAGTTTTTATATCTCTGGAATGATTTACATTACTACAATGTTTCTTAGACAGAAAGATAGAGAATTTTGAACTCTATCACTTTCTATTAAAAAGTAAAAATTTAACATTTGAGGGTTAACGGCCTTCTAGTTAAAGGACGGCAGTATAAGCTGCCCGTTTTCGAACTCATGGTACTGACCTCCAGAGGCGTATTGAGGACTAAAAACACGTGGGTGAAGTCGCATCAGCGAAGCCCCTTTTCTTTACTCACTCATGATAGTGGAAAGATATAAATGCGCAGTGAGAGAATATTTAAAAGCATATGGATTTTTTCAAAAAAAGTCGTCGAGTAATGATGTCTGTGGGCATCGCATTTAAAAGGGCCTCGTGGCCCCCTTAAAGTGCGAGAGCCACTACACCCACGCTTAAGCTTTGGTTTCCTAGGATAGCGGTGCCGTCAAATAGCGGCCGTAATACAGCGGTGAATGACGTCACTAGAACGTTGTCTATGTAAACAAAATGGCGCGGTTTCCTAGAGAGCGGTAACTGACACCGTAACGTCAAAAAGCGGTGCCGCCATTTGCATGACGGCCGTCTTGTCGGTGTCAGATGGTTTCGTGACCGTTTCCAAAGAGAATGTAATACACTAGATAGCGATGAAGCAGACAGTGTGTTAAAACGGCCGTGGAACTTTCGACATGTCGTCACCGTAAAGACGGCCGCCTTTTTGCGTCCGTAATATTACGGCCGCTATATGACGGCACCGCTTTCCTAGGAAAACAAAGCTTTAGCTACGCCACTGCAGTGACCTCAACCTAGCTAGTCGTACTCCAGTGATGTTTTATATTATTTTATATGTCTGTACACCGGGGGCAAACTATCTTAAGTAACATAAGCAAATTATCAGTGTACATATTTTAAGTAACAATTTGATCACTATTCACGTATGTCATTTGACTACGCTACGTAATGACAGTTATCACTTATTAGTAAAATTCAAACCCTCAGTTGGCGCCACTAAAGGGACAGGGGGCCTAGACAAAATCCATTTTCTGTAAGCGTTAACGCCAACGGAAAAATTAAATTGTATGGAGTTGACATTTGCTAACCACATGTCACGTGATTGTCACGTGTTAGTAAATTTCAACTCCATACAATTAAGTTTTCCGTTGGCGTTAACGCTTACAGAAAATGGATTTTGTCTAGGCCCGCTGGTCTTCTTTGTAAAAATTATAAAACATGACATTGACGTCAATTTGACAGATTTCAAAAAGCTTTGAGCGTTTGACAGTCAGTCGGACCAGACGCATCAGTGCCGCCACCGTAATTTCAGGAAACTATCACTGTATGAAATTCTTTGTGAAATTTTATTTGTTGTTTCTATGAAGTTGAAGATTTCGTTTTTTGTTACAAACTAATATTAATAAAAATATATTAAATATGTAAAAAATGGATTTAGGGTAATATGCCTCCGGTATACAAAATATTTAGTTCGCTTTAGCTAATTCTTTCAGTATTATGAATGAGGCACAAATATTGTCGCTATGCATTTTGTGATAGACGTTTGCAATGTATTATTTTAATTGAATAAACTTTTTTTACGGATTTGTCTGTTTTATTTCTTCTCCAGTATTTTGCCTTTAGCTGCAAAAGTGTTTAATATACTCAAAGGCGTCATGTCACGTCGGCGTAAGATTATGAGCCGTTAGTGACTTGTGATCTAGCGTGTACGCTAGGCGATCCGAGCATGTGCGGTGCACGAGCGGAGCCATTCTCGGCTTCGTCGTTCGCGGCGTCAAGTGTGGACGTACAACGAACCTACAACGATCACTGTCTTCGAACATACTTTTCCGCAGTGTGCTCGCGGCTCTTGGCGAATATGGACGATATTAATATTGCAGCGATTATTATGGTGGTAGTCAGCAAAAAAAGAAAAAGGCCAAGACGTTGGGGATCTACAAATCAATATAAAGTGAGATCCAATCAACAAAATTTAGATTTGCTAACCATTTTGAGAGGTCAAGAAGCAAATGGCCAATTTAAGAACTTACGTCGAATGACATCGACAAACTTTGAGAATTTACTACGCTTAATTGGACCGCACATTGCAACAATGATTCAATTAATTACAAGGAAGCATCCTCCGTCCTCGTTTCCTTTATGCTCGGTTCAAGCGACCGACGTCTGTCACTAAACACGTCCACACGAGTACTGCGAGCGCGAAGCAAATCCCTTTGTGTTCGTCAAAAAACCGACAATTGGCGGAGCACAGCCGAGTACGAACGAAATGCTCGCAGCGCGCTCGTTCGAGGCTTGTAAGTCGGTCCACACTAGACGAATTGTGTTCGGCTCGTGCTCCGCTCGTGTTCGGCTCGTGATGGGCTCGCCTAGCGTAGACGCAGCTTTACACTATTGCTTGACTATTGCCATAAACCCACTCTAGGCACAAGCATATTTAGCTAGTTGGAGCTAGGGATTAACAAGATTGCTAGTAATGTGAATTCTACACACATTGCTAGGATCATTTATAAACACTGTCACATGTGTTTGAAATATATTTTATGTTATTATTCTTTATCGACCAAACTGCACTAGGCCCGCTTGGTGCATTACGGCCGATTTGTTCTCATAGAGAAGACGCCTGTATCCCAGTTGTGAGATCATTATATGCTGATTATGTATTTATTTTACTTCGAATTTAATATTCATATTCATAGGTAAGACAGCTAGGACATCGTCTGTTTGTGTGGCATCCCGCAGGTGAACTTCTGAGGCTTCCCTAAATAATTATCACTCTCACCGCCACCCGTATATAGGATTTTTCTGTGCAGTAGGCCATGCGGGCTGCCGGCGGCCGCAACTGTGCCTACCCGTGCAGGCCGCGGTGAAAAATCTATAATGAGTTGAGCAGGCCGTACGGGTGGCTGGCGGGCTCACTGTTTGTTTATACTAGCAGGCCCTGCGGTCCGCTACGAACTCACAATTTCATATTAATTTTGTAGTGCCTGGCCTTTATTAAGTAATAACGTAAATTTTGTTAGATTTTGGCGCTAAAGGTGCGGGGCGCCGGCGGCCAATACGGCTTGCTGCTCTTGCTCAGGGCAACATTAGGTGGCGTGCCTTACTCGAAAATATACGTCCCGCCGGCGGACCGTATGGCGGTGAGAGTGATAAAGCCTCCAGCCAGGGCTTGTTAAAAAAAACTTACAAACTAGGCGACTACACACATCGGGGCACCATACATAGTCTGGCTAACTAGTCCTGTAGGTATAACTTTGTCACACTGACAAAATATAATAAAGCCACATAGATTTTATCTAAAAGACTATCAATCTCTCGTTTTCTTAAATTTTTTTGCAAAATTTCTTAAGTGAAATGACTTTAATAGACGCTATTTTGAAAGCAAAACCTCACGAGGAAGGAAAGTATACGTCTCCACCGCCCGAAGTAGTGTCTGATAATACCATCAAATTGAAGCGGGTGCATAAGGTATGTTTGTAGATCAGTCTCCATTTACATATATAATGCTTGTACAACGCTGCGTTTAGACTGGACCCCAAACAAGACATAATTGGTACAGTTGGCCATTAGAAGAATGAAGAATTTATTTATTTATGCGTTTATCCTCACATTGAAACGCCTTGCAGCAATAAAACCGATGGAGAACGTTAGAATCTACTGCTATCCAATATCCTACTCGCGGTGGAGGCTAGGCTTCATATCTGAATCCATGTCGCACCAAGGGCGGATTCAGGGGGGGGGGGGGGGGGGTCATGGGTCCATACCAGTCCAGGTGGTCCAGGATATAACTATTTTTGAGACAGAAGATTACTTAAGTGCTCTCGCAACTTCCAGCGGTAACACGGGATGGGTTAAATCAGTTAGACGATATAGGATATCCAGGGCCGGATTAACCATTAGGTGGAGTAGGCAACTGCCTTGGGGCCCCGCATCAACTAGGGGCCCAGACCCAGTGCACGCACCAAGAAAACATGTTTCTTCGAACGAGAATTTGATGTGCGTGTGAACTTAGGGACTTCACTGTTATCTCACAAATCGTCAGATTTAGTAGTAGAATTAAAACAATTTTAGAACAAATCTGGGAATAAGTAACCAAATATATTAAAAAAAAATCGGTTGTCTGTAAAGTCGGTTTACTGACGATAGTTGAACGTGACAACGTCATAAGAAAATACTGATGGAATGGTTGCATTTTTCAAAAGAAAATTTTAACTCGACTTATGACTCGTTGAGTCATACATAAATGTCAACTTGTAGAACCAATTTGATTTGCTTTGGAACGCCTTTAGGTACAAGTTCCTTGGGAACGCCTCAGAACGATGGAACGCCTCAGAGCGAGGTAACGCCGCATGAGTCATGTATTTTCGTGCGTGCAGCCAGCTTCATCGAATTAAAAGACGTTGTCACGTCAAAACCACAGCCCTTAATGTGCGTTTCCTCAGTTCACACACGATTTGGTCGGTCTAAGTAAGAAAAGGGGCCCCGAGAATGCCATTGCTTTAGGGCCTCTGACAGGGTTAATCCGGCTCTGGTCTCTATGTGAAACACTAATACTCAACTGCATCTGGTGAGATTGGCGGCGACCCCATTCACCTTTTTTAGGGTACTGTAGCCGAATGACAAAAAACGGAACCCTTATAGTTTCGTCATGTCTGTCTGTCTGTCCGTCCGTCCGTATGTCACAGTCATTTTATTCCGAAACTATTAGGACTATACATGAAACTTGGTAGGTAGATGTATTCTGTGAACCGCTTTCCGATTTTAAGAAAAACACAAAAAGTGTTTGAAATTAAGGGGCGCATGGAAATGAAACTAAAAAAAAAATTCATGAAACCTATGCGTGTGTGATATCTATAAAAGATCTTTAGAAATGTCATTGAGGTTTCTAAAACCACTTTTTCACAAAGTCAATCGTTTAAAAGATATACGCTTCCGAACTGGTAAAATGTGTCCCCCCCTCTGACTTCTATAATCATGGAGGGAAAAATCTAGAATATATGCTGTAGATCTTAATGTAAACTTTCAACGAAAATTGGTTTGAACGAGATCGGATCAGTAGTTTTTGAAATATAGCATTTGCGATATAACATATTTTCTAAAACCGCAAATATAACTTTGTAATTCATACAAATACTATGTAAAACAAAATTATTTGGCGTAGTTACTACGGAACGCTTCATGGGCGAGTCTGACTCGAACTTGGCCAATTTTTTTTTAAAGAAAACTAGCAGTGTATCAGATACATCTGTCCAATACTTCAGATAGAACTTAAACAAGAGTCTAGCGGTCTAACAATTATCTGTAGATTGCTAACATTTCAGTATGCCCACGTCCCAGCGAGAATAGACTCGTCCCCGCCGCGTTATAACCCTCTGAGGAAACTACGCAAGTTGGAGGAATGGCGCAAGAACCTGGACACTCTTGTTATGGAGAACCTTTATCTGTTGATGAGAATCAAACGAGCACTTTACATGAGGGTATGCTATCTACTTATATCTTTATATTAGGACATAACAGTAGTAAGTACTAGTCCTTCTAACCGATTTTTTTTTTACATAAAGCTTCCTATTTATAAACAAACTCACGCAATTCATACCTAATTATGATTTATTATACTTACAAAATATTATTTTCCTTATATTAAATTGTGATTTATTTACAGTAAGCTCAAAAATATTATAATATATTTGAGCTTTTAATAAATAATCTAAATATTCGATACTAAGAAAACTCGATACTAAGAATACTCGATACTGAGAAAACTCGATTTGAGAAAAAATCAGAATTGAGAGCACTCGATACTATTTTCATTTCATTTTATTCTCAAGTATCAAGACAGTCGGCCATGGCGGCCAATTTCAGCGAAGATTAACCTTCTACGCAGGTGATATTATAGATAGATAGATAAAACTTTTATTGGTCAACAGAAGACACAACACACAAAAGTACATTAACATATAACACAAATTACAGAAAAAAAAAAACAGAACAAACATATAATATACCATATATCGCACAATTAGTATGTGTGTAAAAAAAGAGAGAGTGTACCTATAGGTGCACTCTCTCTTCCTTAACCGTCATTGTTTGATGGGTCGGCAATGCGATACGACCGGAGAGACCAGACGCAGGACCAATGGATTAACGTGATTAACGAAATATCCGCGTAGGTAACAACGACGGCGGGCAACGCTGTATAGCGCACAAGTATGTGTGTAGGTACCTATAGGTACACTCTCTCTTCCTTAACCATCATTGTTTGATGGGTCGGCAATGCGATACGACCGGAGAGACCAGACGCAGGACCAATGGATTAACGTGATTAACGAAATATCCGCGTAGGTAACAACGACGGCGGGCAACGCTGTATAGCGCACAAGTATGTGTGTAGGTACCTATAGGTACACTCTCTCTTCCTTAACCATCATTGTTTGATGGGTCGGCAATGCGATACGACCGGAGAGACCAGACGCAGGACCAATGGATTAACGTGATTAACGAAATATCCGCGTAGGTAACAACGACGGCGGGCAACGCTGTATAGCGCACAAGTATGTGTGTAGGTACCTATAGGTACACTCTCTCTTCCTTAACCATCATTGTTTGATGGGTCGGCAATGCGATACGACCGGAGAGACCAGACGCAGGACCAATGGATTAACGTGATTAACGAAATATCTGCGTAGGTAACAACGACGGCGGGCAACGCTGTATAGCGCACAAGTATGTGTGTAGGTACCTATAGGTACACTCTCTCTTCCTTAACCGTCATTGTTTGATGGGTCGGCAATGCGATATGACCGGAGAGACCAGACGCAGGACCAATGGATTAACGTGATTAACGAAATATCTGCGTAGGTAAAAACGACGGCGGGCAACGCTGTGTAGCGCACAAGTATGTGTGTAGGTACCTATAGGTACACTCTCTCTTCCTTAACCGTCATTGTTTGATGGGACGGCAATGCAATACGACCGGAGAGACCAGACGCAGGACCAATGGATTAACGTGGTTAACGAAAAATCTGCGTAGGTAACGACGACGGCGGGCAATGCTCAAAACTTTGTATATGTATTTGTATGTATATCCTTTCGACAATACATGCTGACCCCCAAAAGACAGTGCTTTTCACTGGTATTATTTCCTGACTTCCATCTTCGACCACATTATCGCTTACCATCAGGTGAGGTGGTGGTCAAACGAGCCTATCTATACTAATATTATAAAGAGGTAAAATTTGTAAGTTTGTAAATTGTAAGTTTGTATGTAGGGGGTAATCTCTGAAACTACCGAACCGATTTTGAAAATTCTTTCGCTTACATGTTGCTGCATTCACCCTGAGTGCTATAGGCTATACATTATCTTTATATCATGCATATTAGCCGAGCTATTATAATCTTTGTCAAGCAAGTCGGGGACGGGATCCCGTGGAATATTTTCGACTTCTACGCGGACGAAGTCGCTGGCAGAAGCTAGTTAACAATAAAAAAAGAATTGCCTTTGACTTAATTTAAAAATCGGTGCCCGTAAGCCCGAACGATAAACTGCCCGACTGTGGCTTGGCCTAAGAAGGAAGGAATGGTCTGTTATGGTATCAAATCCTTTACTGTACCTTTACAGGGCACTGGAGGGCCGATGGTTACGGGCCCGATTGGCGTGTTTTCAGAGTTCGACGAACCCAGTTAGGCACTTTAAAACGTAATTTTCATCATCACCATTACTCTAAAAAGTTTAAGGAAAACATTGTAAGGAAAACGGCATATCTTAAGACCGAAATATTTGAAGACATGCTCCTACTCTGATGGATAGGAGTGTCAGACTTTTATTGACTAAAAATCCAACATATTTCTTCAGTTGCTCTTGCGATCCTGGGCCACGGAAACTTTGTTAGACATTCGACAATCCCGCAAACGCTAGCAGGCAATATCCCTATCGCGCCCCGTCAGTGCTGATGACTTATCTTTGAGGCTCGAGTGGAACATGACGTGACATCCACCAACCCGCACTGAGCCAACGTGTTGCATTACAGCCCATTCTCTCTCATAGAGAGGAGGCTTAGTGTCCCAACAGTGGGAATGTTATAGGCTAGTTAAGACCAGGCACTCTAAAATAATTTTCACGCAAGCTCCACCCCATGCACCCCCGGTTAGGCCGTTGTGTGCTAAACGCAGCAGTAATAAAGTTGAATATCGCGTGCGCTCTTTTACCATGTTCGGGTTCGAAACTGCCGTTGTGTGCTAAACGCTAACGCAGCAGTAATAAAGCAAGTCAAAGTGACATTATTTAAGGCCTTCTGTCAATCTTTCTACACCTGCAGCCTGTGGACTAAGTACACGCAGCGTACATACAGTGCTCTGCGAGTACAGTATAATAACGCGTTCAGGGTACTGTTCGGGCTGCCTCGCCACTGCAGCGCTTCAGCAATGTTTGCGGTGAAAAGCGTGGATGGTTTTCATGCCATCATGCGGAAGCGTTGTGCATCCCTAATGAAGCGCATGCGGGCCAGCTCGAACAGCCTTCTGAGAGTGTTCGTGGGCCGCTGGGACTCGCCGATGTGGCGGCACTGGATGCGACTACACACTACGGGTGGTCGTGTCCAGGGTTTGCCATAAACTGGCACCCCTGTGCGGTACCACCTTACGGTTACTTTTATTTTATGTTATTTTTATTTTATTTTTTGTGTACTAACAATAGCTTTATAAGATTTGTGTTACTAACAGAATATGGACAACTCGTCTGAAATAAATGTCTTATTATTATTATTATTATTATAAAGTTGAACAACGCGTGCGCTCTTTCACTATGTTTGGGTTCGAAACTAAATGTCGTAATTCTCAATTCTTATTTCGTCTATAACAAAAGTAATAATTGATCTAGAGAAAGAATATCTTACATTTGGATAATAAACTATATTTTCTTACTGTCAATACTAATTTTAGACATAAAAGCCGAGTAATCTTGATTAAATTTTGAATAAACTTTAAAAAAACCTGATTTTCGATTAAAAATGAATCGAGCGATAATGTTCTAATTACGTAACTGGTGTTAGACATGTAAAGAAAAAGATTCAATAAATCATATACTGAAGTTCCATTTTGATTGTATGCGTGATTGTTTCAGAATATTAATGCAAAGTTACATACAATTTAGGGAGCCTCTTCTTAACTGGTAATGAAACTTCACAGGGTCGAGTGGATTGTCACTGGCATAAGGAGCCAGTCTGCAGCATGCAACATTACCAACAGAGAGTCAACTTCCTCAAGAGAGCGCACAGGGAAAATCTAGCGTTGTATAAACGAATATTGGCCACGGTAAGAGATATAAATGTTAAGAGAGTGGAACTACACATTGATTCTCATGACAGATAGTTATGTTTCGGCGGTCGGGATGATAGTTAAAAAAATATTTATTTATTACAATATCAATTTAATTAGAAAAATACAGGATTTAAAGCCGGTGGCTGATACAAGACTGTAAATGCAAAGTAAAATAATTCAATTAAATTTCCGGTAAATGCATAGTTGCAATACGACGCATGCTGACGGCGACCGCACACTCAGCGTAAACGCGTGTTCCGATGAGTTAACTCAGATAGGTGGTGTTTTTTTGTGAGCGGACTTGCCTGTTGCGGGCTCAACTATTATAATATAAGGTTCCAGTCAGGGCTTATACTAAACTTACAACCTAGGCGACTCTAAACTAAGGCTAGTCATACAATAGAGAGACAGCACGCCACTGGCGTGAGATGTGTTAACACGTATTACGACTTAAAATTATACGGAGGCTTTTTGCATACAGAATGCGCGCGTAGACACAACTGCTAAGCTGGACCTAGACTGGAGACGTAACAGACGTAAGATTGTGGAGCAAGCGAGTGCTGCGTTCGTTCTGTTTCCTCCTATCCCTCACGAGGAGATGGAAGACCTGGCCTTTAAAGCCGCGCCGGGCGTCAAGCGGCCGAGGTACCTTATACTATGTTTAAAGACAGAACCTCCTTGTTTTTTGTAGTTGGATAGAAGAGAGTTAGCTTTGTAACCACCTCGAGTATTGATATTAACTATTGCTCTTGATTTCGACCGTGTGGTAGGTTTTCCCGTATAAATAAAAGCGCCAATAGCCCATTGGCTAAGATGTCGGCCTTATGGTCGAGAGGTTTTAGGTTCAACCCCGCGAATTTCGCATTTATAGGTACCCAATGTTCTCATACTAAGTCCACTGGACACTATACAGGGTGTACATAAAACTGGCTATGCAAGAGGGGGCAGTGATAGGCGAGATCTGCGTCGAACTGTTCACAGACACATGCCCGAACACGTGTCGCCTGTTCCTCGAGCTGATGGATGGAGACTCTTTTGGCTATAGCTATGTTAACACGTGCTTCTTCAGGTAAGGGCTGTATGTTGTTAATAATATGTAAATATAATATCCTTTATTTCAGGTAACTGGGCCTATAACAAATATTTCTATTGCATTACATTAAATCGGCGAATCAGGGGATCGGCACCCTGGGGTTGCGGGAATGTAACGAGATACCGCGGACTCTGAAATTAATGCCAGCTGAAGGAACAAGGCAGTACGTCGATTCTGTAAAATTCGAACAACAACTCGCATCTCACATAGCTGTTCACTGTCACTTCGCTTATGGTTCAAAGTGACCTTGATTTTGCATTCTGTAAACAGCGTCGAAGTGACGGAGGAATTACCTTACCGAATACCACTTCTTACGTCATCTCATACTTTATTTGTCAAAATCTTTAGTTCAACTCGCTGACACGCTCGCAAGGGTAGCGCTAGTGTAAATTCGAATTAACAACCGAGTTTTTAGAATGCCAATCAATAAACTCACAGCGGATTCAGATTCGAAGTTTAGAATGAAGTCTTACAGAATAACACAGCAGGTTTTTAGTCAGTAGAAGTCTGACAGTCGCTTCCGCTTCACCTAACCTACAGCAGGCTATTATGTTTTTACACCAGTGCCTCCTATTGATGTAAAAACATAACAGCGTAAAAAATTAGATTAATTTTCTTTGGAACTATTTTGGAAGTACTAACCCTACTAATAATAAAATTCATATGAAAGCATAATACGCGATTTCTTTTCCTTCGAGAACATATTTCTTAGAGTTATCACTACATAGTACAAAACAAAGTCGCTTCCCTGTCTGTCTGTCCCTATGTATGCTCAGATCTTTAAAACTCCGCATCGGATTTTGATGCGGTTTTTTTAAATAGATAGAGTGATTCTTGAGGAAGGTTTTAGTGTATAATAAGTTAAGGTTTTGTGTAGATTGAATGAAATACGACGATATTACTTCAACATGTCGGAAAGAATTAAGCCTATCGGAGCTTTAATCGAAAACACTGCCAAAACCTTTTGAGTTATATAAATACAATGTATGGCGGGATTGTTTCTCTTTTATAGATCTACAAAAATACGCGATGGCATATGTCTATCTCACAAGAATAACCCACAATAACATTTTTTTTCTTTTACAAATTACATTAAAATGATGGGTCATATAGTAATCTTTTTTAACAGTACAGTATTACTCTTTATCCAATTAAATACGTCAGATATGTTGAGGATTTAATGTAGATCAAAATTGCTTTTTACACTATATCAATAAAAGGAATATCTTATGAGTTATCGCCGATATATGAGTGTGGCAAATTACCGGACGAGAAATTGATTAAGCAAAATAAGCAAATACAACCTTTATTACCCGAGCGAACCGGGCCGGGTCGCTAGTTTCAATATAAGAACGAACCTACTGAAGTACTGAACTAATATCCATAAAATTTGATGGGTTCATAAAACACGAAGTTATATCCGGATATAAGTACAAAAACTACAGACGAATGAGAAAGTCCTCCTTATTTTGAAAACGGTTGAAAATAATGTTACAATGGCGCTGATCTCATCCTTTACTAAATATCAGATTCCTAGCGCTTGTATTGTGTTTATTTGGCATCTCTCGCCTCAGCTCAGTGACTCACGGTTGAGATCAAATAAAAAGACGATTAATTAGACGTTTAACGGTTCCTGATTTGTTAACATTCATATCTTGTGGCGTTGCTCCGCGTTATTTTTAAACTTTATACTTTTAAAACTTTTTTACACCACATAAAACCTTTTTTCAAATCATAGAGCTTTAAGAGCGTTTAAAAACAAACGCTAGCGGCTGGGTGTCATGACAATAAGCAATATGTCAAAATTATGCTCAAACTCATTTTATGTCTGGCAACTTTTTTTAGCAGTATAATATTATTTCTTATGCTGATTTCTATGAAAATAATTGACCTCTCAGTCCTGGAGGGCATTGACCAGAAGGTGCTACAAGATGTTAGTTTCGGATTCAGGGGTGACCGGAGGTAATGAGATCTTCATCAAAGTCGTCAGCCCAGAGGGGTTGACCTTCGCAGCTTACTTCTCCGAAGACACCCTCATTGAAGAAGTGAAAAACCGCGCGATTGATTATTTCTACCCAACCGGGGAGACAGGAGCAGGCCGATTCAAAATCGTTCGAGTTTTTGATACTACAACTTTACATGACTTTCTAACGCTTTCTCAAGAACAGGTCATGATGCAGGAAGAACTTCTGCTCGTAGAGAGGCGTCTTCCTGAAGCGGGGACTTTGTGGGACCTTGGTACGATCAGAGCGCCTCAACATGGGACCATCGCTGCAGCCACAGCTTCATTACCAACGCCTACAAACGCTATCAGGCAGCCGAATCTCCAATCACTCCTGTCTACCAACGAACTGTCGTATGAACTAAGAAAGATTTTGATATCACTAATCGAGGCAGGAGCACGTCTTGCCGCTTCGGGTAGAAACTATGAAATGACGCTAGCTCAGCTTACTGCAGCTTTAGACGAGCCACAGAGGTTTCAACCAGCGGTCATCCAAGTGATAACCCCAGAAGATATAGCCGCAAGGCTCAACATAGCAGATTATACAGCGTTAGATGATACCTCTGGAGGTAACAAATCAGACGGGAATGAACTGTATCGGCGTGCGGAACACTTGCAGCGCTTCCTTGAAAAATTCCGCGAATGGAGGAACAAGATTGCAGAACCTCCCAGCCCAGAATCCATTGGGGCGTTGAAAGACCTTGGGTTTTCTTACGAAGATGCTGAGCGGGCTCTGCGAAACACTGGCTGTAACGTCCCAGCTGCTGCCTCATACTTAATTGGAGAAAGAGGTTCTAGCATCTTCGAGCTTGTCAATGGATTACCTGATGGTATAATCCTGCAGACATTGTTGAAACAACCGCATATTCAACGTGGTCTGCTGAATACAAGGATGCTTATTGCCTTTATTGCGATGGTGGGACAGACCGGGAGTGCCTCTCTGTGGCTGAACTCTCCTCATGGAAGTCCTTTGTTGTCCCAGATCTCTAGGACTTACCACTCGGAGAAGTACTGCCTTGCCGTGAACCAGTTTTCAGAAGAAACGCGTGAACAGACCACCGCTACCACTAATGCACCGTCGACCTCTCGGCAGAGGAACTGAGTGTTTTGTTTGGTTAAGGTTTTCTTGTCTACGATATGTTAATAAATTTGTTGTTGTGCACCTATGTCGTTTGTTTTATTTGAGATCAATCAAGATAGACAACTAAATTTTATGCAGTATCATTAGAACTTGAAACGCGATATTTACCATGTGACATGTGTATTTTTTGTTTCGCTTGCAACAGTGCCGAAATATCGGAAACTCGAAACCCCGTTTTAAATTCTAACTATACTAATCATACTGTTAGTGACTTGTTATGTTAAAAACTTATACATAATTTATGCGTTAATTACACTTCTGTAATACAATTTCAATGGTTGACGATTATTACTTGTTAATTTGCTAACAACGGATAGGTATTTGCTATACCGGCCAGAATTGCAGGTGCATTGTGAGAAGCCAAAGTCGAACTGTCTTGTGTACTCAGGCAGTTAAAACGAAGTGATCAGATCTCTTTGCCAGAACCTACAGTCTTTCAAATCGGAATAACCATAATAGGCAAATTACAAAATTAGTCTTCATTAAACTACGTAATTATTGGAATAGTTACCTAGCTTGATGTTGGATGAGGAAGCTCAGCTTAAACATATTTTCTAGTAGCTTGCTGTAGGTACGTCCGCGAATGAGTTCCTTACATGCTATTGCCCGTTACATGATATTTCTTTTTATATAACTTTATATATATTATTTATTTCTCGCCACAATATTACATTAATGATAATAGATGACATAAATACAATCTATCTATACTTATAATAAATCTGTAGAGAGGTCAATTCTGTACATGAAATATATTTCCAAAATAACTATCAGGGGGTGATTAAGGATCGATACTCATGCCAAAAATGCAATCAGTTAAATTTTTGTCTGTCTGTCTGTCTGTCTGTCTGTCTGTCTGTATAACCGTTATAGAAACAAAAACTACTCGACGGATTTTAACGAAACTTGGTACAATTATTTTTCATACTCCTGAGCGGGTTATAGTATACTTTTCATCACGCTACAATCAATAGGAGCAGAGCAGTGAAGGGAAATGTTAGGAAAACGGGAGAAGTTACTCCATTTTTTAAGCTTCCGTCGCGTGTGCAACCTTAATGGTTAAAGCTACACAAATCATTTCATGACGGAAATGTTTTCCTTAAAATTATATAAAAAATATCCCACGACAGCATATGTCTAACTTTTATGGTTGACTCACAATAACACGTGTAACTCCCGATAGCTTAGCAGTTCGAAGCTTTCTGATTATAATATTTGTCTACTCTTACGTTTATAACACTTTCAGTCACCCCTAATTGAAAAAGTTAACATTATTAACTATTCCATAAAAAAATTGGCCAAGTGCGAGTCAGACTTGCCCATGAAGGGTTCCGTAGTAACTATAATATAATATGCAAATTTATTTGACGAAAAAAAAACCTTACAAATTTCTTAAAACTAGCTTATTTACATTTTTTACAACTGCGCCAACTAAATTTGTTTTGAAAAAAAAAAAACCTTACAAATTTCTTAAAACTGGCTTTTTTACATTTTTTACAACTGCGCCGAATAAATTTGTTTTTCATAGTGTTTGTATGAATTACAAAGTTATATTTGCGGTTTTAGAAAATATGCTGTATCTCAAAAACTGCTGAACTGATTTCGTTCAAACTAATTTTGGTTGAAAGTTTATATTAAGATCTACAGACATATATATTTTTTAGATTTTTCACTCCATTATTATAGAAGTTAGAGGTTGTGTCCGCCACACACACATTTTACCACTTTGGAAGCTTATATCTTTTAAACGATTGACTTTATGGAAAAGTGGTTTTAGAAACCCCGATGTCGTTTTTAAAGAACTGTCTATAGATACCACACATGCATCGATTTCATGAAAAAAAATATTTTCAGGTTTAGTTCCATGTATGGGGAGCCCCCCTTTATTTTAAATATTTTGTAATTTTTTTCTCAAAATCGGAAAGCGGTTCACAGAATACATCTACCTATCAAGTTTCACATGTATAGTCCTAATAGTTTCGGAATAAAATTGATGTGACAGACGGACGGACGGACAGACAGACAGACAGACGGACAGACATGTCGAAACTATAAAGATTCCGTATTTTGCCATTCGGCTACGAAACCCTAAAAAGAATCATATAAATCGGTATAGAAACACCAAAGTTAGACATGAAGTACGCTTATAATAATAAGCCATCGCGCGTGAATACTGAATCATGCTATAAGGATTATTTTTGAAAATCGGTCGCCGCGCTCGACGCGTCTCGCGGTCGAAGCGTTCTCTAGGTACTTAAGCCTCATGTGAACGTGATCTAAACAATATTACCAATACATTAACTTACGCTGACGGAGTCGCGGGCACAGCTATATTGTATCATTACATTCATTACGCTAAGGCCAATAGGAGCGGAGCGCCAATGAAGAATGCTTCAAAATCGGGGTTAAATTTAACGTTAGCCCAAAGTAACTATTCCACGCGGACGAAGTCGCGGGCAAAAGCTAGTATTAAAATAAATATTGTGGGAGAGTGGTGCCTGAACTCTGTCTCCGCCCTTTACATTATTCTTGTATTTTATTTACGTAGGTACTGTTTTACAACCTTATGTTCTTATTACCTTTACAATATAATAATTACATAATTTCTCTTCCTACCTCTCCAGGAAAGTTCCTCACCTATACTGGAGCGGCGGAGACGTGATATATAACAACGGCTTCGGATGCTACGCCCAAAACGGCAGAGAGATACCCATCGGTGCAGAGAACTATCACTACCCACACTCTATGCCTGGTAATAATTGATCTTCATAACCCTAGGTCTCTCAGACTCGGCTGCCCCTTTTGAAAAGCTAGCAAGGACTTAAAGCGAAATGGCCGGCTCCTGTTCCCAGCCTTTAAAGGAAGAGTGAACAGGCATCTTCTGGGCTCGCTCGTTTCGTAGTAGACCTCATCTATCGCTTACCATCAGGCAAGACCGAGGTCAAGAAAAGGGCTCATCCAGATAAAAAAAAATACATGAGAGCGCATAAACGTAAAATAGGTAGGTATTGGATATTATTTATAGGATAAATTTGAATTGGTAAAGTGACTTGTTCGCAAGCTATGCAACTATCAAGTTTATAAACGATTTTTGAAACCAAGTGATACTTTCTACAAAAATCCTTGTACACACCGGGACCAACCTTTCAATACGGCCGAGTCCAAGTGCGTACAGTGATGGCTATGTTCCAGACAGTTGAGCCTGGTACCTAGTAATTACCTAAGCCCTACTGACCATCAACCTAGCCCTACACCACTACCTATCACCTTAGTTACCCTAAAGCCCTATCCTACCATACAAACCAGACCAAGCGCAGGCTGCGTTGGTTTTATATACGGGAAGTCTGTTACAGGGAGACCTACGGTAACAGACGGAGTTTGGGTAGGAATAAGGGTTGTGTACGTCGTGCAATGTACACAGGGACTGGTTTTCTTACTGCCGATCCCACAGACTCATAGGACCGATGATAGCTAAAGGTGTCTTGGCCACAGTAAGAGGAAGTATAGGGTATGAATCACACGCAACTCCAGCTTGATGACTGATTTATTACATAAATTAACTATATTATATACAAATATTATGGTCAATACACATTGATGGCTATTTACATGTGTGCTGTTTGTGTATTGAGCCGATGAAGCGAAGATCTCATTAGGTCACTTCTTAGTGCTGACGGTGTGCCGGTGACTCCGGCGCGTGTGTCGAATATGTGTTGCTGACGCTGTGATGCTGAGGCTCGTGTACTCAGTTATGTTCTAATTTGAACAATCCTTTTATTGCATATTCTTGCTAGCCTAATAAGTAACTAGATAATTACTAGCGCTTTAAACTTACTTAAAAGTTTAGCGCTATGCTCGTAGCACTTGATTAGTGCTATGTTGGAGCACTAATTTAGAGAATATATCTAAGGTAGCGGAGATTTACTTTAGACAGCACTTTAGAGAATAAGTTAGGGAGAGCAATGACAAGGCGTGAAGCCGCAGTAATGAATGTGGAATGAATGTTCTTTATTAAAATAGAATTGTGTATATATAATTGTAGTGTTTACATTAGTTAAACAGTGGAGTGGTGGAGTGGTACCTAATTTTTTAAGATCTTGTATATAATTATCACCTATGTTTACGAATAAATGATTCTGATTCTGATTCACTGTGTGAAGGCGCGGCACTCCGGGCAGGTCTGTTTACATTATATTTAATTTATAGTACTTAGAATAATATTCCTTTGTGCATTGTATGAGCGATTGGTTATCAAAGTGAAGGGTGTGCTGGCATGCTACAAAATCATTTAAGCATATTCATATTCATTATATATATCATATTCATTTAAGCATCGACACCTAGTATGAGCACTATAGGTATACTCGTAATTACCTACTTTAAAACCTAGCTAGTCAGTTATTTACCTATATATATATCAGCAGTCGCGTGGGACTTCGCTCCCGTGGAGTTGGACTTTATCACGATAAAAACATAACCTACCTTTTTTGCAGTCGGATAAAATGTTGCCGATAATCTCCCCAAACTTCTAAATCCACCTAGTACTTTCCATTTGTGCGTTTTACCAAACTAACTTTTCCGCGGTCGCGCGGGTCTTCGCTACCGTGGAGTTTATCATGATAAAACAATCTGTTTTTTTTGCAGTTTAAACAAACAAACCTTTCCGTTTTATAATATTATTATACTATATAAAGCTAAATTACCACTCACTGACTGACTGACTGACTCACTCATTGACATAATTGTTCTCCCAGATGGTGGATGGGGAGGTGGGTATATTTTGACAGATTCGTAAACAAGTAACTCTCAAACCTACGGGAAAAGTGCCAAACCTCCCCTTTTCACCCCCCTTCTCCCCCCTCCCTATCGTATCTCGGAAACTACGAGACCGGTTTTTTGTTTTCTTACGGATTCGTATAGAGGAGGCTCGGTAAAGTAAAAACCATATTTCAAAGTCACCCCCCTTGCCCCCCTTCTCGTCCCCTTTAGGCGGATCTCGGAAATTAAGAGACTTGGAACATTTTTTTTTCAGATTCATTTAGAGGGGCAATGCTTTAGTCAAAATACTTCTGCAACCCCCCCTCCATCACCCCCCCCCTTTTTTTTTTTTTTTTCACAAGCACGCGAGGTGCTTGCACCTCGCGCAACACGCAAATACTAAAGCCCCCCATCTCCCCATCACCCCCCCCCCTTTTTTTTTATTTTTCACAAGCACGCGAGGTGCTTGCACCTCGCGCAACACGCAGATACTAAACCCCCCCCATCTCCCCCATCACACCCCCCTCTTTTTTTCACAAGCACGCGAGGTGCTTGCACACAGAAATCAAAAATACAGAGAAGTGGTAAGGGGGCGTATCGGTGTCCGCGCGACATGGCCACAGGGCTCATGTCACAGGCAAGTGGCCGTCTCCGCGAACTAGTGCGCTTTCGACGGCGATCGTGATAACATATATGAATGCCGAGTTGTTCTGTGGTATCTTGTAAAAACCGAAGCCAAAATCAAATCTATGTGAATCATGGAATCACTTACCATATGTAAGTACAAGTATTTTACAATATTTGTCTTTAAAATCATGAAAAACAATAAATCGTAAAATATTTCTTGGTTTTACTATGTTATTTTTGTTTTCAAATATCAGAGCGACTGTACTCCTTTTGCTATAAATACATTGCTCCTTAACCACTACCTGAGTTCGTCACTAAGTAACTGGACAAGCAATGTAAACATAACATACGAAACTGTATTACGCGGATTCATCGCGTAGTGAGGCCGCCACTTCTTGCGACGAATTAGTGATGTGCTTGTGCAGATCCACTAACGTAGGCTATCGACAGCAATGTCGATTGACGAATGAAATATTGCTATTATAGTTTAGGGGTTTTTCAACCGACGACATAAAAAAGAGGAGGTTATCAATTCGACGCGTATATTATTATTATTTTTTATGTATGATCACCGATTACTCGGAGACGGCTGAACCGATTTGAAAAATGCTTTTTTTGTTTGAAAGGGTATACTTTGAAATTGGTCCCTTTGTCACCAAGTCAGGATCTGATGATGGGATCCTGGAGAAATCGAGGGAACTCTTCAAATATTATAGGCACACCTATAGTGATTTGAGTATTTTTTATAGTAACTTGTGTAGTTGCATTCGAAAAGCACCATTTTGAAGTAGACCTGATCATGAAGACCACCGATGGCCACTGGAACTACTCAATATATAAGTAGGAATAATAAGTAGTTCATGTGTTTCGCTTCGATTACTTGAATGTGGTTATTAAGCACATTACGCTCGTCACAATGCATATGGTGAAGTGAAGAACTCCTCAACAAATAACAGCCCAACATTGGGAAAAGCAATATTTTGTAAATGAATATAAGTAGTTGACATTTAGGCTCTTGTAACTAGGTAAATTAAAAATCGACCAACTAAAAAGAGTGAAATAAAATCTTTTTACCAAAAAATTAAACCGACTCCCAAAAAACACTGCAAAGTGAAAAATAACTTTCATTTCGGAAGTCGGTGCCAAAAAGAAAATACAAAACTAAAGACACCGACTACCGAAATTAAAGTTATTTTTCACTTTGCAGTGTTTTTTCGGAGTCTGTTTAATTTTTTGGTAAAAAGTTTTTTATAACATACGGAAACCTCTAAGAAAATATGTTTAACTTTTATGTTACATGAGATGACAGAAATAAAAATACGTTGAAAAGTCAAGTGTACAAAAAAGTAAAAAAAAATAAACAATTTATTTTACGCCCGCAGCATGCGTAAGGAGTTCCGACGTCGCCGTCGCTACAATAGTTTATTTTTCAATTTGTCAACCATTTTAGCCCGGTTGGAAGATCGATGTAAATAATGTTTTTTTACTTATTTTGATTTTTTTTACAGAGTAGTAGAGAAATGCGCAACCAATATTCGTAAAGTAAGTTACTTTAATTTTAGGTTAATAATCGGTGGTGTTTTTCGGTTTAGAATTATCGTATGTTATGCCTTATCCTCATGCTGTTTCTTTATTTTTTATGGTTTTTGTATTTTGCTTCCATTGAAGCTTCGAATGCGTTATAATAATCAGCATGGTTCAGATAATATATTTGTGAATTGAGCTTAAAATAAGTCAATATATTCATGCTATTTATTTGTTATGCATGGATGTGTGTTTGTTTTCATATATTTAACAATTTCTCTACTAACTAGGATTTTTCTTATAACAAAACCCTATTATAACCTACTAAACTATTACCTGCGGTTACCCCGCAGGTAATAGTTGCGTAACACACTTACAGTAGGAATCGGTTTCATTATGCTAAATCAACAACACTCACTGCGGTATTTACGTTGTTGAGCAGACCAATATTTCGAACATATGAAGCAATGGATTAGCAATATACGTCAAAATCATTCAGATCTTGATTTATAGTGTGTTAAGTAATTATTGCGATGCTTATTATATGGTGACGTTTAGAAGTAGCTTAGGATGTATGTAAATGATAAATAAGTGCTTTTCGTACTTTTCAGCTTCCCAAAAGATGGTAACATAAAAAAGGAATGGATTGATGCCACAGGCATGCCACCTAACTGGTACCCTACAAAAAATAGCACCATATGCTCGGTTCACTTCAACGCAGAAATGTTCTAGTCTCTAAAGAAAAGTCGCAGGCTTTTTGAATGGACAATTCCAAAATTAAGAGTACAACTGATTTTTGCAGAAGTGTGTTAAATTTTATTTTATTACTGAAAGCTATTCTCATGATTTAAGGTATTCATAAAATCAGTCATTCAACTTTTCAGGATTCTATACAACCTATACGGCTGGTATGTTCCGATCAAGAGCGTAATGTAAGTTAACATCGACTTCTATTTGACCTATCACTATGATAATTAAATATTAAGATTTAAGTCGAAAGCGCCAGGGTAGCCCTTAATACTTAGTAGGTAGTACTTAATAATAATTATGTAATGTTATGTTCTTAATAATATGTTTATTGTTATTGTAATATTTTCTGGACATGCCATTTTTTATTTGGTTCATTTTCAGGTGCCCAAAAAAAATTTTACAATAATAAATGGAAGAATCGATAACTTTCCGATTTAGTCAATCACTAGCGTATATGTAAAATAAATTGCTTTTGCACAGCACAACGATAGCGACCGATGTTTTTGTGTGGGTAAATTCTACGGTGCATGGTAAATAAACGCTGTGTTTGACGGAATAAGGTTTATTATTGATTGTATAGTACGTTCTGATTTAAGAAATGCGGGTGTGTGCGCGAGTGCGTATCTATTGATTTTAATAAACTGCATGTGTAGTTGTTGCCCCGCCCAGCGCCTAACTGGAGACACACGGTTCCGATATAATTTCGTCTGTTGACCAAATCTACTTATTTATTTTATCTATGTGCTTGCACCTCGCGCAACACGCAAATACTGGTTATATTATATAAAGCTAGATTACCACTCACTGACTGACTCACTGACATAATTGTTCTCCCAGATGGTGGATGGGGAGGTGGGTATATTTTGACAGATTCGTAAACAAGTAACTCTCAAACCTACGGGAAAAGTGCCAAACCCCCCCTTTTCACCCCCCTTCTCCCCCCTCCCTATCGTATCTCGGAAACTACGAGACCCGTTTTTTTTTTTACGGATTCGTATAGAGGAGGCTCGGTAAAGTAAAAACCATTTTTCAGTCACCCCCCCCCGCTTCCCTTTTCATCCCCTTTAGGCGGATCTCGGAAATTAAGAGACTTGGAACATTTTTTTTTTCAGATTCATTTAGAGGGGCAATGCTTTAGTCGAAATACTTGTGCAACCCCCCCCCCATCTCCCCCCCATCACCCCCCCTTTTTTCTTCACAAGCACGCGAGGTGCTTGCACCTCGCGCAACACGCAAATACTAAACCCCCCCCACATCTCCCCCCATCACCCCCCCATTTTTTTTTTTCACAAGCAAGGAACATTTTTTTTTTCAGATTCATTTAGAGGGGCAATGCTTTAGTCAAAATACTTCTGCAACCCCCCCCCCCACTTTTTTTTTTCTTTTTTCTCAAGCAACACGCAAATACTAAACCACCCATCACCCCCCACTTTTTTTTTTCACAAGCACGTGAGGTGCTTGCACCTCGCGCAACACGCAAATACTAAACCCCCCCCCCATCTCCCCCATCACCCCCCCCCTTTTTTTTTTTTTTTTCACAAGCACGCGAGGTGCTTGCACCTCGCGCAACACGCAAATACTAGTTATACTATATAAAGCTAAATTACCACTGACTGACTGACTCACTCACTCACTCATTGACATAATTGTTCTCCCAGATGGTGGATGGGGAGGTGGGTATATTTTCACAGATTCGTAAACAAGTAACAAACCTCCCCTTTTCCCCCCCTTCTCCCCCCCCCCTATCGTATCTCGGAAACTACGAGACCCGTATTTTTTCTTTTTACGGATTCGTATAGAGAAGGCTCGGTAAAGAAAAAACCATTTTTCAAAGTCCCCCCCCCGCCCCCCTTCTCCCCCCCTTTAGGCGGATCTCGGAATCTAAGAGACTTGGAACATTTTTTTTTTCAGATTCATTTAGAGGGGCAATGCTTTCAAAATACTTCTGCAACCCCCCCCCCCACTTTTTTTTTTTTCTCAAGCACGCGAGGTGCTTGCACCTCGCGCAACACGCAAATACTAAACCACCTCCCATCTCCCCCCATCACCACCCCTTTTTTTTTTTTTTTTCACAAGCACGCGAGGTGCTTGCACCTCGCGCAACACGCAAATACTAAACCCCCCCCCATCACCCCCCCCTTTTTTCTTTTTTCACAAGCACGCGAGGTGCTTGCACCTCGCGCAACACGCAAATACTAAACCACCCATCACCCCCCACTTTTTTTTTTCACAAGCACGTGAGGTGCTTGCACCTCGCGCAACACGCAAATACTAAACCCCCCCATCTACCCCCATCACCCCCCCGATTTTTTTTTTTCACATGCACGCGAGGTGCTTGCACCTCGCGCAACACGCAAATACTAGTTATATTATATAAAGCTAAATTACCACTCACTCACTGCCTCACTGACATAATTGTTCTCCCAGATGGTGGATGGGGAGGTGGGTAAATTTTGACAGATTCGTAAACAAGTAACTCTCAAACCTACGGGAAAAGTGCCAAACCTCCCCTTTTCCCCCCTCCCTATCGTATCTCGGAAACTACGAGACCCGTATTTTTGTTTTTTTACGGATTCGTATAGAGGGGGTTCGGTAAAGTAAAAACCATTTTTCAAAGTCGCCTCCCTTGCCCCCCTTCTCACCCCCTATAGGCGGATCTCGGAAATTAAGAGACTTGGAACATTTTTTTTTTCAGATTCTTTTAGAGGGGCAATGCTTTAGTCGAAATACTTCTGCAACCCCCCCCCCATCACCACCCCCCCCCCCTTTTTTTTTTAAATTGAACAAGCACGCGACTACTAAACCCCCCCATCTCACCCCCATTTTTTTTTTTCACAAGCACGCAAATACTAGTTAGAATATATAATTATATCTTCTGTAAGCCAGCTTAAACTCCAGATCTAGAAAAGTATCTAAAAAAATTTAATGAATTGAATTATCTGTGGTGTTGTGTCGGTCAGCTTATACACAGAGTACATTTTTATATAGTGAGCTTACAGTTGAGTTTTTGTTCACGCAGGGTTGCTGTCAATGCGAGTGACGGTAGACGATGAAATGTGTGGCATATTCAACATCACATTCAAGCCTCTACCGCAGCTGGATCTACGGAATGTAGTCTTTGGCCGAGTGAGTACCTACAGACGACGGTACAAGTTAGGAGCCAGTCACTCCCGGCCACCGTAGAGCAATGGGTAGCTTGCAGCCCGACAGACACCAGGCCCGAGTAGACGGCGCGTCGTGTTCCACGCGCGCCTCAAAGAGTGTCAGCAAAATTGTCGGGCACACTAGGTGGCCGTTACCTACCGGGGTCGAGGAATTGTTCGAAAGAGTTACCGCAGCCTCGGAAGACGAAGGGCAAATTACAGAACACAAAACACGGATGAGTTTTAGACAGTAAAAGTCTGACACAACCTTCCGCTTCGCCCAGATCGGAAGACAGTCACTGGTTGAATTCCCATTCTTAAAAAATAAAGTCAGGAGCCACGTTGAAAAATACTTGTGTTACAGTGTTATAGTTTTTTTTTTAAGAGTACTAACAATTTTAGTATAATTCACATTACTAGCAATCTTATTAACCCCTCCAACTAAGCTAAATATGCTTTGTCTGGAGTGCGTTCACAAAAATAGTGTAATAGGTGGGCTCGAATCCAAAAATGCCACATAATCATCGTTCCCATACACGATAATCAGGTTTTAATAAATCAAAATTAGCGTTGAAAATGTCTCACTGCAACTCCAATCCAATTTATATCCAATTGATTATACCTATTATCCCTATTTGTTTCAAAAGATTACAGAGTGCTAACTGTAATTAATAATAATAAGTGCAATTTAATAATATCGGAATGTATGGCGAAATATGGAAAAATTAATAGAAATCTAAAATGTTTGGTAAACGCTGAGTTGATGACACCTTATGCCCAGGTGATCCGTCCCAGCAGTACCTACAACATTATCAGCCAGCTAGGCGTGGCCCTCAGCTCCCGGCCTGTGGTGGAGATCAGATCCACGCGACGCAAGGTGGGAAGGCGATGGGTGTTCGGCGCACACAATACGCAACTAGCTGAGAAATCGGCGGCGCGGCTAACGAGAATGCTGAAGGAATAATAAGTACCATACGAAGCAATAATGTAAAGAGACATGTATTTTTGATTGGAAATAAATTATGTATTGTTATTAAAGTCTGTGCGTAAGTTTTAAATTCATTTCATTGTGCGTACAGCTTGCAATATTTACAAGGACACAAATAACAAAGCTTAGTATTGAAATTTTCATGGAGTTCAAGAGATACAATTTAACACATGAACGCGTGGACAGTGGATGCGTAGTGTTAAGGTTCTGATGGTTACTCTCAGGAGTTAAGCTAAGGATCTAGTGAATCAGCTAATCTAGTGCTATTCTCTGCCAGTCTGTATTTCCCGATAGTCAAGAGTCTTTAAGTCAAGAGTCAATAGGTTACTTATAGGCAAGCGTGCTCCATCTTCCACCAAATCATCACTTACTATCAGGTGAGATGGTGGTGAAAGCGAACTTACCAGGCATAAAAAAAATCATTCAAATTACACAGAGAAATGCAGAAATACACTTTCTTTTATTTTATAACTGTTACTAACATTCATTCTGTTATCTAAGAGGTAAAATTTGTTTGTAAGTTTGTATGTAGGGGGTAATCTCTATAACGAATGATCCAATTATGTTTTTTTACTTTGGTAGTAAGGTGCATTATTTGTAAGTGCTATAAGGCCATTAATAATATAAAAAGTTGCGGACGCAGTGCTGGTATTTCTATTATATAATTTTATAATTGAGAAACGGGCCAAAAGACTCATTGGCAACGATACACTGGTCGAATCAAAGCTCCAGAGCCTTGAACATCGGCGACGAGTTGCTAGTCTATCGGTTACATTTCGGGGAGTGTGCGATGGAATTACACAATCTAATTCCGCCAAGCCCGTTCCATCATCGGACTACGAGACAAACGGCGATGCGCCATCGTTACATGGTGGACATCCCACCTATACGCACTAAACGCTTCGGGAATACCTTCATTGTGCGTACGGCTAAAGAGTGGAATTCCCTGCCGGAGTCTGTTTCCCGATAGCTATAACCTAGGGGTCTTTAAGTCAAGAGTGAATAGGTTACTTTTAGGTAAGCGTGCTCCATCTTCGACCACATCATCACTTACCATCAGGTGAGGTGGTGGTCAAACGCGAGCCTATTATCAAAATAATAATAATAATATTTCAAAGGCGAAAGTTTGTGAGGATGGATGGATGTTTGTTACTCTCACGCAGTAAGTACTGAATGGACCTGAATGGTAGATAGTTGGCATCCTGGAATAAAACATAGGCACCACAAAATTCAAACCTACCTGTAGATATATTTGCGGGCGGAATAGTAGTGCAGTATAATGCTTACACAAACATTATGTATTTACTGAGTATTATTTCAGTTTAATTTTAGTTTTCTTTATTCTGTTTTGTAATAAGTCAATATCTACAGATTACTATCTTGTTGCCCATTCAATGTGGGAATAGGCTAAACTGTCCTAAAAGCTTTCCGAAAAAAATGTTGCATGTGTGTCATGAACTTGAAACGTTCTTTAAGATAAGAGGGGGTTTTAGGATTGAACAGAATACTGTAAAGCAGAGACAAAGTTCCGGCGAAGACGTATAGGAAGCCACTTGAGTTTCGTACGAAATTCGGATACGTGCTCATATTTGCGCAAAACAAATATAAATCTTATGCAAAAAAAAAAAAGTCGTTCAAGTATAGTAAGTTGTGCCTCTGTGAGATCAAGATAGCTGACGACATCATTGTAGTCTTGGATAGGATGTAAAAGAGACTGGGCTTAGTGGCAGTTGGCAGAAAGTTACGCAACCGTCTTGGGGAACTGGCAGAAGCAAATAATTTGCGACTCACCTCTTGTAATTAGGTCCACAAGAAAGATATTTGTCCACCCAGAGACCCTAAGGTTCTTAACTTTCGCGCTTAGTGGAATAGTTGTGCCGTTGAAAATAGCCTGAGGAAGCTGAGACCAGTAAACAGTACTGTCTTAAAATATTCATACGTCGTGTCGTGCTTACAATAAAGAAATTATTAAAACACAGATTAAAAATCACAAATATAATATTCATTGATAAAACAGCATTAGAAACATTATGTAACACCATATAGCTAAATAAAAGTAGACATGATAATATCTACTTAGAATACTTAAGATTTTATTAAATATTTTTTTAATAGTTGGCCGAAGCAAACTTTGTTCTTTCTTTTCTAATAAGACGGGAGAGGTACAGGGGAGGCTTACGATTATAACGGATAATTATACATTGTTAATACTTAATTAATCCATAAGACAGTTAAATAGAAAAATTAAAAAAATATTTAAGACATCACATTTTGACATCTATATGCGAGAGAGCTATTAGACTGAGTTTAATTACAAAACTGTTCATAGGGCTAAACCGTTATTACCTAAAAATGTATTTTTTTATTGCACAATACCTTAATGTCTAACATAAAAATGAAGTAAAATAACATGGTATTATTTTGCTTTTTACCATGTTATTTTATGTAAGGTATTTTGTTCAATAAAGATGTTAACTATAAATTACTAGGACATTTTTTTATGAAAGCGGTCACACTCTTAGATGCAGACAAATTTTAAATAAATTCCGTCATTCAATACAAATTAAAGAAAATATAAACTTATTTCAAGGAAATCATAAATTTTCTGATAGAAAAAATAATTAACTGTACTAAATATTATAGAAATGATGCAGTATACGATTGTAATGAAATAGTTAAAGGACGTGTATTAATTATATTACATACTTTTAATAAAATTCCATATCAGTCCAATGTTAATTATATTGTAACTAAATATATATAATTCCGGCGTATATATAATTCCGGCGTATATTAAGAAATTATTCCATTTACTCCCCCCCACCCCCTCCCTCCATAGCAGGACAACACAATGACAAGTTCAATGGTCCAAACATTTCTTTTACCTATTCTCACTGGTGTAACCAGTAGGTATCGCCATAGCGCCCAGATAAGCGGTATTTTTCCGCACGCTTTGCATACCAGTTAAATACAAAAATGCTATAGTGTTGGATTTTAATGTGTGTTAGCAATGCTTCTTTAAATCTTTAATAATTTAACTCTAATCAACCAAATTTAATTCTATACTATTTTTAATGTGTTACCAAGTATGTTATGATTGTCGTATTTCCTATAATTGGCGACTGTATAAGACTACTGTAAAGTATAAGTATACGCACGAAATGCTGTATACAGAAGCTGTCAGAATACCAATAAATAAATGAAATACATAAAGGAATTTAATGTTAGCACAGGGTTACCCAGGGGTCCATAAAAACTCATTTTGAGTGTCGACGAGGTCCAAAAATCAACGTCCTATTAATTAAACAAGTTCTTATTTGAAACTCTCAAGATGCTGTATAGTAGCTGTTACGTGTACCAAGTTATTTTAAGAATTACTAATATTTCATTAGGAAGTATCATTTTTGACCTTTTAAAAATTGCAATGCCTATTTATATTTTGTTAAATTTTGATCAGAAAATGAAGCTATTTTTGTATTGGTAAGTATTTTGTATCAATAGAAAAAAAAACTAAGATTTTTAAAGTAATTCAGCTAAAGGGGTTCTAGGTAGGTATCATATTGAAACATCTCTTGTCCAAAATAGTTTGGGTATCCTTGGTGTCGCGTAATATACTAAATCGGTCTGTACAGGACTTCTGTACACGATTTGCGATATAATTTCTAGTGAAAAAAGAATTACCTTTACGACTTATTCTCAGACATACTAAATATACACAAAAAAACAGTTTCGGAGGCAGTCGATAGCAAACACTGAGACACGAGATTTTTATATATATTAAATATATACATACTGTTTGACCGTGATTTCGTTCGCAACTAAGAAAACCTACAGCAGATTCAACTTAGTTAAGTCCTTATTTAATTCTGTTTTAGTGACAATAAATTTTATAAAAAAGTTAATGAAATCATTGGGCCATTGAACACACAAAACTCTGAGATAATTCTACTGCTCTTTTTATTTAATTATTTAGCTAGCGATATGTGTGGATTCCACAGTCTTATAATAACTATTTCAGGGCCATAAAAGTTACTTGTACCTGCATGAAAACCTCACCGAAGACGGCTCATGAGTAGAAATCTTACTTCTTACTAATAAATACGAGTTTGTGAGGATGTATGCCTATTTGTTACTCTTTCACTCAAAAACTACTGAACAGATCTGGATGAGACTTGGTAGTTGACATCCTGGAATTACAAATAAGCACAAACCCTTCCACGTGAACGAAAACGCAGAAGCTAGTAAGATGTACATTTTTTTTATTTTTTTATTGAAAATAGGTTCGCGTTTGACCACCATCTCACCTGATGGTAAGTGATGATGTGGTCGAAGATGGAGCACGCTTACCTAAAAGTATATGAATAAAATCTCACGTTGAGTACTCAGCTAGAAATACTGGAAACCGTCCCAATATAATTTGGGAAAAATCAGATTGATTCTTTAAAAAAAACTTTAAATGTGAACTTACCGTGAATGTGAGAGCAATGTGGGGAAAATAACAAATATTAAGAGTAGATTACCACACTGTTTCGCAGTTTGAGTGCTTTATACGGCCTACCCAAATGTCCTTACTTTGGTATTGTTCGTTATATTGAATTCCTTAATAAGTCTACGCGATAACTGACAAATGTTTGAGCAGGTCCATTCCTCAAAATATCACATGGTTTTTATATGATTTGACCAGCACATATTGTATGGACTTCAAAAGATACGTCGAGTTAGTTTCGGTGTTTCTTCTCAGTGTAGTCAGCTGGGAAACACCGACCCCATCTAGAACACCATCCACAAGCTGGCCAGGTCAATTTCGTTTCCAAATTTGTCTACATTTTCTCCCCTTTTAAATTTACTCTATACTTCCACGAATATTTCACCAAAATTAACCACATCAGTTCAGCTGTTCTCGAGTTTTAGCGAGACTAACGAACATCAATAGGGTAGTTTCCTGTGTTACAAAATGAGTATTCTACTAGTTCCGCTAATAGATTTTTGCCTTTTCTTCTTCCTAAATCAATAAAAACTTAAGATTGAAAGCTTCAAAGTTGAGGAGTGGGGGCTACTGACGTCAGTAAAAAATATACCACAGCGTGAATTCACGCGAAATTTCAACTCACTGTATTGTCTAAAAGTGTACCGGACTAAATAAAATACTTTAGAAAACTACTCTATAGATTTTTATATATAAGAATATAGATTACAATTCATTCTGATTTCTATTACCTACTACATATGAGCCGTTGTCAGCTGCGAGGTAAATTTATTGCAATTCATGAGCACACGTCAACCATTCAAACTTAAACCTTATAACAATGACATAAGAGTCACATTCACTTGGCGCTCGCTCGTAACTTGCAATTCACAATTAAACAGTACACATACGGTATATACAACAGGTTGGTCTTATCACGCTAAGAGGAGATTATCGTCTCTCTTCTTGTTTTTAAGTAGTCTGAACACTCGCCTGCGAACAAGAGAAAAAAAAACAAGTTAATCACATTTGAAGTTACTTTTGTGTCCTAAGTCATAACATTTTTTTCAATTCCATAACTACATTTAAAACCCAATTACTAGAATCCCGAGACCCAAAATCCCAAATTTGTTAAGATTATATATTAGTATTATTAGATATATATATATTGCTTGATCTCATTCATTTTAATGTTTTTTAATTTTATAATTATATTTCTTTTCCTTGACTCATGTAATTTTATAATTTGTCTTTTGTTTTTTTATTTTTTGTAATTGTATACGAATATTTGCTTAAGTTAGTTATCACTTCTACTAATAATGCTGGTTAACCTGTAATTGGCAACTGTGTAAGCCTAAAACGATTTGTTACTACACTAAAGTTATGAAAATTAATGCATGTATTTTACAAAGTACACACATCAAAAGTGTCTAGGGATCAAGCATTTTTATGCGGATTTCTTGAGATTGAGATGTGGCTTTGTAATAAATTTATGATTTTATAAATTTATATGGATCCTTTTTGGTGCATTTCATAATTTGAAACAGGAACTGTTAATCAAATTCGAGTAAAAGATGAAAATCAGCTGTCAATATTTTCCCTATAAAAACATACAACGCATTGAAGACATTATTAGTGCTACTGTTTCCCTACTACTGATTAAAACCAACGTTATTATGGAGCGGCGACGTCATTTAAGCAGGGAAGAAATGCTCAGAGCCGTGGGAATGATAGAAGCTGGTTCCCGGCAACGTACTGTGGCTTTAGCTCTGAATACAAGTCAGAGTGTTATCAGTCGACTTTGGACACGTTACCGAAGCACTGGTACCGTGGCTGAGCGCCATGGAGGACGGTATCGCTGCACCACACGGAGACAAGACCGATACATTCAAATCTTAACTCGAAGAGCTCCAACAATAACCGCCATGATGTTAGCCGTGAGGCTTCATCACTCTTCAGGGAACTTAATTAGCGACCAAACAGTCAGAAACCGCTTGCATGAAGTGAACCTTCATTCCCGAAGACCGCTACGGGTACCACCTATAGCAATGCACAATCGTAGGATTCGATATCAATGGGCTCTTGAACACAGAAATTGGGCAGAAGAACAATGGCGTTTCGTGTGCTTTTCTGATGAGTCACGTTTTGGTATGAGACCGGATACAAGACGTATACGACACTGGAGAACCCCTGGACGCCAACAGCGATTAAAATCCTGCCAGGAAGTCCATCCTTATAGTGGTGGAACCATCATGGTATGGGCGGGTATTTGGATCGGCGGAAGAACTGAGTTGATTTGGATCAGAGGCAACCTCAACGCTCAAATTTATGCTGAGACGATTGTATCTGACGTCATCGTTCCTCTACAAGTGCAAATCGGTCCCTTATTTCAGTTAATGCATGATAATGCACGACCGCACACCGCAAGAGTTGTAAGACAGACTCTCGCCGCAGCTAACATCAATGTCCTGCTCTGGCCTGCTCAGTCGCCAGACTTGAACCCGATTGAGCATGCATGGGATATGCTACAGAGAAGAGCTCTGCCGAATATGGAGGGTATCCAGTCGCAAGAAGACCTTTTTTTGTTGTTGCAACGAACATGGGCGGCCATTCCACAGCGTGATTTGGATGAACTCATTTTGAGTATGCCAAACCGATGTTCTTGTGTTGTTAGTGTTCGCGGTAGAAACACGGATTATTAATTGTTTAAGTTACCCAATAAAATTTTAAAGAAAACTGTTATTTCAGTCTTTTTTTCGAACTTTAATGTTAGTGGTTCAAATGTCAAAAATCCCTTTATTAGGAAAATGGCAAATTTCTTTATTAATGCAAAGGTGACTTGGTTTATCGTTACTGTGACAAACGAAAACACTTTATTTGATGAATCCTTAAAGAAAATTTTAATTAAAATCAATCAGGAGAAAAGTTATTGCAAAAATATATGTTGATCCCTAGACACTTTTGATGTGTGTACATAAACTATTTCAGTGGTAGATTTCGCTAAAATACTTTGAAATACTCCAATGTCATTTCTGTTTAAATTATACTTTCTCGTAAACGTGAATCGTACAGTTTTATTTTAAGCAGACATAGACAGAAAGTGATAAACGTCTTCTACTGTACCACACACTGAACAATCGGGAGATTCTGTTTTCTTTGTTAATAGATTAAATTTATTAAATGGCATGTGACCTCAAGCGCATTAACTAGTACTCCATACAGGATCGAACTTACGTTTGGTAAAGTTTGAGCATGATACAAAGATACTGTTACGGTTCGGGATAGAAATAATTTATGCTAATTAAACCAAAATCAAAACCTTAATTAAATACGCACAAAATAAAAATTAACACAGTTAATCACACTAGAATACTGACTTAACTGTTAAATCGCACTATAATTCGCTTATAGAGCTTCGATTATATCGCGTCGTATCTATCTATACTTATAATAAATCTGTAGAGAGGTCAATTCTGTACATGAAATATATTTACAAAATAACTATCAGGGGGTGATTAGGGATCGATACTGATACCAAAAATACAATCAGTAAAATTTTTGTCTGTCTGTCTGTCTGTCTGTCTGTCTGTCTGTCTGTCTGTATAACCGTTATAGAAACAAAAACTACTCGATGGATTTTAACGAAACTTGGTACAATTATTAATCATACTCCTGAGCTGGTTATAGTATACTTTTCATCACGCTACAATCAATAGGAGCAGAGCAGTGAAGGGAAATGTTGGGAAAACGGGAGAAGTTACTCCAGTTTTTAAGCTTCCGTCGCGTGTGCAACCTTAATGGTTAAAGCTACACAGAAATCATTTATGACGGAAATGTTCTCCTTAAAATTATATAAAAAATATCCCACGACAGCATATATCTATCTTTTATGGTTGACTCACAATAACACGTGTAACTCCCGATAGCTTAGCAGTTCGAAGCTTTCTGATTATTATTCTGCTCCGAAATTTAAAACCACCACAACTTTGCAATGGAACTCGGCTAAAAGTAACCCAGTTGCAACAAAATATAATCGAGGCTCAAATTTTAACAGGTTGCGGTGCAGTAGAAACCGTCTTTATTCCCAGAATTCCCATAATACCAAATCATTTTCCATTCCAATTTAAAAGAACGCGATTCCCAGTATCGGTGTGTTATGCAATGACAATTAATAAGGCTCAAGGGCAGACTTTTCGTGTTGCTGGAGTAGATCTCGGTGTCAGTTGTTTCTCGGATGATCAGTTGTACGTCGCTCTTTCCCAGGTTAGCAGTTCTAGAAATCTTTATGTTCACGTGCCGGACGGGTCAACTTTCAACATAGTTTACCCGGAAGCTTTGCGCTGAAGTATTGTCGTTTTATAGGTACTTAAGCCTCATGTGAACGTGATCTAAACAATATTACCAATACATTAACTTAATAACACACAAGGAGTTACTAGCTGACGGAGTCGCGGGCACAGCTATTAACAATAATATTGTGCGGTTCGGTATTGCGATATTTTTCAACAGTATTATAGATTGACATGTTATATTTCCCTACTAAATTACGAAAATTAATCTGTCTGTTACATCAAAATCACTGAACCGTGAGGAAGGACATAGGCTACTTTTTTTTACGAAAAACGACGGAAACGCGGACGAAGTCGCGGGCAACAGCTATCTATACTAATAATATGAGGCTGAAAAGTTTGTTTGTTTGTTTGAATGCGATAATCTCAGGAACTACTGGTTCGAATTGAAAAATTATTTTTTTATTAAATAGTCAATTTATAGAGAAAGGCTATAGGCTATATATCATTACGCTAAGGCCAATAGGAGCGGAGCACCAATGAAGAATGCTTCAAAATCGGGGTTAAATTTAACGTTAGCCCAAAGTAACTATTCCACGCGGACGAAGTCGCGGGGAAAAGCTAGTACTTATAATAAATCTGTAGAGAGGTCAATTCTGTACATGAAATATATTTCCAAAATAACTATCAGGGGGTGATTAAGGATAGATACTCATGCCAAAAATGCAATCAGTTAAATTTTTGTGTCTGTCTGTCTGTCTGTCTGTCTGTCTGTATAACCGTTATAGAAACAAAAACTACTCGACGGATTTTAACGAAACTTGGTACAATTATTTTTCATACTCCTGAGCGGGTTATAGTATACTTTTCATCACGCTACAATCAATAGGAGCAGAGCAGTGAAGGGAAATGTTGAGAAAACGGGAGAAGTTACTCCATTTTTTAAGCTTCCGTCGCGTGTGCAACCTTAATGGTTAAAGCTACACAAATCATTTCATGACGGAAATGTTCTCCTTAAAATTATATAAAAAATATCCCACGACAGCATATGTCTAACTTTTATGGTTGACTCACAATAACACGTGTAACTCCCGATAGCTTAGCAGTTCGAAGCTTTCTGATTATAATATTTGTCTACTCTTACGTTTATAACACTCTCAGTCACCCCTAATTAAAAAAGTTAACATTATTAACTATTCCATAAAAAAATTGGCCAAGTGCGAGTCAGACTCGCCCATGAAGGGTTCCGTAGTAACTATAATATAATATGCAAATTTATTTGACGAAAAAAAAAACCTTACAAATTTCTTAAAACTAGCTTATTTACATTTTTTACAACTGCGGAAAATAAATTTGTTTTGAAAAAAAGCCTTACAAATTTCTTAAAACTGGCTTTTTTACATTTTTTACAACTGCGCCGAATAAATTTGTTTTTCATAGTGTTTGTATGAATTACAAACTTATATTTGCGGTTTTAGAAAATATGCTGTATCTCAAAAACTGCTGAACTGATTTCGTTCAAACTAATTTTGGTTGAAAGTTTATATTAAGATCTACAGACATATATTTTTTTTAGATTTTTCACTCCATTATTATAGAAGTTAGAGGTTGTGTCCGCCACACACACATTTTACCACTTTGGAAGCTTATATCTTTTAGACTTTATGGAAAAGTGGTTTTAGAAACCCCGATGTCGTTTTTAAAGAACTGTCTATAGATACCACACATGCATCGATTTCATGAAAAAAAATATTTTCAGGTTTAGTTCCATGTATGGGGAGCCCCCCTTTATTTTAAATATTTTTTAATTTTTCTCAAAATTGGAAAGCGGTTCACAGAATACATCTACCTATCAAGTTTCACATGTATAGTCCTAATAGTTTCGGAATAAAATTGCTGTGACAGACGGACGGACGGACAGACAGACAGACAGACAGACGGACAGACATGTCGAAACTATAAAGATTACGTTTTTTGCCATTCGGCTACGAAACCGTAAAAAGAATCATATAAATCGGTATAGAAACACTAAAGTTATACCTACATGAAATACGCTTATAATAATAAGCCATCGCGCGTGAATACTGAATCATGCTATAAGGATTATTTTTGAGAATCGGTCGCCGCGCTCGACGCGTCTCGCGGTCGAAGCGTTCTCTAGGTACTTAAGCCTCATGTGAACGTGATCTAAACAATATTACCAATACATTAACTTACGCTGACGGAGTCGCGGGCACAGCTATATTGTATCATTACGCTAAGGCCAATAGGAGCAGAGCGCCAATGAAGAATGCTTCAAAATCGGGGTTAAATTTAACGTTAGCCCAAAGTAACTATTCCACGCGGACGAAGTCGCGGGCAAAAGCTAGTCTTGTAATAAGACTGTCTGCGTTCCTTCGCGAACTATTTATACCGCGATGTATTTGTTCTAGAACGTTCACGTACAATCGACTGCCAATACTAGCAAGAATATTCCAGAAGTTTCTCGACATACTCAGTACTGCTATTCGCTGCCAGGTGGCGTTAGTGCTACGAACGTTGTATAAGTCCGTCGAAGTTACTGGACGTACTTATCTAAGCGACTGGCGTAACAATATATACCCGGACTTTTAATTCGATGCAGTAAGTTGACATAAGCTAGTGTCACTTACTAAAATAATGATACCCTATTTAACCTAATAGTGATGGATTCAATCAATCGAATAATAAATGAGCGATTTTTATTCGTGAGAAATATAAATAAATAATAAAATTTATACAATTATGTTTTATTTTGAAGTAGTTACAAAATTTTATTATAATAATTTTTCTTTTTTTATTAAAAATATTCATATCTTACCAGACGTAATAAAAGCCACTCTTTTTAAAATAGTTTCATGTGATGATTTTAATAAATTGTGCGAGATTAGAATGGGTACTTAAGAGGCCTATTGCAAAACATAAAAAATATTGTTATGATCTATGTATTCGTTTTTTTTTATTATACATCTTGTTATTTTCACACAATATTATTTAATAAAAATAGTTGACATCGTTTTTCGATTTTATTCCTGAATCGATTAATTTAGTTACATCACAATTTCGAAGTCATCTGACAACTTAATTCGTTTATACTGTCCTCTCATACCAAGAAAATAAACAAAAAATTGTATCTATTATGCAAAGATTGTGAAAATCAAGAATTTTTTTTAAAAGAGTAATCGTGGAGTTTCTTGCCGGCTCTTCTCCATAGGAAACAACCAATTTCGAACCGTGCACTAACTTCTGACGTTTTATAAGTGCCCATGTAGGCCTATGTGAAATAAAATAATTTTGATTTGATTGATTGAACTCAGAAACTGTCAGTCTAGTGCTTCGATTTAAAAGTCCGGGTATAAGTGTAGGGTGTCTCACATATGAAAGAATTTTTTTAAAAGAGTAACCGTGGAGTTTCTTGCCGGCTCTTCTCCATAGGAAACGACCAATTTCGAACCGTGCACTAACTTATGACGTTTTATGAGTGCCCATGTAGGCCTATGTGAAATAAAATAATTTTGATTTTGATTGATTGAACTCAGAAACTGTCAGTCTAGTGCTTCGATTTAAAAGTCCGGGTATAAGTGTAGGGTGTCTCACATATGAAAGAATTTTTTTAAAAGAGTAACCGTGGAGTTTCTTGCCGGCTCTTCTCTATAGGAAACGACCAATTTCGAACCGTGCACTAAGTTATGACGTTTTATGAGAGCCCATGTAGGCCTATGTGAAATAAAATAATTTTGATTTTGATTGATTGAACTCAGAAACCGTCAGTCTAGTGCTTCGATTTAAAAGTCCGGGTATAAGTTTAGGGTGTCTCACCATATGAAAGAATTTTTTTAAAAGAGTACCCGTGAAGTTTCTTGCCGGCTCTTCTCCATAGGAAACGACCAATTTCGAACCGTTCACTAACTTCTGACGTTTTAAGCCTGCAATACATGTTGGCCGAACATAGGCCAACGCGAGCGTTGGCAAATAGGTACAAGGCAAGAAATAATGTCCACACGTTCGACAAGTTCGTCGAACGCCAATGCAGACGACCAATGTAGGTCTGTAGAGCTGCCCACACGTTGGCTGAGCGCAGGCGAGCGCCTTTGATTTGTGACCAAAAACCGACACCGATCCGAAGTGAGGCAAGTGATCACGAGCAACGGCGAGCGATGACAAGTTGCACCAAATGAGCTCTATACACGTTGGCGCTGGCCTCCACTCGGCCAACTAGGCAAGTGACACCGAGCGATAGCAAGACAAGGCAAATATACCGTCTACATGTTGGTATTGGCCTTCACTCGACAACGCTCGGCCAACATGTATTTTTTTTTTTATACAAATAATATGTTTGCAGAAAAGTACATATAGTCCAGAACATAAATATATATAATAGTTCTTAAAGGGTAAATTTATGTGCTTGAAAAACATTGGTAAAATGGTGAATTATCTTATTTTCAATAGAGGTCAAATATACTGCTTACTATAATGTAGCAACCTGCCTGATGTAGGCTTATAAAAAAAACCTGTGTTACAGGCCATCACTTTACATCTATAATATACAAAAACAATAAATTAATTAATCGCTAATTTAAAAAGAAGATACAATAATTACAGTGACTAATGGATTAGGAACTAATACTAAATTATTTCAGGATTTCTAGTAGTTTTTCCGTGTCTGTATAATTGAGTTTTGACAAATATTCCGAAACTATTAAATTACACCTATTATAACTTAAACTGTTAATCTTGTTATACAAATAGGGTCCTACAAATAAATAAAATCGTTTAGCAAAAGCATGTTTAGTCTGAGAGTTAGGACAAACTAGATCTTTTCGCCTACTATCTGGCGGAACTGGATTAAAATCAAGTTCAGTGTGTTGGAGTAAAAGTATATTTAGTACAAATAACTGTCGAACGGTTAGCACTTTACAAGACATGTAGAGCTCTTGTGTGGGAAATCTGAATGGTCGAAAAGCAGCAACCTTTAAAACAGCTCTTTGAGCTCGTTCAAGTTGCAGTAAAATAGATTTCCCGGCTCGGTATTGCAGGCTTTATGAGTGCCCATGTAGGCCTATGTAAAATAAAATAATTTTGATTTTGATTGATTGAACTCAGAAACTGTCAGTTTAGTGCTTCGATTTAAAAGTCCGGGTATAAGTGTAGGGTGTCTCACCATATGAGGGTGGGCGCGTGTCCCCAGTCGCGCGGCGTGTCGGCGAGCGCGCGCCGCACGAGCGCGTCGGGCAGGAGCACGTCGGACACGACGGGCAGCACGCGCACTGCACGCGCTCGAGGGTGCGCCTCCCCGCCCTCGCGCACCAGCTCGATGCGCATCGACACCTCCCACACCGAGCGCAGCGGGATATTCGCCACCTGCACGTAACATTCATGCTTATTTATTAAAGCTTTGTTTTCCTAGGATAGCGGTGCCGTCATATAGCGACCGTAATACAGCGGTGAATGACGTCACTAGAACGTTGTCTATGTAAACAAAATGGCGCGGTTTCCTAGAGAGCGGTAACTGACACCGTAACGTCAAAAAGCGGTGCCGCCATTTGCATGACGGCCGTCTTGTCGGTGACAGATGGTTTCGTGAACGTTTCATTGATAGCGATGAAGCAGACTGTGTTAAAACGGCCGTGGAACTTTCCACATGTCGTCACCGTAAAGACGGCCGCCTTTTTGCGTCCGTAATATTACGGCCGCTATATGACGGCACCGCTTTCCTAGGAAACCAAAGCTTAAGGGCACTGATTTAAAGAGGCAGTTATAAATAGCGGTTTTGGTAAGTTAAAAATTATAAATGGCACGTTTAATAACTAGTTCAGAAGTTAAAACAAAGCAGGAAAGTAAACAAAAATAAGTAATAAAAAATAATGAAATGGATCAGTATATATCAATATACAACGTGTAACGGAAACCCCATATCTATCCAAAAAGACTGAAGACAACATCTGGTATGGAGGCTCTATGTAAAGTTTCAGCACAAAAAAGTGACTCACAGAATTGACCCCAAATTATCGGTTTCATATGTTTCTTGAATACCAATGATAACAAACGAGTCACAGTACTATGAGGGTCATCACTTTCCACGTCACTTGCCAATAAAACAATAATTCTCTTGGTTCTTCTTAATTTGAAACATTCGGTCTCTGGTATCAATGTATTGAAATTTCTAATAAGTTCCACACATATAGACATAGGATTACAAAACCCTTGCTATATCATTTGTTATCATCCAAAGAAGCCATGCACTTGGTATGTATATACCCTTTAAATTACACGTTGTATAATTGAGCAGGAAAATAATTAAATGGGCGGTAAAAATTATTGAACGAGCGGTTACGTGTGGGCAGTAATAAATCGGAATTTGTCGGTAAGAAATCTCATTCTAACCTCATCTAACCCAAATGATTCACCAACAATAGAAGGGATCTCGCTAATGGTCATGGTTCTAACCTAACCTAACCCACAAGGTTCACCAGCCAATTATATCAATAATTCATTATATCATTTCATCGTTATACTAAAAAAAATATACTTATATTATAAAAAGGTAAAATTTGTAAGTTTGTATGTATGGGGTAATCTCTGAAACTACCGAACCGATTTTGAAAATTCTTTCGCTTACATGTAGCTGTATTATCCCTGAATGCTATAGGCTATAAATTATCTTTATATCATGCATATTAGCCGAGCTATTATAATCTTTGTCAAGCAAGTCGGGGACGGGATCCCGTGGAATATTTTCGCCTTCTACGCGGACAATGTCGCGGGCAGAAGCTAGTTTATTAAAGAAAAATAAAAAAATAGAGGTAGTTGTAAATAGCGGTTTTGGTAAGTTAAAAATTATAAATGGCACGTTTAATAACTAGTTCAGAAGTTAAAACTAAGCAGTAAAGTAAACAAAAATGAGTAATAAAAAATAATGAAATGGATCAGTGAATATACAGGGTTAATTGTAAAACACCGAAAACCTCTCAGGACTATGTTACTAACATCATAATAAACAACTATTGTTCTGTGACTTTTAAAAATTCGTCATATTTTAGTTCACCAGATTTTCATACAAAAATAAAAATATTTAAATTGAACGCCCTAAATGTTACGGAGTCTATGCGAAACAAAAGAAAGTGATAGTATAAATCGTTTTCTTTTGCTTCGCATAGACTTCGTAACATTTAGGGCGTTCAATTTAAATATTTTTTTACTTATTTACTTCGCGGACGTAACAGAAACATACCAATATTGTATATGAACGTAGGAGCAGTGACATAGGTATAATAAAAAAAACAATGAGCCATCAATTTTTTTTATTTATTTAGTATTTACAATGCTCTGAAAAATTGACATAAAAATAACCGATGAAGGATGATGTTTTTCTATTGAGATTCATGAAAACATGCAAAACACAGGGGTTTCTTGCAGAAAAGGCATTCTGTGTCTATCTCTTTTGATTTTAGACGTGCCTCAGTAACTGAACGACCTTCGTCTTTCAGTTGCCTTTCTAATTAATTTTATCAGCTTTATTTCTCATTTTAGAAAGCAAAGGTCATAAATCCTTCCCTTAGCCATAGATAACGAGATTTTTCAGACCTTTTTAACCTCTAACGGCCATGACACACGGGTGTGTCAATGAATTATCTGCTTCTACGTCCGTGACATACATGTGGGTCACACTGCAAATTGGGGGTAAAGGGCGCTAATTTTATGGCCCTTATGGACCTGAAGTGGTATAAAGGCAATTATCTCAGTAAATAGGAACGAAAAACTAAATTGGACGTGAGACAAAATTCCGATATTGCGGCTGAACAGTGAACGTGTTAACACATATCTTTCCTGTCCTTGAATCCGGTTCTGACTCCGGTTCCAACTTCGGTTCCGACTCTGGTTCCGACTCTGATAAACCAAATTCATAAACTACGACTCCGACTGCGGTTCCGTTAAAACTACCTCCGTAACATCCCTAAGTATGTAACACCACACAACCCTGCATGCATGGCATGCACTAAAGCATGCTACCTACGTACCTTCAATAAAAAAAAGTATCGGGAATAGATTTTTTAATTTGGATTTATGATTTGTTTATGGTTCTAAACAATTTCTTTTTGTTGTTAGATTGGCACAACTGTCCAATTTTGGCAGTTGAGTTGCATCTGTTTAAAGATTAAATAGTGTTGTTTTTAGTTAGATCATATCTAGTTGGTATTGCGAATAATACACTAAAACATCGAACAAAGAATTAATCTTAAATTTTACATCGCCAATGGAATTTCATGTTTGGACCCCCTGACAATTTTACAGAAGGCTCACAGTGCATCGTTTTTATCAAAAATACGTGCGTGTGAGTACAAAGCGTACGTAGCGTAAAGCGTGGTCCTGGTCACCACTTATACATTGGCGGGCCAAAACTTGCCAAGGTGCAATACTATCCGTGACTTGGGCGTTTTTCAAGATAGTAAGTTAGTTTTTGATACACACATTGACGCCATAGTCAAAAAAGCATCGAAACTGCTGGGATTTATAATGCGTCTTTCTAAATGCTTTACAGATGCTAAAACGCTCAAAATATTGTATTGCACTTTTGTAAGAAGTCAGCTCGAGTATGCGTCTCAGATATGGAATCCAAGGTATCATAAATACATCGACCGGATTGAAAATATACAGAAACGGTTCATCAAATATCTTTGTTTCCATCAAAGGGTTCCATATCATTCAGCAGGTTATCATCAACTCTGTAAGAAGTACCATCTGTTGCCACTGGTAGATCGGCGTAATATTGCAGACTGTTTGTATTTATTGAAAATCCTCCACAATAATATTGATAGTCCAGAACTACTATCTAAATTTTATTTTAATGTACCTAACAAAATATTGCGCTTTAATCCTCCTATATGTATACCTCGTTCATCATCTAATTATAGGCAAAATAGCTATATTGTGCGCGCAAGCAGAACTTTTAATGAGATATGCAAGCAGTATGATTTGGATCCTTTCACAACTAGTGTGAACTCAGCCAGAAGGTGCTTAAGCTTAAACTTTTTCAAGCGTTAGTGGTTATGTTATGCTGTTGACTCATTGCAAGCAAATCTTTATATATTATGTATTCTTATTGTGTAAATTGTATCTTTAATTTATAATTAGATTTATTATTGCTTGTTTATTGCTTATAACTTTATTTTAGTATAAGTCTAAACGTGAGGACTTGTTATTGGCTCTCTGGCGACTATGTATTCCTTTTTTTTATGGTTTTATTAGCTGTAAGTCCTCCAAAAAGTAAATAAATAAATAAATAAATAAATAAATAAATAAATAAAAGCGGTCGAGTTGGGATGGAAGATTTGCCTCGCTCTGGTAGACCATCAACGTCTTCAAATGAAGTTAAAACCGCAAAGGTGAAGGAAATAATGACTGAAAATCCTCAGTCAAATTTGAGAGAGATAACCGAACTTTTTGTATCTCACGAGTCTATCCCTATCATTTTAAATAATCACTTTGGTATGAAACATGTACGTATGTGTGAAATTTCCCCAATTTTACGAGCTTGAAGTGCAAACTCTTCAACAAACTTCGGTGTAGCGCCTTCCAACTGAACCGAAACCGAAAAACCACGCCAAAGTAGATCAAAAGTCAGTCATGTTGACAGTTTTCTTTTACTATAGAGAGCAAAGTCGACGAAAAAGGCCAGGTTTGTGGAAAGAAAATTCATGGACTTTGTACCACGATACTGCGCCTTCGCACAAGGCTATCATAGTCAACGAATTTTTAACCAAAAACTCAAATCAAATACCATCGAACAACCACCTTATTCCCCAGATATGTGCAGAAAAATACGAAAAAGGTTTTTCAAAAGACTTAAATAGCTGAATATTCAAAGTAAAACGCAAACTTATGATGCAGAACGGCATCGAAGCGTGAATTTTGTCGTTTTAAGGCGTAAGTACTTAGTCAGCTGCTCGGGAAGATACATCGTGTTTTAACTAAGAAAAAGTATTGCATCTATTGACCTGATTTTAGGTGTGTAGCCTGAAAATTATACATAGTAAATATGGTTTCATTTAATGCCTCACGCTTTTATATACGTAGTACAATATATTCTATGTTTCAAGGTCGATTTTCCGGTAAGAAATCAGCTATAAGTTTAACATAATGTTTCACTTACTTTCAACGACAAATTGCCATCATCATCCAACGTATAAGCCAGATGTAGCTTAGCGTCATGCATGGCGCGTCCCCAGCGCAACGCGACGCGAACGACAGCGGCGCAGCGACGCAACAGCGGCGGGATGTCGCGCGCGACGCATTTGTCGCGTAGTGCGCGCGACACCATGAGACGCATCGTTTCGCACGCGAAGCGGACGCACATTGTTGCCACGGGGTTTTTCCTCTCTGTGAACATTAAAAAAAATAAACCAACTTCAAAACAAACAAAAGTACTACTGCCCACTAGTTCATGGCATGCTAAGACAGACCCCAGAGGTCTAATTTTGTGCTTTGTTTAAGTATATTTATAAGGAACTTGTAACTATAAAAAAAGCAAAAAAAACCTTAAATAGCAGTCGCAGTCATCTGGTTGAATCTGCTATTTGATTGAATGACTAGCGCGTTCATTGAATGACGACATTTAATTGAATGACTATGCCGAACGTTGATTGAACAAGCGTCACTCAACGTCCAACTAGTTAGCGGATTGTAAGATAGCCCTTTGAACAGAGTGGACATAAAATCAGTCAGGTGATTCAAATTTAGTTCATTTTTTTCCCACTGCAGCGCTAGTAGTCACCAAAACAAATATGGCGTCAAACAGCTCACACAGATAGCACAGTGTTGATATTTTTTTCAATTAAATTTATTTGAAACAATTTTGTAATTTTGTATCACAAAATTGTTCTCTGTAAAAATTTCAACTGTCTATAGCTATCACGGTTCATGAGATACAGCCTGGTGACAGAGACAGACAGCGGAACTTTAATAATAGGGACCCGTTTTTACACTTTGGGCACGGAACCCTAAAAATATAGTTTTTGACTATTGATTGAATGATTGATACTGTGAAATCTGACAGGGGAGAATAGAACAAGAAAACGAGAAATGAAATGATATTTGTTTTCCAAATCCATACTAATATTATAAATGCGAAAGTAACTCTGTCTGTCTGTTACCTTTTCACGCCTAAACAGCTAAACCGATGTAGATGAAATTAGGCATGGAAATAGTTTAGGACCCTGGGAAGGCCATGGGATAGTTTTTATCCCGAAATTCCCCCAGGATCGGGATTTACGCGGGGAAAACCCTACGCGAACAAAGTCGCGGGCAGTAGCTAGTTCGTTATAAATATCACTTTTACACGTAATGTTTCGACGTTCTAAGTTTAATTAGATGAGGCCGGTGTTTCCTAACTGATTACCCTGAGAAGAAACACCGAAATAAACTCAGAAGTCAGCCTCTTTTAAAGTCCATACAATCTGTACTTGTGAAATCATATGAGAACCATGTAGGTACACAGATTTGAGTGTACAAGCTTTTGTCTGCTATCGTGTAGCTCAACACAGAACTTAAGGAGCTCATCGATTTGACGAACAACCACCAAAGTACCAATTTGGACATGTTGCGTCAACCCCAAGGAAATGGAATGAGGAAATGAAGGCGATGAAAAGGTAAAGGCGTTGTCGAGGCGGTGAGCCAGTCGAGCAGTGAGCCGCAGTCGACCGTGCAGGAGTCTAAACGACCACGTGTCCGCTTATCTATCTATTTACCATGCTGCACGGTGTCCACAGTGATGTCCAACACGGGAGTGTCTCCTCGAACTCTCGTCCGCGTAGCGTTGTCGAGGCGGTGAGCCAGTCGAGCAGTGAGTCGCAGTCGACCGTGCAGGAGTCTAAACGACCACGTATCCGCTGAATTTGAAGACTCCCACTCGCATTCATGGCTCCTGTAAAGCATAGAATGGAAACAGGCGTTACTTTTTGGAAACTTATACCAAACTAATACTTAATTCCGCCACATACTAGATGATCAATCTGAAAATAATGCGCCGTGAAGGGGCGAAACACGTGTCGAGTGTAAACCACACTCGCATGTAGTATGTTTTTATTGCATCCTCCTGCATAATATGCATAAATGCGGGCGAGGATACTGCATGCAAGATTGATAATCAAGTACTGGGTGGAATTAAAACTAGAAAGGAACAAGCACTACACTTACCCCATAAACGGCAACATATCAATCTTGGCGACCACATTGATACCGGATTCGGAATCACATGGACTCGAACTGGATACGTTCATCAGGTCAGGGTGCCAATCCATCTGAGATGACGTCACCTGCATTGTGGACTGAGTGGGCGACTGAGACTCAACATTCTCAGTACTCGAGATATCCTTCATAGATTTCAAGTCCTTGCTGCTAGTAAACGACCCATCAAATTGTGATACCTCAGTCAAACTGTCTTTTGGCTTTAAATCACACAAAATCTTTTCCTCCCCAATAGAGTTTATATGTTTAAAGCCGCTATCGAAACTAATGCAATCTGCGATTAACTGTCGCACGGTTATAGTTTGACCTGTTTTCGGGGATTTTGGTTTTGGTGATTTTTTCTCAGAGATTTTCGACGTGTGTGCATTTCGCTCGTTACTATTATTTTCATCTTTTTCTGGCTCCATACTGTGTGCAGACTCATTTTTCACCGGGATTTTAATTTGAACTTTGGGAGTGATAGAAATTTTCTGCATTTTTGTAATAGGTTTCGGAGTGACCTCTATGGAGTTGCGATGACTGTGCTTACCCGTGCACGGACTATAAATACGTTTCTTCCCTTTTATTAAACTTGAATTCGATGTGCAATTGTCGTGTATAGAAATTCCCGATAGCTTTGCGATACTGTCCATTTGCGTCGCTTGCTCCTCTATGTGAACCAGATGAGCTTTCGTAATCCTGATTCTTTGATTCGTATATTCATTTTTTTCTAACACTGGACTGTTTTTACCTTCAAAAGCATCGTCGACTAAAGTTAAAGAGGAACTCGTTTCAAGTAATTCTTTGTTGCCTTTCATCGCAATGGTCGTATTAACTTCGTCATCCTTAAATATAGTTACGATAGCGTCTACAGATTGGTCTGAGACAGGGGGGTTTGATTCATCTTCTGTTCTTAACTGGATTCCTTTGCAATCTATGTTTTCTTTGCTTACTTTTGTAGGGCTGGAATGAGGCGTTACTTTAGTCGTAGTGTTCATTGTATCTTCCTTTTGCGCTAAACTCGGTCGAGTGACCACTCGCTGTTTTTTGGAACTATGAGTTTGCACCTCAAAGTCTCTAGTATTATCTATATTTGTATGGTTGTAGTGTATGCCAATAGGGTGAGAGCGTAAAGGAGATTGGCGGCGAGCCTCGGCCGCACCTTGTTTTTCTTCAGATTTAATCGGATTATACTTATGAGCTTCTTTAAAATCAATCGGAGGTAGCAGAACATTGTTTAAAGGATTCAAGTGGTCGAAAATTAGAACCGCAGGAGGCTGTTCTACAGGAGTCTCTATTTCCAAATCTTTTGTACCTGGGTCGTTAAATTCTGATAAATCTCCGGAAAACTTAACCGGACCTCGAAGGGAGTAAGATTTGTAAATATTTGTAGCTCCATGCGGTTCAATGTTGCTTTCAGGATCACACATATCAGAATCTAGTTCAACTTGACTGGAAGTGGCTAGGCTCGCTTGAATCTGCATACTTTGAGTCGACGCGACCATTGGCACTCCCTTATCAACCATCCCAGTGTCGAACGGCAAATTATCATTGTTTATAGGCTTCACCAAATCTAGCATAAGCTCCTTAATTCCGTCCGAAACATCTTTCAAGTACGTTGGTATGACTCTGCCTTTGCTCTCATGCATGTACGAAGTTTCACCAAAAGCTGTTTTCTTTAGCGGAGATTCATTGACACTCTCCTCACTGATTGATTCATCGTTAAAATTTAATGTTTTGACGCAATCGCTTTGTCGACCTGACTTGTTACATATATCTACTGATACGTCTCTGGTATCGTCTTGGGTAGAATCAGCGTCAGTGTCATTCAACGCTAACCTGGACTTCTGTAGAGCTGCTTGAGCCATAGAAATGTTGCTCAGCAAATCCTCTCTACTTAACATTATAGATTGTCTATTAGGTGCGAAACTGAGTCGCTTGTGCTCTACAATTTCAGAAGCTTTAACCTTTTCAACCACATGTTCGATGTCATTATCACTTTCTATGTTATCAGTCAAGTTAGAAAGCATATTAAGTAGTTCTTGTGTATCGTCTGCAGTTTTGTAAGTGTATTTTTGCTGTCGTGGCTCATCTTCTTCATTTAATTCGACAACCTCTTCCAGATCTGGAGAGACGTCTATATCGTATAACCTGTTAGATTCGCTCCGTGATACGACTGTTTGTAACTCTTCTAATTTCTTTTGTAGTTCATCGACTGCTTCTAGACCATCTTCATCTTCGATATGCAGTCCTGGTAGTTGTTTGTAAGTTGCTTCTGTTGGTTCCGTGGTCTTGGCGTCATCATGGTCCAACTCCTGACCACGTATATCATCATCGTCCTTCGTTACGTAAAACATGCTCTCGTTAGAAGAATTTTCATCATTGCCTTTCATTAAAGCAGAAGGAGATGGGGATGAGTCTACACGAATCATAACGTTCTTATCCTTCGTGTCACTATCTATAGTAGTAATAGACATGCTCACTTCAGTATTGAGCAGTGATTTTACTTCTGCGTCTGTCTGCATTACGGCATCTTCTTCGCCATCAAACACTTTCTCTACTTTCCAATTGTTAGGAGAAGCAACTAGGCTCAATTGATTTGATTTCTCTTCCACTCTTGGATGTATGAGCGAGTTGCTTGCGCTTACGTCTCCTACGGGCGATTTTATGACGTCATCGTCAACGAATGATTCTGATGGTACTTTCATGTCACTCGAATCTTTGAAAATTTCGTTGTATATATCCTCGATGTTTCTTAGCTCCGCTTGGTCCGATGTGCTTGTCCTCAGGTTAGGCTTACTATGGTCGCTTGAGGTCTGTATCACAAGCACATCTGGTTGATGACTGACCATCTGATCCACCTCTGTCAAATCTAATAGTTTCTCCTTCACATTGATCGACAGATCAGTGCAGGTTATCAATTCGGCAGGAATCGGTTTCGTCACAGACATACCGGGCTTTTCTATTTCGTGTAAGCTCGGGACTTTCGATATCGCCATGGTCATAGACATATTATAATCGTTCACGTCGGCAGTAAACTTACGTTCATCTTGCTTGGGTTCTAACGCTGTATTTGGAGTTTCTTCATATACTTCATAATTCGTTTCATTCTCCTTTACTTCCTTATTTTCTGTTGTATTTTTAACACAGTCTACTGCCGAGTCTAGTTTGTCTAGTAAAAAAACATTTGTAGATATAGCTAGAGTGACTGATATGTTAGCTTCATCCTCGTCAAAAACAATCGTTTTTCTTTTATCCTTTGCTTCTTCAATTATATTAACCGGAATAGCTTCAGTCATAGATACATCACCATCGTCATTATCATAGACTATAGTTGTTCGTTTTCTATTCCTAGGTTTTATAGTTATAATTGAAGCATCTATCGGCTTATCTTCACTGAATCCGGGTATAACCTGAGTGGGTATGGCTTGCGTTATAGATATATTTCCGGTATCATTTTCATAGACAATAGTTCTTCGTCTAGAAGCATCGTTGTCTTTGGCAGAGGTATTATTCGGTAAAGACTGTGTGGTAGAAATATTCTCAATTTCACAGTTTTCCTTATTTGTATCTGATTGAAGTTGTTCCAGTAAAATATTTGACGGTACCGCTTGCGTAACAGATATATCACCTGTGTCGTCATTGTACATAACCGTTCGTCGTTTTTCGGGATTCGGTAGAATGACGTTCATAGGAAGCGCCTGTGTGACAGAAATGTCCCCGGTATCATTTTCATATATGATAGTTCGCCGTTTCTCTTGTAAAATCTTGTCCGCTATCATAATAGTGGAAGGTATAGCTTGTGTGAAAGATACATCACAACCATCGTCATCGAAAACTATAGTATTTCTTTTACTTTCTTTCTCATCTGAAGTATTGGATGATAACGCTTTATGATCTTCGTCATTATCAGCTACATTTTCCTCTTTAGTGTTTGCATTTTCATTAAGGAGTATGTTTGAAGGCACTGCTTGTGTGATGGAAATACTGCCGGTATCATCCTCATAAACCAGTGTCCGACGCCTTTCAGTCAATGATCCAGTGCTGTTCAAAAGCTTTACTGGTATAGCTTCAGTCACTGAAATATCATTACTGCTTTTATCAAATACTATAGTTCGTCTCTTGGTAGGATTATCATCTTGACTTAAAACAGCTGCTTGGCTGATAATATTCGTGGGTAAACCCTGAGTCATAGATATATTGAACGTATTATCATGAATCGTCTTTACTTCAGGTCTACTATGTACTCTGCTGATTTGTAGAGTATCTGAATTTTCATCTTTGTTGAATTTTATATCTTGAAAGCCGCTGAAGCCAGGATTTTCGCATTTCGAGTTAAGCATATCATCAACAAAGTTTGGTAGGTCATCATTGACGTTCAAAACAATGGTTTTCCGCTGAGGAGTTTGTGCTGAAGCGTTTGGCAGGAGTGTCTGTCTATAATTCTTATCTTTTTCAGGTATATCTGGCTGTAGGGTTAACCGTTTGCCATCGAATACTAGTACTTGATCTGGTTCTTCATTGACTGCGAAGTTAGTTTCACAGGGAGCGATGTAAGGGTTGATAGCAATGTTCTCTTTGTCTGCAACCCAATCATTCAAGCTTGCTTTCTTATCAATCGAAGCGCTCTTGGACACATCCTGCACCGGGCTGTGGACGGTATCCGTAATAGACATATCTTCATCATTCATGACAACCCTCGTCATGTTTAGATCTATTTCTATATACTCGGACATGTTCTGTCTATCACTAAACGGACCATGACAACCTATGTTATTGGAGCCTCTTTCCAAGTCCTTTTCAATTTCATCCAAATCGTCTTTCTCAACTCGTTGTATGGCTGAGAAATTGATGTCTATTCGGCCGGAGTTTTCACCTAGTGATGGAGCAGTAAAGTCATTGGCGAATGGTTTGCTTTGTTCAGTAAAAGCACTCAGTTCGAATTTGTTTTGTGGCGTCGTTAGCTTGCCCTCTGTACATTCTAGGGAGGCGAGTTGCTGTGAGAAATTAACATTGTTCATTGAGCCGTTGGCCAGACCGCTCATGAAGTCGACAGCCTCCACTTCTTCGAACTGCTGGTCAAAGATCCTCTTGCCAAGATGGCCGACTGGCTGTCGAGAAGCGTTTGCTTCGGAATCATTGCTGGACGATTCTAAAGATTTGTTATGTTCTTCGTAAAAATTCTTCCACGTTGTCGTAGCTTCGTTCGTCACGAATTCACTAGAAATAAAAATAATAAAGATATAGTAACATATTTTTAAATAGTTACTCAAAAGATTATTGTTTATGTACTTAAACGGTAACAAATGTTTTTTGAATGAAGTCTCTGCCACTCTTTGTTTCTGTGAAAACGTACATTCCACCGCATTATCGCTTACCATCAGAGAAGGGTACTCAATTGTTAATAATTAATTATATTAAAATGGCAGCCTTAATTGGCGAGTAGCACTACAATCTCCCCTATCTTACAGCGAAAGCCATTTAAATTGGTGCCAGAGATTAGTCCGGACAAACAAAAAGCCAGAAAGATGAAAAATTTACAGACCGGAAACAGCTTGTATTTTAATATCGTGAAAATAACTTAGAAATAACACTTGAGAAAACAGTTATTTTGAAATCATTGACTTCATCAGGGACATTCTGATGCCAATAGCATACATTACTACTTCCGTGGTAAGCGATGATGTGGTTGAAGTATGCGTATCTAGAAGTAATATGATACCCAGGTTATAGCTATCAAGCAACACAGACTCCAGCAGGAACTTCCAGTCCTTAGCTGTACGCACAATGAAAGCATTCCCAAAACGTGTTATGCATATACTCCATATAAACTTGAGCTATTTATTCCATATTTCATACTTCTCCGTCAGCGAAATTTTTGTGAAAAGGGGTACAAAGTTATATACATATATATACAACGTGTAATTTAAAGGGTACCACCCACCAAGGGCTCCACAATTGTTCAGTATTCCCTCTAGTAACAATAATGTTTCTGAAAACAATCCGTTGTCCAGAATGTGTAGTCAATATAATGTAATATGCTCTAATTTAGATTTGTTTTTGAACAGTTTTAACGAATTTAGAAATTTGCTCTATAAAATGTAATTACAACCATAATTATCATTTAGTATCATTTAGTAACTTTAAGCTTGATATTAACAGAACCCAACAGTCACTAATGAAGTATATTAAACAATGAATGCTGTGTACAGTAATAATTGGACCTCAGATTTATGTAATGTATGTATATTGTTATAACTGTATTAAATGCCTTAGTCTGTAGTCTGTCTCTGTACTTATTAAAATAAAATAAAATAAAATAAAATACACATACCGAGTGCACGGCTTCTTTGGATGATAACAAACGATATGGCAAGGGTTTTCTAATCCTATGTCTACATGAATGGAGCATATTAGAAATTTCAATACATTGATACCAGAGGCCGAATTTTAATAATTAAGAAGAACGAAGAGAATTATCGTTTTATTGGCAAATGACGTGGAAAGTGATGACCCTCATAGTGCTGTGACACGTTTGTTATTACTGGTATTCTAGAAACATATGAAACCAATAATTTGGGGTCAATTCTATGAGTCACTTATTTTGAGCTGAAACTTTGCATAGAGACTCCATACCAGATGTTGTCTTCAGTCCTTTTGGATAGATATGGGATTTCCGTTACACGTTGTATATGTAGAAGACTAGATATGCCCGCGATTTCGTTTGCGCGGTAGGTTTCTCTCGCGCAAATCCCGACCCGGGCATGTGTCAATTCCGGAATACACTTGAGAAAACAAAGTTATTTTCTAATCACAGATACTTCCATTTTATTTATATGTAAAGATGATAGGAGCTCTTGGTTAAATAATAATCTTCGATCTTTGACGTTAAGCAACGGTTGCCGAGGTTGATATGTAGATGGGTGAGCTGCACTAACATAATTTTCAAGATTCCTCCGTGCCACCGCGACCTCGGCTTTAAAGTTCTTAAGATACATAGGTAAAAACATAACCCACACTATTGTCCACGGATTAATCAATAACATGTTGAATGGAAAGCGATAACGGATTAAAAAAATTTAACTGTTAGTTTTAAACATTTTTATTAGAATTTAGATGCTAATGTACTGATAGCGAGTGTTTTATTTTTTTTTTATTAGAAAGAGAGAAAATATCGATGTCTATGAAGTGTGTGTTGAAGCTAATGTACTGATAGCGAGTGTTTTAATTTTTTTATTAGGAAGAGAGAAAATATCGATGTCTATGAAGTGTGTGTTATAAGGTTTCCACACGACGACATAGAGGCACTCGTGCCCCGGCGCACGGTGGGCTGAAAAACGGCTTTCATAGACTTAGGCATTTTATTTTGCAAGTGCCAGTTTTTGTGCCGGATATCGATTCTATTTGTTATAACAATATACAAAAATGACACCAGAATTGATTCTGCACAAAAACGAAGGAATTATAACTTTTTTACGAAAATTTTGTATGGAGCTAGTATGAAAAATTGAAATATCTCTGAAACGGCAGCGATAACCGTAATATCCTTATAGGAGGTTTTAGTACTAATTATTTATGATTTTTTGACATACGTTACATAATGGTTGTAGATGCCTTTTTTTTTTTAAATCGTCAAAATATTTTTATTTATTTTTACATATTAAATCATACCCTAAAAGTATGATTACAACATAACCGGACACATAATAATATCGACACAAAAGGAATTTTAAAACCTTGCATACGTTCAAAATACAAAATAACATATTGTGTAGTCATCTAATGAGTCTGATGACAAGTAATTAAGTAATTAGAATGATGGTTGTAGTCTTCTGATTCTAATGAGCCTATTAAGTGATTGAATGATTTGAAATATCTCGCAACAATACCAACTAAGAACTGCATTCACCTTTTTATAATTAGTGAGCTAATGTGATTTGCTAATGTTGATTAGTTCTTATTTTGTTATTGGATCGTATTCAGAGAAACACTTATTTCCACATAATAAACTTATTTCTTTATTTAAAATATAATTACAGAATACCATTTTACTCAGTGCAAGCCATGACAGGGAAGAAGGGAAGTTGCCAACTTAGAAAAATAGAAATGTATACCAGTGTAATAACACACTAATACTTTAACACGCCTCCTTACATTTATATTTTTATTTTCACATCTCATTACTTTAACAAATTCTTACTAGGCAACATCAATTACAATTATCTTTTACTTACAACATAATATGTACCTATTCATAGAACTTCTATAATATTTATTCACTTAAGTATACTAGTACCTACCTAGCTTGCACACTCTTTCCTTTAAAACAGTTCTGTTAAATTGTTTAACTTAAATATTAACAAAATAAAAACAAACAAAAAGCTTTTCTTTCTCAACAAAAATTAAAACAAACTTAAGACATTCTTTCTTATTCACCTATTAACTTAAAATTCTTATTTATTAATTAACTTTCTTATGTATCTACTAATTTAACTTTCTTATTCATTTAAGTTTTACATATGTAATTTCAACATTTCTCTAAACTTAAGAAATTTTAATTTACCCAGAGATTTGGTAAGTATATCTGCAACATTTGAATCTGAGTTTATCTTTACAATTTCAATAACTTTACTTTTACAGTTTTCATGTACATAATGATACTGTACTTCTATATGTTTAGAATTTTTAGTAAAATTTCCGTATTTTGCTATAGCAAGTGCTCCTGAATTATCTTCATAAATCTTAATAGGTTTACATATTTTAATGAACATATCACTAATTACATTTTTTAAGAAATTTATCTCAGTTACAGCCTCAGATAATGCAACATATTCTGCAAAGGTAGATGATTTAGTTACACAAGTTTGTTTTCTAGATTTCCAATAAATTGGATTTCCAAACAATTCAATAACAAAACCTGTAGTTGATTTCCTATCTGTACTATCTCCTGCCCAATCGGCATCTACATAGCAATTTACAATATTATCAGTATTAAGACTCTGTTGGTAAGTTAGTTTTAAATCTTTTGTTAGATACAAATACTTTAGAACTCTCAGAGCATATTTAAAATGTGTTTCATCGTAACAATTCTGAAATCTACTTAAATAATTCACACTGTAAGATATGTCTGGTCTAGTACCATGACTGATATACAAGAGTGCACCTATCAAGTTTCTATATTTAACATCTTCATTTACATCACATTTACTTAGTTTCAAGTTGGGTTCCATAGGTGTCTTATACAGTTTTGCATTTTTAATATTATATTTTTCAGCTAAAGACTCTATGTAATTTTCCTGACACAATGTTAAGACATTTGTAGAGTTATCATAATCATATTCAATATCAATACCAATATAGCTTTTTACTTTATTTAAATCCTTCATTTTAAATTTATTATGCAACTGTTTCTTTATATTATCAATAATGTTTATATCTCTACAACAAATTAATAAATCGTCAACAAATAAAAGTATATAAACTGTTACATTGCACTCTCTTTTTACATAAAGACAATAATCGTACTTGCTTCTACAAAAACCAAGATTCTTAATAAAATCATTAAAACATTCGTACCAAGCTCTAGGGCTTTCTTTTAATCCGTACAAAGCTTTATTTAGTTTATAAACTTTATTAGAAACATCATTATAACCTTGTGGTTGTTTTACATAAACTTCTGATACTACTTTACCATTCAAAAAGGCTGTTTCCACATCCATCTGATGAATGAGAAAGCTGAACTGACAAGAATAAGATAACAACAATTTTAATGTTTGCATTTTGGCAACAGGTGAGTATGTATCATCAATATTATCCTTTTGCTGAAAACCTCTAACTACTAAACGAGCTTTAAAAATGTTACCTGGTTTCCTTTTGTAAACCCACTTCACATCTAGGATCTCTTTGCCCTCTGGTCTACTCACAAAGTTCCATGTATTGTTTTTAACAAGGCTGCTCATCTCACGGTCCATTGCTTCTTTCCATTGATTGGCCTCATCACATTGCATCGCCTCCTGAAATGTACCTGGAATCATAGCATCACAAAAATTTGCACAAATGCAGTAATATCCAAATTCTTCATCAAATCTGATTGGACGTCTGATTGTTCTCTTTGCTCTTCCTTGTACTTTATCATCATTCATCGAGTTGTCATCAAATTTTATTAATTTAGTCTCTTCCGGTAAGTTATTTTCAAATTTTTCCTTTTCTTCTTCTTGTCTTTCTTCCTCTGAGTCTGTATCTTCATTGTTATTCATAAACTTGACATCTTCTTCTATTATATCAACATGTCTGGCAACTACTATTCTATTATTTATCAACACTTTGTAGCCAACTTCAACATATCCAAGTAATATTCCTAATTCTGCCTTTTTATCCCATTTTGATCTTCTTTTTTCTTCTGGTATTCTCACATAAACTCTACTTCCATACAATTTCAATTGCTCTATTGATGGTTTCTTATTGAAGAATATTTCATAGGGTGTTTTTCTTTCTATAGTATTTGCCAAACTTCTATTTTTTAAATAAGCTGCTGTTTTAATTACTTCCGGCCAATAGCATTTATTTACTCTTGCTTCTGCTAGTAGACATCTAGCCATATCCATTATAGTCCTGTTATATCTCTCTGCAGTTCCATTCAACTCGTGTACATATGCCGGGCATGCCTTTATCATTATTCCCTTTTCTCTTGCAAAACTATACATCTTACTGTTCATATATTCTTTACCATTGTCACATCTTAATTCTTTTATCATTTTTCCAGTTAAATTTTGAACTGTATTTACATATTCTTTAAAACAATCTGCAACTTGATCTTTAGACTTGATGCAATAAACTTTTGCCAATTTACTGTAGTCATCTATGAATGTTACGAAGTATTTTTCACCACAATAACCTATTGTATTATGTGGTCCATTTACATCTGTATGCACAATCTCTAATATATCTTGAGCTCTTCTTCTTTTGTTTTTAAAGGGTAAGTTATGCATTTTATTCTCTATGCATATAGCACACTTCATATACTCTGATTCAATTTCTTTAGGTATTCCTTCCAGTAACTGTTCCTTACATAAGATTTCTAGATATTTGAAATTTACATGACCAAGTGTACGGTGTAATTTTTCCTTCACTGACAATTTACTTTCAATTATATTTGCTTGTACTTTACTTTGTATATCTATGTAGCTGTTCACTTTATATAAGCTGTTTTCCTTTTGTGCTATAGCTATTACTTTTCTATTTGAATTATAAATTTTTGCCCATTGTCCTTTCGATATTACCGTGTTGTTATTATCTGTGATCCTTGCATAACTCAATAAATTTGCCTTCATTTCTTTTACATAGAATACATTTTTTACTGTTATATATGATTTAGAACCATAAACAAGAAAATGTATGTTAATATCACCAACCTTTGTGGCCTCCAGCATCCGTCCATCTCCAACTTTCACTTGCACTGGTTTTTTTAATATAACTGAATTTTCAAAATACTTGTCGCAGTTGATTATGTGGTCTGTGCATCCACTGTCTAATAACCATGTAATTTGGTTCTTATTTGACTTATCTTCGCTCACACTTGATGTCATGTTGTTTTGAATAACTAAAGTTTGGAAAACATTTTGTTGATTTTGTGTATTTGATGCACTATGTTCAGTGTGTCTACCTCGACCACGATTATTAAATCCACGACCACGTCCCCGATGATTTGAATGACCTCTTCCTCTTGTATTATTGTTATTTGTGTATCTATTATGCTGTCCTCGATTGTACCAACAGTTGCGTTTCACATGGCCTGGTTTTCCACAAATAAAACATAAATTTGAGTTAGGGGCTGACAGGGCTGACTTTGTTTCTGTTTTAAAAGCATTTGATTTGTCTGTAACTTCTGACTTTTCTTGTGGTTTTTGTGTCAAATATTTAATTTTAATTTTATTTGTTAGATATTCCACAGTTCTTTCCTCTTTTGACAACACATCCAATAAGTCTCCAATGTGACTATATTCACTGGGCAGTGCTCTTAGCATATAATTCAACTTCTCATTTTCTGATATAGTAGCACCTGCCTGTTTCAGCTCGTTTACTGATCTTTCAAAATCATCAAAAAAGGAGTCTAGTTCTTGATAGTTTTTTAACTTTAAATTTTCAAGATTGTTTCGGTAAACTATTTGCAAGGATGTTGAACCTTGTAAGTACATAGAATCAAATTTACAAATTATGTCGTATGCCGTTTCACATTCTGATATATATTCCAATTGCTTATTCGTTATTGCCCCGTAAATGTAGTTCGTTGCTTGCACATCTTTGTCCGTCCATTTTTCTTTGTCATCAGTGCTTAAGATTTTTCTCGTAATAACGTCTTGACACTTTTTGAATTGCAGAAATTTTGTTAGTCTTATTTTCCAATGTGCGTATTCTTTTCCGTCGAAAATGGGTATTACAATTTGTTGATTACGCTCCATTTTTTATTTTCAGCACACACATGTATGCCACAGCACAAAAACAATTTTCACTTTTTTTCAATCCTGCGATATTTTAGCAATCTTTTTACATATTCAATTAACCACGGACTGCTACCATATTTTGTTATTGGATCGTATTCAGAGAAACACTTATTTCCACATAATAAACTTATTTCTTTATTTAAAATATAATTACAGAATACCATTTTACTCAGTGCAAGCCATGACAGGGAAGAAGGGAAGTTGCCAACTTAGAAAAATAGAAATGTATACCAGTGTAATAACACACTAATACTTTAACAGTTCTACTATGAGTTCTACGAAATGTTTTTGACGATTATAAATTTTTATTATCATATCTTTTATAACTTTAATGAGGGTAGTTAACTAATTATTGACTTTATACAATAAAAGGGCTATAATTTTGTTCCATAATTTAGATTGTTCACAACCGTGTAACTGCTAACACTAAAACTATTTGCTTTGCGACTACAAAATCTTAGAATGGAAAGTTAGTCACCAACTTAGATTTGTTTGTTCTTCTAAAAAGTGAGTGTCCTTCATTTAATCATGAAGTATTGTTTAGTGCAATTGTGTCCCGCATAGGCGATTGCCTTTCTGCCGAAGATCAAGTAACTCTCAAAGAATTTTGCCGGAGATTCACGCGAGCTGCTTTAAACAGGTGGCAGAAATCTAAACGATTCTTTGATAAGTTTAGAAATACGTACGGAGAGTGGTTGCAAGCAAATATTGATTGGCCGAGTTGCGTGCAAACTTTAATAAATCAAGAACCAACTGTTGATGAGATACCAAGAGCACGCTCAGTCTCTCCAGAACCTTCGACATCATCGACTGTTGGAACAATGACAAAAAGGTCCCGAAAACCATTCAAAGATCTGGGAAGCAAACAGAAAAAGAGAAGATCTAGTGAGCACATAGGCGAGGATTCCTGTGAATTGGCATATGCAGCTGCAGCACGTTTAAAAGAAGAAGGTTATGAAGATATCGCATCTGTAATCAATTATATGATCAAAAATCCAGAAGCTGCCGTTAAAATCAAGGAAAGCATTAAGAAAACAGTAATATTTACACCAGAGAAAGCACTTGGATTGCTTCTTTCACTTAAGCTTTCAAAGTGGCAATATATTACGTTGCGAGAGACTGCCATTCGGGAAGGTGCTAAGGATATTTACCCATCCTACTATAAACTGCAACAAACTAAGCTTGCATGCTACCCTCCTAATCAATCAGTATCAGTTACGGATTCATCAGCTAGAATTACACTTCAAGCTTTACTTGACATCACGGTGAAGCGGATTCTTCAAAGTCTTTCTGATAATGTGGAAAATAAGCAGTTAAAGCTGATATCGAAGTGGGGATTTGATGGTGCTTCCAATCAAAGCCGATACAAGCAGAAAATGGACGGCGAGCATGATGATTCAAGCATTTTCATGACCTCCTTGGTGCCACTGAAACTGACAGATGGAGATAATACTATATGGACAAACCCGAAACCATGCTCAACTTTTTATTGTCGTCCGGTTCAGTTCACTTTTGTAAAAGAAAGCCATGCAGTTGTCATTGATAACAAAAGAAAAATGGATGAGGAAATTGAGGCCCTTAACCCCACAGAGTGCATTAATAGTAACAGGGTGACTCATAAACTAATGATGACAATGATCGACGCAAAAGTCTGCACGTACCTTTCTGAAGCTAGATCAAATGCATCATGCTACCTGTGCTTAGCAAAACCAACAGAAATGAACCACTTAGATGCTGTAACATCAAAAACTGTGTGTTCTGACATATATGAATTTGGCCTATCATCCCTACATGCCCGTATAAATTGCATGGAATGTCTGTTACACATTGCGTACAGACTTGACTTCAAACAGTGGGCAGCAAGAAGTAATGAGCATAAAGATATGTTACAAAACAGAAAAAAAAACATTCAAAATAAATTTAAAGAGGAGCTCAATCTGTTAATTGATATAGTAAAACAAGGCTCGGGAACTACCAATGACGGGAATACCGCAAGGAAGTTTTTCGAGTTTCCCAATAAAACTGCAGCTATTACTGGGTTGGATCAAAACCTGATAAAAAGATTTGCTGTTATTTTGCAAGCAATAACATCTGGTGAGAAGATCGATGTCATCAAATTTAAAGATTTTGCTCGCAAAACAGCAGAAAAGTACGTGGAATTATACGACTGGTACTACATGTCATCAACCGTACATAAACTATTAATACACGGAGCTGACATAATCGAAAAAAATGATATTGTCCCGATTGGGACTCTCTCGGAAGAAGCCTCAGAGTCTCGAAACAAAGATTTTAGGAGGTTCCGGGAACATCATTCGCGGAAAAGAAGCAGGCAAGATTCTAATCAAGATATCCTAAATATGCTTGTTGTTTCTTCGGATCCTTTTCTAAGTGCACAAAGGCCGAAGTTAGATGCCAAAAGGAAGACAACCTTTTTTGCTGAAACTCTCGACCTAATACAGTTTCCGGAAACTGAGTTCGAGTTTGTAGGTATATCCGATCTGGATTCTGACTCGGAATTGGAGTCCGACAACGAAAGTTGTAAAGAAAATTTGTAAAATTTAATTATTTTTCTTTATGTTCTTTTGTTATTTATGTTAGTTTATTGTACCAATATGTTTAGTTAATAATTTCATAAATTATAGTTTCAAATATGTATTTTGTATAATTGAATTTATTAGATATTATTTTTGTTACTTCTGTTTTATTTAAATTACCTATCAATAAAAAGTTTATATACAGTCTTTTTTTTTCACATATTCTTAATATTTGGGGAAAAAGCATGCTTCCTAATGATGTTCTTAACTTTGACACAGTTCATGGATCGTTTTGAACAGTTTCATATGTTAAAATAAATAATGTTAGTACTATAATCCCCTATAAGGATATTATTATTATTATGTGTCCGGTTATGTTGTAATCATACTTTTAGGGTATGATCAATTAACAATTTCATTCCCCTATCTTTCAAAAAGAAGCGACAGCATGGGCACTTTGACACTGATATTCAACTATTTGGTATTGTTGGAAATCTTACAAGATCAACAAGACACTACACACCTCTGTCTAGTCCTTCAGGTCTATAGGGGTGATGCTATTTTATGATAAGAGTTGTTAAAGCTCTGAATTCTTCAACTTAAACACTAAAAGGAACGTTTAAATATGTAAAAATAAATAAAAATATTTTGACGATTTTTAAAAAAAAAAGGCATCTGCAACCATTATGTAACGTATGTCAAAAAATCATAAATAATTAGTACTATAACCCCCTATAAGGATATTACGGTTATCGCTGCCGTTTTAGAGATATTTCGATTTTTCATACTAGCTCCATACAAAATTTTCGTAAAAAAATTATAATTCCTTCGTTTCTGTGCAGAATCAATTCTGGTGTCATTTTTGTATATTGTTATAACTAATAGAAGTGATATCCGGCAAAAAAACTCGCACTTGCAAAATAAAATGCCTAAGTCTATGAAAGCCGATTTTCAGCCCACCGTGCGGCGTTAGTTTTGCATGCATCCACTTGGAACAAGCGTGGCACGCGAGCCCCCCGTCTGATAACAGTTCTACGTACCGTGTAAGGGTCAGCGCAAACAGAACGGAACGCAGCGGAGAGGATTTTACTAACGCACTTGAAAATAAACTTTAAAATTATTACAATAAAGTGCATAAATGCTTGAACCTGACAAAAAATGCTCGCGCGTCCTCGAAGATACGCGGGAATCCCCGCGCGGCGTCGAGTCGGTGCCCGCGTCGTACGCGTACTTTCAGTGTTGTCACTAGACATGCGAAATGTAGCTCACTGAACAGAAAAGAGAGATATAGCTCTTTTGATCAAAAGAGCTATATCACTCTTTTAGCTCTTTAGCTCACCGAATAACTCTTTTAACGCTTGAGCTCAATCGACTCACTTGAGAGCTACTGATCAAATTAAGCCGCGCTATTTTACGCGAGTCAAATACGTAAATCAAAACTCCTTTCGATGGTAAAGTCGTACACAGTGTTTCACCAAAACTACACCTTTCTTGCCAACATTCCTCGTTTTATTATTTAAATTATGACGTCTTATGTCGTTTCTAAAAATGCAGCGGGGCTAAAAACATACAGGATGGGATCACATTTCACGTGTAACTAGCGCATTCACTTATGGTGAACGCAGACCTAGCCGCGCCGCACGCGCCGCAGTCTTTGCATTCGAATTCTTTATATGAAGTTCTATGCAACCTCGCACACCTACCCGCGCCGCAGTCGCTGCAGTCCCTGAAACGACCGAACTCCCCTAGCCGCAGCTGATGACGTCACCCGCACGCAGCGCGGATGACGTCATTCGCATCCACGGCGCGCAGTGTTGCCAGAGTTATAAAGTAGACAGAGAATCTCTGTCAACGGTTTATAATAAAATTACTTATTCTCGTATAAATAATTACTTGCTTATTCCCTATTATAGCACCTACAGATAAAATTACACAAAAGAGCAAAATACCAATACCAAATACAGATTTTATACAGATTTTTTAAATCTTCGGATAGATAATGCTTTCAAAAATCTGGCAACACTGACGGGAACGACTGCAGCGACTGCGGCGCGGATAGATGTGCGAGGCCATTAACAAAAAGCGATGACTGCGGGGACTGTAGAGACTGCGGTGCGGCTAGGTCTGCGTTCACCATTATCGTCTTATTTAATTATTGAATAAACTGTTTAGTCTGTAATTGTCAAATAGAATAATGCATCCATCTTGTTACTGTTGTCAATATAAGAGTTTTGATTTCCCTTCTTTTTATTACCTACTGAGGGCTTTTATTCTTTTTAGTGTATTAATAACTACTTTAATCAAAAAATATTTTAACCAACTTGAAAAAAGAAAGGTTATCAGTGCGACCAGTATGCAACGTGTAATAGAATAAACGCAATTCCTGAAAGTAGTTGTTTCAGAATCGGCTTCTGAATCGATTTCCGTCATAAAAAATAGGTGTTAAATTTTGACGGCAAAATCTTTCATTTAACTTAAAATGGAAACAAAGTATCATGACAAATTAATACAATCCTTAATTCAAGAAAATGCGCTCGTGTGCGTGTCGGCCGCTACTATTGCATGAGTGTATGCGTTTGCGTAAGGATATTTTATGACGCACATAAGTTTTGCGTTTAGTGAGGATAACTATTTTATAGAAAATGTCTAGGTTTGGTTTCAATTTATTTAGTTATGTTGTTTTAGACTTATAAATTTATAATTTAATATTCTAATTAGGGTGTCTGAGGTATTGCGCTTAATCTTTTACATCCTGTACTTATATGTAATTATGTATAATATGATATTGTTAGAATCGCATAACATTCATAATAGGTACTGGTTGCGCTGATATACGATTTCTTTTCGTTTGTATTTAATTATTGGCAACACGCCTAATAGCTGGTTGGTTGACACACATTTCCCCTTCCGCTTACCCTCTCCTTTGCACTAAACCTTTGGCTACTCGGAATTGAAAGAGAGGGACGATACCGCTCAATATCCTCCGATATAGGATCGAACATCTAATGGCTGTCGGATCGCAGTAGAACAGACACGCGTGCTGTGTGAAAAATTCGTTTTAGAAGAAATTGTGATATTGTGACGTGTTGAAACGTGATTCAGAGTACTGGCAGTCAATCCTGGACTATCAAGGTTAGTGCCTCCTTCCTCTACGACGCTTGATTCTTATACTTTTTCCAATCCAAGCGTCACGTTCCCATAAATTTTGTGCAACCGGAAAACTTCTAAATTTCGCAATCTATAGCATTCCCGCGCATACAGGTACTATGTGACTAACATAGTACCTATTATGAGTGTTATGTTATATACAACGTGTAATTTAAAGGGTATATACATACCAAGTGCATGGCTTCTTTGGATGATAACAAACGATATGACAAGGGTTTTGTAATCCTAAGTCTACGTGTGTAGAACTTATTACAAATTCCAATACACAATACCAGAGACCGAATTTTTCAAATTAAGAAGAACGAAAATAATTATCGTGTTATTGGCAAGTGACGTGGAAAGTTGTTGACCCTCGTAGTGCTGTGACACGTTTGTTATGATTGGTATTCAAGAAATATATTAAACCAATAATTTGGTATCAATTCTTTGAGTCACTTATTTTGTGCTGAAACTGTGCATAGAGACTCCATACCAGATGTTGTCTTCAGCCCTTTTGGATAGATATGGGGTTTCCGTTACACGTTGTACATACATAGAGTCCTCCTAACCGATTTTTCGGGCACAGTGGCTAATCTCATAATTGATTAGCCATCTGCGCAGGAGATATTATATATAGTGCACAAGTATCTGCAGGTACAGTTGCACTCCAGTGGCGTAGTGTGAATTTTCATAAAAGGGAAGCCGGACCACAAAATGCTTACCTTGCTCAAGTGTGATGCGTGAATTCCAGTAACTGTGGCCCAGTGGCTGACTTCGAAATCTTGTAACTTCGTAAATATTTATTTGTTTAATTGAAAATAATATATTACTATTTATACAACGTGTAACGGAAACCCCATATCTATCCAAAAGGACTGAAGACAACATCTGGTATGGAGTCTCTATGCAGTTTCAGCTCAAAATAAGTGACTCACAGAATTGACCCCAAATAATTGGTTTCATATATTTCTTGAATACCAGTAATAACAAACGTGTCACAGCACTATGAGGGTCATCACTTTCAACGTCACTTGTCAATAAAACGATAATTCTCTTCGTTCTTCTTAATTTGAAAAATTCGGCCTTTGGTATCAATGTATTAAAATTTCTAATATGCTCCACACATGTAGACATAGGATTAGAAAACCCTTGCCGTTTCGTTTGTTATCATCCAAAGAAGCCGTGCACTCGGTATGCAGGCGCGTGCATAGGATTATGACAGGGCATGCGGCGGAGTAAAAACACACAAACTTCTTCTTTTATAGATTTTTAGCATAGCCACAGCCACGCATCGCCACCATGCTACGATGCGTGGCAGTGGCTATGCTAAAAATCTATAAAAGAAGAAGTTTTTGTGACCGATTACTCACAAAAACTTCTTCTTTTATAGATTTTTAGCATAGCCACAGCCACGCATCGCCACCATGCTACGATGCGTGGCTGTGGCTATGCTAAAAATCTATAAAAGAAGACGTTTTTGTGTGTTTTTACTCCGCCGCATGCCCTGTCATAATCCTACGCACGCCCCTGTCGGTATGTATATACCCTTTAAATTACACGTTGTATATTCATATATAAAGTAATAGACTAATATTTGCCATATTTCAAAAGGGAAGCCGGTAGGAATCGTGTTGTATGGAGCCTTCGCCACTGGTGCACTCTCTGTTCATTTACTCTCATTGTCCGATGGGACGATCTTAACCCAAACATATTTATAACCAAGTTTTTTGGTAAACTCTTTACACGCACGAAATAAAGCCTTGTTTTCAACCGACGACAAAAAGAGGAGGTTATCAATTCGACGCGTATATATATCTTATATTTTTTTTTTAATGTATGATCATCGAGTACTCGAAGACGGCTGAACCGATTTGGAAAATTCTTTTTTGTTCGAATGGGTATACTTCGAAATTGGTACCATTATCACCAAAGTCAGGATCTGATGATGGGATCCTGGAGAAATCGAGGGAACTCTTCAAATATTATAGGCACACCTATGGCGTTTTGGGTATTTCTTATAGTAACTTGTGCAGTTGCTCTCAAAAAGTACCATTTGAGGAAGTGGAACTGATGATGAAGACCACAGATGGCCGCCGAAACTACTCAATAATAAGTATTGAGTGGATTGCGATTCGATTACTTGAATATGGATGTTAAGCACTTTATGCTCGTCACAATGCATATGGTGATGTAGAGCTGATGGTGAAGTACCAGGAGAACTCCTCAACAATTAACGGCCCAGCATTGGGAAAAGCAATATTTTGTAAAAGGTTATAAGTAGTTGACATTTAGGCTCTTGTAACTAGGTAAATTAAAAATCATCCAACTAAAAAGAGTGAAATAAAAACTTTTTAACAAAAAATTAAACCGACTCCCAAAAAACACTGCAAAGTGAAAAATAACTTTAATTTCGGAAGTCGGTGCCAAAAACGAAAAAACAAAACTAAAGACACCGACTACCGAAATTAAAGTTATTTTTCACTTTGCAGTGTTTTTTGGGAGTCGGTTTAATTTTTTGTTAAAAAGTTTTTATTTAATGTAAGATGCTTGTTAATGTAAACTGAAACTAAGGCGCCTGGTATTCCAACTTCATCGGATTTGATGCTCTTCTTTTTGCAGTAGGCGTTAAGTTGTAACGAAGTATCCGAGATTTTAATTTTACTATTATGTTTTTCGGTTTCTTGTCTTCCTGCCGGCTGGGGAACTCTGTGTATTGACAGTATATCACTCTGGGACAAAGGATAACTGATAGCTGCTCCGATAGATTCTATACTAGTGAGCAGGTTTTCATTCCGCTTGTCAGGTAAGTTACATATCTCGATATTGCACTTTCGGGCTTGTTGCTCCATCAAATCAATTCTAGCTTCCAATGTAACCACTGACTGCACACTGGTACGTTTTTGCAGGTCAGACAGACGCTCCTCGAACCCTTTACGTTCTTGTTCTAAGGTTACTCGGGTTAGGCTGCGTTTCCACCAGAGATGTGCGATGGAAATGTGTCGTGCGAGGACGTCTAGTTGTGCTGTGAAAATGTGTGGGCGTATCCACCAAAGCTGTGCGATGAAAATGTGCCTACGAGGATGTGTAGCAGAGCTGTGAAAATGCGCAACAATGTGTGGTACGAGGATGCGCAAACCTCGCAACACATCCCTCGCAACACATCTCTCGCACACATCCCTCGCTTGTTTTGTATGCGCAAAAATCTAGCTCCGCTGAGCCGTTTCCACCAGAGCTGTGCTGACCGAGGCGAGGTAAATGAAGCGATTCTATTGGTTCTTTACAAACACATCCCTCGCTACGCATCCTCGCACATCTCTGGTGGAAACGCAGCCTTAGTCGGGTTTTCATATGTTCGTAAGCAGCGTTAATGAAACGAATTGAGTTTTCTATATCTAAGTTTGATCTTTGGATATCTAGATTTTGTTGTTTCAGTTCAGTAACCTCCACCATTAATTTATTGAGTATCACATCCTGATCGGCCTTTCAAGACAGCAGCATATTTTTCAACTCCTCAAATTTATCCAGCTCCTCGTAACTTTCATTGCCCCGAAAACGTTTGCCTGGTCTTGTTGTGATGTTTACTACATCATGAGCAGGTGACGGTATGTTGGCAGAAAGATCATATCTTGTGAACGTTATTGAAATGAAAATATACCAAATAACTTTATATGATACTAGCTTTTGCCCGCGACTTCGTTCGCGTAGGAGGGTTTTCCCGCGTAAAATCCCGATCCCGTGGGAATTCCGGGATAAAAAGTAGCCTATATGTTATTCCAGGATGTAAATTATCTACTTGCTAAATTTCATTCAGATCCGTTCAGTAGTTTTTGCGTGAATGAGTAACAAACATCCATCCATCCTCACAAACTTTCGCATTTATAATATTAGTAGGATGAGACGCACCCATGTAAAACACTAATGCTAATCAAGTGATTGTTTTTTTCAGGGTGGAAAATTCATGGAATGACTTCTCTTGCTGTGGGTGGAGCGGAAAGGAGTATCAGACTTCTACTGACTAAAAATCCACCCTGTTTCTTCGGCTGCCCTTGTCTTCCGAGTAGACGGGTGTGACTAGAGTGCACGGGAATCACCGACATACGGAAACAAACCTTCGGGTCATTGAATTCCCTTACAGACATCCTGAATAGACCGAGAGACCTGATCTGCTTCTGGAGGGAGGTTGGCTGGATGTAGTGATGGCCGACATGGCCCACGCACAATGGTCCCGTGCAGGGACTATGTGCGGAAACCAAACCACAAAGAAGATGAATATGTACTCACGCAACACCAGTCCTCCTGGAGAAGCTCACTCGTCGACTCTTAGCGGTGTCTGTAGGGGTAGCTACGTTGAACTCCAACTCCGAGAAAGGTGTGCGGGCCGGCCGTTGGCTCTTTAATATTGAGGACCTCCGCTTTCGGCTGAAACATTGAACATTAGACCATATACTAGGTACTGTGCAGAATAGTGTACAGGATAAGACAGTAAGTAAGTGATTATGGACATTTTGATCAATAGTTTTAAGTGTGAATCAATAGTTTTAGTGATTATCATAATAGTAAGATAATTCGTCATATTCGTTTCATAATTAAGCGTCAATAGCCTACTGGATAAGTTGTCGAACTTGTGATCGAGAGGTTCCGAGTTCGATAATGATGATTGATGGAGATGTAAAGGAAGGCCAAAGAAGCCATCGACACTTGGTTAATATACTGTCTGTCATACCAAGCGCTTCTCCACATTTATTGTGCTTGGCTGTGCAAGCATTGGAATTTGTTGCCGGCTTCTGTGTTCCCTGCCACTTATGACCTTTCAGCCTTTAAAGCAAGAGTAAATAGGCATCTTCTGAACTCGCTCATCCCCTCGATGACCTCATCTATTGCTTACCATCAGGCAGGGGCGTGCATAGGATTATGACAGGGCATGCGGCGGAGTAAAAACACACAAAAACTTCTTTTTTTATAGATTTTTCGGATATCCACAGCCACGCATCGTAGCATGGTGGCGATGCGTGGCTGTGGCAATGCTAAAAATCTATAAAAGAAGAAGTTTTTGTGAGTAATCGGTCACAAAAACTTCTTCTTTTATAGATTTTTAGCATAGCCACAGCCACGCATCGTAGCATGGTGGCGATGTGTGGCTGTGGCTATGCTAAAAATCTATAAAAGAAGAAGTTTTTGTGTGTTTTTACTCCGCCGCATGCCCTGTCATAATCCTATGCACGCGCCTGCCATCAGGCGAGATTGAGGTCAAGAGTGGGCTCATATGCAATAAAAAAAAAAGATGGACGGATTATGTTACGAATTAACAACTATACTAACTTTTTGAAAGGTTTACGCTAAGTTGCTTTAGCGAACATTTTTTCTCCTACAATTTCTTAATGTCATAATTATTATTATATTTGGGCCTGTACCAACACCCTTAATACAAGTTATTTTGATAACTTATTAACAGTGCTGGTTGCAACACCTAACAGTTTGCTAACTTAATTAAGTAAATGGTATGGAAAAAAAGTTGTAAATGATGCTGTGACGTCTGACCAGGCGCGTGCATAGGATTATGACAGAGCATGCGGCAGAGTAAAAACACACAAAAACTTCTTCTTTTATAGATTTTTAGCATAGCCACAGCCACGCATCGCCACCATGCTACGATGCGTGGCTGTGGCTATGCTAAAAATCTATAAAAGAAGAAGTTTTTGTGTGTTTTTACTCCGCCGCATGCCCTGTCATAATCCTATGCACGCCCCTGCGTCTGACAGGGGACAATGAAAGAAGAAAACAAGTTGCACTGACCACAAGTTACTGGGATAAGGGCAGAAAGATGATGATGAAAAGAATTGATTTGGCTCTATGTGCAATCTTACAACTTTTAATGGTGATCCTTAAATAGATAGAATATGCTTTATTGTACAGCAAGATTTAAACACACCTATTATATTATATTTATATGTTTTAGTTAGTTTTTCGTTTCGTTCGTCGAGTGACGTTTTTACTAAACATTCGTAAAAAATATGACATTATGAAACGAGAATAAACAAGATAATCAAAATTGTTATAGTATCAGTAATTCAGTAATTGTTATAGTTCTTTGTGTTTCAGAGACTACGTTATACCTAATAAGTAAAATAATTAACTTATTCTACAGTGGGCACATGTTCATTTTATGCGCCCTATATACATATATATGGCTCTTTTGCATTACATGCAAAACCACTTTTGTAATTTTCTTGACTAGGATGGAAAAATTTGAAAAAAGCACATATTTTCTTGGATTATGTTCTTCAATTATTGCTGCGACCACAATGACAGCACATGGCACACTGATAGAACAAAAGAAGAAGCTACTGGGAAGCGGTGGGCGCGGACAAACTCAATTTCCTTAGATACTGCTTATGAAAATTGGCATGGTTTTAAAATAAATTAGAGTATTAAGAAATTGGTGTTTCACTGGAACACAAAGAAGAATACTGATGTTGAAGAAAATAAGTATTTAAGTTGAATCCACATTAAAACTTAGTGAAAAATAAGGTGTTTTTAATTTTATTCTGTGCATGCCAGATTTTAATTATTGCAGACAGTATAAGACAGAATGGTCCAGACTACTAAGAATTCTTACACACATACATGTCAAATATTCAAATATTATAGGTAATTAGGTAAGTAAAGTTTAACTTTTGCCCACATTTTCATTTGTGGGAGGGTTTTCCTGCGTAAGTCCCGATACCGTGGGAATTCCAGGATAAACAGTAGCCTAGCCATGTGTCATTCCATAATGTCAACTATCTACTTGCCAAATTACATTCAGATTCGTTCAGTAGTTTTTGTGTGAAAGAGTAACGAACATCCATTCGTCCATCTTTACATACTTCCGCATTTCTAACATTAGTAAGAAGTAAAATTAGCAGTTGCTCCCAGTAGACTTAACACAGTAAAACAAACTCTCCTTCTCTTTCCGTACAGTAAAAAGTCCTACTAATATTATAAATGTGAAAGTTTGTGAGGATGGATGGATGTTTGTTACTCTTTCACGTAAAAACTACTGAACGGATCTCAATGAAATTTGGTGAGTAGATAGTAGGCATCCTGGAATAACACATAGGCTACTTTTTATCCCGGAATTCCCACGGGATCGGGATTTACGCGGGAAAAACCTCCCACGCGGAACGAAGTCGCGGGCAAAAGCTAGTAGTCTATAACCTTCTTAAGGCTTCAACCTACTTCTATACCAAATTTCACCCAAATCCACATAGTACTTTCAAAGAAAAGTGTGTTTAAATGAACATACAAAGTTTTTCACTTTATATTAGACGAGTAGAAAGCGATAGAGAAGCTTGTGGCTAAATTACAATGCTTTATTAGGTTGCTTGATGGATGGGAAACCATCTTAAAATATTGAGATTTCTTGGTTTTTTTTTTATTGATAATAGGTTCGCGTTTGACCACCATCTAACCTGATGGTAAGTGATAATGTGGTTGAAGATGGAGCACGCTTACCTAAAAGTAACCCATTCACTCTTGACTTAAAGACTCCTAGGTTATAGCTATCGGGAAACACAGACTCCGGCAGGGAATTCCACTCCTTAGCAGTACGCAGAATGAAAGTATTCCCAAAACGTTTTGTGCGTACGGGTGGGATGTCCACCATGTACCGATGGCGCTTCGCCGTTTGTCTCGTAGTCCGATGATGGAAGGGGCTTGGCGGAATTAGATTGTGTAATTCCGTCGCACACTCCCCGAAATGTAACCGATAGAAAACCGATCGACTTGCAACTCGTCGTTTGTGTTCAAAGCTCTGGAGCTTTAACTCGACCAGTGCATCGTTGCCAATGAGTCTTTTGGCCCGCTTCTCGATAGACTCCCCGAAATGTAACCGATAGAAAACCGAAACCTTCAGAAAGTATGATAAGTCATTAGTCCCAGCTGTCATTTGTAAACTTTTTATAGATCTTATGGGTAGGAAGAAGTCAGAAAATCTGACAGCAGTATTGCCAAGGGTAAGATAGGCATTGGCTCCATTAAATAAAAACAGAATTATTCAGTAAAGCCACATTTACATTCGCCACTGTGTTGGCCAACGTGTAGAGCCGGCTTAAGATTAGAAGCCAACTCGCAAAACAGTTGGAAGAGCTAAGCAGACATTGAGAAAGCAATCATTGATTTTACTTTCCGACAAGAAGATGATATGTGTATAAAACTTAATACGCTTTGGTTATATTGTAAGTAAATGGTCTTTACCAAACTTTGAAAAAAATCAGATACATCATGAAGATTAATGCGACCTATTTACAGACCAGCAGGTTACGGGGTCATTTTATTCTATAATGCACCATAGCATGCTCTTGCTTGATTTTTTAAAAGACATGTTGAAACCTACGTTGCGGCAGCCGAAGCGTCGGACACCCTGCTTTGCTGCGTATCGTCCATTGTATAACTTATTTCATTAACTACGTTTAAATAAACACCACACTTAACTCATCACTTAAACCAATTAGCGTTTCATTTAATTAACTCGTAAATTATTGTTTATATTTTCAAACAATACGATTTCAATACACAACGGCTCAGTTCGCATTCAAAATTTGACTTTGACAGTTATTAATTTGAAGTAGAATTTTTATGTAGCTTTTGTAAAGTGTGGTTAATGGGCTTTTAAGCTTGCGGCGCTGCATTATTTGTACAAGTGTATCAGTGCAATATAGTATTTACTCATTCAATTACTGTGTACATTTTCATCAACACAAAAATTTAAAAGCTATTATTAGAATGTGATAAATATAATTAATGAAATGAACCCTATAAATCGTATTATTTTAATTATTTCTTCTTTGGAATAATTCTAAAAATAAATCTTATTATGATAAATAGCTAGCATGCTAGTAATCTCAGAACAATAACTAAAGCTGCATTAGGTTATTGTTCTGAGCTAGTAATACCATGAAGGTATAGATATATTCATGAGTAATACCAACAATAACAGTTAAAAAAGGCTCTAAGGGCAGATATACATTACTTTATAAAAAATTCCACATTGTAGAGTCTGGCAAACGAAAGTAGACACTCGAATTATTTGCAAAGTTTTTATATGGCAATGCTAAACTAATGTCAAACTCAATTTTCAAAACAAGATGGCGTGTTGTTGGTGATTTGTTGTGATCTTGTTAATAGCGTTTATTCAGCGAAAAATGAACAAAACTATTAAAAGTGGAGTACGGGAGATGTTGTTTCGCATGATGTCTAAATATCAAGAAAAACAACAGGAGAAAGACGCCGAATTCAAACAAAAACAAGATTGTTTACGTGTGGTGTTCGATTTCATAGTTAGTATGACGCTACTAAGTTGATACTTTGTCGTAATTCACAATTTATATTTATCGAGGAAAAATATTTATCTATTTTGATTCACATTCATTTTATAGAATGTTAAATATTAGGTATGGTTATTTAACATACAATTAAATGTTGCATGGTTTTAACATTTTTTGTACTTTTATAGAAAATCTGGTGGATGTAGCAGGGGTTGATGAGATAGTGAAACCTATTGAAAAACTTACGGATTTAGAGCAGAAAGATAGGATAAGAACCCGGAACCAGTACTTGGATAAAATAGCTTCAATCACTGGTAAGTTTTTACTAGGAGTACATAACTTTTATAAAGATGTAATTGAATTCATGATTTGAAAACCTAATCATTTTGTTTTACCATTCTTTACAGAAGTGAGCGTTACTACATTAATAAGAATTAAAAAGGAAGGTGCGGGTAAAGGCCATATAAACCCACAGTGTCCCACATAGATAGTTTCGACATCTAATAGATGCTATTCGTAACAAAATTAACGAATTTTATATCGTTAGAAAACAAGTTTAAAACGAAACACACCAGAGCCAGTATATGAAGCTGATGAAATTCTGAAGCATAATGGGCACGAGGTATTGCGAGTTCCCCCCTACCACTGTGATCTAAATGCCATTGAGTTAGTATGGAGTTTGGCTAAACGTAAAGTGGCAAGTAAAAATATTGCTCAGTGGACTTACAGAAATTTATAAAAGAGTCGTTTGAAAATGAAAAACTCTCGAGGAGTGAAAGAAAATTACTGATCATGTCATCCATGTTGAAAATAAACATAAAGAAAGGGACAGATTTACAGAAAATAATTTAGAAAGTTTTATAATTAACGTAGGAAACAATGACTCCAGTGAGAGTCACTGGAGTCATTGTTTCCTACGTGATCAAACTTTTCACATGGAAGTCTTACATTCAGATTTTGACTATAGTGAATAAATCAGAACTGTTTTAGAATACTGTTGTTTTTTTTTTTAATCGAATGGGGCGTGCAACTGTCAAAGTGGCGCTAGTAGCACACTTACCAATATCAAAGCAGTTTCTCTATGGAACAGTAATGAATTCCTAAATTAGAGACAGTTATTGAGAATTTTTCGATTAAAGAACATATATTATGTTCTTTAATCGGAAAATTGTACAGAAATCAATTGAAATCAATGAAATGAAAATAAAAAATATTACCACAGATAACCATAGATGATACAGATAACTATATAATATCTCACAATCTAACTAACACTGACAGTGACAAAGGTTCTTACGGTGGTGGCGCCATCTGCGATTAGCTTTCACTTGCACGCCCCATTAAGACACAATATCTAAACTATTACCTACCTAAAATATCACTTGTATTTTTATTCCGATGAAATAAAATACATAATTCTAAAGTATCAAATATAGTTATTCCAGGTATTTCATAGTAGTTTTGGGGTTGCTATGCTGATATTTTTTAAATTTGCCGCGCTTTTTCAGTCTCTACTTTCGTTTGCCAGACTCTAGCAACCCACTCGAGACCAGTCAGATAATCCCGTAACCGCGTGCCGCTACGATATACCGAATAAGTGCGAGTATATCATAGCTATGTCTTTCTCTTTCTCTCGCACCACTCGCTACTCGAGCGAGGCGCGCGCGACGCCATGCGCCAATCCGACGCCCGCGCGCAAGTTGTAGACTCGTACGTAATTACCTATCCGAAACCACGTGCTCACATGTGGCGACCTATGTGTGTACTTTTATCCCTCATATGTGGTGCCCTAACGTGTTTATTTGTGCTCATTGTATACGAAAAGTCCGATCTCATGTTTGTGAATGTGTTTTAACTGAGTAAACGATAATCATGTGAGACAGTGTTCATCATTCTAGTTTCCCTGAGACCTCCCCTCATAACATCCAATAATTTACAATGTTATTATTATTGGTTTCTACGACATCTTATCAATTTAATTTTGTTATTAAATCGTATACCCGTCTCATTCACTCAGGTTTTGTTCTATACAACATAAGCAGCTAAATAGTTTACCATTTAGTGCACCCAGAGTGCAGCACTGAACGCATGGTGTTCTATAACTTCTAAATACTTCAACGACTAGCCCAAAGAATAAAGAATTAGACCCTTTCCCCTTACTATGTTGGGCCGAGAAATTAATAACAACAATAACAATAGTTTTATACAGAAACTTAAAGGAGATTGACAATCTTTGGATGGGAATTGGACCAAGTGCTGCCCGGAATGAAAATATAGTGCATAATATTCCTTAGGCTATCACTAGTCAATAAACCAGAGCGCATCAAAATCTATCCCAGAAGTTATGAGAAAAAAGCTTTTTATTCGAAATTATTTATTGGTGTGAAATGAACGTATTCATTAATCACAGTACTAATTAAACACACAACGTGCCGTGAAACATGAACAACAATAGTTTTTTATGCACTCTAGTCCACGATCACGATTGTCTGCACCAATCTATACTATATAATATTATAAAGCGGAAAAGTTTGTTTGTTTGTTTGTTTGTTTGCTTGAACGCGCTAATCTTCGAAAGTACTGGGTGGATTTGGATGCAATTAGGTATGGAAGTAGCTTGAAGTTTGAGGAAGGTTATAGGCTACTGCAAAAAAGGAGAGTTATGTTTTTACCGTGATAGAATCCACGGGAGCGAAGCCCCGCGTGAGTACTAGTTAATATATAGTAATGGTAGATTCTTGGTGATGAGTGTCTATTCTTTACGTGCATTCTTAAGAATTGCCCGTTACTAGATGGCATATTGAATGAAGACGTATTATTAAAGTGCCTTTTACATTTTTGGATAGCAAATGACCCACTGCCGTAATGAGAGAGGTGGTGGGTGGGCTTAAAGGAATGCAGTATAGTATAGTATACAGTATAGTATACAGGATAATATATAGTCTTATTATAAATTAGGGTACCACCACCATCCATCAGCGCTGGCAAGACTTTAGTAGAGGCCATTTTAGGAAAGGTTTTTTCGTAGTTAAGCCTGTTCCACGGGTTCCAGGTTGGTCACCAGTCTTATTGTGTGAACCAGGACCTATTGGGTCCAGTGCGAAGGAGTAGACACACCCAACCGACACTAGATGAGTTGCTGTGGAGAAAACTCAGTAACTAGGTTGGACAAGGAGATCCCCAAGGCCAAAACCTAGCACTTGACGCTCATGGACTGTATCACCCAGAATCACATTGTCGCAGTAACCATAGCAAGATGGGGCACCGTTTTGGTTTGGTTAACACCGTGAGATTTTTCCCTGAATGGGAAACACTTTTTGACAACATTCGTAAAGAAATAGAATATCCTTCGCTGTCATGAAAAAACTGTTTTGCAAAAAATAAAACCGACTTCCATATCAAAACACTACAAAGCTAAAAATAATTTTAATTTCGGTAGTCGGTGTTATTGGTTTTGTATTTTCTTTTTTTTTTCACACCGCCTTCCGAAATTAAAATTATTTTTAGCTTTGTAGTGTTTTGATATGGAAGTCGGTTTTATTTTTTGCAAAAAAGTTTTTATTTTCGTGCTTTTTAGTGGGTCAGTGAATTTTCGAAATCGGTTCGTAAATGACGGAGTTATGCGCGAACAAAAAACGCAATGCAGAGTAAACGAAAAGATCATCAACATAAATATTTTTTTATGCTTTTGTTGATTTTTCAGAAACGGCTTGTCTGATTTCGATAAAATTTTCATGGGACCATTTGAGAAGTATACCCTTTCTAACAAAATAAGAATTTTTCAAATCGGTTGGCAAGCGACGGAGTTATGCGCGGACAAACATAAAAAAAAATACAAACATCCGAATTGAGAACCTCCTCCTTTTTTAGAAGTCGGTTAAAAAAGGGATCGGATGATATAGTCAGCGACTACGAGTGACGTCACGGCAAGCAGCCCAGGCCCAGCACGCTTCCACTGCGCAAATTGAATCTGGCCTAGTGCCGTTCGGTAAGGCCTGGAGCCTATGTGAAAAGTCTTCGTGACTAGTTGATAGTTTCTACCCTTTTAACACGCAGAGCGGCACGACCGTCCCGTACGAGCGTGGGGTGGAGAGTGATGATAACCAGCAACCTTTTTTTGTGGCATCTCGCAGTTCAACCTTTGAGTTTGTCGACTACTTAAATGGACATGCCTGTGGTTGCCTTAATTAATAAATAAATAAAAGCCCCCAGCCAGTGCTTATTATAAAAACATACAAACTAGGAGACTACACGCTAAGGGGGCCTGTTGGGTATGGACCTCAGCTAAGGGCATCACAGGGGAGGGCAGCTAGAGACAGGCTGGATCAGATCATAATTATTAGGGAAATTTAAAGCTACTGGCGTAGCGGGCTGGCTCTAGCAAGGGTCAAGGTGGGAAAACCAGTGGCGCGTGCGCATATAGCTACATCGGCAGTGTCTAGCTGTGAGAGGGAGATTAACGTATAATACGTTCATGCGAACAAACGAGACAGTGTAGTGAGAGTTTTGTACGCCCGGCACGACAAAGTAAAGTATAACAGAAATGGTTTTCAAGCTTCGTGTGCTACGGTTAAGCGATAAGGCATTATTAAAAGTGAAACGAAATTGAATCGTAAACTTCTAAAGCATGTAATAAAATGAAAAATAATAAGTACTTGTTCTCAGTACAAAAAAAAATATATTTACTGCTTACCCCTGGGACGGTTTTTTTTTCTATATTTAGTGATGCCAGGAACACGCTAGGAATACTTTCATTTCTGGGCAGTATTTGGTCCAAACACTATCAATCTCCTTTAGTGTAGTTTTGTATTTATATTTGAAAGCAAAAGGAAAATGTGTGTACAAAATGGTGGTAGTACTTAGTAGTAGTTTTTAGATGGTGTCTGTGGGTAAGAGCTTGGTTGTTGGGTGTTTATAATATAGCCTTAATTAATGTACATAGCCTACGAATAGCAATAATGTAACACTCGAATTGTAATAGAATATTCACAATGAATGATTTGGTTCCGAAGATTAATCTTAGATTAAGTAACTACCTATATAAATATAGCATAAATAAAAATACAACTTACAGAATCCAAGCCACACAGAGAACAGTGACGGTCAATAGTGTTGTATACAAAGTACAAATCGCTAGCCAAATAAGAATGAGAGCGTAGTCTACACTCACTGAATCAGACATTTAGAAAGCATTGCAAATCACACTACATTTCTTCCTGTAATCACTACGAATTTTCATATTATTTTACTTAAAATTTTGCAACCATATCTAAACATGTCATGTTGTCAACATGAATGTGAATAATTTTTTCTTCTTCTAGCAACTAAGATGCCAGATTATTTGTTTGAGCTTTAGCCTTAAATAGGTCGTATGCTTTTTTAATTGTTAGAAGACAACATTTTGTTCGTCAAACGTAGTACATATTACCTCAATGTTCGTCAACTATTTTTTTCTGTGTGGACATCAAATCACTCCTCCCGTGCCCTCCTGTGGGTGGAGCGCAAGGAGGTGTAAAAGTTCTATGTTCTATTGACTAAAATCTCACCCAGTTCCTTCAGTTGCCCTTGCGGAGCAGGGTAGGTTTTTAGTCAGTAGAAGTCTAACGCTCCCTTCCAGTTCCGCTCCACCCATCGCAGGAGGAGTCATTTGATGATTCTCCCACACAAAACATTTTTTGTTGGTATGTTGAAAGTCATTTCTAAATAAATAGCATTACGTTCGTAGGTATCTGTTTCGTTTCCTAATTTGGAATAAACAATAGATAGATCAAAAGTATCTAAAGTCAAAAGTTATCTTGAAAATTATATTGCATTGTATTATTATTTAATTAAAATTATCGGCCATTTTGAGAATGAATTGATATGAAAAGGTTTTCATGCAATACCATTTGGAGTCACCAGGAGGTTTAATATATAGATCGGACCTAATTTAGCTTGCCGAATGCTGTAAGCAAAGAGTATGTAATACACTATGCTGTAAGAAAAATCTTTACTCAACGTCAGCACGTATAACTTTGAGCTGTCAATATGGCATATTTAGAAATCGTATGAAAATTGTAAACAGTAAAAGAATTTAACTTTGAAACATAAAAACCAAAAACAAAACTTAACCAACAAGCTAAGTAGAGTGATTTACAATGTTTTCTATACGTATAATATTTCCTAGCGTGTAGACTACGCACGCTGCCCTAAAAACCTTAAAATGAAGATCAAAGAGTTAAAAACGACTAATTCAGACACCGATGGTGTACAGGATGGTGATACAAAATACCGAGTAGACACCTTGCTAGACGAAGGAAAATCTAATGTTTTCAATACTGGGATCTGTGATTTTAGTATTCCTATGACCTCTGCAATATCAAAATTTACAAACTTACGAGCAATAGAAAATCGAGGCGACATACTAATAACGAAATCTGTTCATGCCGAATGGCTAATTCTAGGTGCTAGAATATTCAATGAATTGAAAGTTACACTATTGAAATTAACAGAACAACATAAGAAAAACAGTCTTCATTCAGGTAAGTTTGTCTTTCAAAGTTTAAGAACCAATAGCAAGCCCACGGTGCTGTCGAACGAATCTGAACAAGCTGAGCTGAGGAAAATTGGTGACGCAACATTAATCTCTGTTGCCAATGACGTCATACCAGCGCCTGTTGGATATATCTATGCAAGCGCCTCTCACCCACAACCTAAAGACGAAGAAAAATTAAATCAATTGATTCTAGCTTCGTCTTCTTCAGATAGCAATGTACACAAAGTCTCAGAAGGTGATAATGATGTTATAAACAAAAAGGATTCCATTATCAATACTGTAGTCAGCAATTCTATTACTAGTATACAGATTGACAAAAATGGCGAGAAAATGAGTAGTATAAAATCAGTTGATTCTTCTTTGATAAATGAGGACACCGATAGTTCCAGCGAGAGCATGTTTTATATTACAAAGGACAGCGAAGATGATACCCTTTTCAGTTATGATGCAAAGATAAGAGAATCTAAACAAATCATTTATGATCAATTCAAATTACTACAACTTGAAGAGGGGCTAAAAGCAGTTAATGAACTACAAAAGAAATTGGTAAAAACATCAAATAGGTTTTTCGATAAAGACCCTTCAGAGTTGGTTGAAGTTATTAATAGAGACAATAAGAGTGCTGGCGACAATTTTGATGTGTTATCTACTTTAACTGATAATAAAATTAGTGATAATGATAAAAAAACGATTATGAAAAAGAATATTGACTATGATGATACAGAGCATGAGCTCAGTTTCACCCCTAACGGACAATCCACAGCTTTAAGAAAAAATGGGAACGAATTATTGAGTACTATTTCAATGTTGCAAGCTGCTTTAGAGAAGGCCAGGCCAACGCTGGATGACTGCGTGTCTTCCAAAGATTACACCACAGACGAGTCCATAGATGTCTCTAAGAAATCGGCCCAAGCAAGCATTGAAAGTCTTGATGAATTTAGCAATGAATGGATTAGTGACGGGATCTTCAATGAGTATTCTCCACTGAGGAAAACAGCATTCGGCGAAACTTCATACATGCGTGAAACCAAAGCAAGAGTAGTTCCAAATCATTTTAAAAAACTGTTTAAACGAGTCAAAGAGCTAATGCATGTAGTGGTTGATAAAGGTGTATCAGTGTCAACGCCTTTACAAAACACAAAAAAACAGACTACTTTAATTAAATGTAGTCAAGAAAATTACCACACCGAGCTATGTTCCAAGCCTGATTCAAATTTCAATTTTGGTAAATTGTACTCTCACAGCTCCACCAAAGCTTTTCGGAATCTGGACTCTATTTCGTCAGTATTTGACGAAACTAATTCACAAACAAAGAATTCGTCTACTCATGCTCCTGTTGAACAGTCGTCTATGGCTGAGGTGCTAGTTTTTGATCACCAGAATCCATTGAATAATATCCTATTGCATCCACTTAATCGTATAAATACAGAAGGTCACAGGTATAATCCGATTAAAACTGCTGAGAAGCCACGTTACTGCAAGCACAATCATGCAACATACAATGATACCAGTAGAAATCATACTAGTAGACAGTTGAATGTGTTTACCGTGGCTGTCAACCAACCCCAGTTTGCGCCGAATACAGCAGCGGAAGAAACGAACCAAAAGTTTAGATTCTCGTCACCATATTCAATTCACACTGAGGAACAAGTAGCAAAGGCAAAATTAACTGAAGACGTTTTACAAAACATACTCAATTCAAATTTAAATGCAAATATCAGAAAAGCCAATAAAAGGAGCGTAATTTCATCAAAGAACAAGTGCAGACAGCATAGTTGCATAGGGAACAGCGAAATGAAAATGCAAAAAACTGTGACAGGTCCAAAAGTAAAATTTAAGATACCAATAGAATCATCTCCGACGGGTGAACCGTCACATAATCTCATTCTTGTAAAACATAAAATGCAAGGTGCCAACCGAAAAGCCCACTCATCGAAAATTCGTAACAAGAAGCTACAAAAAACGAAAGTTACGAAACCGGGGCGAAATACAAACGAGCGACAATTAATAGCTGACTATGCTGACTTTGATACCGGTTTGAAACATAATAATGATTACAATAATAAAAAAACTCTTTACAATGCGCATTTTAATCTACACACAAAAATTGAAAGTGTTATATCATTTTCACAATCTAACGTCTCATTTTCTAGTAGCAAGAACTTAAATCCGAAAAATGACATCCTGAGTACGAACGTGGACCGTCAGTCGCTGAATCAGTCCACAATGGAGGAAATGCCTTCTCAGGTGAGCTGGCATCCCGAACCGCGTCTTCCTAAGTTGCTAGTTTTCGACTACCTGAATTCTTTAAACAATGTTCTGCTCACCCCGATTGATCACACGGAAGCGCATAAGAATACGTATAATCCGATAAAATCGAACAAGATGATATGTGACTCCGAGCACAGTCACTCAAGAAGCACAGAAAACCAACAAGGCAGTACAAGTGATATCACTAAAGACTTTGAGGTGCGAACCATAACCACCAAGCGACATCAGGTTGCGGCTCAATGGACTTCAACCCAAGAAGAGGACCAAGTGCATTCCCAGTCAGTGAACAAAGAAAAAGAAGAACAAGCAACAGAGATAATAAGCGTTTCGAAAACATCAGAAATCATTTTACAAGCCCATTCAACCACAAATTCACACGTACATATACCGAAAGAGGAGAAATGGATAACTAGTCCACCAACAGACAAAAACAGGCATCTCAGCTTCATGGAAGTCACTCCGAAATGTATGGCAAATAAGCAGATTACTTCATATTGTCCTAAAGTTCAGAAACGCCGACGAAAAGCGCGCGCTCGCGCACTCGCCTACAAACTGGGGACATGCGCCCAAACTATGTGATGACCTAAAAACTATATTGGCTTCGCGTCTTCAATTCTTTTCAGTGGAGATAAAGGAGGTTATTTTATGTGTGAAAATATTGATTGGCTGGAACTTATCAGCTGTTCTAGCCCTTCAAATATACATATTACCCGACTGCAAAGGAAGGGTTATGTTTTTCGAGCGTATCTTGTATGTATGTATGTAATATTCTTTATTACCTCATATCTCAAGAACCACTCAACGGATTTACATTATTGAGGTATCGTTAGGTTTGCCTTAGCAACCCAAGTGTTCATAGCAGACGTTAAAAAAAATCACACATGTGGGCTGTGCGACGCCATTGTGCCAAGTGAAAAAAAAAAATCTTTCGAATACTAAAATATGGGTATCAAATTAAAGCACTCAATACAAGGATTTCAAAAAGGTATATAATGATTATCATTAGCGTAATACTAATAAAATAATACAATGAGAAATTTTAATAAAAATATGGACTTTGCTCTTTCACTCTTTCCCAGAATCGGGACGCAATTGAACATTATATTTTTTTTTACATGAGTTGGGCCCCGCCTGCTTGTCACGTTTAATTTTTGAAATACTTGTGTTGAGCCCTTTAATTTGATACCCATATTGTAGTACTCCAAAAAAAAATTTTTTTCACTTGGCACAATGGCGTCGCACAGGCGCCATGTGTGATTTTTTTTAATGTCACCTATCTAAGAACACTTGGCTTGCTAAGACGAACCTAACGATATTTTTTTTATAAATAAAATTTAAATAGTTGTTTCAATCTGAATCGTATCCTTCTCCTTTTCTATGAGTGTTGGTGTGTGTTTTTGTACGGTCGGCCAAGAAAGTGGTGTACCAGTTTTGATTTAGTTTCCCGGTCATCGAAAATTACAACAAGGTTCGTTATAAAAAGATATTACTGAAAGAGACAACATTATCATGACGTAAACCTATGTATTTAGTATTCATACGTCATATGTCACATATAAGTACATGACATTTTAACCTTTAGTATAAATGAAAAGGACATTAGTTTCTACAAAGCAATTGAAATGTTTCCAAACAAAAGTAATAAAAACTATTTAGACAACCGAATTCCATTTGAAAAAGAAAACTGACAATTGACATTTTGTCAAATATATGCAAAAAATCGATATATTTTCCGTGTTATTTTTCAATCAACTGCATATAAAATCATCTCAATGCCTGCCAACTTGACCATTGCCGAAAGAGCACAAATAATTGCCCAATTTAATGAGGGAAGCAGTATCAGTGCGATATCCCGGAATTTGAATATATCGAGGCGTTCTGTCCGCTTTTGGATTCGTCGTGAAGGAGAGGAGGGAAGTTTGTTGGATCACAGAAGAAGTGGTCGCCGGCCTGCACTCTCCAATAACGATAGAGAATTCATGAGACGGGAATATGAAATCAATGGTTTTAAGCCCACAAAACATTTTGCGGAGATGTTCGATGTGAGTGCCCAAACAATAAGGAATCATCTACATTACATGGGGTTGCACCACAGGCATTACGCCAAGAAAATATATTTGACGGATGCTCACAGACTTGCTCGTCTGAACTTCGCCAGAGAGCACTTAGAGTTTGATTGGTCTAATACAGTGTTTTGTGATGAAAAAACGTTTAAATCCAGTCAGCATGGACGTCTTCACCTTTGGCGATATAATTCAACACGGTATAAAGATGATCATGTAATCCCAAATAGAGAATCAGGTCGAATTTCCGTAAATATTTGGGGCTGGATGAGTACGGATGGTGTAGGAGAATTGTGTTCTCTACCTCCTCGAGCGACGGCTGTAAATTATATCGACGTGCTTCAGAATGCAATGCTACCGACAGTCCGTAATGTTTACCCGGAGAACGAAGTGCCACAATTTGATTTTGTTCAAGATAATTGTTCAATTCATAATGCGAGGATCGTAAGAGCCTGGTTTCGTTCACACACTGACGTAAGGGTAATTCAGTGGCCCTCAAGATCGCCGGACCTCAACCCGATAGAAAATCTTTGGGGCCTTATGGTCCAACGATGGTCGCATCAAAATGAAAGAACCAAACAAGCTCTTATTAGTCACTGTAATTATATCTGGGAGGAAATGCGGGGAACCGATATTTGCTCACGGCTTGTTGGTTCAATGAGGTCTCGTCTTTTAGAGGTTATAGAGGCCAACGGCGGTTACACCCGTTTCTAATTTTTTAAAATTTTCAATATCTTCTAAATATTACTATATATGCTATGTTTTTGTTTGTTATAAGTATTTTAAAATTGATTGTAGAAATTTAATAAAAGGATAAATCTATTTTTAGCTTGTTTTTTATTGATATTGTAATTACAAGTTTACAGAAATTGTAGGTTTGTGGACTCGCCTTGTGCCTTTACAATTTTATGTAACTTGTTGATTACAATTCTGAATTTGTAGATACAATTTTGTCATCAAAATCTACAGCCCCCCGCCGTTGATTTTACGACGTCATTGGTTCCATCAAGTTCAAACTAAGAACAGCTGTCACGTTACAAACAGTAATAGTCGTTATCAATAATCAGATAAAGACAGCAATAGAAGTTGTCAGATCGATCTGCAAGCGAAACTAATCTTTATCACCTATGAATCTGCAAGCGATATTCAACCTTAGGGTGGTACACCACTTTCTTGGCCGACTGTACTAGCGTTGAAACTCCAAAAGAACTTACGCATCTCAATACTGTTTTCTAATCTATATATATATAAATAAAAATGAATCGCCGAACGAGTGCACCAAATTGGTTTTTTTTCCATGGTCCTCTCACCAAGAGCCAGAACCATAGAACTATCCTTGCCAGACGTCAATCAATATAATACCTACACAGGCAACTTTCATATTATAAATATAAATAAATTGAACCATAAATTGACTATTTAACCCATGTTGGTGATGAAAATGAAAAAACCAAATCTGTTAGTGAAAGTCTCCTAATCGGAGAGCTGAAACATTCACCTACACTAAAACATTCCTTTTGTTCACAGAAGAGTTTAACTCCTTAAACATAAAAAGCGAGACGGCGATCTTCTTATTATAATTTATTTCTTCGTATTGTATTTTTCACAGTCGGTCTATCTATAAATCTCATTTTTTTTTCTAGATCTTCTCATAGAACAATAACTTGCTTACTATATACAGTGCTCGACACATAAAAAGAGTGTCTTTTCCGATGATCATCCAGCCTGTCCTTAGCTGCCACAGAAATCTTAATAATAAGGCAATTGCCTTATTATTAAGATTTCTGTGTTAGCTGCCGTTCCCCAGTGACGTCCTATGCTGAGGTCGAGGTCCGTGCCCCGCAGGAGGTGCCCTTAATGTGTTATCGCTTACTATGTAAATTTAATTAAGTTTAGATTTAATTGTTATAATTAAGGCTCGCATAGGGGACGCCTCTTAGGTAGCCCTGCAAGAGGCCATTAAAAAAAATATTGAGCTGTACCTGTATCTGTTTTTGTTATCGATGGAAACCTTCAAATGGCGCCTGAACTTTTAGGGAAAAGAAAGTCCAGGGAGTGTGGGATTTCTACCTCACTAAAACCACCCCGATGATCACCTATCACCCCATCACATAGATGTGAGTATGTGACACCATTATTATTTATTTATTTGAGTACATTTATTATTATACATAGTTTTACGGTAAAATAAGTCCCACAAAACCGTGTTATCCATGTGCTAATATGATTGTATTGAAGAATATCTAAAAAAACACGGATATTTAGACAATTTTAATTAATAACAATAGTTCAACAGTTGTGGAATTGTGATGAATTGGTACAGCCAGTCAAATTACTCGAACATGCTGACAGAGAAAACGATTTGGATCTGTAAATACAAAGACAATTTCTTAAACAAATTAAAGCTCTAATTCTTTGCTAAAGTCAACATATTTTCGAACTTAAATACAAAGTAACCTTTCTTACTAAAGCCTGCAATACATGTTGGCCGAGCGTAGGCCAACGCGAGCGTTGGCAAATAGGTACAAGGCAAGAAATAATGTCCACACGTTCGACAAGTTCGTCGAACGCCAATGCAGATGACCAATATAGAAGAGGGTCTGTAGAGCTGCCCACACGTTGGCCGAGCGTAGGCGAGCGCCATTGATTTGTGACCAAAAACCGACACCGATCCGAAGTGGGGCAAGTGATCACGAGCAACGGCGAGCGAGGATAAGTTGCGCCAAATGAGCTCTATACACGTTGGCGCTGGCCTCCACTCGCCCAACTAGGCAAGTGACACCGAACGATAGCAAGACAAGGCAAATATACCGTCTACATGTTGGTATTGGCCTTCACTCGACAACGCTCGGCCAATATGTATTGCAGGCTTTATATAATGAATGCGAAAGTTTGTGAGGATGGATGTATAATTATATGTATGAATGTTTGTTATTCTTTCACGCAAAAACTACTGAACGGATCTGAATGAAGTTTGGAGAGTAGATAGTCGAAATCCTGGAATAACACATAAGCTACTTTTTATCCTGGAATTCCCATGGGATCGGGAAATCCCTCCAACGCGAACGAAGTCGCGGGCAGAAGCTCGTATTAAACATGTATAAAATTACAACTTCAAAATTGAATATTACCTTTTCTTACACTTATACTTCGACTGGGACTCTTTGGTTTGCATAAGTTTATTTGGATAATTTTTACGAAGTTTTTTTTTATTTTCTTTTTTATCCTCCTCCATGCTGCTTTCGGTATCATTTGATATTTCTTCAGAGCTCAAATCTGGTCTTTTACGGGTCGCTAATCGTTTCTTACGATCCTTATGAACTTCGCACGAGTCTTTTGGCACGAGCTTCCAACATCCTTTTCCGTCCAACCGCCGAGATTTCTTAAAAAAACAGTGAATATCTTTTAAAAGTGCTTCTTCTTAGCGACATAATGCGAACGTCTGTCTGTTTATCTGCCTGACTGTTTGTTACGCTTTCACAGCTAAACCACAGCACCGATTTGGATGAAATATGGAATGAAAGTAGTGGATGAAAGTAGTCAAAGACCCAGGCACAAACATAAGCTACTATTTTTTCAAAAATGTTCGCTTAAGGGGTTGGAATTGGGGATGATTTCGTGGATGAAGACGCGGGTAACTCCGCTCGCTGAAGCAGATATAAGAGAAGACCATCAAGGCTACAATGACAGAGACGCGGAGCAAGTCAGAAGGTGGGCCACTTGTGGATTGTTTTGTAATGAAATCCATATGAAATTAGTTTTAAGATTATTGTTTTATTACTGATGGGCCCACTCTTGATCTCGATCTCGCCTGATGGTAAACAATAGATGAGGTCTAAGATGTGACGAGCGAGCCCAGAAGATGCCTATTTATTCTTGCTTTAAAGGCTGAAAGGTCATAAGTGGCAGAGAACACAGAGGCCGGCAGAGAATTCCACAGCTTGGCTGTGCGCATAATAAATGTGGAAGCGAAGTGCTTGGTACGACAAGACGGTATATCAACTAAGTGTGGTTGGTACCCAGCAGTGCGTCTGGTAGTCCGGTAGTGAAAGGGAGATGGAGGAATCAGGTCTTGGAGCTCCTGCGCACACTCCCCGAAGTACAATCGGTAGAAAACCTACAGGCAAGCAACGGTAGTGTTGAGTATAACCATTTTAAGGGGCAATAGCCTAATAGCTAAGGTGTCATCCTTGTGATCGAGAGGTCACGGGTTCGACCCTTGACACTGTTGCCGTGAACCAATCCCAGACATTGCTAAATTCTTTAAAAAATATCCTTTCTTTGAAAATAATATAAATCTATATCGAAACTTTAAAAAAAATCGGAACGAAGTATAGTTTGTAATATATCTATTAGGTCTAATTATCTAAAACAAGGATCTACTAGAACTCGAGAGAGAGAAAAACCTCAAGTTATCCTCAACCCTGGTTAGCTCTATCTCAAATTAAATATGATACGGCCCTAAGCTATTAGTAATGTCTATAGAGCCAATGCGTACGTTCATAGTCCTAATGTTGTTGAAAAATAAGTACCCATCATTTGAGAGCTGTTTTTTTTAAGGATGGGAAATTATCCAAGGACTGTCTCCTAATCTGGGCGAAGTGGGAGGGTGTGTCAGACTTTTACTGACTAAAACCCATCCGTGTTCCATCATTTGCCCTTTGTGTTCCTAGGCCGCGATAACTCTTTCGAACAATTCCGCAACCCCGACAGGCATCAGCACTCTAGTGGACTCCGACTAACACTCTTTGAGGCTGCTGACACACTGATTGGAGGGCTCTGAGATCATGAACTAAACTACTGACTAGATAGCCTAACATTAACTTGAATGTTGGTGTGCGTTCTAAATACTAACTCTTACACGGATTGCTTCATTAATATCATCAATAAATAGTCCGGACAAATCATCATTCCAGCTCCAACTTCTAGTTGATTTCTTTTTGTGTTTTTTTCTACTTGTACTTTCAAGTTTTGCTGATTTTTTGTAAGACTTTGGCCGTTTCGCAGATCTCATTTTTGCGTTTTTTTTTAAATGGATTAACTGATAAATAAATACTATAATTAAAAATTTCGATTCGTAGCAAATCAAAGAGAATGTAATACATCATTAGCAAATAAGCAAATAAACGTGACTGTTCTAATCAAAGAGGTTCTAATTTGACTTTCTTCGCTTTAGCAAAGAGTATGTTGTACTACGTTGTAATTGACCTTAGTTGTAATCAAACAAGTTCCTTGGTTGTAATCTGTGATTGTGTAAAAAAATGTAAACCTCTTTTGCAATAAACTATTATAACACCATAGTAGTGCCTTTGCACATCTTAGCCAGAGGCAGTGGCGTAGCTGAAGGTCCACAGACCTCGCGACGCGGGGGGGCCTCCAGCTTTAGGAGGCCTCAGCGTCTTAAAAAAAAAATTAACCCAGAACTTCGTGAATCCGAAGCAATCGGAACCTACGTAATACAGGAAGTTTTAAATAAATAAATTTAAAGAGAATTTTAAATAAATTGAATATCGTTATGAGTTTTTAATAAGCTTCTCAAGTCGATGTATTTTGAGTACTAGGAAAATGAACTAATTTAGTAAGTTCTAGGTTACGTAGGGTTGACTCACTTGGGTCTTAGGATTTTTTGGGTTATCGCTGGGTTATAGAGGGCCTTATTCAGATTTTGGTGGGGGGGCCTCCAAAGTTTCAGCTACGCCACTGGCCAGAGGTAGCTAGGCTAGGGAAATAGACCGATTTGGTCAACAACTTCTTTGATGCTAGCTTATAATCACAGCTAGCATGAAAAATAACCGTTTACATACGTATATAGGTATTTAACAAAGTGAAAAATCAACAAAGTGTGGATGGTACCAAGCAGTGCGTCTGGAAGTAAAAGGGAGATGGAGGAATCAGGTCATGGAGCTCCTACGCACACTCCCCGAAGTACAATCTGTAGAAAACCGGCAGGCAAGCAATGGTTCGCCGATGAGCCAGGCTGTGAAGCTTGTCCACTAGCAACTCGGCATCTATAAATAAGCCTTTTAGCTCTGCGCTCGATCGGGTTCACTACTGCAGTAATTTGTTATTTTACAGAGCCATCCCACAAGTAGCTGCGATACTCCATACAGGAACGGACTTTTTGTATGTTTGGCCTTTGTGTGAAAGAAGGTCAAGTAAATACACTCTCGCAACTAACACTAATTAAGGGCTTCACTTATTCACCACATGATTTAATTTTACAAAAATTTTCTTCGGGTCCATGCTTCGGGTGGAATTCATAAGTACGGTGTATTACTTAAAAGTTGGAATGGCAACTCTGTTGTTTCCAATCAACTCTGAAACGGAACGTTAAATAGTCTTCTATGCCTATATCTTTTATAATCCCTAAAATGGATGTGAAATTATCATGCAATAGAGTTTATTTATTGTTGAATGATAATAATGTTGTAAAATATTAGTAATATAAATATTTTTTCTATTTTCGAATTCCATTATGGTATCAAAAAAATACGTAGAGTGAAACGTCGTAATGTCATATGACCATCGACGTCAGTGTTACCAACATAATCAGCTTGTCCACCATTTTAACGCAGCTGATGTTTGTTTGAGATTTTATAATTTAGAATAAAATCTAAATAATATCTCAAAATGGGTGCCTCCTTCGTTCCCATCACCGTGTTCACCGTGCTTTGGGGTATTGTGGGCATTGTTTGCCCCTTCTTCGCCCCTAAAGGACCAAACAGGGGGTAAGTTCTTGCACCTTCTTACTTTAAAAACTTTTCCTAATTCATTGATTAAAACCTGTATTTCATTGAACTATTTCAGGATTATCCAAGTGGTCTTGATGCTAACTGCTGCCACATGCTGGTTATTGTAAGTATTACTCTTTTTTCCACTAGCCTTTTTAGACTAAAATGAGTCATGAACGTAGACTTAAAAAGCATTCAAAAACTATCTGCCCTCGTGATTTGGGTTGTCCCAATAATAATCTAAGTGTACCTATATCTTCTAATCATTTACTTTCACTTTAGACTTGAAAAACTAAATATAATCAGAAGTAGGTCATGTGGTTGTTATCTATTACAAGAATTGTAAAATAAAGATAAATTACAAATAACACTTTTCCCAATCATTCTGAGAACTTTTCAGGAGAAATTTTCCCCATATACACTTATTTTGACTGAGTTTTAAAATTATTTTATCATTTTTCCACTGCATAACAGCATTCTGAAAACTGTTGTGGAGAATTTTTACTCCCCTATCTTGAGACATTTTGAATGGGCGATGAACAGGTAAATACTTGCCTGTTCATCTCTCATACAAGATGTACTCAACTATTTAATTATTTGTTTTTACTTGTATTTGTTTTTCATATTAACATTAGTTTTAGTTTAAGCATGTATAGTTACTAACATCATGGATTTATGTTGTCCGAATTATAGAAAATAATTAAATTAAATAATATGTAGGTATGTGAGAATATTTGAATCACATTAAGTGCCAATAATAAGATCCAGAATTATATTTTAATTGTAGCGTCCATACTGTTCATAAACATTGTCTCCATTGGCATGGTAACCTATGATTATCTCACCGTTACCACTTTACGGAAAATATAATAATCGCTTCCTACTTGTGTATTTCAGCTGGCTGTGTGCGTACATGGCACAAATGAACCCCCTCATTGGACCCAGACTCAACAATGAAACACTCATCTGGATGTCACGTACTTGGGTAAGTTTCCTGAAGATAGATATGATAGAATATACTTTATTGTACACCAAAATTTAAACACACCTTTTTAACAATATTGCTTAATCTATGGTTACAATGGCTTTCCCTTTAGGCCAAGCAAAAATCACAGTTCTATCCAAATTTAGACCAAATGTTTTTTTAATTGTTGATATGATGGGAAGCCAACCTCAAAAAAAATTTATACTTATATCCAATATCCAAATATATGTTTTCATTAACAAAAGTCAACTTTAGTCATTAATTAATTAATTATGGAGATATTAAACGCCGGGCAGCCCGGAGCGACGCAGCCTGAACGGCATGTCTAGTTTTTTGCCATCACTGACCGATGCGGCCTGAACGGAAAGATGCATATTTTTCTTGGCGTTCATTATTTTAATAAAAGATTTGTGGCCAGTACAAGTCAATAGCCTAATGGCTAAGCTGTCAGACCATCCGTTACACTTTTGCCATGAACCCACTCCAGACACAAGCATATTTTTTTTTTACAGGCCCGTTGGTATAGTGGTCAGTGGTCCTGACTGCTATGCTCAAGGTCGTGGGTTTGATTCCCACCTAGGACAAATGTTTGTGTGTTGAGCACGGTCATTTGTTCTTTGTCTGGGTGTAATTTATCTATAATATGTATGTATTTAGAAATATATATGTATGTTTATCAGTTGTCTAGTATCCATATCACAAGCTCTGCTTAGTTTGGGACTAGATGGCGTTGTGTGAAAAAGTTGTGGAATATTATTATATTAAGCTTAGTTGGGAGGGTTAACAAAATCGTTAGTGAAGTGAGTTCCACTCCCATTGTAAGTTCTCCTTATTAAAAAAAGTGCCTGTGACCAACTGCAGTTAACATAACAAATAACAATAATTCTGTTCAATTATCACAATACAACTACAATAAATTACCACAATACAATTCAATTTCATTAACACGTCTTCAGTGTGACCAAAGAATCTGCCATCAAATGTTTCTCAGATAACAGTTGTGGTTTAGATAGTCTTAGGGAACTTGAAAGCCCAGGTTGTAGTTTTCAGTAACTGAACACAGACCCTGCCCCTCATAGGGAATCCCACTTGTTAGCTTTAAAATAGGATTGTTCTACCAAAAACATCTAAGTATTTCTTTTCTGCTTTATAAATTAGTTTTCCTAGCATAATTTATTCTTCACCTTGACCTCGCTTGCAGGGTCATACCAAGTACTACCGAGTTTGATGACTAACTTTTATTTTCCTCTTTGCGTTGTATACCTCATTACAGTCATTACTGAGAGTTGTGATTGCCCCTATGGGAAATCGGTTTGTCTTTCAAGATCTCTTTTTATCAGTGCCAATTTTTGACGTTTGACTGCATTGTGCAGCTTGGTGTTTAGAGCTGAATGAATTTGGTCAGACTGTCTACTTGGGCTGTGATCCCTCAGCTCTTTGCCACCAACCTTGCCAGTATTCGTAAGTGGTTCCAGGTTATGTCCATCATTCTGGGTGTTGAGGCCAAAGAATTTCAGTATCCGTCTCAGGCATCTGCCTGAGACGGATACTGAAATTCTTTGGCTTTTCACCATCTGGTGAAAAGCCTAGGTTTGATGTTGAATAGCTATAACCTGGGAGTTTTTAAGTCAAGAGTGAATAGGTTACCCCTAGACAAGCATGCTTCATCTTCGACCACATCATCGCTTACCATCAGGTGAAATGGTGGTCAAATGCGGGCTTAACAACAATTAATAAAATGCACCACATCTCGATAACTTCATTGCTGTTACGATCGGCCTTTTTCAACGTCAACGTTTCGGAGAGGTGAATATGGGGATTACGTGATTGTTTACCTAGTTTCGCCTTTGTCTTATTAAAGTATTTTTTGTCACCTTGAACCATGGCAATTTACAAAGAGGCTTTCACTTCCTGTTGCAGAATTGTCCGAGAGTGTAGGAACACGGTGTATGTGTGTTGTCATCGAGACGTCTTGGGTTCGAACCCCACCCATTACACCCCTCCAGGAACAAGCATATTTAGCTTTGTTGAAGGGGTTAACGAGATTGCTAGTAATGTGAATTCTACCCATGCTAGTTCTGTAAAAAAATGTCTTTTTAGTCATTTGTGTTGTATCAATTTACATCCACTTAGCTTCATGGTGGACATCCCACCCATTCGTAAAAAACGGTTTAGGAATACTTACAATGTGCATACAGCTAAAGAGTGGAATTTCCTGCCAGAATTAGTGTTTCCTAATAGCTATAACTTGGGGGAAGTCAATAGTGAACAGGTTACTTCTAGGTAAGCGTGCTTCAACTTCGACCACATCTTCATCTACTATCAGATGGTCAAACGCAAGCCTTATGAACAATAAGAAAAAACTATAATATAGATATTTTCTATTGTTGATAATAAAAATATCTTTAATATAGATATTTTTTATTGTTCTAAATTATCATCATCTCTGATATGTTATACAATTTTTACTGGTTAGTAATCTCTTTCTTCACTATACGCCGCATGTGCGGTCCATGGCTAGGAAGACGTAATTTTAAACAAAACACGGATAATGGTATTTTACCATTCTGATGTCCAACAGATGGCGATGTGCTCCCTGTAAGCTTCTATCTATACATTTAAAAACAATTTGTGTCTGTCAGTGATTTTAAAATAACTGTGTTTTCCTAAGTTCTGTTAACATTTGCTGGGCGAAAAACACCCAGCAATGGTGTTCAGTTGTCACCCTGCTGTGCAACATATAGGCTTTTTATCCTGGAATTCCCACGGGCTTAGGATTTACCCACGAAAAGCCTCGCTCGGGAAAGAACTCCCCAGCATAGGTACTTAGTTTAAAATCAATAACGCAAGTTCCGTTGCCAACTTTTGTTATCAATGGCACATCACGCGTACGTTATGCGTCCCTGCATACCTTCCAGATTGGGACAATCTCTTGCCAACACTCTACTTATGACATTGTAATTAATTGATTTTAAAATTAAAAACAAAGTGTGTGTCTGGCTACGCGCAGTGGAGTGAGTGTCCGGAACCCTATTCCGTAGTTTACTACAACGCCAAGTGCGAGTCCGAGCTGACCAAGAGTTCCGTACCATGATTCAACAAAAACCAAACACACAAACAAGTACTTTTACACAAATAAGCACTTGATCTAAATATTTGTATATTAAAATTTGTTGAGTGACTACAGTTGGTCGACTATTACTCGTAAATTTGTGAAGCCAATTTAGGTCTGTTAGTTTCCTTTTGACTTCGTTTTATGTAGGTACTACTACAGTGAAGTTTGAATTCCTACCTACAACTATTTAGTTGGTAGGGGGGACGGACAGCTGAGATAGATAGATATATCCTTTATTGTACACCATAACAGTAAAACAAAATTATGGACTTAACAATTTTGTAATGAAAAGGGTGATACAATGGGCGGTCTTATCGCTAAAAGCGATCTTTTACAGACAACCTTTGGATGGATTTGACACAGAAGGAGAAAATAAATACGCGGGTAGTCCACGGTGTACTATTTATCTATATAAAACAATACAATAAATAACGTTCTCAAAACATATATAGTATACATATAAATATTTAAAAAAGAAAGAAACAAAGACATACACAATAACAACAATTTAAGGAGAGAGATGGATGGTCAGAGGGAGGCGTTATTTGATATCCGTGTTGTAGACACTGACGCTCCTTACATTTCACGTCCTGTTGCCTCTGTACTAAAATCCGCCGAAGATGAAAAAATAAGAAAATATTCAAACGCTTGTGAATTGCGACATACTACATTCACCCCTCTTGTTACATCCGTTGACGGAGTCTTCGCTCCACAAATGTCTACTTTCGTAAAAAATCTTGGAACTGCAATCGCTGACCGCTGGAACAGGTCCTTCAGCGTAGTGATGGGTTGGTTAAGATCAAGAATCATCATCTCAATAATACGTGCCACTAGCATGTGCATTCGAGGCACAAGACATAAATTTAAACCATTAGCCAAGTTATTTGGTTTCGGCGATGGAGCAGCCCTACCTGGGCAAAACTAATGCGGATGTGGCCGACGAACCATGAAGCTGTCGTACAAAACCTCATTTTAAAACAAATTAAGTTCCTCTATACAAGTTCATTTATAATCCTAATCTGTTGTTATGTTGCCTAATTGTTAAATAAATTTATTCTGTCTATTTAAGGAGAGAGATATAGATCTTTTACTAAGTTTTTGAAAGAAGATGGGTTTGTGCTTGTCTTACTGACACGGGTAGAGCATTCCACAGCCTTACTGCTTGAGCTGCGAATTACTTACCATAGAAATTGGTGGCGTGAGTCTTACGAAAATTATTACTTTAAAGCTTTATATTTCGCAAACGGATTAATAAATCGATTTTGTCTTCACAAACTCCCATTATTTTTGAACGACCTATCCAAGGTTCCACACTATGGGGTGGACGAGATAAAAATAACATCCCCTCTTTACGTATAAGGGGAGTAACATAAAAAAACGGGGAGTTCTAATGTGTCCTATAATCTATTGTCTAGAAAAACAGGTTTTCTGGTGGTCTCTGAAAAACAGGTTTTTAACTAGATTGGCAAATGGTCCTATATTATAATGATATTTTTCATATAGGTAACTGCTTTTGAAGTAAAATGGTTAGAATCCTTTTGATCTCAATAAAGAATTATCCAATTCGGTGCTGTCTTTCGGAAGTTATACGCGTACTTACATTTTGGCGATTCATTTTTAGGGTTCCGTATGGCGAAAAACGGAACCCTTATATTCGTTATGTCTGTGTGTTATTTATATAGTTTTCTTTATCAATATTAATTTCTAGCTGTGGTTCGCGTTAACTCGTCCGTGAGGGAGGGTTATCCCATGTGAATTCCGATCCCGTGGGAATTTCGGGATACAAAAGCAAAAGCCTACGTGTTATTTCATGATTTCAACTATTTACATACTAAATTTCATTTAGATCCGTTCAGTAGTTTTGTTGTGTGAAAGAGTAACAAACATTCTTACATCCATCCATCTTCACGAACTTTGGCATTTATAATATTAGTAGAAAGGATAGGATTAGTAGTATCGAAGAGGACTGGGTTTGGCTCATAATTTATTTATTTATTTCTACAAAAGAATTGTACACTGGTTTGCCAAATACATTAATTTCTTAAAAGTATGAGTAAGTACACGAAAATGTTAGCTATTGGGGCTAAACTAGGCATAATCCTGTATTTCATCCCCTAATCTCCCGTCCTCCCGATTTTACAGTTAAATTACAAACTTCAGAAAAATATAAACTGTCTAAAATAATGTACAGACGCCAGCACATGAAGCTAACCGAAACTGTCAAATTTTCCCAATCAACCTTGAACCTAATTTCTTTAACAATAAAGTTGAAAATCTATTAAAGAAATTTGACAGATTGTTGTAGCTTGATGTGCTGGCGTCTGTACAAAAACTTAAAAAATTGTATTAATAATCAAAACATTAAAATAATTGAAAGAACGACTTACAATGACGAAAATTTATATTAAAATTAATAGGAATTAAAATGATTAAAAATATATACAGTATGTTAACTAACAGAGGGCGTTTCCGTTAACCCGCAATATTATAGCATCCATACATGCTAAAAAAAATATTACCATTCGAAAACAATTTTTTTTTTTTTATTTTAAAATATTCACTAAATATGTTAAATTGACACGTAAAAGAAACATTCTGTACACTTCTAAAAACACCCACGCTGTTCCTCCAGTTGCTCTTGTGGTCCAGGGCCACGGTATCTCGTTAGAATATTCCCGAAATACTATGGTCAAACATGGGCTACTTTTATTTTAAATAAATTGGCCAAGTGCGAGTCAGTATCGCCCATGAAGGGTTCCGTAGTAACTACACAAAATAACTTTGTTTTTCATAGTGTTCGTATGAAATACAAAGTTATATTTACAGGGTTTAGAAAATATGCTATATCTCAAAAACTACTGAACCGATCTCGTTCAAACCAATTTTCATTGAAAGTTTACATTAAGTTCTACAGCACATATTTTTTTAGATTTTTCACTCTATTATTATAGAAGTTAGAGGGGGGCACACATTTTTCCACTTTGGAAGCGTATATCTTTTAAAAGGATTGAATTTATGAAAAAGTGGTTTCAGAAACCTCCAATGTCATTTTTAAAGAGCTTTCTATAGATACCACACACGCATAGGTTTCATGAAAAAAAAAATATTTTTAGTTTCAGTTCCTTCCATGTATGGAGAGCCCCCATTAATTTTTAATATTTTTTCTTTTTTTCTTAAAATCGGAAAGCGGTTCACAGAATACATCTACTTACCAAGTTTCACATGTATAGTCTTAATAATTTCGGAATAAAATGGCTGTGACATACGGACGGATGGACAGACAGACAGACAGACATGACGAAACTATAAGGGTTTCGTTTTTTGCAATTCGGCTACGGAACCCTAAAAATTAACCACTAAAGGGTTGAAATAGGGGATGAAAGTTCGTATTGTTGACATGTTGATTAACGCGGGTGAAACCGCAGGGCACAGCTATTAGTTTAATATATTCAGTGATATTGCCAATATCATAATTGTTTTGTTCACGCCTACCGATAATATTTACTTCATGAACTAGTATATTAGCTTAGTAATATGATTTACTATGTCAATAACAGTACGTACTTGTGATGATAAATGACTGCATCGACTCATATCGCATTGCGATACACGTCAAATTAACGTATAGATTGCTTGCTTTCTTTAAAAGGTGATATACACTTGAGAGCAATAAAATCGCACACCTTGACTTTTGTTTAGGCAGTTTTTTTTTCATGAATCTGAATAAATATTAAAAAAAAACACACACTAATTGAAAGTGTACCTCATTACCTTTCTAATGATATCAAATACTGTGTAAAAAATACCCATAAGAGGTTTTACGGCACAAAACCCAACAAACGGGTAAAATTACCCAATTTCGCTTAAGAAATAATGAAAATTGTTTATTAATAAGGTGTATTCCCTCCCCTAGCCTTAATTACAGCTCTTAATCGGTTTTTCATGGACCGTATTAATTTTACCATGAAATCTTGTTGTATAGCGTTCCACTCCTCTTCAATGGCAAGGTGAAGCTCTCGGAGGCGCGTAGAAGCAGGGCTTCTTGCTCGAACTCTTCTTTTTAGCTCATCCCAGACATGCTCAATCGGATTGAGATCACGACTACGAGCTGGCCACTCCATCGCGGTGATTCCAACGTCTTCGATGTAGTCGCAAACTGTTCTAGCGACATGCGGTCTCGCGTTGTCGTGCATTAGGAGAAAATCTTCTCCCATAAGCCACGCAAGCGGCCTCACATGTCCTTCGAGCACTTCTTCGACGTATTGTGCAGCCGTCAAACCTCTCGATCTCGGGCCGGTATTCGCTCCAGTGATGAATACAATGTCAGTTTTAGTGTCCAACATTATGCCACCCCAAAACATACACGATCCACCGCTAAAAGCCACACGTTTGCTTATGCAGCATTGTGAAAATCGCTCTGATGACCTTCTGTAGACCCTAGAGCGTCCATCATGACCATGTAATGTCATTCTGCACTCATCAGAGAACATAACAGACCGCCATTGGTCATACGTCCAATTTAAATTTTCCCTGGAAAATTGTAGTCGGGCTTGTCGGTGAGCTGTGGTCAATTTGGGACCATTTGTTGGGCGATGTGAAGTCAGCCCTGCTTCACCAAGTCTTCTTCTGACTGTCCACCGACTTATACCGACATTGCGAACTTCTCGAAGCTCTTGTCCCAGTTGAACCGCATTCAGTTGCCGATTTCTTAAAAACCTCGACACAAGAAAGCGGTCATCACGCTCTGATGTTCTTCGTCGCCGGCCAGATCCTGGTCGCCGAATGTAGCCACCGGTCTCTTGAAACCTCTGGTACACACCACGAACAGAGTAGCGGCTCAAATTTAGTCGTCGGGCAACTTCACTTTGATTAAGGCCTGCTTCGAGCAAGGCAATGACTTGAGCGGCTTCTGTGGGCGTGGTATCCATATTTTTCCGTATGCTTTCAGTAGAGATGTTATCACGTTGACCTTCGGTATGTAACTGATTAGAATTCCAAAAAAACCGACCCTTTTATTCCTGCGGGTGCAATAGGTGCAAGTAGTGACAATGCTAACGGGTGAATTTGGGGAATTTTGTGTACGGCTGGTTTCTGTAAGTTACATGAAGGTCAATGATTTTAATTTTGTGTTTTTTTAAAGCTAAGCTTGTATTCTTTATTTTGCCTAATGATTTGTACCCAATATCTTTAGATTTAAGAAAAAAAAACAGTTATAAACCAAATTACAAGAGGTGTGCGATTTTATTGCTCTCAAGTGTACTTACCCATTATATTTAACATTTTGGCTTAACGTTGGTAGAGCTAAATAGTAAGGCATTCAAGAATCAATTAAAAATCTTTTTTTCACAAAAAGCATATTATTGTGTCGCTGAATTTCTAAACAAAAAAGTGTTTTCCTTTAACTGATTGACTTACTTAATTACTTCTTTTTCCTGATACTATTTTTTTTTTTTTGTTGACATGAATACTATTGAATATGAATTAATAACTATTTAATATGGAATCTGGACATTAATACTAAATAATATTTGACTCTAATACTAAATTGAAAAAATAAGGACTAATTTATATATTTTTATATAATTTAAAATTTCTAAACTTTTAACTTCAAGTACTTACACGATACTAAAACAAACAAAATTACATATAATAAGAATTAACGCTTATTTTATTTAAAAAAAAAATCAAGAGATGGAGGTAGGAACTAAAAAGAGCTAAGGCTCGCACTTGACCACCATTTCCATGACAGTAAGTGAGTGGTCGAAGATGAAGCACGCTTACCTAGAAGTTCATTCTTAACTTAAAGATCCCCAGGTTATAGCTATTGGGAAATAGACTCCGGCAGGGGATTCCATTCCTTAGTCATATGCACAATGAAAGTATTCGTAAAACGTGTTGGAAACGTTACGTAATTCTGTTAAGCTTTGTTTTCCTAGGAAAGCGGTGCCGTCATATAGCGGCCGCAATATTACGGACGCAATAAGACGGCCGCCTTTACGGTGACGACATGTGGAAAGTTCCACGGCCGTTTTATCACACTGTCTGCTTCATCGCTATCTAGTGTATTACATTCTCTTTGGAAACGTTCACAAAACCATCTGACACCGACAAGACGGCCGTCATGCAAATGGCGGCACCGCTTTTTGACGTTACGGTGTTAGTTACCGCTCTCTAGGAAACCGTGCCATTTTGTTTACATAGACAACGTTCTAGTGACGTCATTCACCGCTGTATTACGGCCACTATTTGACGGCACCGCTATCCTAGGAAACCAAAGCTTTACGGTGGACATTTGGACAATAATGTGTATATCTATCTAACTCGCTTAATCTTTACAGACATTTTCCAGTTAGTAGAGAAAAAACAATGCACGTATATCAGTTATCTCTTTTATTAACTCTTAACACTTACCTGGATTACACAATAATTAAAAGTGGAGTGTATTGCATCAGCCTTTAGATAAACGAAGTGCACGCGCATTAAATTATCGTTTATCATACTAACCTATTAACATAGTAACCACTTAATTTCTTTGTCATTATATATCGGAATTGCAAAATTTTATACTCATATAAAATGAACTGAAAGCGATAATATATGCCCTGATGAACGAATTTATCAGAACTATGGAATGTTATAGGTACATGATAAATCTTATATACAAACCCAATAGCAATTTTCGCCCGACCCGGGAATGGATCCCAAGACCTCATGCTTAGCAGTCGCGCCTGCTACCATAACATCAACGAAACAGTCTTCAACAGATTACTTTTTTTATGTGGCCGCTATGTGGACTAGACTTTCTTTTCTTTTCTACTTTAACCAAAATTAAATAATTACTTTACTTACAAAATTTTAATTACTTTTAATTACTTTTATAATGACTTTGAATTTGAAATTTAATTTGATATTATTTTATTTTTTTATTAATTTAATTGATTTTTAATATATCCTAGTACTTTTTTAATGTAAATTTCTCCATTTATATTTTAAATTAGGATGCCGAGCAATTGTTTGAATTTGTGTATTTTTATTTTATTTTATACTAGCTGTGCCCACGACTTCGTCCGCGCGGAATAGTGACTTTCGGCAGCATTTTTAATTTTTTAGGCAAATAATTTTTAAAATAAAACTCATACATAATTTGAATGTCGTATTTATTAATATCTAATCAAAAGTCTAAAAATTAAGTTTCAAGCTTCTAGCTTTAAAAATGACGTAATTTCCATACAAACTTTCATCCCCTATTTCAACCCCTTATAGCCCCTTTTCGCATTAAAAAGCAGCCTATGTCCTTTCTCGGGCTCTAGTCTATGTTCGTAGCGAATTTCATAAAAATCGGTTCAGTAGTTTAGGCGTGATTGCGTAACACACAGACAGACAGAGTTACTTTCGTATTTATAATATTAGTAAGGATGGGTCTTGGACCTGAAATAAATGAATTTTATTTTTATTTATTTAAAAGCTATAATAATTAACAAAAATATAGCCATACTGAAAGAACACAGGATTGAGAACCTCCCGTTTTTCAAGTCGTTTTTTTTATTTGACTGGTTCGATGGTCACAATCGCGACTGCTAACCATGAGTTCTCCAAGTCAAGCAAAAAGTGGTATTGGGTTTTTTTAAAAGAAATTTCTCAATAGTATACCGGAGTTTGGAAGTTGGCGGTGAGATGGGCGCCTCAGAAGCACGTTGGTCCGGCTGTCATTCGGACATATTTGGTATTCGTTATGGGTAGTCGAAAGCCAGAAACAGATACTGATCTTACCACGGGGTATCATGTTACCCAGTTACTGGGTTTTGGAGGTCAGATAGGCAGTCGACTTTTATGTTGTTTATACACTGACAGCCCTTAATCTGTCTCCTTTAATTTTTGTCCATCCGAAGGTTGTCTGTAAGAGATCGCTCTGTGCGATAAGACCGCCCATTGTACACTAGTTAAAATTTTTGTATCCATAGGAATATTGTGAGGTGTACAATCTATACTAATATTATAAAGCGGAAAAGTTTGTTTGTTTGTTTGCTTGAACGCGCTAATCTTCGAAAGTACTGGGTGGATTTGGATGCAATTTGGTATGAAAGTAGCTTGAAGTTTGAGGAAGGTTATAGGCTACTTTTTACGCGACTGCAAAAAGAAAGTTATGTTTTTACCATGATAGAATCCACGGGAGCGAAGCCCCGAAAGTTTGTTTGTTTGTTTGCTTGAACGCGCTAATCTTCGAAAGTACTGAGTGGATTTGGATGCAATTTGGTATGAAAGTAGCTTGAAGTTTGAGGAAGGTTATAGGCTACTTTTTACGCGACTGCAAAAAAGGAGAGTTATGTTTTTACCATGATAGAATCCACGGGAGCGAAGCCCCGCGTGAGTACTAGTAAAGTATATAATAAATAATCTATACTTAATATTATAAAGCGCGAATATTGAACGCGCTTATCTCAGGAACTACGGTTCTGATTTGAAAAATTCTTTCAGTGTTAGATAGCCCATTTATCGAGGAAGGCTATAGGCTATATATCATCAGGATAAGACCAATAGGAGCGGAGCACTAATGAAGAATTCAAAACCGGGGGACTTTTTTTCCACGCGGTCGAAGTCGCGGGCGGTAGCTAGTAAATAAATAATAGTTGGCAAAACGCTAAGCAGATGACTCATTTTTAGGGTTCCGTAGTCAACAAGGAACCCTTATAGTTTCGCCATGTCCGTCTGTCTGTCCGTCTGTCCGCGGTTTAGCTCAAAAACTATTGGTACTAGAAAGTTGTACTTTGGCATGAGTATACACGTTAATAACGCCGCAAAAGTGGTAAAATAAAATTTTGAAAAAAACAATTATTTAGGGTACCTCCCATACATGTAAAGTGAGATGATAATTTTTTTTTTCGTTCTTCCCATAGTGTGGGATATCATTGGTTAGGCCTTTCAAAAATATTAGGGGTTTGGTAAGACCGTTTTTTGATTAAGTAAACCGTTCGTGACTTATCAAGCTTTAAAGTACCAATTTTCGTTAGAGTCAAGTGTCCCCCCTCTATCAACTAAACGGTTATAGTTAGAAATTCAAATGTCACGGCAATAGTACCTATATATAACGAAATTTAAAGGAAAACTATCACACATAAGTGGGCTTTATAAGTTTACGAGTAATAGTCGACCAATTGTATTTGACTCGAAAATTTCGAACAACTCTATAGAAATGTCGATAGATGGCGCTAAGCGCCAGTTGTATCGTGCTAGCTTCTTGTGACGATTGAGTAGTGTAGCTCTGTGTCCGTATTTAAATTCAAAACACTGGCTATGACAAGTTTTATACAAATCTCTAAAAAAAATTAAAACTTTCCGTGCAAAATTGTCGGATCAGGTGAGGATTTGTATAGGAAGTCAAATTAGTTAGGTAGTCATGTTTGACTTTTAGCTAGAGCATGGTACGAAACGATCAGCGAATACGACACGCACTTGGCTGTTATAAAAACTACGGAACCCTACACTGAGCGTGGCCCGACACGCACTTGACCGGTTTTTTTTTTATCTAGTCCGCAAAATTGTGATTCACTCATTGATGTGCCAAGAGGGCAATAATTGTAGTCTTTGCTCCCAAGTATATATTGCAATAGAAGATCCGGCTCTGTCTGTTACTGATAGCAAAGGGTCAGCACACCCACATTCGCGAGATTGCATTAAAAATGACACCTACAATATTAACGTATAATATAGAATTATGCGTCTATAGTGCTTTTGATTGAGAGGTCATTAAAAGTTTAATTAATTTTCTCGTCGGCACAATTAGTTAATAAAACTATAAAGGGGTAGCCCTTTTATTCTTCTTTTTACCCGGTGTCCTAAAGACAGTGGCGAATTCCGAATTTCAACCTTCCTTAACTATAGTGTCTAACTGTTCTTTCTGACGTTTTAATAGTCTGCGTAAACGGTATTTGGTCCTGGCATTTTAATCAAGGTAACAAAAAATAAATTTAAAACAACAACTCGTAACAAAAACAAAGGGTACAACTTTCGTGTACGCAAGTGTATTCGGGAGCAAATTGAACGAGAACTACTGACGCACCAATCGCGCGCTCGGAGCGGCGCTACGTCATACCCCGCATCCCGCTGACGACCGCTGACACCTAAAAATCGACTTCTGCGCATTGAACGACTCTTGCCAAGTTATTTGGCGTTACCTATACAAGCATATTTAGCCTAGTTGGAGGGGTTAAGATTGCTAGTAATGTGAATTCTACCCACATTGCTTAAACATAACTTTATGTAAGTACTATACTAACTTCGGTCTGCGACTTCATATTCTTTTGCCGCGTAAATCCCGATATCAGTCACCCCATGATGAGTCATACTAGTACTCTAGATTATCTGATTAGACTGAAAACTGACCCCAACATAATTTATTTTTTATTGATAATAATACCCTCGCGTTTGACCAATAATACACCTGATGGTAAGTAATGATGTGGTCGAAGACGAAGCAGTCTTACCTAGAAATTCACTCTTGACTTAAAGTCCCCTAGGTTATAGCTATCAGGGAACACAGACTCCGGCCCAGTAAATGATTATGAAATCGAGTTCTGTATTGTGTGGTTATCGTAAAAAGTGCGCATGTGCATGACCGTAATAGAGGCGTGTTCAATATGTCATTGCATCGCAATAAATTGCACTACCTTATCTCAACGACCCACTATTATTTAGTCGTGCTGTAATTTCTCTGTTTTCTCTTTAATTATTGTCTCGTTATGTCGTAATAGAGTTCTTTGTACAGAATTATACGGGATATGTACTTACTATATCCGTACCATATCATTTTCGTATGAACCCGCTCTTGATCTCAGTCTCGCCTGATGGTAAGCGATAGATGAGGTCTACGATGGAACGAGCGAACCCAGAAAATGTGTGTTCACTCTTGCTTTAAAGGCTGAAAGGTCATAAGTGGCAGGGAACACAGAAGCCGGCAGAGAGTTCCACAGCTTGGCTGTTAAATATTCAATAGGGTCGCGATTGACCCACAAGACCTCTAGTAAGCTATGATTTGGTCGAAGATGAAGCACGCTTACCCAGAAGTAAAGGTATTCATGCTAGCTATAAAAACCTCTAAGTTATAGCTATCAGGAATCACAGACTTCGGCTGAGAATTCCATTCCTTAGCTGTATGCACAATGAAAGTATTCCCAAAACGTTTTGTGCGTTTGGGTGGGATGTCCACCATTTAACGATGGCCCATCGCTGGTCGTCTTGTAGTCCGATGATGGAATGGTACTCTGCAAAATATCTGCATTCTAGTTTGAGCTATGTTTTAAGGAATCTGGGTACCGGTGGTTTAGGAGGCTCATACTACAGCTTAGAAGTGTAATTCTCTGATGATACCTGTGTGTTACTAGATAGCTACACCTTGAGGAATCAACAGTGCTCCACCGTCAATCACAGTCATTATCGCTTACTATCTAGTGAGATTCAGGTCAAACGAGATACCAACAATAATGAAAATTAAACAACAAAAATAAGCATATTTTTTCACAAATTAAATCTCTACTACCGCTGTGCGTAAATCAAAAAAGGACTGCCAGACACTGACTAGAAACCCACTCAACTGTTTCAGCTGCCCTTGTGTTCAGGAGCCGCGGTATCGCATTAGAACACTCCCGGAACACCGTAAAGATAAGGACTTAAGTTATAGTTACGAGGGATTAAAAGTTTGGTTTGTTTTCGTCCACTTGCCCGAGTGCAAATTCCACCATTGTCAAGTTAGCGGTGTGATACCCCGTGTCTTCATAAGTTAAGCCGTCAGTCCTGTGTCTGATCTCTGTCCGGTCGTGTCGGATTGCCGTCCCATTGGACTGAGAGTAAATGAACAGAGAGCACAACTGTACCTGCGCATATACTGGAGCACTACAATATCTCCTCCGCCCAGGGCTGCTAGGTGAAAAAAAGGTGTGACCGTACGCCAACTACAAAAAAATCGTATGCCAAGGAAATTTTGAAATGAGAAATACAACTAAATACCAACTGGACGCGCTTGAGTCTATCGAGAAGCGGGCCAAGAGACTCATTGGCAACGATGCACTGGTCGAGTCAAAGCTCCAGAGCCTTGAACATCGGCGACGAGTTGCTAGTCTATCGGTTTTCTATCGGTTACATTTCGGGGAGTGTGCGATGGAATTACACAATCTAATTCCACCAAGCCCGTTCCATCATCGGACTACGAGACAAACGGCGAAGCGCCATCGTTACATGGTGGACATCCCACCCATACGCACAAAACGTTTTGGGAATACCTTCATTGTGCGTACGGCTAAGGAGTGGAATTCCCTGCCGGAGTCTGTGTTTCCCGATAGCTATAACCTAGGAGTCTTTAAGTCAAGAGTGAATAGGTTACTTTTAGGTAAGCGTGCAAACGCGAACCTATTTTAAATAAAAAAGAAAAAAAAAAGAAGATCGTACAACCTAGAAGTACAATGTTTTTATTAGAAATAACTGAATCAGACCAAAAACACGAGACATATTGTTATGACTCTTGTTTTTGGTCTGTCCATGACTTTGATGTCCTTATAGATTCGTCATGTCTGTCTGTCTGTCCGTATGTCACATCCATTTTATTCACCAACTTTTAAGAATACGAAATAACTAAAATTCGTTTAGTTTTAGAAAAGAAATGCAATAAAACTATTTATTAGGTTTATACAAATTTTCTGTGGTCACATTGTTTAACATTTCTGGTTGTTTAGTTTTGGTTGTTTGACAAGTCGCAATTATTACCGAAGGAAAACAATAATAAGTTTCGTAAAAATGCAAAGAAATACAGCCTTTAAATGACTAAGCAAAGAGTCTTCATTAAAGTACAAGATCTAGGTACGCGTTAGGTTGTTGCGGAATTCCCCGAAACTCAAACTTGCCAGTGGAGCACGTTCGTTTCATTATGAAATGTTGCCAGGTATGTAAAAATCGTACATTTTCCGTACAATCCTGGTCTAGTGATCGTACACGAGTAAAATCGCCATAAAATCGTAGGAGTATGATTAAAATCGTACATCTGGCAGCCCTGCCTCCGCCGCTGTCTAATCTCCGCTGCGATTGACCACCGTAGCAGAAAGAGGTCAGGAGGATATAAATCACAATTTTACGAGTCTACACTGCTCCATATAAGCGAACCGACACCTATTTATCGCTATCGCTCCTATCTCTAAGGCTGGAAACAGTGCTCGACCGACGGTCAGCGCTGACCGTACATTTTGACCGTCAGCGCTGACCGTCGGTTGTAAAAATCGTCAGCGTAGCTGAGTGAGCATTTTTTTTTTTTCGTTAGGGCCACTCGTAGTTTAGCTCGCTAAGGCTAATATACTACTTAACCGGGCGATCTCATAGGCTTGCATAGATATAGCTACGCCGACTGACGGTCAGCGCCGACCGTCGGTCAAGCACTGTTTTCAGCCTAAGGCCAAGGACACACATCACGTTCAAGTCTGACATATATCACATTAAAACATCGACACACACGTGTTGTACCACCCACTTTATCTTGACTGCGGCGAAATCTGAAACTAGACTCGGAAATGTACCGATTTTAACGTTTTGCTTTGTCAAAAGCACTACAGTGAGAGATCAAGATACATTGCTTGTTGTAAATAGTGTCTCGTATCAGGGGCGGATCCAGCCCTCAAAAAAGGTTGTGGTCACAACCACCCGAAAAGCGGCCAAGTGCGAGTTGGAGTACAAACTCGCTCGATTTGACTTTTGAATTTATTATTTCCTTTTTTACGCGCATCAGGACTTTGGCCTTAGGAATGGAAGTAATCATTTTCGTTAAACATGCTCTGGATGATCTACAAATAACCAATATCATATCAGCCTATACACTTCAAACAGGATGCACAGAAATAGAAAAGTCACAATTCTGGGAAGACATGTACGACCTCATCCAGAGCATTCCAGCAAATGAATACAAGATTATTTATAGAGGGGGGGGGCTGAATGGACACGTGGGCATACCAGGGATATCACAGAAGATAATGTATATGGTGGGTTTGGGATGGGCGAGTTAAACAAACAACGAGAAGAAATACCTACTAGAATTTGCAGAAAGACGCACTTACACTAATAAACACGAATTTCAAAAGAAACCAGAACACTAATGTGCGGGTAGAGCGTCACAATCAAGTCGTAATATAAGATAGACTTTATCATGTCTGACAAGACCGTCAAACGAAAGTTTAAAGACTGTAAAGTAATGAACCTGGTGATGAACTTACATCTCACCTTCGCATACTCGTGTCTGTGTACGAGCTGCCAAAACCTACAAAAATTATGGTAGATAGAACACCAAAAACTAAGTGGAGATAGCTGGATAGTCCAGGGGAGACACTAATGAGCGTGATAAAAGATTATCTGGAGACCGATTTGGAAGTAAGTTATGACAACACAAATGATATCTGGTCTAAGTTTGAAACCTGGTACAAGACAAAAGCGGCAGGGATCCTAGGAGTCTCCAAATGTCAGAATCAAAGAGACCCCTGTGAATAAAAAGATATTTTTAAGAACAGCAGCAGAGTTCTAAATTAGAGGAAGATAAGGAACGATATAAAGTGGCTAAGCAGGATGCAAAAGATGTATAGCATAGCGCAAGAGGTCACCAAAAGCAATCAAACGATCTACGAAAGTGAAGAGTGCTAAAATGCGGACGAAATACCGAAATTAACAAAACGCAAACATAGAGCATCCATGAACATAAAAGTAAATAAATAAATGAAATTTAAGGACCACAAGTAATTACTAACAAAAAACACAGAAATTGAGAGATGGTTCGAATACTAAAGCTATTGAAGGAAGAATTTCCAAACGAAGATTCACCGCCATGTGCACCCACACATGGTCCAATACCAACTATAAATGAGGACCAGATGAGTAAAATGAAAAGCCGCAAAGCCGGGAAAGACTAGACCCAGTAACTGAAGCTTGGTTAGCAAAGCTATGAAATATCGTCATGATTACAAATCGTATTCTAGAATCTTGGCGCCCGAGCTATCTACTGCCGTTCTATAAAAACAAGGGCGATGCTGCGCAGTGCGAAAACTATAAAAGTATAAAATGGACCGCTTACACACTCAAAATATGAGAACGAATCATAAACAACCGTCTCAACAAGATCTGTGTAATATCCCCAAACCAGTTTGACTTCACAGCATCCAAGTCAACCACGGATGCTAGAGTCTGGCTAACGAAAGCGTGACCTGAGAAAGCGCGGCAAATTAAAAAAATCTTTATGTGGTATTACTGACTATAGTAGGAGAAAAATGTTTTGATACTTGGAAATTTTATGTATTTACGACAATCAATTTATGTAATAGTTGTTTACGAACTAATTTCTAATTTAGGGATAATACCACATAATGTTTTTAAAGACTCCGTTTGGTGTCTCGGAGCCTTGACTGTCATGGATTGATTAAAAAAACGAATGTGTAGATTTATTTATTAGTATATACGTAATATTAACCTACTTAACATGTAAGTAGTTTATTAAATTTCTTCAACAATTTTTTAAATCAACTAGAGGCGTTTTTAGTATGATAATTATTTAATCATCGTACTCAAAATCCGAGTCCAAAAATTCAACCTCTAAGGATTCTTCTGTATCAGTGGAGTCGTCATCACCTACACTTATTATGATTTTTTCCAATACTTTTTCTGTTATGTGATCTCTTTGTTTGTATTATTTTATTTTCCACATTTATTACATGATTTGTCATTTTTCTTTCAATCTTCTGCAGCTATTCAGCCAAATGAGTTGTTGAGACATGTTTTTATCAGTGTTTTATTTTGTTTTAGGGGCACCACTCGTTTTGTTAGATCTTGCCATGACATTTTAGGCTTATAATTTTTGTGTACCTATGTTTCATCTAAATAGATGATTCGTTTTCCTTTCGTTTAGCAGCAATTTCTTGGTAAAGATGCCTCCAAGCAGCAATATCAAAACGTTCGACAAGAACCGTTCGTTCATTTTTATTTTTCTTGAACCCATTAGCAATTAATATTTCACGTAGAGTTTCTCTACATCCACTAAAGCTAATGCTAGAATGTAATTTTTCTAGCAATGTTCGCAATGTTAGGACCTCCTTTCTCACAATATAAAATTCATTGATTTTATTTCTTGTTGAATCAATATCAAAACTGTCTAAATCCAACACTGAGCTTTTGTGTGGGCGTTTTTTTTCCTGGAGTGCTCCACATCCATTCATTCACAGATCCTTCCTTTTTTTTAGTGTTGTGTCACCAACTTCTGCAAAACGAAGTATAAAATGCATATTAAAAAATTAAGGTACCCAAACAATTTGATAATATCAAATAACACAACTCATCAACAAAACATGCTTATCCGTAAATTACGTACCAGTTAACGAAGATATTTCTTCTAAGAACTTAGTCTGAGTTTCTATTAAAGATTTTTCACCAAATTTTTTAACGTTTCAACAAGTCGCAGATTCTTTGAATATCTCCAATATTATCTATAAAGATAAGAAAAAGTATCATAATATCGTAAATAGGTATATCTAATAATCAGCCACCAAGGATCAACATTAAAAGTCGTACTAACCTAAAAAATCCGAGATCGCGTGTAAACATTGTTGTTTTTCTTGAAAAACAATTTCTTTCTCTTCTTGTTTTTGTTTAAACTTACTGATCATAGTATGTAGCAGCTTTCGCACGTTACTTTTTATTGTTTTACCCATATTAAAGCGATTATTGTTGAATATTAATTGTGTTTACAAATTACTGACAATATTGTAATCACAGACTTTGACAGCTTAATAATGTTGCCATATTAAACTTTTAAGAAAACTCCAGATCACGCTTTCGTTAGCCAGACTCTATACAGGTAGTTAGAATCAAGACGGAAAATATAGAATCAACCACAAGGACCTACATCTGCAGGAACGACGAACATATGGAAGCAAACCCTGGAAATGTACAGCCTGAGACTTATCAGAAGTAAAACTGAGTATCTAAAATATCCTTTCAGCGCAAACACTACTCCAGAGACTATTCACATTTGGTACGACACCCATACCCACAGTAAACCAATTTAAATGTCTAGGCTCCTATGTTAACAAGAGATGCAAACGTAGACGCTGACGTCACTCACAGAGTCAGCGCCGCATAGCTGAAGTGGCTCACTAACCTTTGTTTTGTGATCCCCGTATCCCAATAAAAACCAAGAGGAAAGTATACATAACGGCACTGCGCCCGGCGTTACTCTACGGTACCGAATGCTAGACAGTCAAAAAGACGCATAAATAAAAAGTACATACCAACGAAATGAAGATGCTTAGGTGGGCGGGAGGTGTAACTAGTCACGTTAAAATACGAAACGAGTATATAATACGAGACAGTTTCAAAGTCGCAACATCGCTGACAAAATAACGGAGAATCGACTACGCTGGTATGGTCATTTCAAAAGACGCCAGAGGACGACGTTGGAAGTATTGCCCTAAAACTCCCGGAACAAAAACGTGGCAGGGAGAGGGCGCCCACCGTTGACCTGGTGGTCATAGATAAACAGACCTCGAGAAATCCCAGTTGCCTGAAACGACAACCTAAGACAGACTGTTCTGGCGCACGAAAGTGAGGAGATCCAACCCCAAATGATCTGGAAATAGGGACCAAAATAGGTATTGTTTTTTCTTCATTTCTAGTAGCCAGTAAGACAATATTGGCACACTAGACTAGTAAATACATACCTATCTTGATGCGGTCTCAGGAGTCGTAAGTAACGATGACCAGCTAGTGAGAAGCACCAGGAGAGACTTAATTCGCTAATAGACTCGTACTTGGCGTTGTAGTAAACTACGGAACTTAACACTGCGCGTGAGCCGATACGTGCATGGCCGGTTTTTTTAAGGCTTATCATCAGCCTTTCGATTTCAATAGACCGTGAAAGTGTGACGTCACAAGTCTATTAGGGTTGTGGGCATGCCCATCATGCCCACAACGGTGGATCCGCGCTTGTCTCGTATATTTGCGGATATATTTAGATTTTACTTGCTAATATGACTTGTTAAGATTCCAGATGTATTATTCATTATTGTAATAATGTGTGTAAAATATTAATATTCGTGTTATCCGGATAGTAAAAATGAATGGATATTGCAAGTCCTACTTCTGTATCAGGCCCTTTATCCAGCTGTGCAACGCCAGCTTCGACAGTTGGTCGTCGAAGCTTGTAGCTATCATCACATTGACAGCATGAAGGATGTGGACTCGTCCACATCCTTCATGTCAACAACCTCATGGGCTAAGTCGAGATACTTTATCTGTTTCTCTTTCTCAGCTTTCACGAGATTCTCGTCATGGATGGGGATGGTAACATCAATTACACTAGTTTACAAATATATTTTTTTTTAGTAAGTTCTATTGACAATAGTAGCCATTCTTGAAGGTGTCCAGAATTAAAATTAGACGTCAAAACTTTTCTAACACGAGGTTTTTGAGTAATCTGGGGCAAGAAGTACCAAAATCTTGATTTTTCAGATATAATAGCACCAAGATAAAATATTTTCACGAAAAACTTTTCATGGTATTTAAAAGTACTACTATGCATTACAAACATTTTATAAAAATCTAAATCACCGCATTTAATTTTTTTATTTTGTATCGGTTATCAATATTTCCGAAGTAAATTTTTGATAGAATTTGCTAGCAAATATTCAATACCTACTTGATTATTCGGAGATGAAAACAGATATCAAAAAGAATCAAATTGGATTATTATGAGGGAAGTGAAAGCTTTAAGTTATCGCAGTTGATTTTTACCGAGCTTATTAAAATTATGGTATAAAAGTGTTTGAAACTGGTGAGCTCGCTAGTTTGAGCAAATATATCTAGGTAGCCTGATGTGTTGGAATTTTTGTAACATCAGAATTCAATTCAGCACATCTAAAAACAATAATATAAAGACAGGGAAAAAACCTTGTAAACTAGTGCTATCATTGTGCGACGCATCGGTCTATCACCACTTGATATAGCGGCAAGACCGTATTCAAGTCGATCAATATATTTATTCTTATGCTTATATTTCTTTGTTACAGGGCAACAAGATCATTGCTTAAGTCTACAGACAACATCCACTACCCATTAGCCTAAGTGTTGAACGTTTGTGTCGAATAATATCTAAAACATGCTATTTAAGTAAACATCAATTCGATTATGAATAAAGTAAAATAAGCGAAGTTAAAATGTATGACAATTATTCATCATTTTGTTACCAGTATTGAAAACTATATTGTAAAATAAAATTTGAAAGCTTGTCTATGATCTAGAAGTGTCAGCTGAAGATTTGAATATCATTCCAATGAATAATACTGTCTATTAATTCTGTTATATTCTGTTCTATGTGTGTATAAAATCCTCTAATTTTTATTGTAGATAAATAAATTTATTTCCGTTTAATATGTCTTTTTCTTATAACTTTTTTCCTTTGAATTATCAATTCATATGTCCCTGAGGGATGTTCACCATCCGAAAAGGAGCAGGCCTAGTTCGGTGGAGCGTCGTGTTCCATGCGCGTCTCAAAATGCCGTCAGCACTATTGACGGGGCCCTATAGCACCTTTGCCTGCCGAGATTACGGTAATGTTCTACCGAGATACCACGAACTGGCAGCTGAATGAACGGGGTTTTCACATGCACCAAACTTGTAGATGTGTGAAAGAGACAGTGATAGTTTTCTAAAAAGATAAGACTATTGCAAACTTATACGTGTATTGCTATGAAATAAGACTACCAAAACGTCTTACTTTATAGATTTAACTGTTACCCCTCATTTCGTAAGGAGACATTCACACTTATTTACCGCCTATTCTACCCAACTATTTGTACATCTTGGACAGACGTTACTGGTAGTCAGAAGCCAGATAATCTTGACACTGGACTTGCCAAGGGGTATCCTGTTACTCAGCTACTGAGTAAATGATCTTTAGACTGTGGTAAAACATTAGAATTTAGCTGCATCCGGTTAGACTGGTAGCTGAGCCCAACATACTCTGGGCTAAGCAGATGAATCTATAAATATTCACCACCATTCTACAAAAATTACATTTATTTATTTACTAGCTGACCCGCCACGACTTCGTTCGCGTGGTACCCCTACCCAACCGATACCACTACCCCTACCCAACCGATACCACTACCCCTACCCAACCGATACCACTACCCCTACCCAACCGATACCACTACCCCTATCCTACCGATGCCCTACCCATACCTTACTCTACCCCTACACTACCCCCAACCTACCCGTACCCTACACCTACCCTTGAGACCTTTCCTAATTTTTTTTTTTTCATAAGTACCTTCTGACAAAACCAAACAACAAAAAAAGAATCAGCCAAATCGGTCCAGCCGCTTTCGTGTTTTGCGCTTAGCAACACATTTAGCGATTCATTTGTATTATATAGATTATATACTTTATTGTACACCTTACAATATTTATATAGATACAAAAAAATTAAACTAGTGTACAATGGGCGGTCTTATCGCACAGGGCGATCTCTTACAGACAACCTTTGAATGGACAAACTTAAAGGAGATAGATTAAGGTTTGTCAGTGTACAAACATCATAACACAAATTAAACATAATAATATAAAATACATACAATACCAAAATCATATACTTATAAATATTACATGTATAATTGAGAAAGAAGGGGAAAGTTACTTTTACTTAGTTAATATCCCTACAATTATTATAAATGCAAAAGTAGGTCTGTCTGTCCGTTACACTCACGTCTATATCTTGAAAAAAGGCTTAGGCTACTTTTATTCGCTGAAAAACCAGCTCTTCACGCAAGCGAAGCTGCGGGCAAAGCATAAAGAATAAATAGTTGTTCGCCTGTATCATGAGCAGGGTCCAACCTAGGCTAGGGCTCCAGAGAAAAGAACCTCACAATTCTATCCGTATCGAGGACAACTGCCTTCTGTACCTATCAGGCTCTTTATCCAGCCGTGCAACGACAGATTTCCGGAAATCGGAATTAATCTAAAGAGTTACCGCGACCTCGGAACACAAAGGACAAATCACGGAACACGGATGGTTTTTAGCCAGTAAAAGTCTGACACACCCTCCCTTTTCGCCCAAATCGGGAGGCAGTCATTGGTTGATATCAAGCTTCGACAGACGTCGAAGTTTTTAGCCATGCCTCTTGGCAGTTACGATAATCGGTGCAGTGAAAGCTGAGCCCACATGTAAACAACCTCCCCAAGTAGCACACGAGGCTGCTTATCAGCCGAATAACGGATTCCCATCATGCTTGAAGCTGAATAAGGGCTGTATAGGGCCTTACACAGCTCTTATAACTCTTAAATGGGCACAAATTATTCAGCCTTAAGTTCACGTAGCTGTTTAGCAGCAATTTAACAGTGTTATAAAGGGTAACGACAGTACTATGCGCTGAATATCGACTGACTAAGAGATCACAAGTTACTCTTTATTCAGTAAATATGTCACATCTACGCTCTTAATAGATGTTTTAAACCGGGAAAGGCTGCTTCCGGCCAGTGTAAAAGTAAACATATTTGATGTAGCAAACATATAGAAGCAAATATAATAACCCGTAGCTGCCAATTGAACACTTGTTTCGTGGAGTGAATTATACGTGGATAATATTCATAATCCCTGGTAATAAGTACTATGTTTTACATATTAATAAAAGAAAAATGATTGGGAATATAATTTCACTGACATTATACATATATATTGTCTAAGAAAATTTTAGTGCGCCTCGAATATATTCTGTTTTTAATTAGTTTTGTGATATAAATAAGCCGTGATGAAAACTTGAATAAACAATTTTTTGTGCTTTGAAAAGAATTATAAGATAAAAAGTTATTATTATGTTATCAGGAAGTAAAAACTAATGCAATACATTCCTACTTCATACACAAAACATCTTAAAAGTTGAAAAATGAATCAGTATATTTATAGTTTGTACGTCAGTATAATCGCCATCAACGTTACAAGTTACACTGACTGATTACAGTACCACATGTTACTTTTATTCAGATAAAGTCTGATTAAAGGTACTTATGTGAACCACTATAAAGTAAAAGCCGTTAATTCGATACACTAGTGAGTCTCTAAGCAGCTGCTAGGCATCTAGTGAATGTTTAAACAGCCGCTATGCAGACACTATCAATGGCAGTATAAAGGCTGATTAGCGGTAGACATATTCAGCAATAAGCTGTAATGTGGGCCACAAATCATCCATTATACAGCTATTAACGTCATAATAGTTCACACGTGCACCTTTAATAAGTCAGTGTAATAGGAGTTTACAAATACCTTCTTATACAGCATCTGGCGTAATTTCATCCACTAAACAGCCGTTACTACTGCTAAGGCATTAGAAAAAGTTAAAAGCTGAATAGCGTCGTTGAAAATATACCTTTATAGCACTCTAAGCGTATTAATGGTAGTTTTGTCGGTCTTATTCAGCTTTAATGCAGCTCTTAATCAGCCTAAACTGTTTAAATATCACTGACAGCTATTATGCAGCTGTAGGATCACCAGTGTACTCTTAAAAGAGTCTTAATACGCATAGAGTTTCAAATAGGTCTAAAAGTGAGTAGTTATACAGCTATCTGTGCTACTTGGGTCCTGGACCAAGTTGAGATACTTGATATAGTGGTCTTTCGCAGCTTTTAAGGGGTTCATGTCATGTGGGTTGGTAACATCGATCATTATCATTGTGCGTACTTATCGGTATATCACCACTATATCAGGCGTATTGGCTACTATAGTGCTATCAGTGATGATATACTGATACCAGTACATACCTGTAATACAGTAGGTACCTCAGAATCGACAATTTTAAATGATGAGACCATCGAAACAAACTCAGAGGTCGAAGTTTCTTTTGAATTTGATATCCATACAATCGGTACTGGTCAAATCATATGAGATCCATGTAGGTTAAATGTCTGAAGTGATCTTTTAAGGAACGACGCACACTGATTTTGAATGGGCCTGTTCAGACATAACAAGCATTTGTCAGATATCGAATAGCACAACTATGAAAAATGTTTGTTTCTCAAAGCAAGATGCAAGCTGTATAAAAAAGTCCATAATTATCCTAAATACGTTTAAAAGATCATTAGAATCAAACGCCAAAATATGAGTCAGTTTGTACTAAAGACTAATATCCGAAAATAGTCCATCGATGGAGTATTTAGGGAAATCTGACCTTGACCGCCCGTAACACATTTATGGAATTTTACTATACACATTCCAATCTAATTTAGCAATAAAAACTAAACAGTAAGCTCAGAATAAGATGACATGCGTCGAAAAATGGAACTAAGTTAAAATATGTACTAAATTTGACAGCTTTGTTGACAAGCAGCGCCATTGACGCTGTCAAGTTATATTTGTCATACCGAATGTTATTTTTTTTGCATTCGTCTCGAAGTCACAAGGCGACTGGGCAACGACTACTACAAAACGATTATTCCAAATCACGTGCTTTGTAAAAATAGACTTCTGCCAACGTAACTAATTTTACGTAAGTTGTAGGTTTACAGAGTGGTTTGATATTTCAGTGATTTATTCAAATGGTACGCCGGAATGGCAAACTAACTTGATCTTTGGCTATAGTAGGCGCGGGCTAGCGGACGGGCAGGGGTAGCTCACCGTGCAGTAAGGACCAGTGCCGTCGTGTTCCACGCGCGCCTCAAAGATTAGTCAACAGAGCCCGATAAGGTCATTGCCAGCCGGATTTGCGAGAACCTAATGTAACACCGCGGCTCGCGGCCCTAAAACGCAAGGGCAACTGAAGAAAAAATTGGCCAAGTGCGAGTCGGACTCGCCCATGAAGGGTTCCGTAGTAACTATAATAAATATAATATACTTAAATTTATTTGAAAAATAAAAATACAAAAACCTTACAAATTTCTTAAAACTAGCTTATTTACAATTTTTACAACTACGCCAAATAACTTTGTTTTTCATAGTATTTGTATGAATTACAAAGTTATATTTGCGATTTTAGAAAATATACTGTATCTCAAAAACTGTTGACTCGATCTCGTTTAAACCAATTTTGGTTGAAAGTTTACATTCAAATCTTTTAATTTTTCACTTCATTATCATAGAAGTTAGAGGGGGGACACACATTTTACCACTTTGGAAGCGTATATCTTTGAATCAATTAACTTTATGAAAAAGTCATTTTAGAAACCTTAATGTCATTTTTAAAGACCTGTCTTTAGATACCACACACGTATAGGTTTCATGAAAAAAAATATTTTCAGTTTCAGTTCCATGTGTGGGGCCCCCTTTATTTTAAATGTTTTTTTAAATTTTCTCTTAAAATCGGAAAGCGGTTTACAGAATACATCTACCTACCAAGTTTTACATGTATAGTCCTAATAGTTTCGGAATAAAATGGCTGTGACATACGGACGGACGGACAGACAGACAGACGGACAGACATGCCGAAACTATAAGGGTTCCGTTTTTTGCCATTCGGCTACGGAACCCTAAAAAGGGTGGGTTTTTAGTCAGTAGAAGTCCGACACTCCCTTCCGCTCCATCTAGAAGAGCTATTTGATGATTTGTCTCCGTAAAAAAGAATGTCACAACAATTTTGTATTTTGTTTGTTTTGATAATAAATACACAAACACACGCAACGCAAAGTTCATAGACTTCTGACATTTTAGAGAATATCGTAAATCTAGGTCCCACTTCGCGTCACTGGGTTAATTAGTTACGCGTAGTACACAGTAATACACCTGGTAAATAGAATTGGTTTACTTTGAACTTGTTAGCAGCCGAATGACGGCTTGATGGAGCGATGGACACTTATTTTTTATTATTTCTTTAAATTTATTTAGGACTTTTATAACGCGCAGCGCATGTCAGTCCCCCTTTTTTTGGGTGGGAAAATCATCGAATGACTTCTCCCGCTCTGGGTGGAGTGGAAGGGAGTGTCAGACTTCTACTGACTAAATACCCACCCTGTTCCTTGATCTGTCCTTAAGTTCCGGGGCCCTATGGGGCCCCGTCAGGTCCCATCGTACCCTAAGACAAGTATACACATCAAACCGACGAGGTCAATGTATCAGGGCCATTAAGTCGAACAACTTTCTCGCATCATCAGAACTCAGCTCAGTTAATGTTTGGTGGAATGTACCTATATTATACTTGTTCAAACTCAAAGCCCGGAACAACTTAGGTACTCATATCGGACACATTCCATAAACAACTATAGATATATGTATATATGATAGAATATAAGTAATACAGGTTTATTTTGCAAATATGCGTAGTTAACAAATTTTACACAAGTTATAAGTGTCATGATAGCTCAGCCATATTTCGCCATTCGGCATGCAAACATTATTAATTTAATCACATTATTAGTAATTAAATTCACAGAAGTATTAAATGATAAATGATCTTTATTTTGCAAATTAGCTATTAAATAACACTTTTACACGCCATTTTTTATTAACTTGATGAGGTCGGTGTTTCCTAACTGACTACCCTGAGACGAAACACCGAAACAAACTCAGGGGTCCGTCTCTTTTAAAGTCCATACAATCTACACTGGTTTAATTATATGGGAACCTTGTAGGTTTCAGTCTGAGGCGGTCTTTTGAAAAAAGATGCTCACAGATTTGAGTGGGCCAAAAACTCAGTTACACTGTAGTATGTATTCTCTGATAATATAGTATTCGCAGTCTAGATACTCTTAAACTGCACCGTATTTAAATCTTTCCAAGCACTTGGTAATCTTATATATGTCGCAGGTTTTTCATGAAACTTAGGTTTTTATTCAAAAACCTAAGTTTTTGATGAAAAACCGGAAGATGACACGTTTTAAACTCAATTTCATCATAAACCTGTAACAAACCAGATTTTTGAACAAAAACCTGAACTAGTCTGGGTTTATGATAAAGTTCTTGCCAAAATCACGGGTTTGCTTTGTTTTATGAAAAATAAATCAATTTAAATGAAATAAATAAAACAATCCATCATCATTTGCAACTTAATAGAAAGAAAACAATTTTTTATTTATCAAAATTTTACATCCATGATCCAATCAATATTCTTCACCTTCAATCCAATTATGAAATGAAATGTTTCAATTTCACGTACCTACCTATATTAATCTGATTTTGATAAGCCACGAAAATGAAATTTCGTAACTATTAAATACGACTAAACCGAGTCAAAATTAAAAAAGAATAAAAATGTAATAAAGAAACGTTTACCACGTGCTTGCTTTTTATAAATCTGCTAGTATGCTTTATTTATTATGACAGTTTGTTGACTTGTGACATCTAGAGTTGCATAAAACATTAGTTTTTTTTTGCATGCACATCGATTTGTCTTGCAGCGCACTTTAAATTTTTTGCACGAGCATTTCTTAAAACTTTGGCCTTCAAATAAGACATCTTTGAAGAAATTTCACGCAAACTCAGTTCATTTGTCGATACAGGTTCGTTAAAGGCAGTAGTTGATATTTGAATAGATGTTTCGAGGCAGCCAATCTTTTAGAACCCCAACTGAATTACCAATTTTGAATAAGTCCTTGTTCTTATCAATTACCTTTCCTATAATGTTACTTGCATCCAGTGGCCCTCTATCTATTTTCGGCACATCAACTAAAATTGTAGCACCAATATCGATTTCTCAACAACCCAGTTCATCTGCAGGAAGATATTATCAGAAGAAAATGAAGGGTGTGGAGTACGGGCCTCGGCATAGCGGGGTCGTTGGTGGAGGGCAGCAAAGGGTCAGGCTGGGTCATATTATTATTAATGGGGTTATTTATTGCTACTGGCTCAGCATCACGGGCTGGCTCGTTTGGCAAAGGTTGGGGGGGGTTGATGTTATAAGTACGTGGACGTCGCGATGGGCCTCGTCGGCGAGTCCGGAATACGGAACGCGTTTTGTTTATGTATTTCTTTAGAGTGCTAGTTTCCCTACTGCTCTCTTGTTTGATTGTGGTGGGATCGTGGGGTTCGTCTAGGACGAGACGCGGTCAACGAACCCGGGAAATTTTTGAGGGTGTGTATCGGGCGGCCTATACAATCAGGGGGTTTGTGTGTTTTTTAGCAGAGGCGAAGTAACGCACTGAATGGCGTTTCAACACTTGCTTTATAGTCGGGAGTTTGAGGTCTACGTGGAGATCCTCGTTCCTCAAGTTCCAGGGCGCGCCCGTGGCCTTTCCTTTAAAAATTTTAGGGAGAGGTTGCTGTGTGCATTCAGCATGGAGTGTAACCTACCGAGAGCGAAAGCGGCTCGCGAGCGAACCGATTTAATATTTCTTTTTATTGACTATAGGTTCGCGTTTGACCACTATCTCATCTTATGGTAAGTGATGATGTGATCGAAGATGGAGCATGCTTACCTAAAAGTAACCTATTCACTCTGGACTTAAAGACTCCTAGGTTGTAGCTGTCGGGAAACACAGACTCCGGCAGGGAATTACACTCCTTAGCCGTACGCACAATGAAAGTATTCCCAAAACGTTTTGTGCATATGGGTGGGATGTCCAACATGTAACGATGGCGCTTCGCAGTTTGTCTCGTAGTCCAATGATGGAACGGGCTTGGCGGAATTAGATTGTGTAATTCCATCGCACATTATATATGCTCTTTTAAATTGATTTATTTGTCATAAAACAAAGCACACCCGTGATTTTGACAAGAACTTTATCATAAACCCAAACTAGTAAAGGTTTTTGATCAAAAATCTGGATTGTTACAGGTTTATGATGAAATTGAGTTTAAAATGTGTCATCTTCCGGTTTTTAATCAAAAAACTGGGTTTTTGATCAAAAACCTAATTTTATGAAAAACCTGCGACATATATATAAAAGAAAGTACTTAGTGTTAGTTACACTATTTATAACTCAAGAACGGCTGAACCGATTTGGCTGAAAATTGGTCGGGAGGTAGCTTAGAACCAGGAGACGGACAAAGGATACTTTTTTTCCCGAAATTCCCAAGGGATCGGGAATTATGCCGGAAAAACCTCCCACACGAACGAAGTCGCGGGCAAAACCTAGTTTATTATAATTATAATTATTGGCGCCATGCAATAAACACATGTGTATCATGGTGGTGCATGTCTTCTACAACTCCACACACCACACTGTTGGGAGAGGTGGTTATATTTTTCATAAAAAAAGCAAATTTGTTACATGGTATATATGACATAATTACCTATATGTTAAAAATCGACAATGTGTAACACCCAATTTTTATATTTTATTTTATTAGGGATAACAAACAACAGAGTATTTAAAAATTAATAACTAAGCTTAAGAGTTAGATGTAACAAATACACTGCTCAAAACGTTATTCACAGATTGTTACATAAAATAAGTAGTTGCTACTTGCTAGACATCAGGTTTACAAAAAAAAAAAAAAAACAAAAAACTAGGGAAAACTGAATAAAATTTCACTTATGAGCCGTGTTCATGATTCTGACAATGGAATATTGAGAGCCATATATGAAGCTAATTACTTCTTTGTATACGGCTGTCAATATTCCTGCTAATTAGTTAATTTAATAGATCCGCCATTTTTTGTTTTATTTGTTTATAGTGTTTTAATATGATTTTAACGACTGAACTGACTGAATTGAATGGAATTAATTGTATAGTTGAATTGATTTGTAAGCGTATTTCTTTATCTATTTATTTTTGTATTTCGTTAGGTTTTTATATGGGCCTGCGTGCCTGCAATAAAGGATTTTTATTTTTATTTTTTATTTATTTATTTAAACACATTCACATGCATTACAGAGTAAGCTAATTATTCATCATTAGCTTTAGCTTGCTTGCAATGCCCACTATTTAAAACTCGAATCTGTGTGCTTCTTTCCTCAAAAGATTAATTCAGACATTAACCTCCATGGTTCTCATATCATATGACCAGTATACAGATTGTATGGACTTCTAAAGAGACCTTCATCTCTGAGTTTTCGGTATTTCTTTTCAAGGTAGCCAGAAAACAAAGGCCTCATGTACTTGATTTAAATATACAAAATAACGCGAAAGATTGTTATTGAGGTTATTTATTAACATCATTTATTTTAATTCATTGAACAGATTCAAAATAAACGCATAATGCGGCCGTTTACCTACATTAACTTTTTACCGACTACAAAAAGGTTGTTGATTCTTAAGTCGATTTATTTTTGTAATTTGCTGAAGATCTGATGAAAGACGTCACAGTTCAGATATAGATAAGATAAAATACATGGTACAAGCATTATTGAAAGCAGTATTTTATTTTTCATACGCCAATAGGCCGAAATTATTTTTTCTGAAATTGAATGAATGAATCATCTGGGGGCAGTGAAGCCCCGCCAAGTCGAGAAAAATGGGAAGGCCGTACCATCCTTTTCTCGAAGCCATTCGGGTCATTTTAAACCGCCCGTTACATCGTTGTGAAAACACTAGAAAATCCAAATTATCAGTGACCAAGGAAGCATCACATAACCTGATATATTTCCAAGTTACCTACATTCAAGTTTTCTACAGCGAATTTGTATCAAGAATCTACAATTTTTACATCAATAAGGCGTTATATGATTGTCTTTGGTTCACAGCTTACACTCAGTACTACGCCCTAACCGCTTGTTGGTCCATTTACCGCATACCGATGATCCAATTACTAACCGTAACTAAGTAGATAGGTATCTATAGTGGCTGTAACTGAACGCTCTCCCATTCAATATTATAGCTATCCTTAAAGGCTCAGATTATGCTGCAAACGTTTCAGGCAGAAACAAAATAACATCACGTAATCCACTTATTATATATACTTACTTGATCAGTTGGGTCGTTAGTATGTCCAGGTCGGTTTGATGCTTCAGTGATCTATTTAAACGGTACGTTGAAATGGCAAACTAACTTGATCTTTGGCTAAAGTGGGTAAAGACGGTACGGGGGGTAAGGACTGGTGCCAGGCGTGACACGCGCGCCTCCAAGAGCAGTCAGCAGCATTGACAGGGCCCGATACGTAACTACCGGAGTTACGAGAATGTACTAACACGTTACGAGAATGTACGAACGTTAACATAATAACATGAATATGTTCCAAAATGACTCCACTGCAATACGGCTGCATCTTTTAATAACTCAGCAAGGACTTAAAAGGTAATTTTACAGGAAAGTGCATAAACGTAAAATAGGTATTGGATATATTACAAGGTTTTAAAGTAATCACGCGGGAGTGAATGGTGCACTTATTAGGTATTTATTTATTATTATTATTATTGATTTTATTTTTATTTTCATAGGAATAACAAACAGCAGTACCTATAATAAATATTACACACAGTACAGGATAGAATCATAGTAACAAATATACTACTCAATAGGTTTTTCACAGATTACAATAAAGAGTAGCTAGCTGTTGATTAATATAATTACATTCTTAAATTAGAGCTTACACCTACATATTTAATTATAATCTACCATCTTTTTAAAGCAGATGTACCTACTTAATATAACTTTTTAACATTTTTTCTTAGGTCGATGCTTAAATATGTGTGCTTTTAAATGAGTTTAAAGCGTTGGTGTTTTTGTACTTGATAAGTTTTTACTAGGTTTAGCAAGAGTATGCAGTAAAACGATTTTGTTACTTTTACTATGTAGATTTTGAAATGGGACAGCGTATAGAAATCAAGTATAATATAATCGAGATTTGCACAGCACAGCGTCCTGAATGGTATAGCAGCCAAACTTGACTGTACTATAGTTTATGGTTTAAATCATTTATTCTCAAAAAAGACATAACAAGCCACTTACATGAGAACATAAAATAAAATGTAAATTTGAAAACTGGTCACTGTAACGGGCCAGATCATAACGTTTTAGTGTGTATAAAGTAGGGCCACTCGATCAACAATTTCATCTGCAACTGCAATTTGAGGATTTATTGTAAGAATAGTTTTTAGGGTTCCGTAGCCGAATGGCAAAAACGGAACCCTTATAGTTTCGTCATGTCTGTCTGTCTGTCTGTCCATCCGTCCGTATGTCACAGCCATTTTATTCCGAAACTATTAGGACTATACATGTGAAACTTAGTAGGTAGATGTATTCTGTGATCTGCTTTCCGATTTTAGGAAAAAAAATTAAGAAATATTTAAAATAAAGGGCGGCTCCCCATACATGGAACTAAAACTGATTTTTTTTTCATGAAGCCTATACGTGTGTGATATTTATAGACAGGTCTTTAAAAATTACATTGAGGTTTCTAAGACCACCTTTTCACAAAGTTAATCGTTTAAAAGATATACGCTACCAAAGTGGTAAAATGTGCCCCCCCACCCCTCTAACTTCTATAATAATGAAGTGAAAGATCTAAAAAAATATATATATCAATAGATCTTAATGTAAACTTTCAACCAAAATTGGTTTGAATGAGATTGGGTTTGCAGTTTTTGAGATACAGCATAGTTTCTAAAACCGCAAATGCGCGGAACCCTTCATGGGCGAGTCTGACGCGCACCTGGCCAATTTTCAAGAATCGTATGTTTAATGTTATTTTATTGTGATGTATGGTATATGTTATTTTATTGTCATGATGGATCTTTGTAGGCTATAAATTAGATTGAAATTGATAATAAAGATCATTATTATCATTCTACTTGGCGAGTTTGTATTACAAATATTGAAATTTCAGGTGCTAGTTTTACTTATAGTCTAATGCATTCATCATTCACCAAACCGCACTGGGCCCACGAGGTGGATTCCGTCCCATTCCCTCTCATAGACAATGAACGGGCCGTGCAATTTAAAAACAAAACGACAATATCCTAATGGCTATAAGCAGAGCCGGATTAACCCTGTCAGAGGCCTTAAGGCAATGGCATTCTCGGGGCCTCTTTTTTTACTTTGACTGACCAAATCGTGTGTGAACTGAGGAAACGCACATTAAGGGCTGTGGTTTTTAATATATTTGTTTACTTATTCCCAGATTTGTTCTAAAATTGTTTTAATTCTACTACTAAATCTAACGATTTGTATTTTGTGAGATAAAAGTGAGGTCCTTACGTTCAGACGTACATCAAATTTTCGTTCGAAGAAATATGTTTTCTTGGTGCGTGCACTGGGTCTGGGCCCTAGTTGATGCGGGGCCCCTAGGCAGTTGCCTACTCCGCCTAATGGTTAATCCGGCCCTGGCTATAAGGTGTCGGCCTTTCAGCCTTGTGATCAAGAGATCGCGATTTCGCACCCCACTATTGCCGTGAACCCACTCCAGACACAAGCATATTTAGCTTAGTAGAGGTTTACAAGATTTGTTCCCGACTATAAATTAAGTGTTGAAACGCCAGCCAGTGCGTTACTTCACCTCTGCTGAAAAACAAACAAACCCCCTGGTTGTATCGGCCGCCCGCCCGATACACACTCTCAAAAATTTCCCGGGTTCGTCGTCCGCGCCTCGTCTTGGCGAACCTGACGATCCCACCACAATCCGACAAGAGAGCAGTGGGGAAACTAGCACTCTTAGAAAATACAACAATAACAGAAGGCGTTCCGTATTCCGGCGTCGCCGACGAGGCCCATCGTGACGTCCGCGTACTTGTAACGTCAACCCTCCCCGAACTTTGCCAAACGAGTCAGCCCGCGATGCTGAGCCAGTAGCAATAAATAACCCCATTAATAATAATATGACCCAGCCTGACCCTTGGCTGCCCTCCACCAACGACCCTGCTATGCCGAGGCCCGTACTCCACAGGGAGTGCCCTTAGCGTGCGGTTGTTTAAATGTAAATATTAGTATGTAAGCCCTGGCTGGGGGCCTTTAAATTTAGAGGTCACCACAGGATCGTCCGGTTAAGGAGTAACCAGCCTTAGTGTGCTGAACTACGAGTGGCCCTATAAAAAAAATACAAGATTTCTAGATAGATAGATATATAAGCTTTATTGTACACCATAACATTAACAAATAAAGACTTAACAACTAAAAAAGGGTGATACAATGGGCCACCCATATTTACACGTAGCAATCCGGTGATGCACGCCACAATTGGTAAAACATCTAACAATCTAATTAATCATTTAAGCATCTTAACCAGTAAAAGTCTTGCACTTCACGAACATTAATTGTCCTCTGCATTGCGGGCTTTGGTAGGTACTCGTATTTTCAGTACAAATTTGTGCCTCCACCTTGACTGTAAAAATTGCCTTAGTAATTATAATTATCTTGGACTTATGTTCCGTATCATATCGGTATCTACTTAATACAATGAAAATGTATGTTATCACGTGAACAATTTATTTTGTACACATATCTAGACACGTGCATAAAATTTATGATAAAATACTTACGAAACGGATGACAGCCAGGTTTAAGGATGCGGTAATGTTAAGGATTTGTTTGTCCGATGCGCAACGTGATCGATTCGAGGATTTGAGGAAGTTAAAAATCCGAATCGGTCGAGCCGTGCCCAAGTTTTGCGCTTAGCGTGCGGATTTATCGCCAAATAGTTATGTTGATGTTTGGCGATAAATACGCATACGTTTTGGAAATACTTTCATTGTACGTACGGCTAAAGAGAAGAATTCCCTGCCGGAGTCTGTGTTTCCCGATAGCTATAACCTGGGGGTCTTTAAGTCAAGAGTGAATAGGTTACTTCGATCACATCATCACTTACCATCAGGTGAGATGGTGGAAAAAGCGATGATCAATTCAAAAAAAAAAAAAAATTTTTTTAAATGATTATCGCGTTTTCTAATAATAAGATATAAGATTATTACATTTCGTCACTCTTCAATCTTCACCCAGTGGCCAGTACTCACAAACCGTAGGTAAGTTACCCACTCGTAAACATGCAAAACTTCCATGCGCATACGATAACGATCCTTCAAGGACTCCCAAACGTAACCCCGCCCGCTGGCAAGCGTATGCGCACTTGAATCTTTCCAAGATGTCAAGAACAAATCACAGTCGGCTGTTACATAAGAAATGGCAAGTCGAATAGAACTGCGCGTGCGTCTATTTGGACTAACGCCAACTATTTTACTCGTAGCTTGGATTCATAAGTAGCTCAAGGCCGCGCGGTGGTCAAACTCGAACTCGATATTTAAAATTAAAGGAGTTTGGTTATGTAAGTGCATGGGACTGGTATGATTGAAGATCATTGTCAGACAGGAGTCAGAAAGTTGAGCTAAACGTTACCAAATGCTTGCACTGTCTGTACTTTCCACCCTAATCTGTGTGCTTCTTTACTCGAACGAGGTGATCCTCAGATACTAACTAACCTACATATTTTTCATATGATTTTACAAGTACGGATGTGTGGACTTTACACTATATTGTGGTGACTCCTTCACAGAAGCCACTTCACAAGACTTGAAGTTGAAGTAACACTTATGACCTTTCAGTCTTTAAAGCGAGAGTAAATAGGCATGTTCTGGGCTCGCTCGTTCCATCCTAGAACTCATCTATCGCTTACCATCAGGCGAGATCGAGGTCAGAGTGAGTGGGCTAATCCGTAATAAAAAATAAAACTTTAAAAGAGATTTCGTCCTTTGAGTTTGTTTCGGTGTATCTTCTCAGAGTAGTCAGTTGTTAAGAAACACTGGCTTCATCTAGTTTAAATTAAAGAAAAAAAAATGAGGAGTAAAAGTGTTGTTTATAATTATAACCAATTTGCTAAATAAATACCGTTTGAACTTAAGAAATATTGGTTTTTCCAATCGCACTACTGACTGGACGGGGATGTCAACTATCTACGTACCGAATTTCATCCAGATCCGTTCAGTAGTTTTTGTGTGAAAAAGTAACAAACATACCAGGCGCGTGCATAGGATTATGACAGGGCATGCGGCGGAGTAAAAACACACAAAAACTTCTTCTTTTATAGATTTTTAGCATAGCCACAGCCACGCATCGCCACCATGCTACGATGCGTGGCTGTGGCTATGCTAAAAATCTATAAAAGAAGAAGTTTTTGTGTGTTTTTACTCCGCCGCATGCCCTGTCATAATCCTATGCACGCCCCTGAAACATACATCCCATCCATCCATCCATCCTCACAAACTTTCGCTTTTATAATATTAGTAAGATAAGATAAGATAAGATAAGCCAGACTGTCCGATCCTGTTGTACGGAATCCGTATGTATAACTGCTAGTCGGGTGCAGAGGGTAATGGGACAAGATATTTGAACAGATTTTTGTATTATTTTAATTTAATTGCTTTATAAATTACTAGCTTCTACCCGCGACTTCGTACGCGTGGGAAGGTTTTCCCGCGCAAATCCCGATCCCGTGGGAATTTCGGGATAAAAAGTAGCCTATGTGTTATTCCAGGCTGCCAACTATATACTTACCAAATTTCATTTAGATCCATTTAGTAGTTTTTGCGTGAAAGAGTAACAAACATCCATCCATCCTCACAAACTTTCGCATTTATAATATTAACTAGCTTCTACCCGCGACTTCGTACGCATGGGAAGGTTTTCCCGCGCAAATCCCGATCCCGTTGGAATTTCGGGATAAAAAGTAGCCTATGTGTTATTCCAGGCTGCCAACTATATACTTACCAAATTTCATTTAGATCCATTCAGTAGTTTTTGCGTGAAAGAGTAACAAACATCCATCCATCGTCACAAACTTTCGCATTTATAATATTAGTAGGACAGGAAGGATAGGACTAGGAGTAGGATAGGAAGTAGGATAGTAGGAAGTAGGATTGAAGCAATGATACTTCCCAGGTGTGATAAAAATACGATGAATAATTTAATTGCGAACAAAGTATTGAGTATACAGCTAATTTAAACAATGTCACCTTCAAAGTACTCCCCATGGCGAGCTATGCACTTCTCCTAATGCTGATTCCATGATCAGAAACATTACTAGAACATTGCATGATCAGAAACATTGCGGCCTCTTTTCTCTTTCGTAGCTCTTTCAATGATGGGAATGGTGTCAAAACGTTATCCTTTCAGCAAGGTTTTTAGTTTTGGGACGAGCCAGAAATCGCATGGTTATACAGAATGATATAACTAAACATCACTAACATTCTGAGCTACAAATTGGATCTGTTCGCTCTGGTATTTTTCCCTTCTCCTTTGGTACAGACTATTTCAATCAATTAGTCTATCGAACGTATTCATTCAAATGGGTTTAGATACAGCAGTTCTTGTTTACATTGTCTATAAGCTACTGTAGGTACAAACACATTATTGATGACGTCTGATTTTTATTAGTTTTTATTATTATAATATCTAAGCCTATTGTGTCACACTGTAGAGCATAGGCCTCCCTTTCTTCCTTTCACTTCTTCCTGTCCACTGCAACGTCCGTTCAATCCTTCAGGTAGGAATCTAACTCATTGCGCCATCACCTCTTGCGCCATTGAATAAATCGATGCCTCCCACGTAAGTTGTTGTAAACCATAAATATAGCAATTTTACAGGAGAGTGTTTCAATGATACTATTAGCAATGAAAACTGCATTTTTCAATTAATCTTTATACAATTCAATATGTGAATATAATTAGTAATACTGAATTGTATAAAGATTAATTGAAAAATGCAGTTTTTTTGCTATTAGTATCTTTGAAACGCTCTCCTGTAATTAGCAATTTATGGGTTACTACAACGTACGTGGGAGGCATCGAAATATATAATAAAATATTTTAAACCAGCTGCGTTGGTCCTGTTGGTCGTCGGTCTACCTATCCTGAGGAAGTCCGTTTCCTTTACATTGAAGAAAGAATCTACTAGCTTCACCGTCACCATCTTTTAGTAATACTACAACTTATTATTATTAAAGCCTTTTTATTTTCCATTCCTTTTGTTGCATTTTAATATAGTGATCATAATTTTAATAGATTTTTGTTCTCGTTACCCTTAGTACCTACTAAAACTGTCTTTCTCTAATATGTATTATGAATAGGAACCCTTATTTGGGTATAGGCTGCCTCCGTTTTTATCCACTCTTCTATCTCTAGCCAGTGTTGTCCACCCCATTCCTGCGGTAGCTATAATATCATCATTCCATCGCTTCATAGGTCGCGACATATGAAGCGATGGAATGATGATATTATAGCTATCTATGTATTATATTATAGATATTATAGCTAGGTCCGTTCAAAAACACGGATCGTAAAACTGTGAGTCACAGGAGATTCCTACTCTTCAATAAAAAAAATCTATGAAGTCCGCCTTTGTACATTTTGTGTTGCATAAAGTTTTAATAAATAAACCTATTCTTGTCTAGCTACTAATACCAGGTAGACGGCAATGTGTTAGACTCCATGCAGCGCAGTTATAGCCACGAATTTAGCAGAACTCCGAAAATAACGAGGATGAGGATATCAAGAAAACAATCTGACATGGAATATGCATGTATTGGAACTTATTTCTATAATACAAAATATTGTGAGAAAGGGTGGTTTTTCCGCGATTGATCCAGAGTTGGTTCAATCGCTGAAAGTCAACACCCTGATTCAGGATTCGACAGTGAACTAACAACGCGTAATATTGGCACAAAAGCTGAGTAACTGCATTATACTTACAGGGTGCTTGCAACGAGCTGTCAGCATTAGGATCAATGCCTGGTGGGATTTCTGGAGTGTTCTAACGAGATAGGTACCACGGCTTTGGAAAACAAGGGGAACTGAAGCAAGGGTGGATCCAGGGGGATCATTGGGTCATGACCCCCCTTGGGCTGGGTCCAGGACCTAGGTGGACCACTAATTAAAATGTTTAAACATTGTTACTAGATTATACTCTAGTTTCTGTCATTACAAACGAATATCGGCAGTGGATGGCCAAGTGGCAGCGGAGCCAGGAAATACAAATTATAGCTTCTTGTGACTTGACCACGATTATGTGAACCCCCCCCCGGCACCAAAGCTGGACCCGCCCTTGAACTGAAGAAACAGGGTGAGTGTTTCGTTGGTAGAAATCTGACTTTCCGTAGAAATGATGGAGTAGATGTTTCTTACCGGTTCCTCTCCGTAGGAAACGGCCAGTTTGAACCATGCACTATAGCTCCTGACGTTTTATGAGTGGCCATGTAGGTGTGAAATAAAAATATTTTTGATTTTGAGTCGTTTGATTATTTTCCCCCGATGTTTTTAAAAAAGAAGCATTGTTTTCTATGCTGGCTAAAGTTAAGCCGATTTATTTGATATATTATGATCGATTCAGCACTGCCAACCATTTCACGAAGGCCCTAAATATTTTTTTTGCTGTAATATTAAGATTACAAGCTTGACTAGCTTCCCGGATTCGCTCAGGTCAGGTAAATCATACTTCAGCGACAAAAGTAGCCCATGTTCTCCTCCAAAATCTATTCTATCTCTGTCTATCCAAATTTCATTAAAATCGATTAGGTCTTTTAGACGTGAGAGTGATACGAATTACTTTCGCATTTATAATGTTAGTGGAGATTTATCACCGGAACGTAACAGATTAATCACTACACAGTATAAAACAAAGTCGCTTCCCTGTCTGTCTGTCCCTATGTATGCTTAGATCTTAAAAACTCCGCAACGGATTTTGATGCGGGTTTTTTAATAGATAGAGTGATTCCTGAGGAAGGTTTTAGTGTATAATAAATTAAGGTTTTGTGTAGATTGAATGAAATACGACGATATTACTTCAACATGTCGGAAAGAATTAAGCCTATCGGGAGCTTTAATCGAAAACGCTGCCAAAACCTTTTGAGTTATGAAAATACAATGTATGGCGGGATTGTTTCTCTTTTATAGATCTACAAAAAAGTCTGCGATGGCATATGTCTATCTACCAAGAATAACCCACAATAACCATTTATTTCTTTTACAAATTACATTAAAATGATGGGTTATTTACGAATCTTTTTTTAACAATACAGTATTATTCCTTATCCAATTAAATACGTCAGATATGTTGAGGATTTAATGTAGATCAAAACTGCTTTTTACACTGTATCAATAAAATGAATATCTTATGAGTTATCGCCGATATTTGAGTGTGACAAATTACCGGATCAGAAATTGATTAAGCAAAATCATATAAATAAGCAAATATAAACTTTATAACCCACGCGAAGCCGGGTCAGGTCGCTAGTATAAAATATAAAAGGAGTTTACGTTTAGTTTCAGTCGTCTGTCGCCTAAAAAAATATGTTCTCGAAACTGTTCCTAGGTAAGCAATTAGCGTTGAAGTGTGGCCAACATTGGTATTGGGTAGATATTGGCGGAACATAGCACCAATAACCAATAGCCAACAGCCAGAGACAGTACAGACCAGCTGATTATAGTATGTAACGAGAAATGGTAATGAAAGAGGAGTCGCGAAGGCCATGCCGGCTTTGAATGAGTGACAAGTTTCATTTTTCTCCGACTTAATATTTTCTTTAAGAATTAGAGAATTTAGCATGATGTCAGGAATATTATATGTATAATTAGTTTTTAAGGAGAAGATTTGAAGATTTTAAATAGTTTTTCTTAACTTCAGGAAAATACATGGAGAGATTAGAGATAGCCTCCGTTATGGCAAATTAGATCATCATCTATACATGAATGAAAACTGTAATAGAATCGAAATTATATCGAATAGCATTTATATGTTTTTAACCGACTTCAAAAAAAGGAGGAGGTTCTCAGTTCGTCTTGAACTTTTTTTAATGTATCTTACCTCATAACTCGAAGACGGCTTTTGAAAATTCTTTTTTATTTGAAAGGGTATACAAAAAAAAACGAAACCAATAACACACATTCCCGTTTTAAGTTTTAAGGATAAGTACTATATATTTCCCAAAACGTCAATCTACATTCGACGATGAAAACTTGCCGAACAGCAGTTTTCCAAGGCTTACATAATATCGAGACAGCCTATTGATCTGCGCCGTGGCCTCTGTGCGAAGAGACCTGTAGTAAAAGAATCTTGATTTCCTTCCAACTTACATTAAATGGACATTAATATTGCTGATGTCCGTAACTTTGGAACTATATCTTATCTATTAGAATAATTTAAATTACTGACAGTATCACTATAATTACCCTGCTGATACACTGAAAATAAAACGTAAAAACGCGACTTATATAATAGTAGGTAGTAACTTCTCAATGAACAGTTCATAATAATGTCGCTTATTAATTGACCCATAGTTTGATTGATATAAGACTACATAACGCCATGCAGATATTATATAAACTCTGCAAGGGCGTGGGAAAATAAAAATAAGCAGCTGACAACGATCAATCAGTTGTTTTGAAATAAGAAGGTCAAATACTCTATGCAATCTCTGTGCTCTAGGTTTAAGTTTCTATTTACTTACTCAATTTGCATTATTAAAATATGTAGGTACCTAAGTATAGTACTTTGTAAGAATTTCGTTTTCGAAATAATTTATAGGCTATTATAGCACTCACCAATAATGCACCTTACTACCTACCAATGAAAAATAATTTACAACAACCACCATTTCACTAAGCTGTTCCTGGTTAATTTCCAGCTGTCATTCCTGAATTTTCTCAATAAGTTACCTCACGACTGACGTAAGTAAGAAAAATCAATAATGTTGCGTCATACTCAACGTAAAATATGACGTAACGGAGTAGCCGATAGAGCGTACTAGCAAAGATGGGTTACGTTCTCTGTGGGGTCAATGAGCTCAAATTCTAACCTCAAATTATATGGTTGTTGATCTGAAATTAAATATTAGAACTTGAATGCCGCCAATCTTATGAAATCATTACCAGTGTGGAAAATGATGGGTATACATTTTTATATTTTTTTATTGGGTAGGTACTTACTGTGTATAAATGGTTCTTTCAATTTATTTATACGGATAGATGAAATATTATGGTTTTCAAGCACTATCCTTAAAAAACAGGCTCCGAAAGTTTTTTTTTTTGTATAGAATGGGCTCGCGTTTGACCACCATCTCAACTGATGGTAAGCGATTATGTGGTCGAAGATGAAGCTCGCTTACCTAGAAGTAACATATTCAGTCTAGACTTAAGGACTCCCACGTAATAGCTATCGGGAAACACAATCTCCAGCAGGGAATTCCACTCCTAAGCTGTAAGCTATGTAGCACAATAGATAGTGAACATCCAGGAATTAGGAGAAACTTACAAATCCTTGTCATTGATTTAGTCTTATCGCAAGACCCCTCTAGACGGGACTAGTCAGAAATCTCACGGACAATCAGAGCACCTACTTAGTTTTATTTGGAAGATCGGGACAGCATAAAATTTTCTGTCACAATGAACAAATTACCGCCATAAAATACAATATATTGCCATACAAATCTAATACACTGACAAAATCGTTTTTTTTGTTTTGATTATAGGTTCGTGTTTGACAACAATTTCACCTGATGGACTGGTAAGTGATGATGTGGTCTAAAACGAAGCATGCTTACCTAGAAGTAACCTATTCACTCTTGACTTACCTAAAGACCCTGGGCTTTACCTTTATCACCTTCCGCCTGACACAGGTGCTTACCGGACATGGCTGCTTCGGGAGGTACCTGTTTCGAATGCAGCGGGAGGACACGCCCGGGTGTCGTCATTGTGTGGACCACCCGGAGGACACGGTGGAGCATACGGTGGTGGTGTGCCCAGCTTGGGAAATACTTTATAATATATAACGATAAAGTTTACATGAAATAACGTGTACTACCCGTTACTACACTAAACATTGCATAACGTACTAAGACTTACTATAGTTTTCTTTATCATTTACGTTCGCCTTGCTCGCTGTCACCTTGTAGGAGAAACAACTTTACTATTTATAGAATCATAAATGTACAGACGTTTTCTCCTTATTCAATGTTGCTCATTGTATGACGGAAAGATTTGTGTGCCAATCAAAATCAACATAGTAGCAGAAGATACAAATGCCCTACACCTTTTTAATAGTGCGATGTTTGTTCACCCATCCACTTATTGACCTCGCCAAGACCTCGAAGATCTAAGATCGCACTGAATCTAGAAGCCTGGAATTCTGCGGTAGGTACTCTATCTGTATATATAAAGCTGAAATTCCCAATAGGAAATTTCCGTGGGACAACTTGATATAATTCTAAAAGATCTTTATTTTGCAAATTGTTTATTAAATAACACTTTTATACGTCATTTCACACACTATTTCCTCAAATTTAAACTAGATGAGGTCGGTGTTTCCTAACCGACTACCCTGAAAAGAAACACCGAAACAAACTCAGAGGACAGTCTTTGAAGTCCGTATACAATCTGTACTGGTGATGTTGAGAACCTTGTGGGTTAATGTCTAAGTAAAGATGCACACCGATTCGAGGGGGCCTGTCCAGACAGTGCAATCATTTGTCAGAAAACGTATAGCTTAAATTGAACTTCAACTGTAAGGAACTCAATGATAAAATTTATACTGAAGCATATCTAGGGGAATTATTTTATTTTTAATTTCGGGGGTGTATTAGGTGGGTATAATATCGACGGTTAAAAGGAAATAGGGTATAAGCGACAAAAAAAAGAAATGTTCAGGAGAGCCGTTCAAAGTTTAGAATTTTAGAAAAACTGATGTATTTTTTTTTAATTAAAACATCGTGAAAACTAAAACAGTTTTTAATTTTCCAGTCGGGAAATTTATGACAAAATAAAACACAAAAAACAGTCGGCTTTCAAAACAATACCAGCCCAAAATGTCGCTTATACCCTATTTCCTTTTAACCGTCGATATTATCAACTGACTCCTCCCGCCCTGGGTTGAGCGGAAGGGAGTGTCAGACTTCTACTGACTAAAAACCCACCCTCTCCTTCAGATATCTTAGCGTTAGAACTTTCCCGCAACCCTGGCTGATAATGGCTTTTTAACCTGTGAGGCGGGTCAAAAGTCACTTGTGATACGCAGAAAACTGCTGAATGGAAAGAGCCCAAATTAAAGGGCCCTTAAAGGGCAAGATCTTGTGTAAGCAACACAAATGCAGCATGTTACATGTTCGTCGGATATATTTTGTTTTTAATATATTTATTTGGAAAATTTCTAAAACGCGAAGCTATTATGCCAGCCCCGTAGATTCACAAGGTGAATAAAAATGAACTCATAGCTACGATCTTAACTTAATTAAATTAACAATCAATAATACACATTAATAGCTAAATTGGATGTGGGTTTAGACAAGACCAGATTACACATACATCTCTTAAATTTATTCTATTTGCTACTTCTAAAGCTCTTCGTTCCGCTGCAACTCGGGCACACTCCACCAAATCATGGTAGGTATTTTCCAGAGAGAGTGGTATTTTCCCTTACAAGTCTCGGATATTTGCGGTGAAGTGAGAAAAATATACAAGCATGTTCGATCTTCGGACTTTAAGACGTATAACGAATCTTCTATCAGTATAAATAGAATTGAAGTGTTTGCGATTGCGAAATAACCAATTCCTTAAATAAAAAAGTCAATTCCTTATAGTTATTTAGGTACACGATTCTAAAACCCAAACTTATACTTTTTCATTTTTGGTCTGTGTCTGTCTTTCTGATTGTCCGATCTAATCTGGGGTTAATGGAACGGCTCAAAATATAGGTTTTTATCCCGGAATTCCCACGGGATCGAGATTCACGCGGGCAAAACCTCCCACGCGAACGAAGTCGCAGTATTTATTAATAGAAGAAAACAGTTCTCTCTGTTCAACTTCGTGTTCTAAAAGAAATTCAAACTTCGAACCCTTGACGCACATGCTAATGACCTCGCAGTTCCGCCGCCATGTTGTATTTAAAAATGTCATGTCAATGCGTAAAACGGTTACGCAAGGATCTTCTACCTACTAACAAGTTCCTTGCGGTTACGTAAGGAACAATGGTTCCTAGGTTCCTAATATAGTTTAACGTCTGCCAAAAACTCGTAGCGCAATGCGGAACATTATCTAGGTCATATCTCACTCAACATATTACATGATTACGGTTCACTTTTTTATCAGTCTTCAGTTACATTTTATCAAGCGACCTTGGCGTAGCGTACATATACGTTTTTGGTCATGAAAAGTTACGTAAATGCCGCCGTATTACGGCCGCAAAATAAGTAATAAGTCTTCCGAATATATGACACGTATCTTAGCTCAAGTTGTTACCTACCTAAGCGACAAACTGAAAAGCCTCCTTTTTTATTTAGCCTATGTTGTCCCACAGCTGGGCAAAAATATCTTTCCAGGCAACTTTGACTGCAGTCTTCTACGGCCAATCCGTAAGGAATGAGTCCAGATCATTTTCATTTCATTTCATTTATTCAATAACCTCGCCATATATCAATCAATATGATCGCCTCGCCATCGCTTCTTAGGCCATCCTGGGCTACGACGTCCGTCTTGAGGCACCCACTGCGTGACAATATACTAGCCCATCTGTCTTCGTGCATCTAGGCCTTTTTTTTTTTTTAACATGGTATAATTATCAAATAAGTCCTCCTACTCCGGGCAGGGTGGGAGGGACTGTCAGACTTTTACTGACTAAAATCCACGGTGTTCCTTCAATAACCCTTTACATACCGGGGCCACGGTAACGGGATGAGTCCCACGACCCCGGCAGGCTTCGGCCCACTGCAGAGGGGGCCTCGTCATGTTGCTGACGCTCTTTGAGGCGCGCGTGGAACACGACGCGCCGTCGACCCGGGCATGGTCCATGGTCGGACAGCGAGTTGCCCTTTACTCGCTGTCCGCATGCCCGCGCCTACGGTGGCCGGAGATCGTCGGCCGACGTCCGACGCCGTGGGCGTCTACCACTGCGGCTGGGCTGGAGGGAGGACGCCATCCTCTCCCTCTCGCGGCCCGCCTCCTCCTTCGGAAGCATGACTGCTTCGCAGAAGGAGGCGACCGCTTCCCACTCCCTCTCGCCCCGCAGCATGGCCTCGACCAATGCCGGGCGCGAGAGGTCTCCGCCTATCGCCGCCGTGAGGACACGTCGGTGCTCTGCCCAGGCGGGGCAGTCTTGCACCGTGTGCTCTACGGTGTCCTCAGGGCGACCCTCGCAGTGGTGACACCCAGACGTTTCCTCCTTTCCCATCAGACACAGGTACCTCCCGAAACTTCCGTGTCCGGTGAGGACCTGCGTCATGCGGTAGGTCAGGACGCCGTGACGCCGATCTAGCCACTCCTCAAAGAGGGGTCTTACCGCCGCAATTGCGGCGTGCCCGGTGCATCTAGGCCTACCACAGAAATCTTAATAATTATTATTAAGATTTCTGTGAGGCCTACCTATATATGTATATTTATTTATAAAATTTATAAATAATTCCACGCGAAAGTCAGATAGTTAGTTTAGTCGAACCCTTCATAGTTTCGTCATCTCTGTCTGTCCGTCCGAATGTCACAGTCATTTTATTCCGAAACTATTAAGACTACACATGCAGAATTTGGTAGGTAGATGTATTCTGTGAACCACTTCCCGATTATTAAAAAAAATAAAAAGATATATAAAATTAAGGGAGACATGGAACTGAAACTATTTTTTTTTTATCATACCTATAGGTACCTGTGTGCTATTATATCTATAGACAGATCTTTAAAAATTATATTGCGGTTTCCAGTACTACTTTTACTTAAAGTCAATCGTTTAAAAGATATAGGTATACCCCCCTCTAACTTCTATAATACCGCAAATATAACTTTTTATTTCATACAAACACTATGAAAAACGTGAAAAACAAAGTTATTTAGCGTTGTTATTACGGAACCCTTCATGCGCGAGTCTGACTCGCACTTGGCCCATTTTTTTCTTGGTTGTGTGCATTATTGGTGATACACAGAGGATACTTTTAAACCCGAAATTCCCACGGAATTGGGATTTACGTGGGAAAACCTTCCCACGCATTTCAATTTAGATAAGTTTGTACAAAACCCTCGGAGCGCCAGTCCAACTCGAACTTCGCCATTTATTTTAAGTGTCATGTGTATGTATACGTAAACAAATAAATAAATACTGAACGATAAACATTTAAGATAGAACGTAGTATTATAGAATATTAGGTCACCGAGGTGAATCGATCCGATATTCCGATACCAGGGTCATCGAGGAAACTGAATAACAGATAGTACCTACACAGTACACGTAGTAAGCAGGTTGGTATACAATCTCTATATAGTTTTGTCTCTGCTAAATCACTATTTAACCTGTTGTAGCGTAAAACCGCTACGGTTAAAACTTCCTCCAATTCTAATCCAAACTTTTCAATAAAATTTTTTCTTCATAGCTGTTATTCACATTTGAACAAGGAATCGTGAAAAATATCCTCAGATGTTTTGCCTTTTGACGGCGTCATTACATTTTTGGGACCCGATATGTGATGGTCGACCTTATTTTTTGATTAATATCGAAATTATGAAGTGAAAGTTTTTTTCTGTTGGTGTTAAGCCAATAAAAAATATAAAGTGTCCTAGCAAAAGGATAGTCTGTGGGTGATTTTCTGGTTAATTTGGTATGTATTGTCGCCTTTTTTCTTTTCGATCCATTTCGCACTAGTTTCATAATTAATCAAAGATTCAGCTTGCATCGGTGGTCTGAAGTTACTTTTTTGTTTAGATCCCGTTACAAGCCAATTTTTGGCTCCACCCTACGGGCAAGCGACGTCGGTTATCGACGACGGAGGTCGGGGCGCTCTCGCCCGATATCCGAGCACATCCTGTGCCTGAGACGTCCATCTCAAAGGCCTGAAGCGAGTACGAGGTAGATGCGGACTCCGCAGCGCAGTGGCTCCGTGATTTCTACGTTACTTCCCACAGTCGTGTTCAGCCGTCCAGGAATTACCGAGTTTTCGCAGCAGGAGTTCTATTTTATACACCTAATTTGTATATTTCTAATCTAAAAATTCTCACGTCAAAAACTCTTTCTAACCTAAGGCCTATCGAGACGCGTTGGATGCTCTTAGTGTTTTTGTAATTAAAATTACTAATAATGCGTATTCGCCTAGCTATAACCGATTGCAATCGATTTTTTGTTAGGTAAGTTAAAAATATTTGCATAATACTTTCGATAACATTTTGTTCTTTCCGCTAAGTTAACCCACGCCATCACTGAAAGGTTCCCAATAATTACTAATATTTAACCTTTTTATATCTTTTAATTAAGTACTTGTTTTCTATCTTTTTCCTTTTTAATCAAAATTAAACGTGTTAAGTAGCGGTTGTGTTTTACTGTGCACTTAATCGTATTTACGCTACAATATGGCGCCCGAATTAAAGTAAGTTTGCATATTAATTATTACTAAAATACCTATTTTTTTTTGTTATCTCGTGTGTGGTTGCTCTTGAGAGCAATCTTTAATTTTCATCTTTCTTGTTGTGAGTTTCAGGTTTTAGAATTGGTCAGATACCCGTATGGAAGTTAAAAGGATTACCTGTCTTGAATGTTTTCCCGATTCAAACGACTGGACTACGGAATTGCTAACTGAATTTATGTTCTTTGCTTAATTGTGTGATGTTTGTGAAATTCAATTTTAAAGTTTAACTTTGTAACTATACCCAATTTCCAATTCTTTTATTTTCTCCCAAAATATACTTATCTATCCCGAGTTTTATTTTATCCCAGTAGGTAGCGGTAGTTAGTTTCCCGTAGAGTGTGTTTGATGTGTGGACGGTTAGGCATCGTGACCAAAGGTAAGCTTTTTGAATGGTCGTGTGCTAGTGTCTACCTTTCTTATTTTTTTTTGCCCGTCTGTTTGCTTTTCTGCTATTTGCTAGTATCTGTTTTTGTTGGATTCTTAGCCCAGCCGATTCCTTTGACGTTCATGTTGTTGTCTTCTTCCCGCATCGATATTACGGCACGTTATCTAACAATTTCCTGCTAAGTCCCGCTCTTTCATTTAACCTATTTCTATTTTGTGTTTAAAAATGTCCGAAGAAGGTTCTATCGTTGAGACTCCTTTACACGGAAGTATTATTATTTCTAGACCTCCTCCCATTCCGCCTAGGCCCACTCCGGGTACTAGTCGTTCTAACTTACCTTCTCCGATGAAATCCGAGGACTGTCCCGGTTACTTTCTAAAACGATTTTCGCTAAGAAAATGGAACATAAATTATACTGGAGATACCAGTGTTCGAAATTTTTTTACCAGTATCGAAGAAGAGAAGGATGCAGACGACATAACTGACAGTTATCTGCTTAAACGCTTCCACGAAGTGTTATCCGGTCGCGCCTTGAATTATTATAGGTCAATCCGTCGACCTGATATGACTTACCCCGAATTAAAAGAAAAATTCTTCAAAACATTCGGGGAAATTGATTTCGAATTTAAAACCGGTCAACAAGTTAGGAATACAAAACAGAAATCAGATCAACCTGTTTTACATTTTGTGCATCAGATTTCTCAATTGAATGATACATTACGTAAACCGGTCGATAAATCTGAACTATTAGAAATTATCACTCACAACATGCATCCTAGATATTTTCCATGCTTATCGATACATAAATTTACTGACTTAGATGCGCTCATTGACACTGCATCGCATTTTGAAAGTTTTTTGCCCAAATCTACAAAATTAGTTTCAAGCGCAACAAATCAATCACAAATCTGTCCAAAATGCAATAAAACAGGACACCCCTATCGTACTTGCCCTGATTTCCCTGGTATGCTATGTTTTAAATGCCGCACACCTGGTTTTATAACTCGTGATTGCCCAAAATGCAATCCAAAAAATGTTTAGCCCACCGGCGACACGCATTACTCCGTACAGTGTCACCGGTGATAGCGTCCGATTCATCTGATAACCGTCCTTTCATCGAGATCATATTGTGTAACCGGGTCGTTAAAGCCCTTCTTGACTCTGGTGCACAAATGTCCCTTATTAGTGATTGTTTAACCCAACAACTGGGTATTTCTTTAAAATCAAACGTTCAGTGCCCACGTGTTATTTCCGCTAATAACTCTCCTATTGATATTTTAGGAACTATCTTTCTCCCAGTTAAGTTTAATGGTACGACTTTTATCCACGAATTTTTAGTAGCACGTTCTATGTCTTCTTCAGTTATTTTAGGTATCGAATTTTGGAATAAGTTCGGTTTGACTTCAGTTTTTAGTCAAGCTTTTAACAAAAATATCAAAGGTAATATGTACCTTCCTCCCGGCTCTAATTCCCTACCTCCTGACCCACATACCCTTCCTTCTGACTCTCAATCCCTTCCTCAGATTAATTGCATTAGCGAGGTTCGATACATTCACCCTCGTAACGTTTTATTACCAGACCAAGAGCTAAAGTTGCAACGGGTCATTGAGGAATTCGATGTCATTTCATCCGATAAAGTTGGCCTTGGTAAGACTACTTGGCTATCACACAAAATAAACACTACTGGACCACCAATTAGACAACGGTTTTACCCTCTTTCACCTGTTAAGTTAAAGTTGCTCAATGAGGAAATCGATAAGATGCTGGAGATGGGTGTCATTCGTCCCTCACGTTCTCCATGGGCCAGTCCTGTTGTGATGGTTACCAAAAAGGACGGTTCTGTACGTTTTTGCGTTGATAGTAGGAAATTGAATAGCGTTACTACTAGAGATTCTTATCCGCTCCCCCGAATTCACGATATTCTTGACAACCTTCGAGGTGCAAGGTATATAAGTTCTCTTGATTTTAGGAGTGCATTTTGGCAGATTCCTCTCGCTGATGATGAGAGTTGTGAAAGAACCGCGTTCATAGTTCCACAACGAGGTTTATTTGAGTTCGTCAGAATGCCATTTGGTCTCACGAATGCAGCTTCCGAGATGCAGCGCCTTACTGATATGATCGTTAATTTTGAATTCACTTCGACCAGTGATAATTGCGTTTTCGGTTACGTCGATGATCTAATCATAATATCAAAAGACTTTGATAGTCACCTCTCGCTCCTTAGAAAAGTACTAGACCGTCTCAAGGAGGCCGGTTTAACTATTAACCTAAAAAAATGCGAGTTCTGTAAAAGCGAATTGAAATATTTGGGTTATATCATCAACGAAAAGGGTTTACAAACTGATCCCAGCAAGCTCGATGCTATTAGGGATTATCCCGTTCCTACTACAGCTAAGTCACTACGTGGTTTTATTGGGTTATGCTCATATTATAGGCGTTTTGTTGATGGTTTTTCTTCTATAATAGCTCCACTCACTGCCCTTATAGGAAAAAAGAAGGGTCGTGACCCTATAAGTTGGGATGATGCCGCCGATCAAGCATTCCTAAAATTAAAGGATGCGCTCATCAATACTCCCGTTATGGCTTGTCCAGATTTCTCGAAGCCCTTCATTTTGCAATGTGATGCGTCAGCTGTCGGTCTTGGTTCGGTTCTTTCTCAAAAGTTCGATGGTGTTGAACATCCTATCGCTTATTATTCACGCTTATTCTCAAAAGCAGAACGCAATTATAGTACAACCGAACGTGAACTTTTATCCGTTCTTGATTCCATTAAGCATTTTCGCTGTTATTTAGATGGAATGAAGTTTTCTGTTATAACTGATCATATGGCCTTGAAATGGCTCCTCACACTAAGTAATCCCTCAGGGCGTTTGGCGCGATGGGCTACTGTGATTTCCCAATACACGTTTGATATCATTCATCGCAAAGGGTCGCAACACGTCGTTCCAGACGCTTTATCTAGAATGTACGCGAGTCCGGTTACATTCGATCAAGGACCTAACCATACCAATGATAGATGGTATAAAAAGGTGTATTTAGGGGCTCGTGACTCCCCTCAAACGTTTCCAGCTTACGCCATTCGGAACGGTGTTCTGTTAAGACGCATGCCAATCACTAACCCATTGTGCTCTGATCCTTGGCGCATAGTTTTACCCGTTGAAAAGGTTAAATCCGCTATATGGGAAGCTCATAATAATCCTCTCTCTATACATCCTGGAGTTTCAAAGACTTATTTTAAGCTCAAGGATAACTTTTACTGGCCAAATATGTTTCGAGATGTTTCTGAGACTTTAAGGCAATGTGAGGTTTGTAAAGCTTATAAGATCGCGAATTCCCAACCACGTGGTCATATGTGTTATCCAAAGGAAGTTTCTTTACCTCTACAAATGATTTCTATCGACGTTATTGGACCGCTTCCAATCGCTTATTATGGGTTCAAATACATTTTATCTATGGTCGATGTTTTTTCTAAATATGTTTGGTTAGTCCCCCTTAAAAGGATTGACGCCAATTCAGTTATAAAAGCTTTGGAATCTGAAATATTTTTTAACTTCGGAGTTCCACGGTCTATTCTCTGTGATAATGCTACCGTTTTTCGTAGTAATCAGTTTTTAAATTTTCTTAGATCGTTTCGCATTGAATCCCCTACGTATACCCCTTATTACACTCCACAAGCAAACACGGTTGAACGTTATAACCAAAGTGTCGTTACTTGTTTGAGCATATTGGTTGGCGAGAACCAAAGGAATTGGGCTAAATTGTTACCCAAGGTCAAACTTTACCTCAATTCATGTATTAATTTAGCCACAGGGTTTACGCCAAACTTTCTCATATTCGGTAGAGAAGTCTGTATGGATTCATCGCGTGCGAATAACCAGACTCTAAGCACTAATTTAGCTGAAAGTCGGGAACAACACGCGAGTAATCTGACTTCGCTCGCCGAGATTTACGCAAAAGTAGCGGACAATCTTTCTTCTGCTTTTCTCCGTAATTCACGAAATTACAATACGAACCGCACGGCTATTACACTCAATGCCGGCGACATTGTATGGAGGCGTAATTTTTCAAAATCGTCAGCTGCTGAATACTTTACAGGAAAGCTTGCTCCTCGTTTCATTAAATGTCGTGTGATCAGAGTCATCTCCATGACTACATATGTCCTACAAGACTGTGATTCTCATCATATTGGACAATATCATATAAAAGACATACTTAAATGAATTAATTTGTTCCATATTCTTAACTTAATCAGCATTACTTATGTTAGGCCATTAGTTTTCAATTAACGACACCTCTTTTATTATTTCGACCCTCATTCCTCCCTGGAGTTAATATTTATTCATAACCATTTCCTCTCATTAAGCGTCGTATTTTTGATTTTGATTTAAGGTCCACCCTCTTTAACTTAACCCTCTCTCTTTAACTTAACCTTCTAACTTATCCCTCTATAACTTAAGCTCTTGACTTTGAGTCGTGTTAGACTTTGAGTCGTGTTTCACTTTGAGTCGTGTTTGACTTTGAGTCGTGTTTGACTTTGAGTCGTGTTGGACTTTGTGTCGTGTCTCACTTCGAGTTATTATCTGACTTCGAGCTTTTGTGTTCGACTTCGAGTTTTTGTTTGACTTCCTTTGAAGTTATTTTTAGGTTATTTCTTAATCTCAACTCTTATTTGTTTCGTCTTGATTATTGTTCTTTGTTCCTATATATTTAAGAATATTATTCTAGTTCTATCGTTTGTTTTTCTATTCTAATGTAGGTTTAGGAGACGCATCTGAAGCTCGCACTGTTAACGTCTAAACTGGAGGCCGGCTTTCAATTTTATTCAGTATCAGCTGCACTTCGATGTCGTTGATTTGATGTATTTAGTTTAAAGTTAGTTAGGCTAGTTTATTTAATTTGTATATATTATGGTTTTCACTCTTGGTTGATGCTATCCCTTTTGTGTTGTCAATCTGTTATTGTGTTTTCAATCTGTTATTGTGTTTTCAATCTGTTGTTGTGTTTTCAATCTGTTGTTGTGATGTCAATCTGTTATAGCGTTGTCACCCTCTCACTGGGTTGATACATTCACTTAGGGTTGTCAACCACCTTTCTTTTAGGGTTGTCAACCACCTTTCTTTTAGGGTTGTCAACCACCTTTTTTTAGGGTTGTCAACCACCTTTCTTTTAGGGTTGTCACTCACCTTTCCTTTAGGGATGCCACTCACCTTTAGGGTTGCTACTCTCATTTTTTTTTTTTACTGGAAATGGGGTACTGTAGCGTAAAACCGCTACGGTTAAAACTTCCTCCAATTCTAATCCAAACTTTTCAATAAAATTTTTTCTTCATAGCTGTTATTCACATTTGAACAAGGAATCGTGAAAAATATCCTCAGATGTTTTGCCTTTTGACGGCGTCATTACATTTTTGGGACCCGATATGTGATGGTCGACCTTATTTTTTGATTAATATCGAAATTATGAAGTGAAAGTTTTTTTCTGTTGGTGTTAAGCCAATAAAAAATATAAAGTGTCCTAGCAAAAGGATAGTCTGTGGGTGATTTTCTGGTTAATTTGGTATGTATTGTCGCCTTTTTTCTTTTCGATCCATTTCGCACTAGTTTCATAATTAATCAAAGATTCAGCTTGCATCGGTGGTCTGAAGTTACTTTTTTGTTTAGATCCCGTTACAAGCCAATTTTTGGCTCCACCCTACGGGCAAGCGACGTCGGTTATCGACGACGGAGGTCGGGGCGCTCTCGCCCGATATCCGAGCACATCCTGTGCCTGAGACGTCCATCTCAAAGGCCTGAAGCGAGTACGAGGTAGATGCGGACTCCGCAGCGCAGTGGCTCCGTGATTTCTACGTTACTTCCCACAGTCGTGTTCAGCCGTCCAGGAATTACCGAGTTTTCGCAGCAGGAGTTCTATTTTATACACCTAATTTGTATATTTCTAATCTAAAAATTCTCACGTCAAAAACTCTTTCTAACCTAAGGCCTATCGAGACGCGTTGGATGCTCTTAGTGTTTTTGTAATTAAAATTACTAATAATGCGTATTCGCCTAGCTATAACCGATTGCAATCGATTTTTTGTTAGGTAAGTTAAAAATATTTGCATAATACTTTCGATAACATTTTGTTCTTTCCGCTAAGTTAACCCACGCCATCACTGAAAGGTTCCCAATAATTACTAATATTTAACCTTTTTATATCTTTTAATTAAGTACTTGTTTTCTATCTTTTTCCTTTTTAATCAAAATTAAACGTGTTAAGTAGCGGTTGTGTTTTACTGTGCACTTAATCGTATTTACGCTACACTGTGTAGGTTGAAAAGGACAAAGGATTAAACTAATTTGATCCTTTTTGGTCAAATACTCTTTGGTTAGTTTGCGTACGAAATAGGACCTTCTTTTTATTTCGGTGGGAAAATCATGTTTTTTTTTTCAGTGGGAAAATGATTCCTTCCGCACTAGGTGGGGCAAAAAGGAGTGTCAGACTTTTACTGACTAAAAACCCACCCTGTTCCTTTACTTGCCTTTACGTTCCGGAGCTGCGGTAACTCGTTAGAACAATCCCGCAACCCCGGAAGAAATATAATCTTGTAATAGGACTTGGGTCATCTTGATGTGTAATATAATATACCAAATGGCGACAATACATAAAAATACTTAAGCTTTAACTTCAGTAAGACAAGCTTAGTGAAGTCACTCGCTGCTTATCATTTTCATGCACTCCTATGCCAAAAGTTTGTTTCCTTTCCATAAGACAATTAAAAACATTATATTTGTAGATATATACCTACTTAACTTATTTATGTACTAATAGCTGTGCCCGCGACTTCGTCCGCGCGGAATAGTGACTTTTGGCAGCATTTTTAATTTTTTAGGCTAATGACTTTGAAAACAAAACTCGTACATAATTTGAATGTCGTATTTATTAATATCTAATCAAAAGTCTTAAAAATAAGTTCCAAGCTTCAAGCTTTAAAAATGACACAATTTCCATACAAACTTTCATCCCCGTTTTCAACCCCTTACAGCCCTTTTTTCGCATTAAAAAGTAGCCTATGTCCTTTCTCAGGCTCTAGACTATGTCCGTACCAAATTTCATTAAAATCAGTTCAGTAGTTTAGGCGTGATTGCGTATCACACAGACAGAGTTACTTTCGCATTTATAATATTAGTAAGGATTATTTTTTTATTTAATTTTGTATTATGACGTATAATAATATTATGTGTGTTATGTATTTGAATTACACTTACCTACATTTCCCTGCCCTCTATGTCTTAAATTCATAAATTCCATTAAAAAGATTGTCTGGAAGATATCACTATCAGCGATAAGACCGCCATTCTTACCGTAAGTTAAGCAATATTGTTAAACAGGTGTGTTTAAATTATTGATGTACATAAAGTATATTCTATTTACCTATTTTCTCTCTCAGGCAAAAATATAAGTGTGTCAGAGTATGTTTCCTAACAGCTATAACTGGGGGTCTTTAAGTCAAGAGTGAATAGGTTACTTCTAGGCAAGCGTGCTTCATCGATCACATCATCACTTCGCATCAGGTGAGACGGTGGTCAATCGTGAGCCTATTATAATTAATAAAAAAAAAAACGAAATTGAAAAATATTTTAGTTTTTCCTTCCACACACTAAACACTAATAATTGTATTCTAAATTTGAAGCTTCTATGTCTGCTAGAAGTGCCTTAGACTTTTGATGATCGGTCAGTCAGTCAGTGAGTGACAAAATTAAACAATATATAAAAATTATTTTGACCTACTTATTTTTTGTTTTTCTTCAAATTCGTATATATCAATTCTGTTTTTTAAAACTTAATCAAATTAATTTGGGGTTTTTATCCCAAAAGATACCCCAACTCCATCCTCATCATGCCAAACACATGCTTCTTCAAAACAATCTGTCTTAATTAAATTTAAAGGAGAATCCTAATCAATATAGTACACCAACTCGCTAAATCATTTTGCTACATCTCACTTCAGTTGAGCTAAAATTGATTGGACTAAACCTACCTGTAATATATTTAAACTAAACTCATTGATTATAGCTTTCTCATTTCCTCTTGGTTCTTGACGCACTCCATCAACAAATGATCTATAACACTGCATGCGTTGCAGTTGGGAGAACTTACTTTCTTCATGAGAAATACAAACTTTGCTGATGGATAGTGTCCAGACCTTATCAATTCTGAATCCAGTGCCTTTAACTGAGCAATCAGCTGTGCATAAACGGGCCTTGCTATAAAAATAACCGGCAGTCAATGTCACCGAGACGTGCAGTGTCCTCGTTTATCTACAATGCTTATTGATGTACAAGATAACGTAAGATATAGACTGAATACTGCGGAAATCTAGGCTATCGATCATACAGATTATAGAGAGAGGCGTCTGCGTTTTAAAACATTTCCATCTCTGGCTGTCAGAGAAGCTAAGGTTTGCCAGAGAAACTAAAAATAATTAATCAATCTGTAACGGAAAAGTAAAAAATATTTTTTTGTTAAGTATTAAAAAGCCAAATCGTCGTTGTTACTACAATACCGCATTAGTAGCATTTTCAATAAGAGCCAATTTTAACTGAAATAACATTACAAAAAAAGTTATTTAGAAAATCTAAAAAACCCGATTGATCAACTGAAATGCAAGAAACAAGCTACATCTTTTTAAAATCCTTGTGTTGAGCCCTTTAATTTGATACCCGTATTGTAGAATTTGAAAAAAAAAACTTCTTTAGGTACTATTGGCCAAAGATACGCATGCTCACCTAAGAAAATATTTCTGTAGAAGCGCAGCTAGTGACAAACCACATCCCTTCCTGGTTTCGCCAAATTAGAGACAATATACATTTTGTGAGTACAGGGTGTGTAACATTATAATATTAATACTTACTATTACGAACACTACTAAAAAAATACGCTTCGTGCATCCTATTGGTCGAAATCACAGAACAGATAAAAGAGGTTAGAAAGGAAATAGTTCCTGATTTCTATGAGAACGCGTGTCGTCGCTTGTCTCCCACTCCCACAGCTCCACTACAAGCAAGAGGCCCGTCACGTATGCGAATTACGCACACAAATAATTACTTTTTGTTTTACAGGTTATAATTGCACAACACGGCATTTTAAAGCAGAGCTCTGTGTTCCGAAGTAATCCGAAGCGCACTAAACGCGCTGAATGAATTAATCGGTCGAGCTATGATTTTCGTATCATAAATGTGGCGCGCTCACCACGCCCACATTACCATTCCAACCTTATTCATCTATTCCGTGGTCAAAATACATGCATAAGGCGATCGAGTTGTGAGCCGTGCTATGCGATTATAGCCTTAAAGGTGAGCATGCGGAAGATTGGTCGATAGTACATTGGCGTTGCTCAGCCGCCATGTTTGATTTTTTTAACGTCACCTTACTAAGAACACTTGGGCTGCTAAGACGAATCTAACGATACCTCAATTATGTAAATCCGTTCAGCAGTTCTAAATAAAAAAAATAAAGAATATTACATACATACAAACATACAAGATACGCGCGAAAAACGTAACCCTTCCTTTGCAGTCGGGTAAAAAATAAATAATAATAGTAAGTTGTTTCTGCAATATCGACTTAGTATCATTTTCAATAAGAGCCAATTTTAACTGAATGAACATTACAAAATAGGCCTTATTAGTTATGCGGTGTTGCACTATCAAAGACGGTAATGTATCGTCGTTATTTTATCTAGGTATGGCATGTTATGTTTTATCTAGGTACAGGCAATATTATTCCATCTAGTCTCAGTCACGTTCCACCTTATCACGGCTGTCTAGTAATTATATCAAATCTTTGTACAAATTCCGCGTCTCAATGTTACTGATAAGCTGCCAACGTACCGGCGGCGCCATGGCTCTTTGGTAAATAACGTTGGTGCGTTAGTATTAATCTTTTTTTGATAATAGGCTGGCATTTGACCAATATCTTGCCTGATGGTAAGTGATGATGTGGTCGAAGATGAAGCACGCTTACCTAGAAGTAACCTATTCACTGTTGACTTAAAGACCCCCAGGTTATAGCTATCAGAAAATACAGACCCCGGAATTCCACTGCTTAGCCTTAGGTACTTATTTTCAGAATTTAGACATGAGGATATTCATCATCCGCTTAGCCTTCTCCCAACTTTATTGGGTTCGGTTTCCAGTATAACCGGCTATACATAGAGTATATAAGTTTTATAGGCTTTGCGGATATAGCTGAGTACTAGTGTTTTATACAGGTGTCTCAGAAGTATACGTCAAGCCGTAATCGGCTGATAGGTCAAGTCAAGTGTATCGGTTTTCTATCGGTTACATTTCGGAGAGTGTGCAATGGAATTACACAATCTAATTCCGCCAAGCCCGTTCCATCATCGGACTACGAGACAAACGGCGCGGCGATGCGCCATTGTTAAGCCTGCAATACATGTTGGCCCAGCGTAGGCAAACGCGAGCGTTGGCAAATAGGTACAAGGCAAGAAATAATGTCCACACGTTCGACAAGTTCGTCGAACGCCAATGCAGATGACCAATGTAGAAGAGGGTCTGGAAGTGATCACGAGCAACGGCGAGCGAAGACAAGTTGCACCAAATGAGCTCTATACACGTTGGCGCTGGCCTTCACTCGGCCAACTAGGCAAGTGACACCGAGCGATAGCAAGACAAGGCAAATATACCGTCTACATGTTGGTATTGGCCTTCACTCGACAACGCTCGGCCAACATGTATTGCAGGCTTTACATAGTGGACATCCCACCATATCGATGCTTTCCGCTACAAAGGGCGTAACTCCAAAACCCATAGTTTTTGCTATAAGCAAAAGAGTAAATAAAAAAAAAACTTTCTCAAATATCTCTTTCATTTTTATACTTATAAAATTGAGTCCTAGGATGAAAGTTCTTAAATTTTGGTTGTCTTTTGCCTCATTTAATTACAGTTATGTACGATAGTTATTAACGAATTTAGCATGGAGTTACACCCCTGGAAACGAAAAAAAATGTATATACACCCCTTAATTAAATGACTTGATAACAAACGTCTGCGGTAAAAACCAGTTAGGCACATACAAGGGTAATTTACGTAGTTATAAAGACCATCTTTTTTCGCAAAATATGTAGATACACCCTGAAATGAATACTAAAGCAAATGAATCCGTATAATTTTACCACGTTAAAAAAAAAAAGGCAATTTTATTAGTAAGGATGAATATAACTGAATAAGGATGGGTTGTAGGTAATTTTAATATAAATAGTAATAAGTTGAGTAAAAATGAAATAAACGGTTTTATAAATATCTAAACATATTTATTGTTAATTGGTAATATCAATTGCAATCAAATTGGAAGTTACAGGTGCCGTGAGCAAGTTGGGTTCTGGATAACACAATTATTTTATTCACTAATTATTATTATTAATTAATATTTTATACAGAATCGGCTCGCCTTTGACCAGCATCTCACCTGATGGTAAGCAATGATGTGGGCGAAGATGGAGCACACTTGCCTAGAAGTAATCTATTCACTCTTGACTTAAAGACCCCCAGGCTATAGCGATCAGGTAACACAGACTCCGGCAGGGAATTCCACGCCTTAGCCGTACGCGTAATGAACGTATTCTCAAAACGTTTTGTAAGTAAGGGTGAGTAAGCATCTGTTCTCCAGTTTAAAGTACCGTCTCACATTTGCTATGATTCCCAACTTTTTTGCTGCTAGTTGAGCCTTAGCCTCGATAAACAAACCAAAATTGAGGGTAGAAGTTAGTGTTACCCCAAGAAGCTCAATACGATCGGTTATCGGCATGGTTACATCGCGGAAAGTAGGAGCCGGTTGGAAATGGCTCCTTTTTGCGGAGAAGAAACGCCTGGGTCTTAGCTGCATTAAACTTGACCAAGTTGGCATCCCCCATTCGGAGACAGCCTTCAAGGACAAGTTCAAGACTGGATCTGTGACTCACCATCACGCGCGGTGGACACATATCTCTCAACAACTGTACTGTCGTCTGCATACCCAAAGGTACCGGGCATAAGCAGATCATTAATGTGCAGCAAAAATGAAGTTGCTGAGAGAAACGACTCCTGAGGGACCCCGGCATTAATTGCCAATTGGCCAGACGAGCAGCCATCAATAACCACTCGAATAGACCGATCTCTCAGGAAGTCTTCAATCCAAACACAAAGTTGAGTGGGTAAACCGAAAGAAGGAAGTTTAGCAATAAGGCTATCGTGCCAGACGCTATCAAAGGCCTTGGAGATGTCAAGAGAAACAGCAAGTGCTTCCTGATGCTTCTCAATGGCCTCACTCCAGATGTGAATGGCAAACGCTAGAAGATCCCCAGTTGACCGGTTTTTGCGAAAGCCGTATTATCGGTCACTGAGGATGTCATTGGCTTCTAGGTACCTATGCCAGGAGCTTGCTATTAAGTACGTAACTGAGATAGGCCTGTAGTTGGTCGGGTCAGCACGACTGCCATTTTTGGGCACAGGCTGCACGTTAGCCAGCTTCCATACTTTCAGAGACAGTTTAGGCGCACAAGTCTTAAGAACAATTGCTGGTATCCCGTCGGGGCCACTAGCTTTGTTCACGTCGAGATTACGCAGCACTCTACGGACGTCCTTCTGATGTATGCGAATATCCTATATATGTAGGGCGTAACTCACATTTTGTTTTGTTGCTGTGTTTTACCCCGTTTTTTTTTTCAAGAAAATATTTTTATTTGTAGATACAGCAAGTTTGCTTTCGTGATGAAAAAGAAATGTGTCTTACGACTTGGTTTTTCGAAAAAGAGATGTTTAGCTTTAAGAAAATGTTGGGTAGTAAAAACCATTTTTTTCAACGTAGCGCAATTTTGAATATAAAGATAGAAAGAGCGTGAAAAACTAAGTAAGACTGCATCAAAAAGTCAATTTGGCCAAAATGGTCTTTACGCCCTTTGTAGCGGAAAGCGTCGATATACGCACAAAACGTTTTGGGAATACTTTCATAGTACGTACGGCTAAGGAGTGGAATTCCCTGCCGGACTCTGTGTTTCCCGATAGCTATAACCCCTAGGTTATAGGTTATAGCTATTCACTCTTGACTTAAAGACCTAGGGGTCTTTAAGTCAAGAGTGAATAGGTTACTTTTAGGTAAGCGTACTCCATCTTCCACCACATCGTCTAACTTACCATCAGGTGAGATGGTGGTCAAACGCGAACCTATTGGCAATTTAAAAAAAAGTTATAATAGTAAACAGAAAAATATAGAAGAAAATATTTTCTATGTATTTTTAAAAATATAAAGTCATAATAAAAAAAAATCGAGAAAATCCACTCCCTCCTGTGATGAAAAGACCATCACAGGAGGGAGTGGATTTTCTCGATTTTTTTTTGACTAATGTTGCTAAAATAAATATTTTTTTAATTTTTGATTTTACTGAATAATGCTGCTGAAAACTGTTGCTTAAAAATTATAGCCAACTACCCTAGTCCAGAAGGAGATGTAATTTTTTCCAACCAAGTATTCAAAATTAATACTTTGCCTAGTTAATGACTGACCGTTTTAGTTACATAGCAACAATTTTTAAAATATTTTCAGTTGAATGTACAAAGATGAGGTAAAAGGAGCCAATAACTCTGTTCCGCTCTCTAAAAACTTTTTACCAAAAATTAAACCGACTCCCAAAAAACACTGCAAAGTGAAAAATAACTTTAGTTTCGGTAGTCGGTGTCTTTAGTTTTGTATTTTCGTTTTTGGCACCGACTTCCGAAATTAAAGTTATTTTTCACTTTGCAGTGTTTTTTGGGAGTCGGTTTAATTTTTTGGTAAAAAGTTTTTATTTCACTCTTTTTAGTTGGTCTATTTTTAATTTACCTAGTTACAAGAGCCTAAATGTCAACTACTTATCACCTTTTACAAAATATTGCTTTTCCCAATGCTGGGCCGTTAATTGTTGAGAAGTTCTCCTGGTACTTCACCATCAGCTCTACTTCACCATATGCATTGTGACGAGCATAAAGTGCTTAACATCCATATTCAAGTAATCGAATCGCAATCCACTCAATACTTATTATTGAGTAGTTTCCGCGGCCATCTGTGGTCTTCATCATCAGTTCCACTTCCTCAAAAGGTACTTTTTGAGAGCAACTGCACAAGTTACTATAATAAATACCCAAAACCTCATAGGTGTGCCTATAATATTTGAAGAGTTCCCTCGATTTCTCCAGGATCCCATCATCAGATCCTGACTTCATGACAATGGGACCAATTTCGAATAAATACCCTTTCAATCAAAAAAAGAATTTTCCAAATCGGTTCAGCCGTCTTCGAGTAATCGGTGATCACACATATAAAAAAAAAAATATTCGCGTCGAATTGATAACCTCCTCTTTTTGTCGTCGGTTGAAAATGAGAGAGATTTGTTTGCCCGCCGAAACATTTCCACTCGACTCTGTGTTGGTGGAAACAGATGCAAGCAGTTTACTCTTGCGAGGTTAAGGAACGGGTTTATTAATGGGTCCGCTCCGCTGGCTGCTCAAGGTAAGTTTTTATCAAAATCAGAAGTCAGAAGAATTATGAGTTAAGTTACTTTGGGTTGCGGGAATGTTCTAATGAGATACTTAAGGGTAGCTGAAGGAACAGGGTGGGTTTTTAGTCAGTAGAAGTCTGACACCCCTTCCGTTTAAATTCACCCAGAGCGGGAGAAGTCATTCGATGATTTTCCCACCCTTTCGTAATTCGTTATAAAAGTAGGTACTATAGGTACTTTCTGTTCGAGCACCGACTAGCGCAGTGAGGGCAAAGCCCAAATTCTCCGTAGTAAGTTTACGTAATGCCGTTCAAGTTACATAACTGAAGGACGTCGATACGGGAGGGACACGGCATTCAAGTCTAGACGCGATACGGAAGAGATACACATTGGATACATTTTATGAAAGAGTAACACTTCTATGTTACGGCAACGTAGAAGTAACGCGAAAGTAACGCATAATGTTTCTAAGGCCGATTACATAATGCGCATTTTTAGCCGACTTCAAAAAGGAAGAAGTTTCAACTCATTCAAGCTAAGCTCACAGCTGGCGAACATAACAGTTAGTCTGTTCAGTTCGCCAACTGTGAGAAGTGATTAAAACATCCTTTTTTTTATCAGTTTTCTACGAATGTCCAAATGACACTGAACCTAACAAGTTGTTAAGGCAACTTAAACTTCTGTTGTTGGGTATTTCTCATCAAATTTCGAAATTTGATTCCCGAGTCATTAGTGCCAAGTCATATGCATTAAGTACATAAGTCTTTTTTTTATTTCAATGCTCGCTGTCTATGCCACTATTATTTAAAAAGAAAATGTATTACCTCTAAAGAAAAAAAAGATATGGCTACTTTGTTACTGTGAAAGTCATTCCCTCACCTTGTCCCTTAGTTAAAAAAGATCACTAAAATTCCTACTCATCTCAAATATATCAATATTTTTAATAATAAAATTATGCTAATACATAAGAAAGATGTTTTTCATTGTCTATAAAAGCTTCTAATCTTACAATGACGAATTTATAAAAACGATAATTAGATTTTAAATATGTCCCGCCAAAAAAAATCATTCCCTCACCCTATTACGAATATTCGATTTATGAACGTATCGAACGAAATTGAGAAACGCAACCTTAAGTTTTAGTACCTGGTAACAGTCTCAAATGATTCAATGGTGGCGATTTCTTCTCAACCGCAGATGAGTTTGTGCAAAACCATAATATGTATGATATTGTTAAGAGTTACATTTATGGCGATCATTACCTCACGTTACATGTATGTATTAAGCATTTTAGTATATATGTTTATAATCTGTTGTTTTATGCGTTTTTGGGAGTAAGATCCATATTCTAAATGTACCAAGCAATTTGAGGTTATGTGCCGGTGTTTTTGTAGCTTTATTTAAAATTCGTCATTCCCTCATAGTCATTCCCTCACGGCATTTAGAAGTGAGGGAATGACGGCTGTATGAGAGAATGATTTATACAGTATTCTATACAGTTCTTTTAGATTTTTATTGAATTCTCGCAACTTGTATTTCATGGTATATAATTTAAAACAGGTACAAGTATGTGGAAAAAAAATGGCACGACCAAAAAGTTGAGTGAAGCAGAATAAAAAGAAAAAAGAAAGAGTATGATCGAAAAAGGCGAGACAAAATGAAAACTGCGGAAAAAAGAAAGATTAAAATCACCAAGTCCAGTATCAGCAAATGTGTAACAAATTAGAGAAGATGTAGCTGCTCAAAATAGACGACAGATAGGCGACGAGCTATTTTATATGCTAAGATTGCAAATTTGAAAAAAGAATGAAGAATGCAATAAGGTTAAGCGAAAAATACAAGAGATATTTGAGACGGAAAAGATAAAAAAAGCTGACCCAAAATCGCCGGCAACTAAAGTAAATGCACTCCTTAAGAATGTAAACGTTCCTGAAAGTGGTGAAGAAGAAATTAGTTTTCGGAGAAGCGTTAGCAAGAGATCTAGAGACTAGTTACAAAGATCTTGGAAAGAAACATGAAAAAAAGAAAAAGTATTACGTAATGTTGACATTGAAATCACTGCAGAAATATAAGTTTCTACATGTATTGAAACCTTTTTTTAAACATAATACTTTCAAAAGACAAAAACCTCGAAAACTAAGCGATAAAATGCTAAAGGTAAAGGACGATGTAATTAAATTTTTTGATAAAGTTGAAAACTTAAGAATGTGACCACGAAAAAAAGACTATCTTAAAGCCAAAGATGCTATAACTCAACAAAAGCGTGTTTTATATGATAAACTACATAATTTACATTAAAAGTTTTTAAGAACAGTCAATTATAAGATAAGCTTATCAACCTTTTGCAGATTCAGACCCTCTTGCGTTACTTGGCAAAATGTGAATGACTTTAACAACACCTTACAGTGCAGAAGACTTTCATGCATAGATTGCGAAGAAGATTGTACCCACTATCATTTGGGATATTTTCAACAACACTAAAGTGATCAACTTACTAGGAGGCATAACAAAGCTCCTCAAAAGTCAATGGAATTGGACATAATGAAGGATAATCACCAACTGTCTTTAGCGTCGTCTTCGCGCATTCAAGATCATACTGGAATGAACAAAGAAAATGATAAAATTGATTTAGAAAATGATGGATCTACTGTTGTCTCAGACAATGATAATATTGCTACTACTGGAGATAATGTCCTGATGAAATGGGGCACGGCAAAGTATCCCGGAGAAGTTTTATCTGTTTTTGAAGAAGGTTTAATGGTTAGGTGCATGAAGAAAGGTTTGAAGTTTTGGAGATGGCCTTAATATTAAAGATGACCAATTATATAGCTGGGAAGATGTGATACAGAAAATAAAGACGCCAAAGTTAGTTAAGAGGGAGAATTACGTTATTACAGAGTTAGATTCCACATATAAGATAGAACTCCACAAATGATGTTAAAATTAAGACTGAATAATTAATTGATCTCAAAGACGAAAAAACAAATACAAGAAAATACTAATACAGATTTATATTAATAATAATTAATGTTTAATAAATAAATATGAAGACGTTTTGAATTTTGGAGAAATGAAAAACATTTGTTACCTCTATATATCTATAATAGCGTATTTTTTTTTAATTTTTCGAGTTTAAATATATTTTGTTGACTATACGTACCAATGATGAGTTCATTTTCTTTAGAATACGATATTTCATTGTATAATATAATTGAAATTATATAATTTCCTTTATGTGTACATGTTTATTATTATAATTTAATAATAAATCATTCCCTCACTCTGTTAATCATTCCCTCATTTGTTAATTTTTTAAAACCTCATTTTTATAGATAATATACAAAAATATGGAAGACGAATACTCCTAAATAGATCACTGAAAGCAACTTTTTTGATCTCTGCAAAAAAAAATATCTAATTTTATCCAAAAAATAAAATTTAAATAATATCTAAAATTTTGAAATTTCATAAGAAATACCCTGTTATGTGTTTTTTGAATTTCGTAAAACAATCTATACCAGTAAATAAAACTGTTAAATAATGAATTTGTACATGCTTAGAAACTGAAAATTAAAAAGAAATGCCGTCTGCATATCAAATAAAAAAATACTGAGCAGCAGCGCCGTGAAAACTTGGGTGACGTGAGCAGCTGTCAACCTATAGAATGATCCAATGAATGATAGCATTAGGTGGAATGACAGCTCACTTCGTGCTCACATCACCTAGATTTTCACGACGTGGTATCATGTACAGAATAGCAGTGGCTTCGGTAAGACTTAATACTTTTAAAGCGGCCATGTCTGCAATTCAGTGAAACAATATGTATAGACAGAATTCTTGGCAGCGACGCACTATTACCAAACGTTGTTACTACAGAAATATGACCATAAAGAAAGTCCTCTGTATTTATAAACTTTTATTCATGAGCAGCATTTATTCTTAAAATATTTTCATTGCGTTCGAATTTAAACAAGAAAAAAGCTCAAAAACAATTGTGTCCATTGTATGTGTCGTAAAATTAGATGAACGCGACTCGCTGCTGAACGTGTTTAAGTTAAATAATAAATTCACTTTGTTATAAGTTTATAAGGTATGATGGAGTTGATGTGTTGATATGATATATTGTACAAAAACCCACAAAAGTAATGCAAAATCAAATTTCCATTAAACTGCAATTAAGTAGTTGTCAAATAAATACTTTAAATATTTAAATAAAGTAATGCTATATTCTATTAACTCACACCGGCTTTGCACGTGTACATTTTAGTACTTGGTTTTTGATTTTATAGATTTAATTCAATATAAAGCTTTTCTCAATAATTATTCGAATAATGTGTAGGTTTATTAGGTACAAATACCACATACCGGCCAAGGGCGAAATAGGGGATGAAGGTTTGTTAAAAAAATATGGTAACGAAGGTTAAAGGTCTGTAAAACGTCAACTGTCTAGGACTGCAGATTAGACAGTTGACGTAAATTCCATCAAAATCGGTGATGTGGTGTAGAAGTGAAAGTATAACAGACAGAGAGCTTGCGCATTTATAATATTAGTAGTTATATGTTCGGTAAGGGCTGAGATTTTCTTTTACTAATAACAATGCATATATTAAGGACAATTTATGTGTCCGGCCGAGAGCATAATTTAATCTTTTGTAAAACCTTTGCAGGTAAACAAGTAAAATCCCAAGAAAACAATAAATCGATTTACGCAAAAACTTTCCTCAAGGAAATCAGTGGTTATCATAAAAATAAATGTTTTTTTAACCTTTTCGATCATCTGCTGTACTGACATTGCACGTGTCGCGATAAAAAAGCATGAGGAAGTCTCTGCCCCAACTGCGTTTGGCGCCAAGACGTCTTTAATTTTAGAATAGAGATGTACCAACTCGACAACAATTTTAAACGCGTACCTTGAGCTGTTTTGTACTCGAGATAAATGGGGACTTCTTTTTTCACGTAAATCAACAAACGATTGTAGGGCTTATTAAGGTTCCGTACTCAAAAGGTAAAAACGAGACCCTTTTACTAAGACACCGCTGTCCGTCTGTCTATCACCAGAATGTATCTCGACCTTGATAGCTAGATAGTTGAAATTCACAGATGATGTATTTCTGTTGCCACTATAACAACAAATAGAATAAACTTAATATTTAAGTGGGCTCCCATACAAAAAACGTGTTTTTTTTTGCCCTTTTTATAGCTAATGGTACGCGGAACCCTTTGTGCGCGAGTCCGACTCGCACGGTTCTATCTATTGTTCATCGTTAGTCTCGCTAGAACTCAACAACATCTAAAATTAAATGAAATATTTGTTATGTAAATTGGTTATAAATAACACCTTTACACGTTGTTTTTGTGTTTTAAATTAAGCTAGATGAGGCCGGTGTTTCCTAACTGACTAGGTACTCTGAGAAGAAACATCGAAACAAACTCAGAGGTCAACGTCTTTTTTAAAGTCCATACAATTCGTATTGGTCAAACCATATGAGAAGCATGAAGATTCATGTCTGTTGTGTCTTTTGAGGAAAGGAGAACGCAGATTTGAGCGAACCTCTGCAAACAGTGCAAGCATTTTTGTCAGTTATCGTGTAGCTCAACTTCGAACGAAAGGAGAACGCAGATTTGAGCGAACCTCTGCAAACAGTGCAAGCATTTATGTCAGTTATCGTGTAGCTCAACTTCGTACGAAAGAAGCACGCAGATTTGAGCGAAACTCTGCAAACAGTGCAAGCATTTTTGTCAATTATCGTGTAGCTCAACTTCGAACGAAAGGAGCACGCAGATTTGAGCGAACCTCTGCAAACAGTGCAAGCATTTTTGTCAGTTGTCGTGTAGCTGAACTTCGAACTTAAGGAGCTCAACGATCTGACGAACAATACCAAAGGTAGGCCACACAAATACTCAAATATCTGGACCATATCAATAATTATTTTTCTATTATGTTCCCTGTAGGTAGTGTTGTATTAGACGGAGTATTATAGAAAAATATTGATTTAAAAGGTTTGAAAATATGGAAAATAAAAAAATGCTGCTACGAAGTTCGCCTGGTTATATAGTTTTACATTAAGTCCTGACTCGTCGCAGCTTTCAGGTTATATTAACCTTGTCAGCGGCATTGACGAGGCCCTACTGGGCCATTGCCTGCCGGGTATCGGCAGGGCCGGATTAACCATTAGGCGGAGTATGCAACTGCCTACAGGCCCCGCATCAACTAGGGGCCCAGGCCCAGTGCATGCACCAAGAAATCTTGTTTCTTCGAACGAGAATTTGATGTGCGTGTGAACTTAGGGTCCTCACTGTTATCTCACAAAATACAAATCGTTAGATTTAGTAGTAGAATTGAAAGTAAAAGTAAGAAAAGGGGCCCCGAGAATGCCATTGCCTTAGGGCCTCGGACAGGGTTAATCCGGCTCTGGGTATCGGGAATGGTCTAACAAGATACCGCAGTCCCAGAACGTAAGGGCAGTGAATTGTGAAAGAACAGGGTCGGTTTTTAGTCTGTAGAAGTCTGATACTCGCTTCTGCTCCACCCAGAGCGGCAGATTTTCCCACAGAAAAAATGGTATTAACCTTATACTATATTTTCCACAGTACACAGTTAGGGTGGTCTGCATTCAGCAAATTGGACGACACTCTGAAATCAGACAAAATTCCACAATGCTTGAAGACTCGCCCTTACAATCAGTGGGTTCTGCCCGTCATGACGTATGGTGCTGAGACGTGGACGCTTTTTTTTTAATTACGGATATGCCCGCTCTTGACTTCGATCTCGCCTGATGGTAAGCGATAGATGAGGTCTACGATGTGAGGAGCGAGCCCAGAAGATGCCTATATACTCGTGCTTTAAAGGCTGAAAGGTCATAAGTGGCAGGGAACACAGAAGCTGGCAGAGAATTCTACAACTTGGCTGTGCGCACAATAAATGTGGAGGAAAAGTGCTTGGTATGACAAGACGGTATATCAACCAAGTGTGGATGGTACCCAGCCGTGCGTCTGGTAGACCGGTAGTGAAATGGAGATGGAGGAATCAGGTCATGGAGCTTCTGCGCACACTCCCCGAAGTACAATCTATAGAAAACCGACAGGCAAGCAACGGTTCGCCGATGAGCCAGGCTATGAAGCTTGCCCGATAGCACCTCGTCGCCTATAAGCCTTTTAGCCCTGCGCTCGATCGAGTCCAGTGCAGCAAGTTGGTATTTTGCAGAGCCATCCCACAAGTGGCTGCAATACTCCACGCTGGAAGCTGTGTATAGGCTCAGAGTAGCACAAAGACCCATGAAGCGTTCCATGCTTGGCATCAGACTAGTTGATCGGGTTCCAAATGTCGAGATCCGAAGACGTACGAAGGTCTTCGATATCGGAAATCGTATTATGGACACCTAAGAAGGCGCGGTGATGGCAGGTGGAGTAAAGCTCTGACAGAGTGGCGTCCAAGGTCTAGTAAGATGTGCGTTGGTCGTCCGCCAGCGAGATGGGCAGACGACATTGTTGTCATTGTGGGTGAGATGAGATGAGACTGGCACATGATCGTGGAGCTCGACACAAGCGAAGGGAAGCCTATACCCAGCAGTGGGTGAAGTCAAGCTGTGGATGATGATTTGTTCCACAAGGCTGTGAGCAAGCTACTCGTATCAAATTAATCAACCAACATCATCATCGTCATTATTTTCGTCAAAACCTTCCAAATCCAGTAGAATAATTATATAAACTCGCCATAAAATACTTTAGCTACAACATAAAAACAGAAAAAGGTTCGAAATTTTTACAACAAAAAAGCTTACCACAGCTGTTGTTGGTACTTCCAACCAACAACGGTCCAACAGCTGTCACATTCAACAGAATGTGACGTCACGAGCTCCCATGCCCCATTTCACGTCTTAGCTGTCAAATCGAACCATTTGGGTATATTGAACAAAACAAGGATTTATTATTATCTATTTTTTTTTTATTGAAAATAGTTTCGCGTTTGACCACTATCTCACCTTATGGTAAATGATGATGTGATCGAAGATGGAGCACGCTTACCTAAAAGTAACCTATTCACTCTGGACTTAAAGACTCTTAGGTTGTAGCTGTCGGGAAACACAGACTCTGGCGGGAATTCATTAAAATTAATTATTATTATTTATATTGAGCGAAACAAAACTAGTCCCCTTTCCATATTTTGGTGGCCAAACGCGAACATTTATCAAAAATAAAATAAAATAAAGTTTTAATTATTGTGACATGACTTCTGCGCCTTTGCGCCATGCGTTCTCTTTACTTTCGAGTTTCGGGCGTATTGGTGCCAACAATGAAAATAAGAGGGAAAATTATGTTTAATTATTATATTTAAATTTGATGTGAGACTCGGTTAAACAAAATCAAATAACGTCGTAGCGCCTGCCAAGTTCCATAAGTGATTTTTGTAAGGTTTAGGGAAACCACAAAAAACATGTTATTGAATAGAAAATAAAAAACTAGGCAAAATTATTGATACCACAGTACAGACGTTTATTTAATATATTATAAAAATACAAAAGTTGCCAAAACTATCAGTCATTTAAAGGGCTAGAATTTTTTTAAGCAAAAAAGTGCACATAAAAATGAAAAAATGCACAAATGTAATTTGGCAGGCGCAGCAACGATAAACTGTTATTATTTTTTGCCATTAAGTTTTCTTTGCAAACCGTACTTTTTGAGTAACATTTGACAGATAAAGATGATTGAAATTCCTAATAGCATTTAAAACGTATAGTATCACCGCCGGAATACCGGATATGTATACTGAAAATGAAAAATTGAACTTGTACCTTGAACTTGGACTCAACCTTTGTTATAGCAGATACAACTCAAAATATTCCACTTAATTATACGCCTAATGTCTATACAAATAGGATCGGTATTCGCTCATACTTTCTGACTGGAATCATCCGGCTGCGTCAACGTTCGTTGAATTAACGAATTAAGAAAATGGACACCTTGATAAAGTCGGACAGAACCGGATCGCGGGAGTGAGTAGAGTACCTATTTGCTATACGAAAATCACCCTTCTTTCTCAGATTTCAAAGGTGCTTTCTGATGAGTCAATAGTTGTTCCTAAACACATTATGTATGTATGCTGCACAGAGTACTTTAATGCTGCTAGCCTTATCGCGTGATCAAATCAAGAATGTGCTAACTTTGACTGGATTTGGTAGAATATATCGCTTCGATTATTTCGGTAAGCGGAATAATCAGGAACTAAATATAATGTACTGAATTTGATAGATTCGCAGCACAACTAGCGACGCCATGAACTGCAATTATAATTTGAGCCCAATTCTATTGTTAAGCGTAACTGTAACTTGTTTTTGTTAACGTTTGCTGTTTCTATGCAACCTTCTTTTACTTCTCTCCGTCGTAAGCCAGACGGCATAATTTAATAAAGAAATTCTTAGAACGACTATGGTTTTTTAAGGGCCTCATACAAGATGTACTAAACTAGCTATGTACTTAATTATTAGTTTAACTTGTACCTACATATTTGTGTTATAAAATCTATGTGTCATTCCAGGATGTCATCTACTTGTTTTTGCGTATAACAGTAACAAACATTACATTCATCCTCAAAAATTACTTTTATCCTGGAATTCCCGCGAGACCATGATTGACGCGGGAATACCCTCCTACACGAACGAAGTCGCGGGCAGACGCTAGTTTATAATAGGTATTTGTAAGACGTTGCCCTTGAACTTAATATACATGTTGAATGACATTAGATTAGGTAGCTCAGACAAGATTTCATACAGCCTAGCAACAATATTTTTACAAAACTCACTAAATTTATGTTAGTTCTGCCACAGTATGATTTTTATACTGTGATTCTGCTCTACGACTTTATAACATAATCTTTGGTTACGATTACTACGATTAACCCAGAAAGAAATACTTACCTAATCAATACTTGAACCGACCGTTGCTTGCCATGCCAAGTGACCCAAGTCAAATACAGCAATATCTTTGGCAATGTCAAAATAAGAATAATACTTTTACGTTGTAGGTAGGTATTATACATCTAATAAAGCCATTGATACCTGTCTAGTGTTCGATTCTTATGATAGAAAATTGGCTAATGAAAAATAAATTTTTGTTCAAAATATTGCCGCCAGTTGGCAAACTTCTAGAACACTATAAATCTACAAACCCCAAAATGGAGCCAAATAACAACTGTCCGTATTCGTATTGAATTATTGAGTATCGTTTGTGGATTATCAGGCTACAATATTACAAAAGTCGCGCCATTGTATAAAACCAAACACGTGTTACTCATTATACGCGTTGAATATAAGCGATGAATCAGTAAATAGTCTACACTCGACACAACATTAATTTATTATTATTTAACCCAGCCGGTCTGCAAATTTAGCTAATAAGTATATAATAACGCTCTTATTTTTACCGGTTGTAACGAGCGAGAGAGGATTTTGAACTTGATCGTGTAGCAGATTAGGTCGATTTTAGGTTGGACTTCAAACAACTGTCATTTAAGATTTAACTTAGTATTGATTTTTTGAATTGTAGCCTTTCAGCTGTTTATATTTAGAACATGAAATAATTAGAAACATACTTTTTATAGCTAAGAAATTACCTACCTTTACTGGACTTTTTAAGAGCTCTGTATGGGTACATAGGATACAATAGCTACCTACTGTCTACCTCGTTACCTACTAATAATCTTCTCTAACAGTACTATAATAAAAATCTGAATAAATGAATGAGTTTTATTTTCCATTTGCTGCTGGATTGCTTAGGTATTTCATTAAGATCAATAACTAAACCTAACCTAAAAATATTTCTAGGCACCAAGAATGTGCCAGGTCGACACACCCCATTATGTATGTCATTATTAAACTTTATGTATCGGTTTTATCTATTTTAATATCAGAAAAGAAAATAACTAGCAACACTTACAAAAAATATGAATAATAAAGCGCAAATGAGCCAAAATTACAACAGATAATAGCTGTATCCTTGAACTTAGGTCTTTTAATTATAAAGTAGTTTACGTAATACAAACCACTTCGAATGTTCCATTTCTTGATTCACTTACGTTACGTACCTACCTACGTAGACACGGCAGCGTTGTCGAGATTTCAAAAATGTCCCATTCACGTGCTACGGTGGTCGTGGTCAATAACAGCAATTCTATGAATGTTTATCTAAATCACTACTTGAGCTCGTGATAGGCACATTTACGTAACAGCTGTAAAACGAGGTGACGTCATTTATCTGACGTGTAAAAGTACGCTTTTCTACGTCATCATCAAAATAGGTCGTGTACTTGATATAGCTCAGCCAGGGCTAAAAAATAAGTGAATGAACTACTCACCTACCTATCCTTTTTACACACGTCAGATGTGCTTCAGTCAACACTTTAGAAAAATGCCTATTTTGATTAAAAATTACCATTTTTCTAAAGTGTTGACTGAAGCACATCTGACGTCAAATCAGACAATGTTTTTATTTTTGAGTTAAGTCTAAATACTTTGAAGTGTGTATTTATAAGGGTGGTTTCAATACTTGAGTCAATGGGAGGAGACTTTCCATTCAGGATATGTACTTCTTTTCAAATAAAAACTATGGAATGTATGCAGATGTTTCATTTTTGATCTCATAAAGACAGTGTTCTGGAGATTATAAAATAGCCAGTAGGAATAAAAATCAAGTAGTATTTATTTAACATTTATTTTCTAGAATAATAACTCAGGCATGAGTTTTTCACACCAAAAAACTCACACGGAGCAAGAATGATGTTTGACAGATCCGATGTTACCGTGGACCTGCTCTCAGTAACAATGTTACATAATGATTTTATACATGCGGATTGAACTACATTGCATAGCACTTTTTAAAAGTGAACTAAAAATTAAATTCCTACTAGGTCACCATGCACACTCATAGCACATTACAAACTGCTCAGTTACATAACAGCTCTCAATCACATGATTTTGGATTCCACAGCTCTAAACATGATTTTTCACAGCTTTCTGCATAGATCACTTTTTACAGTACATGGTCTCACTCCCAAAGCCACAGAGTATTGATTAAATAACCATATAACAAAGTGAAAATCTAACATTTCCACAATATATTCACTAAATGAAGTCTATTCCAACAGTTTATATTAAATTAGTTAGAAATTATCATCACTAGAGGTAAAGTTCAACCTTGGCCTCAAACAATGAACAAAGTGAGGTTATTACATAACACATACAGGCTGATGAGAGTCACAGGCAAAATATAATTAGAGGAAACTTCAAAAAGATCTACATGAACATTCTTATGTAACTTTTTCAAAGGTGCAGCCAAGCATTACATAATACCTAACAATTTAATAAAACAAAATACATGTTGGAATTGGTGTATAACGCTTTTATTTAACTAAAATAAGTTACTAGGTTAATTCCGCGTCTAATAATACATGATTTAAGGGAGTGGCTATCAGAGGTGATTTGGAATCACAATTAATTGTAATTATGGTAACAATTCTTACATTAGATTTAGAGAAGCTTCTTGATCTCGTCATATAACACAAGCACGAAGGCACCTCCTGTTCCTCTGAGGACGTTGGAGAAGGCTCCCTTGAAGAAGGCGCCGCCACCCTCTGTCTTGGCGATGGTGGCCCAGCAGTGGATGGTGTTCTTGTACAGGATGTCGCCCTTGGCGCGGCCAGACTGCATCATCATGCGCCTACGCACCGTGTCGAAGGGATACGAGATGATACCGGCGACGGTGGTGACAGTCTGCGCGATCGCCCAGCTGATGACGAGTGGTGTGTTCTTGGCGTCGGGCAGCATGCCACGGGCGGTGTCGTAGAAGCCGAAGTAGGAGGCACGGTAGATGATGATACCTTGCACGGACACACCGAAACCTCTGTAGAGACCGGCGAGACCGTCGGATCTGAAGATCTTGCCGATGCAGTCGAACAGGCCCTTGTATTCTCGGGCGTCAGCCTTGCCGACGTCGGCGGCGAGGCGGGTACGGGCGAAGTCAAGGGGGTACACGAAGCACAGGGAGGTCGCGCCGGCGGCACCACCGGACGCCAGGTTACCCGCGAAGTAGCGCCAGAACTGCGTGTGCTTGTCCACGCCGCCCAGGAACACCTGCTTGTACTTGTCCTTGAAGGCGAAGTTCAGCGCCTGAGTGGGGAAGTACCTGATCACGTTGGCCATGTTACCACGCCAGAAGGACAGGAGACCCTGCTCCTTGGGAATGCGGACGAAGGCATCGATGATACCCTTGTAGCGCTGGTCAGCGGTGATCTGCTTGCTGACGTGCTGGACTTGCAGCAGCAGCTTGACGCGCTCGATGGGAGCGACGGCGGTCTTGGAGACTGCAGCGGACACACCGCCAGCGATGAAGTCCTTCGCGAACGCGACCGGATCAGCGAGGTTCGACATTTTGTTTGAATAGGTGGGTGCTCACTTGGTAATTACCTCGCGGGTTGAGGTGGAATCTACACACACGGAATGGAATAAATCACGAAACACGAACCCCTGAATTTAATATCAGGAGATTTAGAGTAATTTCGTGATCTCGGGAGCACAGGGGGTAGGTGTGTGCCTTTTTTGAAATTCGATCGATCACGTTCTCTCGCAGTTCTGCCCGGAGGAGCGGCGTAAAAGAAGGAAGGAAGGGGCAGATGTTGCCAACCACACGGAAAAGCACCACGAGGTCAGGGTGGTCAGAGCAGATTTTATGATTACCACCAATTTCTAAAAATAAATCGAACGATAAGTAATCGTACACTTGCAATTTCAGGACGATTATCATTCTAAAAATCATATCCTATAATCATTTAGCAAATGCATTGTAAACTATAACATAGGATTGTAATTTTTCGTAAATTTTTCAATAAAAAAACAGTGTTAAAATATGAAATGATGATTAATAAAACTTAAACAAGGTATTTAGATAATTGAGACCTTGACAACATCTTACGCGGATATTTTAAAATCATTTCCAGTTCGATTTCTTACCCTTCATTTGTTTATAATTACAGAATTAGGGTAAACTGTGAAAGTACGGGAACACTTGAATGACGTGCACATTTTGCGTTTAATTATTGCTATCTATCTACCCAACAGACACCTAATATCACATATTTTAAGGCGATTCATACTTGTTTAAAGTATTTATTCTAGTCACTGAAACGTTTATAATGACACTTTTAATACTATTTTGACTTTTACTTATCTATTACTCACAAAAAGTTGGTTAACCTAAAATTAGGAATCAACAGAAAAACAAAACGTAATCAGGCTGACCAACCTCATTCATCAATGACATTGAATTGTTGAAAAAATTCTACATTATCTGTGCTGAGTAAGTAAAAATGTGAGTTCCTGAAGTTTGGTCTTTGTTTATTTATTAATTTTTGGATGTAATTGTTGACAGAGCCATGCAGATGAGTCGCATGGGCTCCCCGTCGGTCGGTATGGACGACGACACAGGCGCTGGCCACGCTCTGAGCGACTTTCTCCTCCAACTTGAGAACTACAATCCTTCAATACCAGATTCGGTGGTTGCACATTACCTGAATATGTCCGGTTTCGAGTCTCAGGATCCTAGGTAGCAATTCATATCCTCACTTTGGTCAACATATAGTAAAAATACCGTGCTCAATCTCATAGTTGTACCTTTGTTTTTCTTGCTTGGTTTAAAAGAAAAATATCCTTGACTTTCTTTCACCTCGAGGAAATTATAACAATTCATTTGGGGTTTCCAAATGAATTGTTATAATTTCATTTTATTCATTTTAAAGAAATTTATTATTCATTTTATAGAAAGACAGTTACAAACACATTGATAGATAAACAATATTTGTGATTCTTGTGACTTGAAACATAAGAGAAACAAGCAAATATTCATGGTAAATACTAAGAGGTAATTTCATAAGATATTTTGACATTGATTAATATTATGTCAATAGAACTATTTTATAAAATTATAGATAAGAAAAAATCTATTTGAAAGAGTATATGGACCTTGTAGGTTTAACTACAACTTTTAATTGTCTATGGACTAGCTTTGTAATTAGTAGACATGCGCAAAATAAATCTTTTAAAGGAACAGAGATTTATAAATCTTTTTGATAAGAAGATTTAAATCACTCTTTTAAATCTTTAAATCCCAAATAACTCCCATCTTCTAAATAGCTCACTCACTCACTGCATCTTTTTTCTTTTAACCAAACCCAATTTTTCAGCGGGTGAATTGAATAATCATTCACTTGCATTTTGATGGGCTAGTCAATCAATATTTTATTTTCATATGAAATGTAATCTAACTAGACTAGGAGTATCTTATACTCCTGATTTTCCTTCATACTTTAATTACAGGCTTATGACTGTCAACCTAGTATGCAATGAGGGAAAAAAATGTTGAAAAGACTAGGTTGATGATCCTACTACCTAATCTAGTAATTATTTATTTAGGTACAAGTTCAATCACTTTATCTAATATGTATGTTAATTGCCATGCTAGCATAGTTTTCAATTGCCCTACACTTTATTTACATAAGTATTTACAAAACATCCGTTCAAACTCGTACTAAGTCCATATTTCTTAGATAGCTACAAAAAAGAAACTTCACTTTATTTATTAACAAAGCTTAGCAAATTAATTAAAAAAGCAGTAATTATTAGTACAGCTGTACAGTAATTTGTACATAATGTACACGTCTTACGACTGTTAGTAATTAGTATACTTAAAAAAAATATAAACAAAATCAGCGAAATTATGAGCGATCATAAGTTCACATTAGATTTAACACTTTGTGACAAAGACGGAAGAAATAGTTTCGTTCAATCGTACATGCGAGTTTCAATGTAAATTCCAGGGATCATTGCAGTACGCATATACAGACTTTGAACTTACAAATCATTCTCTGTCTCGTTTTGTCTCGCCTAATCCTGCAATAGTCATTTCACTCTACATCTTTTCATGTTCAATCAATCTGAAATGAACCTTAGAATTAAAGATTTAAAGATGTATTGAGAAAACGTGGGAGTTACTGACTTATACATCTTTTGTGACGGATTTAAATCTTTTTTACGAATCACTCCTGAGTTACACATCTCTAGTAATTAGTCTTACATGGTCATAGTGGTACCTTAAAATTATGACCTAGACCTTTACAAATATGTTGAGGTTGGTTTTCAAGCTTACCAGATGAAGCCGAGTTCCATCCAGTCATTAATATTACCTATGTGGTCCTAAATCAATTCAATTAATTTTTATTTCAAGTTTCTATGACTCATTTGTTAGTAGCACTTTTCTTATGTTAGTAATCCCCAATCCATAGAAAATTATGGGTTCAGTAAAATTAAAATCAGCTCAGGCATTCCAGAGATAAGCTGGGATAACTATTTCATCACTACTACTCACAAAATGGTGAAAAAAAACATTGTGACAAAACGTCGTAGGTCAAAAGTAGTGACAAAGACATGTAACATCCAGAAACATCCACTAGGCTCAGTGATTACAGCCCATTCCCTTTTATAGAGAGGAGCTTTGTACTAGCAGTAGGGATGTAATAGTCTGATTGTGATGAAATAGCAAGAACTTTTTTTTAAATTGTTGATAGGCTTGTTTGACCACCATCTCAACTGATGGTAAGCGATGATGTTGTTCATGATAAAGTATGCTTGCCTAGAAGTAACCTATTCAATCTTGACTGAGTTTATAGAACTTAAGAACAGTTATTTTTAAATCACAGCCATACATGTCAGTTTTATTTATTGTTATGTATAGTTTCTACAAATATTTGACAATACTTAAATAAAATTCCAGATTGATCCGTCTCATCGCACTGGCATCTCAAAAATTCCTCTCTGACATCGCAAATGATGCACTACAACACTGCAAGATGCGGACCTCCAGCCAATTAACGCAGAGTTCCAAAAATCAAAAAGGACCAAAAGAAAAGAAGTATGTTATGACGATGGAGGATTTAGCTCCCGCTTTACAGGAGTATGGAATCGTTGCAAGAAAGCCGCACTACTTTGTTTGATATTGTCACAATTTAGAAGAATTGTGCAACTGCTTGGAGGGTACGTGTTCTTGTCTGCTTCAAATTGATGTGGCGTTCATCTACATCAGTAATGCGGTAATTCTCTGGGGTAATTTAAGCACATATTTTGCTGAACCCTTTGTAATGCTGAAAGAAATATTAGATAATGACGAAAAGGCTTGATATAATGCCTTAATTCTTTTTTTTTGACACAGCATTCAAAATTCTAGTTCCTAATGTTACAAAGTTAAAAATCCACTATTATATCTAATTACTATCTGTTATTAGATTGTAAACTATATCCTAATTGTGTAATGCCTAAAGTGGTAAATAATTATTGTACCTTTCATAATTAAAATGATTAAAAAATCCACTGTTTAACAAATTTAAACATGCAATGTAGAAATGAATGGCATTCAATTCCATAAATTATTGCATTACCGCAATTATGATTTAGGGAGTTGTAAATAAGCAACACACAGTGAGAGATATAATTTAATTCCAAAATTGGCCATGACAAAATGTGTGCTTTTCTTAGTCTTAGAAACTATAAATCTAGTAAAATAAACAATAGGTATAAGTACCTATTTGTATCTAAATTTTATTGATTATTCAAATAGCATATTATATGCAAGGGAATATTATCTCAAACACAGCATTGGAACACCCAGACTTACCATACAAATTTGTCAATTTAAATACTTCACCAGAAACTATAATACCATTGTCCAACAGGTTTTTGGCTGAAGACTATATTATAGAAGAACATTTGGCATTCTGCATAACCATCAGGTTATCAGAAGTTTAAAACAAATTGAATAAAATATTTGATCTCAGAGCTCAGAAATTTATCATTTTTGTTGTCTGTATGTAAGCTACATACTGAAATTTTTTTTTTAATTCTTTATTTATTTAGGGGGTTTTTTCATAAATGAATATTCCACCCCCATTATTGAAAACAAAAATTTCACTTAATATTTAACTTAAATAAACTTACAAAAACTAAGAAACAAGAAAACACTACTCTGACCTTAACTTTAAACCTACCATCACCATCCTAACCAGCATTTTGGCTTCATGCAAACATTATACTAAACAGTCATAATTATATTGCTAAGAATGTTTAAATTTCCTATAACGGTGATATCATGGCGCTCAATAAAATTAAAGTCAATTTCAATAGAATTCGTCACTGTTCGAAAGCTGAAGCCGAATATTCGGTCAGACACTACAGTTCTTTTCTACATAGAATCTATATAGAAAAAAACTGATACTGATGACTGATAAATGGGGTTTTGTCACTTTTTTGTTAAAAGGAGTACTAAGGCGTGACGTCACACTTCTTTTAATGTTTTAGTGAGAAAATACATGCCCAAAATTTTTTCATAATGTAACTCTGACAGACCAATTTTTGTTCAGGAAAGCACCCTATTTTGACAATGAATAAGTCTGTTCTCGTTGGCGCTACGGCGTTCCTCTAGTACCTTATCTCATGCACTGAAGCTTTGTTAAAAAAACAGCAGTTATAAGCAAAATTAAATATTGTAGAGCATTTTCTAAACTCCATACATTTAAATATCGTTGGACCATTTTTGAAACTTTTTAACAATACTTGGTATATTTGAACGTTCGTACATTACATTGTAAACACATTATATTATTGTTAACTTAATAGTGAACCGGACTATGTATAAAAATATTTAGAACGTAGGCCGAAATATGGACTAGCTATCCGAAGGAGTTTTTGTGTGTGAAAGTCTGTATATCCATGGTATGGCATAGTGATGTCATTCTATAGAGTGATACTTTGTTTTAGTATCGGGGGGAAAGCATTAAAAGCCTGTACTTTTGAGGATAAAACCAGAATCCACTCGATTCTTACCTCATTAAAACCACCCTGGACCATCAGCATGTATAAGGAGCCCCATTACCTCTTAAAGACTACTCCGGGGCCACCTCTGTTCAACGCTTGTTACGGCATATCCCTAGGGAGACTAACACTATATAACCTGTACATTATATACTATGAAACCTGGCCGTAATAGGAAACGATCATGAAGCGAATGAGAATGTGTAGTTCGCCTACAGATGGCGCTAATGCGACCTTTTTTTCTTCTTTGGCAACAGAGCCGGTGTCGACTATTCTGCCAGTGTGCCATACGGCAGCGTAGAGTAATGCCTTGATCACACATACCGAACAAACGGGCGAGACAGTGCTCTCGGCCGAGTACTCGGTAGGTATAAACATGGCGCCGAGTGCTCGGCCGAACGAAGCGGCGAGACAATAGCTCGGCTCCCGTTCTACTTACTAGGCCGAGTGTCCACCCTCTCGCTTCCCCGCACTGTCTCGCTCACTCAGCAGGTATGAATTTGCACTGTCTCCGTGTCTCCCCACTTGACCATCATGATTGTTGTCAATTCGCTTCGTCTAAATCTTTTTACCATCCATCGTGTCCGAATTGTAGTCTCATTAGAACTGAACTGACTGTACTAATTTCAAATGATGTGTGAATGATGGCTAGACGCTGACGCTGACGACGCCATAGACTGTCATTAGAACTTAACGGGATATTTACTATGTGTATAATTTATTGTTTCGAGTTTCCGGTATTTAGTTGGAGGTGTTAACAAGATTGCTTGGCATGTGAATACTACACATTGCTAGAAATCTTTAAAAAAATAGTTTTAAGTTCTTATGATACTGTTAGTGACCATGCTAGGTTAAAAATTTATATTGCCTATGGCGATGGATGATTATTTATTTATTTATTATATACTTTATTTTTTTTATGCAGCTGCCATGTTATCTCTTCACCGCCCATGGTTGACTGGTAGGGAATGCCTATGGCATTAAGTCCGCCTTTGTACTTTTTGTGTTGCATAAAGTTTTAATAAATATATAAATAAATTGTACGCCTTACAATACACTTAAGGATACAAATAATAAAACTAGTGTACAATTGGGCGGTCTTATCGCACAGGGCAATCTCTTACAGACAACCTTTGGATGGTCAGAAATTAAAAATTAATATATTTAGTCAATCTTTTTTAAAAACTTTTATATATGAAATTCATGTAGGCCGATTCCCCATTGCACGACATTCTAATTGGATGCTTTCTTTATGGTCCCTGATACGACAGGCTAAGGCTCAGTTTCCGGAAAGAAAATTATCGAAAATGTAAAGGGAAAGAAAATCAAAAGTTTAGTGTACAGGTATTTATCAATCGCAATACTTGGTAGGAATTCAATTCGAGATGCGTCGATAATTTTCTTTAAAGAAACCAGCTTGTTGTTTTGAGGTTCAACATTTGCTGATCCGTCAATAGAGTTTAACTTATGATATAATGGTGATAATGTTGATAGTAATGTAACTAGAACTGTCTATAAACGATTGAAATCTTTTTACTTAACGGAATATTCAGCTATCTTTCATTCTAGACTAAAACTAAGATCTATTCTTCTTAAAATCCTAAATCGTTCTGGTTAGTTTTTTTTAGCACTTAGAGTATGTTAGTGACTGCCGAGTATCAAAGTGAAAAGAACGTTTTTGAAGTCATTCTCTGCCAAACTGGACGCGTAGATAAATCGCCAACCAACTTTTTTGTGAGTGGACTTTCGCAAATCAACGTTTGAGGTTTTCGACTGCTTAACCGGGCTTGCTTGCGGCGGCCTTAATTATAATAATTAAAGCCTCAAGCCAGAGCCTATAACTTATAAACTAGGCGATTACACGCCGAGGGCACCCCTTGTGGAGTACGGACCTCGGCTTAGGGCGCAGCTAGGAACAGGCTGGATTAGACAAGGTTCTTTAGCGCGATTTATATAATATATATAAACTCGTTAGCTGGTTGGTTGAAACTTGACATACGCCATCTAGCGACAGAATATTGACATAAATGAACGTTTATGCTAACGCGAATGATTACGTTTACGTTTTACTTCTTTCCTAGACAGTTGATTCTCTAAGCCTGCAACGGAATCCAATGATATAGGCTCTGAAAAAATTCTTATAACGTCACACGTGTATTTCTTAAAGGGGTAGACAACAATGTGAATTAATTGACACTTCGGTGACATTTCTGTCAAAATAGATTTTTATCGCTCTGCTTTATTCGTTCCATCTTTCTCTACCGTTTTCCTACTTACTTCTACACTATCTTAATTGGTCGGATCTTTCAATCGTCACCATTTTTAACCGACTTCTGAAAAAGGAGGAGGTTCTCAATTCGGATGTTTGTTTGTTTTTTTTTTTTTTTTTATGTTTGTTCGGGCATAGCTCCGTCGCTCGCCAACCGATTTGAAAAAATATTTTTTTGTTGGAAAGGGTATACTTCCCAAATGGTCCCATGAAAATTTTATCGACATCGAACAAGCCGTTTCTGAAAAATTAACAAAAGTCTAAAAAAAATATTTACATTGATGATCTTTTCGGTTACTCTATATTGTGTTTTTTGTTCGCGCGTTTTTAGTTTTTTGTAGTTGACATTTTGGCTTTTATAACTAGATTAATTACAAATTGACCCACTAAAAAGCGCGAAAATAAAAACTTTTTTGCAAAAAAATAAAACCGACTTCCATATCAAAACACTACAAAGCCAAAAATAATTTTAATTTCGGGAGGCGGTGTGAAAAAAAAGAAAATACAAAACCAATAACACCGACTACCGAAATTAAAATTATTTTTGGCTTTGTAGTGTTTTGATATGGAAGTCGGTTTTTTATAATAGAATAATGCAGCCGTTAGTGAAATATATAGCCTTATTACACAATATTAGACTTACAGAATGTTAAATTTAAATAATACAATTAGCTAAACATTTTCAACAGAGTGTAACGGAAATGATCAGTAGCATTTTAAACGTAAGGTGGTTCCCTAAAAATCCTATAATCAAGCCTTTAAAGCAAGGGTCAACAGGCATCTTGCTCTCGCTCGTTCGATCGTAGACCTCATCTTACACTTACCATCAGGTGTGATCGAGGTCAAGAGCGGGCTCATTCGTAATAAAACAAAAAAAAAAAAACGTTACAAATGTCATCAGCAGTTTGAAATTCGAATAGGAAGGCGAGTTCATATTTTTTATTTTGAAAATTGTCTATGGATTTCTTGAGGAAATAAGTCCATATCACAAAGAAGGCTGAACATTTCTGTTACACTTTTGTTTTACATAGTTAAGAATACTTTAAAGTACACTTTAAAGTACATTGTACATCGTTTTTTTTTTTTAAATGCAAAGAAAATAAACGTCAAATCCAGTGATTTGATTGGCTGTTAATATTTTTTTGGTTGATTCCTGCCAGCCAATCATAGCGTGAGATTAGATGGTTCTTTTTTTAAATTCATAACAGTGTCAATTGGAACACTTGATAGCGCCAAACGTCAAATTGAATGTACTTTAAATAAAACACATGCGTTCAAAAAACTATCAGAATATACATAGCGTAGTTTCGTTTTTGCCGATGTAGGGACCATGTAATCATTTCTGCACTTATTAGAAAAGATACATAGATATACACAGTCAAATAGGATTGGTTAGAGAAACTCCGAAGACCCAATGACTAATCGATATGTCATCATTATCTTAGCCTTTTCACAACTATATTGGACCACAACACAGTAACTGGGTCACACGATCCCCTTGGCAAGTTCAGTGTCAGATTTTCTGGTTTCTGACAACTCGTAACGACTGTCAAAGATGTCAAAATGACAGCACGTGCTTTATGAGGCATGGAGGCAGAGCCGGATTAACCCTGTCAGAGGCCCTAAGGCAATGGCATTCTAAGGGCCCCTTTTCTTACTTTGACTGACCAAATCGTGTGTGAACTGAGGAAACGCACCTTAAGGGCTGTGGTTTTTAATATATTTGTTTACTTATTACCAGATTTGTTCTAAAATTGTTTTAATTCTACTATTACGATTTGTATTTTGTGAGATGTCAGTGAGGTCCTTAAGCTCATACGCACATCAAATTCTCGTTCTAAGAAATTTGTTTTCTTGGTGCGTGCACTGGGCCTGGGCCCCTAGTTGATGCGGGGCCCCTAGGCAGTTGCCTACTCCGCCTAATGGTTAATCCGGCCCTGCATGGAGGAATCTAGTTATATTAAAATAGTCACACAACCCCAGATTGACCTCGGCAACCTCGATATGTAATGACGATAAAAATTAAATAACTTTCAATTAAGGACTACTTGGCTTGAAGTCAACGCCATCTGTTCAGTGGCGTAGCTGAAACTTCGGAGGGCCCCCCGCCAAAATCTCAATAAGGCCCTCTATAACCCAGCGATAACCCAAAAAATCCTAAGACCCAAGCGAGTCAACCCTACGTAACCTAGAACTAAAATTTACTATATTTATTTAAAATTCTCTTTAAATTTATTGATTTAAAACTTCCTGTGTTAGGTAGGTTCCGATTGCTTCGGATTCACGAAGTTCTGGGTTTCATGGGGTTGGCTCGCTTGGGGTTTAAAATGTATACACGTAGATTGGAAAAAAAATTTTAAGACAGGCCCCCTAAAGCTGGAGGCCCCCCGCGCGTCCTTCAGCTACGCCACTGCATCTGTTACATATTCTTCCGTGATGGGTCCCTGCAAGCCATATCGTGTTGGTATTTTATTGGATTGTAGTGGGTATAGGCAGACTGGTTGTCATCATTGTAGCTTCGCTAGCAAATTTAATCCTATATAACATAATTACACATTGCCTTATATAAACTAAACCGCACACATTACAATGCGATAATAGTTTGTTAATTACATGTATAATCTAAGCTTGCATTATAATTAACATGTATTTTTATATATATTTGTGTTTGTACTGTAAAAACTTAAGTTAACAAAGTTGTGACATCCGACGCCACAAAATTCGCTGACTATTCGAGTAAAAATTGAAAATACTATAGACAATATTTGTAGACAGCTGGATAAGGCCTTGATTCCATATATAAGTATTTTAAATACAGCAGGGACAAACACACACACCGTACATGAATTTCCTAATGAAAATGCGTGAAAAAATAATAAAAGGTTAACAAAAATACTGCAATTAATTTGGCTTGACAGATTTAATGACAAGTCTTCCGTATGTATTAACAAAAGCAATCGTAATTGATTGATAAGTTTAACCTATATAAAAATCACAGATATTCCATATACTAGGTAATGATTTTGCAAAATTGTATATCACTAAATATTTAGCCTAAAACGCACAGGTTTGCATATTAAGTTTCAATCAAATAATGGCGTTTCTGAAAATGCAGCAATTCACTGCGCAGTAGCAAATTCATATGACAGTGGGAAGATACTGTATACCATTAACATTGAAGCTTACTATAATATTTCATTTGTACACTCCGTAATTCTTTGTAGGAAGCCAAGTGTGAGAGCAATAATATTAATTAAATATAAAACTATTTAGGAAATTTTAAATTGTTAGGTACTCCTTACTAAAACTAATCGCGTAATCCCGATAATGTATGTGTGAAAAGCCTTATATCAGTACTGCAAAAATTAGGAACACAAAAAAATGTTGAGCTAATAATTTTCTACTTTTGTATTGACAACACGATTAAGTTTTTGGCTAAACGTTAAAATAATGGAAGCTGTTTTAGTCTTATTATGTAATATAATTATGAGAGATAATCTATGCATTGCATAGGCGACATGGTTATTTTAATGAAGTAGTCTAAATTATCTCTGCCTAAAGGGTCTTTTGGCGCCAAAATCGAACTAGCCAGCTCGTTTTCCTATTACAAATTCCATAGACAAATATTAACGTTCAGAAAATAACATTTAGCGCAAAAAGATCCTGGAAGCCTAGTATTAAAATATTATTTACTTTATTTTTAAGTTTAATTTGTTGTTTTTGTATCTGTGGTCCACACAATCGTGTCGATTTCTTCGTTATCAAGTTATAGGAAAATCGTTAGTGCTAAGGGTATTTGAAATAAACTCTAATGAAACAGTATTTGTAGTTTTCTTTATATATCAAAAATTTATGCAACACAAAAGGTTACAATTGTACACTTTTTTGAAGGGAGTGTCAGACTTCTACTGACTCTAAAATCCCACCCGGCTCCTTCAAGCAATGGCCCCGTCAATGCTGCTGACTGCTCTTTGAGGCGCGCCGTTGACCCAGGCATGCGCGGTCCGAGGGCGGGGGGGTCCACTGAGGACATGACCCCTCCAAAATCGAAAACGTCAATTTTTTCTATAAAATAAAAAAAACATTTTCTACCCCAAGCGCGATTCATTCCGCGCACTAGCGACTCCTGCCCAATCTAGGAGGGCCAAACGCTCTACACGGAGACTGACTGTGCAGTCTATGGGGCCCATGTCTCTCTCGCTAGCGCCTCCTTCGCTAGCATGACTGCTTTGCAGAAGGCTGAATGCGTGAGGGAGAGATAACTCTCTTCCTCACGCCCTAGCCACCGCAGGAGTCGCCCCGGGCGTCGGGATTCGCAAGCTGATCTCCGGCCACTGTAAGCGCGGGCTTGCGGGTGGCGAGCAGACGTAGCCCACCGTCCGGTTAGGATAGGTCTGCTATCACCTAAATGGCCGACCCCACACAAAGACTGAAATCGTAAATTTCCCCGGGCATCCTAGAAAAATATATTTTCGAAGTTGAAAATAAAACCAACGATGTTTACTTGTGGTTTTTATTTAATGATAACATTACAGAGCTCTATATTTTTTATTTAACATAAAATAAAAATAAAAAATAAAAATAAAAAAGCCTTTTATTTCATGCATAATATAAGATTAACATTATTATAGATTGATTTAATTTCATAAATATTTTAGTTTGGTTTTCATTTTCATAGTTGCAATTAAAAATGTATTATTTATCTTAACAATATCAATATAATGTATAGTATTATTAATTTCAATATAATATTAATTAATTAAAAGTTACTTTTTTATATATTTTATTAATAACAATATTACTAATTAGATTTCAATATTAATATTCATTAAATAACAAATTGGATAATTATAAATGGATTCAGAAATTTAAGAAAGAAAATAACATGCATGCATGAACCCCTCAAATATTGAGGGTGAAGGCCTCCTCCAGAGAACCCCAGCTTTCACGGTCTTTGGCTACTGTCATCCAGTTTTCCCCTGCAACTCGTGTGATGTCGTCTGTCCATCTAGTTACAGGTCTTCCTCTTTTCCGAGTGCCTGTCGGACCTGGCCATGACGTCATGCGGATTGTCCATCGCTCGTCGCTCATTCTCGCTACGTGACCTGCCCATCTCCATTTTAATTTTAGAGCGTAGGTTAAAGCATCTATTACTCCTGTTTTTTGCCTGATGGTAGTGTGACGAATTTTCTGAATTTTCCTGATTTTTGCGACACTTCTCTCCATGCTTCGCTGGCAGGAGGTGATTTTATTTTTGACTTTTCGTGTGAACTTCCACGTTTGACAGGCGTAGGTTAATGAAGGCAAAAGACACGAGTCCATGACCTTGCTCTTGATTTTCATGGGCATCTGGCTTTTTAAAATTTCCTTTAGGCTCCAAAACTTTTTCCATGTCGTTGTTATTCTTCTATCCACTTCTGCATCGTTGTTGAGTTTTTGGAAGGAAATTTGTTTGCCTAGGTAGATATAGCTCGTAACGTACTCTAGTGGTGTGTTATCCAGACACATAGAGTTTTGTGTGGCATTTGTCATGAGTTTTGTTTTGCTTAGGTTAATCTCTAGTCCTACAACTCTGCTTGCTTGTTGTAACGCTTGTAACATAGACTCCAGCTCTGTGCTATTTTCTGAAAGGAGGACAATGTCGTCGGCGAATCTTAGGTGACTAATATGTTTCCCATCTATATATATACCTGTTTTTTTCCAATTAAGTTTCCCGATAATCATTTCCAGTACTGCTATGAAGATTCGGGGCGATAGGGGGTCGCCTTGCCGTACTCCTCTTTTGATAGGAATAGGTGGCCCTGCGGTCTCTAGCTTCACTCTACTAGTGTTGTTCTCGTAAAGGTATTTTAAGACTTCCACGTATTTTTTCTCCACTTTTTGGGACTGTAAAGCTTTCCATATTGAGGGATGTAGTATTGTATCAAATGCTTTCTGGTAGTCTACAAACCCTATGTAGAGCGGACGTTGGTACTCTTGGTATTTTTCAACAAGCAATTCCAAAGAGTGGATGTGGTCTATTGTGGAAAAGCTCTTACGAAAACCAGCTTGTTCGATCGGTTGGCTTTTTTCGAGCGTAGTACTGATTCTCTTCTCTATAGTTGACGAAAATAATTTATAAAGTGATGGAAGCAGGCTTATGGGTCGGTAATTGCCTATGTTCTTTGGATCACCTTTTTTAAACAACAATATAATATCTGACTCAGACCATTGTTTAGGTGTTATGGAGGAACTTAGTATCAAATTAAATAAATGTACCAGAGGATTGACTAGGCAAGCACCAGCTATTTTTATGGCCTCGTTTGTTATTTTATCCGGTCCTGGGCTCTTCTCATCTTTTAGTCTTTTGATTCCCATTATAATTTCTGCTTCATCCACTGTGTTTATTTCTACATCGTTTTCATCATTTTCTGATTCACTTTGATATATGTTTTGGCGCATTGGTGCACTATACAAGTTTTCATAAAAGCTGGTTGCTATACTTAGGATCTCTTTTCGGTCATGTGTTTTTTTGTGAGGGTCGTGAAGACCTTCTATCCATGTTTTATGAGAGCGAAGTTCCTTGTATGCTACTTGATACTTCTTGTGGAATTAAGACGTTTTTCGATGGTGTGTTTTCGATAGTTTGAGTAATCTTTTCGTACAAATTTGCTTACTAGTTTATAAAGTGCTTTCAACTCATTTTTCATAGCTCGCGTCTTTGGTTTTATTTTTTGTAGAACACTTCTACGTTGTATTAGCTTTGTAGTATGGGCTGATATCACACTACTTCTTTCTTTATCTTTATTATATATGAGCGCTTCCTTCAAACTAGATTTCAAAATATTAACTAGTTTGTCGTAGCATTCCTGTACCGAGTTGAGATCTTGGCAGCTCGTAAGGTCTTCGCTGCGGTCATTAAGTAACTGTTTATATCTCGAAATTTCTTTTTCGTTTTTAAGTGAGCTTCTTGAGTTGTTGGCATAATTCATTCTGTTTACCTTTAGTTTTTGTATAAGAAATGCTGCTCTTACGAGTCTGTGATCCGAAGGGAAATTTAAGTTGATAACCTGTAGATTCTGTACGTTCTTCTGTAAATTTGTCAGTATATAGTCCAGTTCATTTTTTGTGTTGCCGTCTGGAGATCGCCAGGTCCATCTTTGATGGTTCTTCTTTTTAAAGAAAGTGTTTATAATTGAAAACTTGTTTTCATAAGCGAATTCTATTAGTCGGTCGCCTCTGTTGTTTCTTATTCCATAACCATGCTTTTTCATAATTAAATTTTCTTCTGGCTTTGGCTGACCAATTTTGGCGTTAAAGTCTCCCATGACTATTATGTTCTTTTCTGATATTTTCAGGGCTTTGTCGATGGTATCATAGAAGCACTCTATTTCAGAATCATTTGCAGCGTCTGTTGGGGCATAGGCTTGTATTATACTCTGTATATTACTTTACTCTTTGATTATACTGATTCTGAAGTTTTCGACATTTAACGTCAATAACGCCACTCGCTCTGATAGACCAATGAAGCTCTCGATGTGAGTTTTGAGATGTTTCTTCACGAGAAAGCCTACACCATAGAGACCTGGGGTCTCTCCCATATAATAAAAGATAAAATTTTCATATTCTTGAATTGAATTTCCTAGCCTCCTAGTTTCAGACAGGCCAATTATATCAAATTTAGTATTTTTCAAGGCATCTATTAATTCTAGTAAGCGTGCGTGTGTTGATAGAGTCCTTACGTTGTATGTCGCAATGTAAAATAAGTTATTGTTCTCAGGCTCTAACTGATTTGAAGTATTTGTCTCTGTAGGGTTTCGGTCTTTTACTCCCACGGGGACCAGCCGGATTGGGAGAGCGGGAGGGGCCTTCTGTGGTTGCTATTCTGATTCATAGTGTTCTCTCATTAGTGTTTTCTCGTGCGGAGTACTGTCCTTGTTGTATACAAGTTTAGGTTTTTGTATGATGTAGTTCTTCATAGTTTTTATCTTGCTTTTCTTTAAAGGTTGCTTTTTGTTTTCTATGGTTTTCTGGCTATTGAGTGTCACTGTTTCGGGTGATTCAGATAGGATTCTTTTGTTTGTATGGTATTGTGGTGTGTTTTTATTTTTGTTGGGTAATACAATAAGCTTGTCATATTTTAAAAAAGCTTTATTGCCCAACTCCCTTTCTTCTTTCAGTTGAGTTTGTAGGTCTCTACGTTTGTTCAAGACATCAAGGGGGTAGTCCTGTTTTATATAGTATGGTGAGTTTTTCAGGCGATTTTGGTTTTGCAGAATTTTTATTTTCAGGCCCATTGTGCTGAAAGTAACAACAACAGGACGTATTTTGTCACCTTTTTTCCCAAGTCGTCTGACCGCTTCTATACCATTTTTATATTGTAAATTAAAATAGTTGTTTATTAAGTCTAATATTGTTTTTTCTAAATCGTGATAGGATTTTTCTCTTTCTTCCACTCCAAATATGACCAGGTTTTTACGTCTCGCGTACCTTTCTAAATTGTTGATAGCTGAAGAATGCTCCTCTAGTTTCTTTTCTATACTAACTATTTAACATGGTTAGTCTTTTTATATTAAATATTAATGTATTTTATATTTTAATTCTATAATTAAAATAAAATTGGCCAAGTGCGAGTCAAACTCGCCCATGAATGGTTCCAGACTAACTACGCTAAATAACTTTGTCTTTTCTAGTGTTTGTATGAAATACAATTATATTTGCAGTTTTAGAAAATGTGCTTTATCTCAAAAACTGCTCACCCGATCTCGTTCAAACCAATTTTCGTTGAAAGTTTTTACTATTATTCCGTTTTTTGCCATTCGCCTACGGAACCCTAATATTAATAACAAGGACATGAAATATCATAAGTAATGAATACAGATCGTGCTTTTTAGCGCAAGAGCAATCAGTATCAGGACGCTTACAGAGAAAATCCCCCCGAACGCCCCCGGACGCTCTCCAAACTAGGACAAATCTGGGGAAACCCGGACGGGACGGCCGTGTTTCCCCGGATAAGCCGGTAAGGACCAGGCCCGGGTCGAAGGCACGGCGTGTTGATTCATTGTCTGCTGTGGTTTCGGGAATGTTCTAAAGAGACACCGCAGCCCCGGACCATAAGGGTAACTGAGGGAACACGGTGGGTGTAGACAATAGTACCCTGACACGCGCTTCCGCTAAAAAATAAATAAAATTCTGTAATAAAGTCAAATTTACTCGACTTGTTTTATTATTAGTGACTCACTCCAAAATTGCAGGCTACGACCGCGCCTGGACCCAGGCCTGGTCCTTGCTGAACGGTGAGCTAACCCTGCACGCGCCGTCCGAAACTGGTAGATTTAATAAATGCCATGACCATGGATAGTGTAGAGATAAGTAAGTAAGTACAGACGCCAGCACATCAAGCTACAACAATCTGTCAAATTCCTTTAATAGATTTTCAACTTTATTGTTAAAACTTTATTGAAATTAGGTTCAAGATTGATTGGAAAAATTTAACAGTTTCGGGTAGCTTCATGTGCTGGCGTCTGTACATAATATTGTAAATGATTTATTATACGTAAATCGATATCGGAAATCGCATTATGGAACTCAAATGGGATTGGGCAGGACACCTAGGAAGGCGCGATGATGGCAGGTGGAGTAAAGCTCTGACCGAGTGGCGTCCAAGATCTGGTAAGAGAAGCGTTGGTCCTCCGCCAGCGAGATGGGCAGACGACATTGTTGCCTTCGTGGGTATACCCTGGATGAGACTGGCACAAGCGAAGAGACGCCTATACCCAGCAGTGGGTGAAGTCAGGCTGTGGATGATAATTATGTATATAACCACGGAATAGATGAATAAGGTTGGAATGGTAATGTAATGTAATTCCAAAATCACAGCTCGACCGATTAATTCATTCACCGCTTTTAGTGCGCTTCGGATTACTTCGGAACACAGAGCTCTGCTTCAAAATGCCGTGTTGTGCAATTATAACCTGTAAAACAAAAAGTCAGACCGCAAGTATAGAGCGAGGACATTTCCATCGGTAAGTCGAAAATAACATTTAATTACAATTTTATTTGTAAAAAAACATAAAAATATTCTGATCACTATGAAATTCCGAACATTAACAACATTATTGCAACAAGTTACAAAAAGTATACATTGCCCGATGTGTACTCGCTTAATCAACGCAATGACCAAGTCCGCTTACAATGTACTGCATGCGCCACACTTCAACCATTGACGTTTCGTCCTTTGCCCTGATTGGCCGTGATGCACGGCGCATGTTTATCGACAGAGAATTACAATCAGTAGCAAGCTCTCGATTTAAGTGTGTGTAATTTATTTGTGTGCGTAGTTCGCATACTTAACGGGCCTCTTGCTTGTAGTGAAGCTAAAAAGTGGGAGACAAGCGGCAACACGCGTTCTCATACAAATCAGGAACTATTTCCTTTCTAACTTCTTTTATCTGTTCTGTGTATATAACTAAAACGCCTCGTTGGTCGACTGGTCGCAAGTACGACTGCACAGCACGAGGTCTCGGGTTCGATTCCCGTGACGGGCAAAAAGCTTGCTATTGGGTTTTTCCGTAAGGAATTTCTCACTAGTAACCCGGAGTTTGGAAGTTGGCGGTGTGATACCCCGTCCCGGCTGTCAATTGGACATCTTTGACAATCGTTACGGGTAGTTAGAAAGCCAGTAAATCCGACACTGGTCCAGCCAAGCGGTATCGTGTTACCCAGTTACTGGGTTGTGGAGGTCAGATAGGCAGTCGCTTCATTTAACACTAATACTCGGCTGCATTCTACTATTACTAGCAATCCTGTTAAGTCCTCCAACTATCCAACCACAGCTTCCCAAAAACATATGGATAGACCAAATTTTGTTAAAATGAAGTACCCTAACCACTGCTTTAAGACTTCGTTCTGGACACATTCCATCTAATAAATTTGGCTTTCTGATGAAGAAAACTGCTTCCCCTAATTGCACAGATTGTTATGTTGTAGACGATGTTCAACACAGGTTAATGGAATGTGTACGGAACGAAGACGTGAGAGTGGACACTTTAGGCGCATCAAAATTCTTCAATGGTCGGGTTTTGCAACAGTATCTTGGCTTGCCCAGTATCGGAGCAGGCCAGGATGCTGTACCAAGTGTATCATGCTATATTACAATTAGATAATAAGTTTCTTTTTTTTTTGTTGATTGTACTTAATTTAGCGAACAGGGCGACGTTATCGCAAAGCGATAAAGCCCTCAATAAAGAGAAAAAGAAAACTGAGCTAAAATGCTTGTGTTTGGAGTGGGTTCACGACAATAGTGTAATGGGTTGGTTGTTTATGAAATAAATAAATCAATCAAGGGTGGGGTTAGAACCCGCGACCTTTCGATCACAAGTCCGACACTCTAGCCATTAGGTTATTGACGCTTCCAAACTTGACTATTGAGTTGCTAGTAGGGAATGCAATCTCGCGAGATTGGGGCTCAGACGAGTTCACGCGAGTATGAATAACAATACTGCGAGATCTCGCGTGATTGGCAGTGTTGTGTGCGTTTATTCTTGCAAATAATCATAATATTTGAATTAATAAGGAAAAAAATAACAAGAATTATACGCATTATGAAATAAACATTTATTTTTTCAATAAATTTTTATGTGTTTAACATTGTTTGTTTTTTTTTAGTAAACTTTTAAATAGTAAAATTTGACGTAGGTATCTAATCAAATAAGAAATGAAATAAACAACCAGTCTTCTCTTAAGAAATCAAATAAAAGTCTTTTTTATAATACAAATGAAACTCATTACCTAAGTTGAATTGACTAATTAAACTGAGATATTATTAGCAACTAGCTTTTGCCCGCGACTTCGTCCGCGTGGAATAGTTACTTTGGGCTAACGTTAAATTTAACCCCGATTTTGAAACATTCTTCATCGCTCCTATTGGCCTTAGCGTAATGATATATAGCCTATAGCCTTTCTCTATAAATTTATTATTTAATTAAAAATATTTTTTCAATTCGAACCAGTAGTTCCTGAGATTATCGCGTTCAAACAAACAAACAAACTCTTCAGCCTTATATTATTAGCATAGATAGCTGTTGCCCGCGACTTCGTCCACGTTTCCGTCGTTTTTCGTAAAAATAAGTAGCCTATGTCCTTCCTCACGGTTCAGTGATTTTGATGTAACACACAGATTAACTTTCGTAATTTAGTAGGGAAATATAATATGTCAATCTATAATACTGTTGAAAAACATCGCAATACCGAACCGCACAATATTATTGTTAATAGCTGTGCCCGCGACTCCGTCAGCGTGTAACTCCTTGTGTATTATTAAGTTAATGTATTGGTAATATTGTTTAGATCACGTTCACATGAGGCTTAAGTACCTATAGAACGACAATACTTCAGCGCAAAGCTTCCAGGTAAACTATGTTGAAAATTGACCCGTCCGGCACGTGAACATAAAGATTTCTAGAACTGCTAACCCGGGAAAGAGCGACGTACAACTGACCATGCGAGAAACAACTGACACCGAGATCTACTCCAGCAACACGAAAAGTCTGACCTTGAGCCTTATTAATTGTCATTGCATAACACACCGATACTGGGAATCGCGTTCTTTTAAATTGGAATGGAAAATTATTTGGTATTATGGGAATTCTGGGAATAAAGACGGTTTCTCCTGCACCGTAACCTGTTAAAATTTGAGCCTCGATTATATTTTGTTGCAACTGGGTTACTTTTAGCCGAGTTCCATTGCAAAGTTGTGGTGGTTTTAAATTTCGGAGCAGAATAATAATCAGAAAGCTTCGAACTGCTAAGCTATCGGGAGTTACACGTGTTATTGTGAGTCAACCATAAAAGATAGATATATGATGTCGTGGGATACTTTTTATATAATTTTAAGGAGAACATTTCCGTCATAAATGATTTCTGTGTAGCTTTAACCATTAAGGTTGCATACGCGACGGAAGCTTAAAAAATGGAGTAACTTCTCCCGTTTTCCCAACATTTCTCTTCACTGCTCTGCTCCTATTGATTGTAGCGTGATAAAAGGTATACTATAACCTGCTCAGGAGTATGAATATTAATTGTACCAAGTCTCGTTAAAATCCGTCGAGTAGTTTTTGTTTCTATAACGGTTATACAGACAGACAGACAGACAGACAAAAATTTTACTGATTGCATTTTTGGTATCAGTATCGATCCCTAATCACCCCCTGATAGTTATTTTGTAAATATATTTCATGTACAGAATTGACCTCTCTACAGATTTATTATAAGTATAGATTAAAGAAATCTATACCTGTTACAAATTAGAGATTAATTTACGAAATACAACAATCAAATTAAAGGCTTGTTAAGTTCACCTCACACCCAATTACTACGAATTATTTTAGAAATATCTCAAGAAGCACAAAATGTCTAAAGAATCGTCTGCTAAACGGCTGTTGTGCTGCCAGCCAAGCCAAACCAGCTGCTGAGAAGGCCTTTTCAAATTCAACACTAGTTGGAACCACAGATCTCTTCTCACAGACTTCGAACACGGTAATATTATCTATACTTCGAATGTTCTTATGATCGAGTGCCATCTCGTTAAACTCGCGAGATCTTGCTCATTTTTCGGCCATGAACTCGCGAGAACGAGATCGTGTGGTGGTAGTTTGACGATTAGAAAGTCATGTAGCTGATTTTATCAGTGTTTAGGGTTAGGGAATTTTCGGCTAACCAAGTTTTTATTATACAACTAGCTTTTGCCCGCGACTTCGTCCGCGTATGATAGTTACTTTGGGCTAACGTTAAATTTAACCCCGATTTTGAAGCATTCTTCATTGGCGCTCCGCTCCTATTGGCCTTAGTGTAATAATATATAGCCTATAGCCTTTCTCTATAAATTGACTATTTAATTAAAAAATAATTTTTAATTCGAACCAGTAGTTCCTGAGATTACCGCGTTCAAACAAACAAACAAACTCTTCAGCCTTATATTATTAGTATAGATAGCTGTTGCCCGCGACTTCGTCCACTTTTCCGTCGTATTTCGTAAAAAGCCAGTAGCCTATGTCCTTCCTCACGGTTCAGTGATTTTGATGTAACAGACAGATTAACCTTCGTAATTTAGTAGGGAAATATAATATGTCAATCTATAATACTGTTGAAAAATATCGCAATACCGAACCGCACAATATTATTGTTAATAGCTGTGCCCGCGACTCCGTCAGCGTGTGTTATTAAGTTATAAGTATTGGTAATATTGTTTAGATCACGTTCACATGAGGCTTAAGTACCTATAGAACGAAATTACTTCAGCGCAAAGCTTCCGGGTAAACTATGTTGAAAGTTGACCCGTCCGGCACGTGAACATAAAGATTTCTAGAAATGCTAACCCGGGAAAGAGCGACGTACAACTGACCATGTGAGAAACAACTGACAGCGAGATATACTCCAGCAACACGAAAAGTCTGCCCTTGAGCCTTATTAATTGTCATTGCATAACACACCGATACTGGGAATTGCGTTCTTTTAAATTGGAATGGAAAATTATTTGGTATTATGGGGATTCTGGGAATAAAGACGGTTTCTCCTGCACCGCAACCTGTTAAAATTTGAGCCTCAATTATATTTTGTTGCAACTGGGTTACTTTTAGCCGAGTTCCATTGCAAAGTTGTGGTGGTTTTAAATTTCGGAGCAGAATAATAATCAGAAAGTTTCGAACTGCTAAGCTATCGGGAGTTACACGTGTTATTGTGAGTCAATCATAAAAGATAGATATATGCTTTCGTGGGATATTTTTTATATAATTTTAAGGAGAACATTTCCGTCATAAATAATTTCTGTGTAGCTTTAACCATTAAGGTTGCACTCGCGACGGAAACTTAAAAAATAGAGCAACTTCTCCCGTTTTCCCAACATTTCCCTTCACTGCTCTGCTCCTATTGATTGTAGCGTGATGAAAAGTATACTATAACCAGCTCAGGAGTATGAAAAATAATTGTACCAAGTTTCGTTAAAATCCGTCGAGTAGTTTTTGTTTCTATAACGGTTATACAGACAGACAGACAGACAGACAGACCGACAGACAGACAATAATTTTACTGATTGTATTTTTGGCATCAGTATCGATCCCTAATCACCCCCTGATAGTTATTTTGTAAATATATTTCATGTACAGAATTGACCTCTCTACAGATTTATTATAAGTATAGATTATGGGAATTCTGGGAATAAAGACGGTTTCTCCTGCACCGCAACCTGTTAAAATTTGAGCCTCAATTATATTTTGTTGCAACTGGGTTACTTTTAGCCGAGTTCCATTGCAAAGTTGTGGTGGTTTTAAATTTCGGAGCAGAATAATAATCAGAAAGTTTCGAACTGCTAAGCTATCGGGAGTTACACGTGTTATTGTGAGTCAACCATAAAAGATAGATATATGCTTTCGTGGAATATTTTTTATATAATTTTAAGGAGAACATTTCCGTCATAAATGATTTCTGTGTAGCTTTAACCATTAAGGTTGCACTCGCGACGGAAGCTTAAAAAATGGAGCAACTTCTCCCGTTTTCCCAACATTTCCCTTCACTGCTCTGCTCCTATTGATTGTAGCGTGATGAAAAGTATACTATAACCAGCTCAGGAGTATGAAAAATAATTGTACCAAGTTTCGTTAAAATCCGTCGAGTAGTTTTTGTTTCTATAACGGTTATACAGACAGACAGACAGACAGACAGACCGACAGACAGACAGACAGACAGACAATAATTTTACTGATTGCATTTTTGGCATCAGTATCGATCCCTAATCACCCCCTGATAGTTATTTTGTAAATATATTTCATGTACAGAATTAACCTCTCTACAGATTTATTATAAGTATAGATGTGTAACGAAAACCCAACATCTATCCAAAAGGGCTGAAGACAACATCTGGTATGGAGTTGCATGCACAGTTTCAGATCAAAATAACTGACTCAAAGAATTGATACCAAATTATCGGTTTCATATATTTCTTGAATACCTATCTTAAAAAACGTGTCACAGCACTACGAGGGTCAATAACTTTCCACGTCACTTGCCAATAACACGATAATTCTCTTCGTTCTTCTTAATTTGAAAAATTCGGTCTCTGGTATCAGTGTATTGGTATTTGTAATAAGTTCTACACACGTAGACTTAGGATTACAAAACCCTTGCTATATCATTTGTTATCATCCAAAGAAGCCGTGCACTTGATATGTATATACCCTTATAGTAATAAGTTAGAATATTATATTAAAACCATATTGTGCTTTACGAAACACGAATCGCCGACGACCCGACGACCGAAAGTGCTGTATCATCTTCATCTGCGAATGGCATTACCTTCATGTCACTGCTATTTGTTTGGCAAAGTTTGAAGTGTCAATAGCCTATAGGTTAAAGTATCGGACTAGGATCGCGGGTTCGAAACCCCCCCCCCCCCCCCCCACTACACAGACACAAGCATATTTAGCTTAGTTGGAGGGGTTAACAAAATTGCGAGTAATGTGAATTCTACCCCGATTATTTCCGATGTCCACCACTTGTCTGGCCACCACTGGGGGACAGCGAGACAACTTTAAAACATTATTCTCGTTGTCCACCACTGGGGGACAGCGTCACAACTTTGTAAATTATGACTCTGTGCAGCTTTTAAAGGTACCAATGATGAATCTCACACATTACATTTTTGGCTTCTTCAATACAAAACACTACAATTCGGTTGCAGTTATATGAATAGTCTGCTAAAAGAAAGTCCTTATAATTTTTTGGAACATGGAATTTTTCCACATTTTTACATTTAAGTCTTTTCATTCCAGCGATTGTATTTCTATGTCTGTATAAACTTGACTTGATGCTTTGAAATGACGGTATGTTTTGAATCAAACTCGGTATGACTTTGAATTGACTCACCATAGGTGAGTGGCGGCCACCAGTGGTGGCGAATGGAAATAATTTACAAAGTTGTGACGCTGCCCCCCAGTGGTTGCTGGACAACGAGAATAATGTTTTAAAGTTGTCTCGCTGTTCCCCAGTGGTGGCGAGACAAGTGGTGGACATCGGGAATAATCGATTCTACCCACATTGCTAGTAATCTTTAAACAAAAAGGAATAATGTCGGCGCGATCACGCTTCCCTGTGGAACTCTGTATGTTATAGGGACCTCATTACTGACGTAATTATTCATTTGAACGCATGAGTTCGGTTGTGAGAGCGAACAGTAGATACCTACTGTAAAATTTCGGCTCTCAGTTCTCCCACAACTCGCTTTTGGGGTAGCAGGAATGTTCTAACTATATACCGTGGCCTCAGAACACAAGAGCAGCTGAAGGAACAAGATAGGTTTTTAGTCAATGGCGCCTCCCACTTTGGGTGGTGCGGGAGTGTCAGAAGTTTACTGACTAAAAACCCACAGCCTGTTTCTTCAGTTGCCCTTAGGCTGCGTTCCCACCAGAGATGTGCGATGTGTCGTGCGAGGATGTCTAGCTGTGCTGTGAAAATGTGTGGGGGTTTCCACCAAAGCTGTGCGATGAAAATGTACCTACGAGGATGTGTAGCGGAGCTGTGAAAATGCGCATTAATGTATGGTGCGAGGATGCGCAAACCTCGCAACACATCCTTCTCAACACACATTCCTCGCTTGTTTTGTATGCGCAAAAATCTAGCTCCGCTGAGCCGTTTCCACCAGAGCTGTGCTGACCGAGGTGAGGTAAATGAAGCGATTCTATTGGTTCTTTACAAACACATCCCTCGCTACGCATCCTCGCACATCTCTGGTGGAATCGCAGCCTTATGGTCCGGGGCTGCGGCCACGGGCCACTAGCACTTCGCCCGCGTGGATTTCGAAACAATTTACAGCTTAAAATACTCGGATATAACACACATTTTTTTTTAGGATTACGTCTTCACTTCTGGAGATTACCCCCTATATAAACCATTTTTTATTACGGATGAGCCCGCTCTTGAGCTCGAATTCGCCTAATGGTAAGCGATAGATGAGGTCTACGATGTGACGAGCGAGCCTAGAAGATGCCTATTTACTCTTGCTTTAAAGGCTGAAAGGTCTTATGAGGCAGGGAACACAGAAGCCGGCAGAGAATTCCACAACTTGGTTGTGCGCACAATAAATGTGGAGAAGCGCTTGGTACGACAAGACGGTATATCAACCAAGTGTGGATGGTACCCAGCCATGCGTCTGGTAGACCGGTAGTGAAATGGAGATCCCCTTTATAAGTACTTAATATTTAAGTATGTATAGCAGTGGCGAAGGGTGAATTTTCATAAAAGGGAAGCCGGACCGGACTTTGAAATCTTGTAACTTCGTAAATAATTCATTTGTTTAATTGAAAATAATAGATTACTATTTATATATTCATATATAAAATAATAGACTAATATTTGCCATATTTCAAAAGGGAAGCCGGTAGGAATCGAGATGTATGGAGCCTTCGCCACTGATATATAGGGTATCGCATTTAACCACTATCTCACCTGATGGTAAGCGATTAGTCGAAGATCATAGATGATACATATAAATACTGAGATCGAAGATGAAGCCGCTTACTCAGCAGTATTCGTTCTTGTCTTAAAAATCCCCAGGTAATAACTATCAGGAACTCCGGCAGGGCGTTGTGTTCGCCAGTAAAACCAAGCTCTTTCGATGCTGTTCTATTTCGGATTATTTACAGATTGGTAAAAAAAAAAAACAAAATTCAGAAGACTTAATTTACTTCAGACAAGTTTTATAAAAGATACAAATGCATTTGAAAAGGTATGTTTTCAAGTTAAAAATTAATGCTGCTATAGAATATAGTGCCGTGCTGCCTTTAATAAAATAAGGCTACAATATAAAATGTAAAAAGTATTGTAACTTTAACATGTATTTCGGTGTATTGTTTGTCCTTAAATAAATAAATAGTTACCGAACCAGAGCTTAGGCCAAAACATTTTTAATAAATAAAAATAATTTTCAGTCTTTTTTCGCAGTTTTTTTTTTACATTTTGAACACCACAGCCTGTACAAATTTCTCATATTTTCTGTCTTATATTTGTGGTGTGAATGGGCAGGAACATGATGAAAACTCGTAAAAAACTATAAATATCTCCAGATATGGCTAGAAGAGAACAAAACATCCCAATGATCAATAGAATATTTGGTTTTGTTAACACACTTTTTACAATACTAGTACTCACGCGGGGCTTCGCTCCCGTGGATTCTATCACGGTAAAAACATAACTTTCCTTTTTTGCAGTCGCGTAAAAAGTAGCCTATAACCTTCCTCAAGCTTCAAGCTACTTCCATACCAAATTTCATCCAAATCCACCCTGTACTTTCGAAGATTAGCGCGTTCTAGCAAACAAACAAACAAACAAACAAACTTTTCCGCTTTATAATATTAGTATAGATTAACAGAGCTGATTGTCTATGGTTGTTTAGATAGTTGACAAATGAGGTTTATAAAATACTACTGCAAAGATCCAAACAATTTACACTCCTGAAACCAATAAAATCAACATAACAATATTTTTAATGCATACCTGTAAATGTCTTAAGCTCATAAACAACAATTAGGAACTATACAAAAATACTAATATAGCTTAAAAATACTTTTAAAAGAATCTGACTATGTTTGACACAACCTATACTTATAAAATAATAGCACACAAAAATATTTATAGTATTTGATGGTGTGATGCCAGGAGGTAAATTTTTTTAATATTTTATTTTTAACTTATATAGGTACATTATTATTGTTTTAACCAGTAACTGAGTTGTGGAAGTGAGATAGTCAGTTGCTCCAACATACTGGAATTCAGCTTTATATGGTCAGACTGGTGTAAACTGATCAAAACATCACTGGAAAAGGCTACACATGTGAATGTATGTACATATATATTTGATGATCAAACAGAAAATTGACCCCCTGAGCGAAGAGAGAATCCATAATTAAAGATAAATTTTAGTTAGCCATCAACTTTTTTATAGACAGCTTTCAAATGCTCCGTCAACGGAGTATTAGTTGTTTCCATAAACAGAACAACTTCTAGCGTATCCGGTGCTAACAACTTAATATTTCTCTTAATCTTCGTTACAAACGGAGGCTTGGCAAACGAAATTCTTGCTAGACTTTTAGTTTCTAGTGTCAGTTGTTTGGTTTCAACGTCAAATGTGCCTTCTTCAAGAGAAGTGAGTCCAAAGTTGTGGCTAACCGTGAATGCCAGGTTTTCAGTACCCGGCTGAATACGTAAGAAGCCACGTTCTTGGTGCATTGGTGTGTGCTTCTCAGGATGCTTCGACATTGATACGAAGTTGAACATTGGCTGACCTGGAAGAGAAAAATACAATATATTTAAGAGGGAAGAGTACTTTGCTTTGAAGTAGGAAATATGGTACAGTAAAATAAATATCATACAGAGTTGATACGACCGAGGGACTTTCCTTTAAACTGCATATACTTGGTACCGTTTTCAAGCTTTGTACCAAAAATCAATTAAATAGGAGAAGTAGTTTAGTCGCAAATGATTTTGATGAGATGCACCTTAGCGATAAATCTGACCAAGACAAGAGATAACACACGCCCCGCTACGTTGCCACTTTGTTACCTAGGTATTTAAGGTCAGTCACATTTATTTACAAAGGGTGGTTGCGTTTTACTCTGATTTGTAAGCTATTTAATTTGATTGAAAAAGAAAATTTTTTGAGTCTTTTTATTTTTTAACTGTATCAAATTAACACTAAACACGTATAGTATACGTAGTGTAATTTAATGCCCCTCTGTCGTATCAACTCTGTATGCCACAAGATTAAAAATGCTGGTTGCAAAGTTTTAGTTACCCATTGGTCTTGGCTGTTTGTGCATCTTTGGTAGTTTTTACAGGTACTGAGAAGCTAGAAAATCTGACTAATAACTAATCTGGCCAATGTTTATTGTATTACCTAACTACTGGGTTGTGGAGGTCAGACAGGCAGCCGTTCAAGGTCGGATCCAGGGTGGGGGGTCAAGGGGTCATGACCCCTCCCCTGGGCTGGGTCCAGGACCTAGGTGGACCACTAATTATTTTTTTCAAATATAGATAATACTCCAGTTTTCTGTCGTTGTACACGAATATCGGCAGTGGATGGCCAAGTGGCAGCGGAGTCAGGAAATACAAATTATAACTTCTTGTGACTTGACTACGATTATGTGACCCCCCCTGGCACCGAAGCTGGATCCACCCTTGCAGCCGCTCTATGGAAAATACTAGTACCTACTCAGAGGCATCCAGTTAGACTAGAAGCCAACCGCAGGGCTGCGCTGACCTAAGACAGTGCCTGTCTGCGAAATCTATGAAGCGCCTACGATTTTTTCCACAGGCGTGAGTATTGTCTTGGGGTGTCCCGAGACTATACTCACGCCTGTCGTTTAACTTTACACTATTTTTATCTACTCAATTATAAAGAATATGTTGTAGTTTTATAAAAATAACTAGTTCTGATGCGGGGCTTCGCTCCCGTGGATTCTATCACGGTAAAAACATAACTCTCCTTTTTTGCAGTCGCATAAAAAGTAGCCTATAACCTTCCTCAAGCTTCAAGCTACTTCCATACCAAATTTCATCCAAATCCACCCTGTACTTTCGAAGATTAGCGCGTTCAAGCAAACAAACAAACTTTTCCGCTTTATAATATTAGTATAGATTTCAATAATTAACGCTGGCATTACATCAGGCGCCCCTTCTGCCTTGGCGCCTGTGTGCGCCGCACACTTCGTACATAGGGACGGCGCGGCCCTGGCCAACCCACAATGGTTGAAAAAAGGTGAAACAGATGATGAATGAATGAAGGAGCAAAACTTCTTATAGCAGTTTTAATGCCTGTAAAATACTTTATTTAAGTACCTACTACTTTCTTAAATTAATATTCATTGAATTAAGCATTGCACTACGGCATTTGTGCAAATAATAGCGGAATTTCGTTTACATAATATACATTATTCATTTGAAAGCTAATATAACAATTTAATACAACTCAATATACGGCAATAGTATAATAAATCCAATTCCAACGATCAAAATGATTGAATTTCATTTAAATTATTCAAATTATAAAAGGTAGGAGAAAAATTAATTGAATTTCGCTTACGCACCGATGCAAGAAAACTCCAATTCTTCGTGATATTGGAAGTCTGGGATGTTCGGGTAAGTGCCCCGGCCTTCCTCAGTAGCCCAGCGACCTTCTAGCCAAGAAATAGGCTTCAAAGCTTCGTGTAAAGTCGACATGATATTATTTTAAACACTGTCGCGACTATTAAAATACGAGCTCAAAATATCGTACTTGTCGGAAAAGTTAAAATGTCAATGTCAAAATAATTTTCTCATTTCAGTCATGTGACATAGTGACAACAACAGTGTTGCTAGTAGGTATGTCGTACGTTTTTTTTTAACCTGGTCTTGAACTGGACATCAGGCTTTTATTTCATTTTTAGGGTTCCGTAGCCAAATAGCAAAAAATTAAACCCTTATAGATTCCTCATCCCTGACTGTCTGTCGGCCGTATGGCACAGCCATTTTATCCCGAAACTAAACACCGATTTTATTCCGAGACTATACATATGAAATTGTGTAGGTAGATGTATTCTGTGAACCGCTTTCCAAAATGTATCCAAATTTAAAAAAAAATATAAGGGGCTACTCATAGATGGAACTGAAACTAAAAATATTTTATTTCATCAAACCTTTACGCGTGTGGTGTCTACAGAGAGAGAGGCCTTTAAAAATGACACTGAGGTTTCTATAACCAAGATAGACACTTCCAAAGTGATAAAATGTGTGTGTGTCTCTTTAACTTCTAAAATAATAGAAAAAAAAACTAAAAAAATATAAGCTGTCGATCGTAATGACAATTGGTTTGAACGAGATAGTCAGCAGTTTATGAAATGAAATGAAATTGGTTATAAATAACACTTCTACACGTCATTTTTTTTTTTTGCGTGTTCAGTTTAGTTTAGCTAGATGAGGCCGGTATTTCCTAACTGATTACTCTGAGAAAAAACACCGATACAAACTCAGAGGTCAGTCTCTTTTAAAGTCCGTACAATTTGTATTTGTATATGAGAAGCATTTAGGTTCATGTCTGTGGTGTTCATTTGAGGAAATAACAACGCGAGCGGACCTGTCCAGACAGTGCAAGCATTTGTCAGTTATCGTGTAGCTCAACTTAGAACTGAAATATAACAAATTTTCTAAAACCGCAAATATAACTTTGTATTGTGACTTTGACAGGCCGCTGTTGGTCTGCTATGCGCAAAGTCGTGGGTTCTATTCCCACCCAGGACAAATGTTTATGTGATGAGTGTAATTTATCTATCTACTTTTTTATTTATTTATTATCTGGAATCTTTTATCTGGGTGTAATTTATCTATAATATGTATGTATTTAGAAATATATATGTATGTTTATCAGTTGTCTAGTACTCATAGCACAAGCTCTGCTTAGTTTGGGACTAGATGGCGTTGTGTGAAAGTTGTGGAATATTATTATTATTATTCCATTTATTTAGTCTATGTACATATTAATTACATTTTAAAATAATAATATAAAAAATATAAACATATAAAATTATAAAAAATAGTAGCCCACCCGTATCGGGATCAGGGTCCAAGCTACCGGTGGTCAGGGCTCTTGACAGAGGAACCTCCTAACAAAACGCGCCGTTTCCAGAAGTACTGCTTTATTATTATTATTTCATTTATTACATTTTATGGACATATTATATACATTTTTAAATATTCCTATAAAAAAAGTTATTTAAAAATATAAAAAACATTAGCCAACCGGTATCGGGAACAGGGTCCAAGCTACCGGTGGTTAAGGCTCTTGAGAGAGGAACCTCGTAACAATTCGCGCCGTGTACAGAAGTACTGCTTTCTGGAGCAAGCCCTTGATCCAGCTGCCCAACGAGAGCCTCCTAAGATGTTTGCCGAGGCTCTTGGCTATTATGCCATTGGCTGAGACGACTATCGGCACAATGATTGCTGTATCCACATCCCACATGTCAACAACCTCGCAAACTAAATCAAGATACTTAATTTGCTTATCTTTCTCGGCTTTCACGAGGTTCTCGTTATGAGGGACCGCTATATCAACAATCACTGTGCGACGCTCTAATCGGTCTATTACCACTATGTCAGGCTTATTGGCAACAATTGTCCTATCAGTGATGATAGACCGATCCCAGTACAGTGTAATATTGCCATTTTCGAGAACTGGGTCGGGCATACCTGTAGTACGGTACTTCTGATTCCACAAGATTGTATTTAAGAGCAAGTTGCTGGTGAACAATCCTAGCTACAAGGTTGTGTCTATGCAAATAGTCTCCGTTAGCCAGACGAGAACAACCGGAGATAATGTGACGAATGGATTCTCCCTGTTTGTCACATGCCCGACATATGTCTACCGTACCATCCTTCACAATATATTTCCGATAGTTATTCGTCATCATAACTTCATCCATAATTGCACAGACAAAACCTTCGGTTTCCCCGAAGAGGTCACCAAAACGTAGCCAGGCTACGGACGCTAATGTATCTACATCAGACCCATGAAGGGCCCGGTAATACGTCCGTGAAGCTCCTTGCTCTTCCATACTTCTCTGCGGTCATTAGTATTCTAATACTACAGGTTTGCGCCAATTCTCGGTACCTAAGGAGAGCGGAGTGAGGCCTTTGTCCACCGCTACCACATCTCGATGCATACCCACGTCGGCTTCCAGGAAATATTCCCTAAGGCTGCATACCTCACGGTTGTGCAGGATCTTTGCATTTAAAAAGCCATGACCCCCGCACTTCCGCGGGATATACAGCCTCATCACCGATGAACGTGGGTGATGCATCGATTTGCAGTCAGCGTTGTGCGGACCCGCCTGTCCAAGGCGTCAAGTTCAGTCTGAGTCCATTTGAGTATGCCAAAAGAGTACATCAATACTGGCATGACCCAACCATTGAAGGCACGCACCTTGTTTCCGCCTGATAGAAGACTATTTAGTACTTTATTCAGGCGGCCAAAGAAGCGTTCCTTCAATGATTGTTTAACATAGGCAACATTGATGCCTAGTGCCTCTGACATACCCAAATACAAAATGGTTTCAGTTGAGCCGAGGGATCTTAGGTGTATGGAATCCGAGAGTTGAGTTCCCACGGATTCCATAATCTCCCCTCGCTTTACATGCATGACCGCACATTTGTCTACCCCAAATTCCATCCTGATGGCGCTACTGAAGGTTTTCGTTACCTTCAGTAGCGCCATCAGTTGCAAGTTGCTGGGGGCAAAAAGTTTCAAATCATCCATGTAAAGCAAGTGTGATATGACCTGACCACCTCTTCTCAACTGGTAGCCTTGCCCGGAACCCTCCAGCAGTGTACTGAGAGGGTTGAGAGCCAGACAAAACCACAGTGGATTCAGACTGTCGCCCTGAAAAATACCACGCTCCTAATCGGTTCGCTGTTTTCCTGGATCTGTCTACATCCTGGATAGCAGAGGACCGTCTTCCATTGCCCCGTACATGACTCAAGGAAAGTTCGTAGTATTGGATTTATTTTGTACAATTCCAATACCTTCATGAGCCATGTATGTGAAACCGAGTCATAGGCCTTCTTATAATCTATCCAACATGTCGACAGATTCCTTCGAGAACGACGAACCTGTTGGTTTATGGCAATATCGATGAAGAGAAGCTCCTTAGTACCGCGGGACCCGTTCCTACATCCATTCTGAGAAGCAGGCATGATTGAATATGAATCAATGTGATTATTAATTTTGGCTCTCAAAATTGATGTCAGAACTTTATAGACCGTCGGTAAGCATGTGATCGGTCTATAATTTTTAGGTTCCGCAGTACTACCTAATTTATGGAGCAAGTGGGTTATTTATTATTATTATTTCATACAAACACCATAAAAAACGAAGTTTTTTTGCGTAGTTACTACGGAACCCTTCATGGGCGAATCTGACTCGTCATCATTTAGAGTTTTTCAACGTAGATGCGGTAGTTATTGTAAGGGTTCAAGGCTTCTTGAAAGAATGATAATAATGCAGAAGAAATAGTACATTTAACCCGTTGATTTAACCCTAATTCATATCTAATATAATATTCTAATCGGTTTTGGCCCATATAAACTGTTACTTTCATAATTCATATCCAACAGACATTTAATTCAGCTACTTAGTGAGAAGTTAATTGTTATTCTCAAAAGCTCTTACTAATTCCAAAGATTACATTCCTTAAGCCGTTTACGCTTACCTCCTTTCCCTCCGTTCTTGTTTATATCTTCAATAACCTCAAAATAACACAAAATGCCATGTTGGAATGTATTCAATTATAATAAGTATACCTATAAAATCAATTGCAGCCGTAAAACGGTTCGGTTGGTTAAGGCCTTCTAATTTAGTCACCGAATAGGCTGATTCTTTACTCCAAATCCAGCAGATTCACAAAGCTCCCGAATGTGCATGTGGCGGAGATATGGATATCAATAAAAATAAGAAATGATGAATAATAGGAAGATGAAATCAATTTCAGAAAGTTGTGAAGCAGCCAGTTTGCGCAGTCACACCAGCTCTGTAAAAGGAAAAGAGCAGCCTCTTGCTAAAAATGTTATGACGGCAGACACAAAAGACTTCATTCAAAAGATTTGCTACAGACAAACCGCGTCTATAGATATGACCCAATATGGATTCATAACTGATAGCAAAGTAAATCCTGTGAATTATATGATAAAACCACTAAGAGCACAGTTGGAAAAGATTCGCGGTAAGTTCTGAAATCTAAAATGCCAGAAAGTACTTTCTTACAAATCTTCCACCACAGAATCCCATCGAATTCATTTTCTACAATGTAGGTACATACGGCGTCATCCATGCAAGTGGTCGCCGTTATAACTTATAATATTATAATAATTCAATTTCATGATGATAGTGAGTGTATTAGTTTAGTAAAGAAATACAATGATACAGAATACGCGTTTTTTAGTCTTCATAGTTCCGTTTGCCATCGTGGTGAAAGGCTTAGCCAATAGACAGTTATGAATTGCCGAGGGTGCGCCAGATTTAGCAGACGGTATAATGGTACGTCACTCGTGGAGGCTCCTTTCTTCAAGTCGGTTGTATAAAATAATCTCGACAGATGAGGATTCACTGACGGCTCAACTGTTTATGCGACGCGACTCCAGAGACAATGACCCACCTCTTATCTGGCTCCGCTTGCTCCTTCATCTGTATACTTTTCTTTTCTGGCTGGGAAAATCATCCAATGACTTCGCCCGCTCTGGGTGGAGCGGAAGGGAGTGTCAGACTTCCATTGACTAAAACCCACCCTGTTCTTTCAGCTGCTCTAAGTTTCGGGGCCGCGGTATCTCGTTAGAACATTCCCGCAACTGTCATCTGTATACTTAATTATCTTATGTCTGCATCAGCGTGCGGAGTTCGCATAGCTTTTTGGGTTAGTTAGATATTTTTGCTGTTGTCTTGCTAAGAAGAACATAGTTTCGTTTATACTGTTACGAGCCGGGGTTCGGGATAGAAATATTTAACGCCAATTAAACCAAAATTAACACTTTAATTAATTAAACACAAAATAAAAAATTAACACAGTTATTCACACCACAACACTTGTCACTTAACACTTAAATTGTAATAAGACTGCCGTCTGCGTTCCTCTGCGATCTATTTGTACCCTGGTCTATGAGTTCTAGAACATTCTTGTAAAATCGACTGACTGCCTACACTGCCAAGAATATTCCAGAAACTACTCGAGATACTCAGTACTGCTACTCGCCGCCAGGTGGCATTAGTGTCTCGAACATTCTAGATGTTGGTTGAAGTTTCTCAACGTACTTGGCTAAGTGACTGGCGTAACACCGCCCCCTCCTAAGACATGCTCGACCCGAGCATCATTAGACCCGTAGTAACGAGCCAGTCGATCAACATGAACAATCTTTGGCGCAGCTCGTGGACCTTTCTGGATCCGATAAGTGACGTCATTAATTTTAGTTACAACGCGGTATGGACTTCAAAAAGCAGATTATCAGTTTGTTTCGATTTTCTATAAAAAACTCAAGATAATTCTCAACCTATACTGCCTACCAGTGGCGAAGGGTGAATTTTCATAAAAGGGAAGCCGGACCAAAAAATGCTTACCTTACTCAAGTGTGATGCGTGAATTCCAGTAACTGTGGCCCTATGGCTGACTTCGAAATCTTGTAACTTCGTAAATAATTATTTGTTTAATTGAAAATAATAGATTACTATTTATATATTCATATATAAAATAATAGACTAATATTTGCCATATTTCAAAAGGGAAGCCGGTAGGAATCGAGTTGTATGGAGCCTTCGCCACTGCTGCCTACCAATGCATTAATAATACGGATTGAAAGTAGATATGCAATCGGACGACGCCGCGGCAGTGCCGAACTGAATTTATAAATACGAATGATTATTAATTAATTTATACAGAACTAGCTTTTGCCCGCGACTGCGCTCGCGTGGGAGGTTTTTCCCGCGTAATTCCCGATCCCGTGGGAATTCCGGGATAAAAACAATCCTATGTTCTTTCCAGGGTCCTAAACTATTCCCATGCCAAATTTTATCTAAATCGGATTAGCGGTTTAGGCGTGAAAAGGTAACATACAGACAGACAGAGTTACTTTCGCATTTATAATATTAGTATGGATTATATAAAAAATATATATAAAATAATTTATACAAAACGAGGTTTCGCGAGAAATATTTTATTAAAAAAACCAAAACAGTTGGTGACGTCGTCGCGTCGGGTAAAAAACAAGTCATTATTTAATTTTTAACTGACTATGACTTTAAAAACAGAGGTGAACTGTACGTACTTATGTGATTTTAGTATTGAATTTAGTATTGAAATTATATTTGAGTATGGTGATATATCTAGGCTTCCAAGCTCGTGTACATAAGTAAATTTATGATTATCCACAACCCGGAATCTAAAAGTCAAAACGAGGTGATCTTTGTTGATTTAAATCAGACATACTCATTGGTGTAGGGTGCCTTGCCCTGTATCAAAATTAGTTGGGGGGCCCAAATAAAGGGTAAAGATTTCTCACAAAAGAAACAATTGCTTGCATTAAATTAAAATAAATATTTATTGATTATAAGTGATCACTTCCTCCTAGAAATTGAGATAGTTAAACAATTCAAATTAAATATACACTTTTCTTGCCTTTTTTCGGCAAGCTGAAGACGATTTCCGTTTTTCTAAAATTTATGCCTCTATATACAATAGTGACAAGTCTGGTAACCGTTTCTGCCCCATCGAAGCCCTTAGGTAATTTTTTTTTCAGTTTTAGTTTTCATACATTGACTTTGAAATATGATTCCGGATCTAAGTAATTCTCTATCTTGTGACAACTCATTAAAAAAATCGCTTCGTTATCTTTCGTCTTTTATTTTTAATGTAGTTGTTACCCCCTACTCTTTTGCTAAATCTCTGGACTCATTTAGCAAACCATTGAATGAATTTTGATTTCTTATTTCGCCTAGTCTATTCAAAAGAATACTTAATAAACTGCTAGCTTTCTGTAAGTCATAATTTTCATGTTGTAGAGCTTTACAAATAGGACTAATGATTTCAAATAGTGAAAAAAATGTGACAAGCACTAAGAAATCATAACTCTCTAAAATGTTAATTATATTTTTAAATTTTTCAGTGGAAATTAAATTTAGTTGGTACAAAGTTTTCATGATTAATAAATAATTTTTCTTTATCGCTAATAAAGCGTCGTTCTTGGAAGACCATCTAGTAGGACATACCTTTTTAAGGGTAATTTTATATTTTTCAGATGAATCGTTATTCAAAATTGCAGAGCGTTTTATATTATTGCTAAAAAAGTATCTATTTTTTTTCTAAATTATCGAAAAAAGACGACACTTCAATAATATATAAGTTTTTAAGCTAAAATGGTCACTGACAGTATCATTAGAACTTAAAACGGGATATTTACCATTTGTGTATCTTTTGTTTCGAGTTTCCGATATTTTGGCACTGTTGCAAGCACGGAATAGATGAATAAGGTTGGAATGGTAATGTGGGCCTAGCGTGCGCGCCACATTTATGATACGACAATCATAGCGCGACCGATTAATTCATTCACCGCGTTTAGTGCGCTTCGGATTACTTCGGAACACAGCTCTGCTTTAAAATGCCGTGTTGTGCAATTATAACCTGTAAAACAAAAAATCAGACCGCAAGTATAGAGCGAGGAGGTATATCTTTCCATCGGTAAGTCGAAAATAACATTTAATTAGAATTTTATTTGTAAAAAACATGAAAATATTCTGATCACTATGAAATTCCGAACATTAACAACATTATTGCAACAAGTTACAAAAAGTATACATTGCCCGTTTTGTACTCGCTTAATCAACGCAATGACCAAGTCCGCTTACAATGTACTACATGCGTCACACTTCAACGATTGACGTTTTTTCGTTTGCCCTGATTGGCCGTGATGCACGGCGCATGTTTATCAACAGTGAGTTACAATCAGTAGCAAGCTCTCGATTTAAGTGTGTAATATATTTGTGTGCGTAATTTGCATACATAACGGGCCTCTTGCTTGTAGTAGAGCTAAAGAGTGGGGAGACAAGCGGCAACACGCGTTCTCATAAATCAGGAACTATTTCCTTTCTAACCTCTTTTATCTGTTCTGTGGTTGCAAGCGCCATGATCACGGATGAACTGACCGATTCATCTGCTCATAAACGTCCACCCGCAATTACTTCAGTTCATCAACAAGTTTTAATGATACTTCAATAATATGTTTAAAAAACGGGTAATTATTGCTCTCCGTGGTTTGTCATTGTTCATCGGCTAATGCGGGATTCCCCCGTTTAAGTGAATGAATCCCGGAATAACCTATGTAGGATGTTGCCAACTTTTGGGGCCTTTTTTGAGAGATTGCTTTTTTGACTTTGTCATTTCTGAAGTTAAAACTTTATAGGCACCTATGACAGATTTTTTATGTTTTTTTTCCGGGGAGCACGAGATTAAGTCATGACATTGTGGATAACATTTTACTAATTTTTGCTAACACACGGTAGGGGCCTCTCTAGCTCGGGGGCCCCGTATCTTTGATACGGCTGATATGGCGGTAACTACGCCCCTGGGCATACTCCAACTTAGTAAACGGGCTAAGTTTCATCAAAATCGGTTCAGTAGTTTTTGAGATACACGCAGGTGAAGTCAGTTTATTTTATTTTTTCAGTTAAACCCGTTGTTTTAAAACAGCACCGTACTTTGTCAACTCTGTCAAAAACAAACGCTCGTGACGTTGGCAGCCCTGCAAAACCAAAATCGTCTAGTACTTTCAAATCAGGTTAGTAAATATCATTCTAAATAGTTTTTTTTTCAATATGTGGCTTCGTTAGCCGTATGCACGAGGATCGCTGAGCCAAAGTCTCCACATAATGGGTGCCGTAGCATGGACGGCGCCGCCGATGCCGGCCCAGGAAGAGGTGGCGACACGATCTGGAGGTGTTTCACGAGGGTTGGTCTGAAGAGCATATGGAAGGAATTGGGGGAGGCCTTTGCGCAGCAGTATGACAGTGTAGACTAATAAAAAAAATATATAAATGTGGCTTCGCGATCACAGTCAAAAAGAAAATGGCTAAGTGCACAGTCTACACTACTATGAAAACATAATTTCAATGGCAACGCCGCGCGTATTTCCCATATTTTACGATACTCAGTCCTGTAAAATAAAGCCGCAGGCAATATCCGATATTTTGTAGTTTCAGGCAGAAATATTATGTTAAAAAAATGACTTAAAATATTTATAGTTTCCATAGTTTCTGACAGTAATTATGTACAAGTTCCGTCTTTATTTATCTAAATTACATTAAAACTTGTAAAACTATTTTTTTTTATAGTTGAAAAACATTTATTTCAGCAAATATACATAATTATGTACTAAAATACTTAAAATACAAACTAGAATAAAGCATCAAAAAATTTATCCTCAACGCTGTCGGCTGGAGACGTAACCAAGATACTGGCGGCATCACCTCGTTGTATGGCAATGCTTAGCCGTTGACCAAAGAAATAGCCAGCCCTTGGGTAGCGGGAAGCGTCAACGAGCCTTTTCGATATGTCTTTAAAAAGGCTGTGAGCACACGGCCCCCATGGTCCGAGAGTTTCAACCCCAAAACGCTTGACAATAATTAGTTATCACCGAGATGACTATATTTACATCGCTTGAGGTTTTCCGCAGCCGCAGCGGAAGGGCCAGCACAACATGATGAACTGGGAAGATGGGATGGCGCGACAGTATCGACACAAATTACGTCCCACACTAAAGGCCTACCCATCTTCCAAGGAAACAATGACATGCCGTCCGGTCTTTTGCCATCGTCACGCGCCTGTCCATTGGGTTCCAATACGGCTGGAACGCCGACGGTGACAAGGGCTCGTCGGATAATGTCGTTTATTATGCAGAGCGGCTTGTCCCACCGCCTCTGGGAAGATGGTATATCAGGTAGGTCAGAATTCGGACAAGCGAGATTCCAGGCATCAATATCCTCAGTGAAGCACGACACATTAAAATCAATCAGTGTGGAAGCCAAGATATTCCTGATTAATTTCTCAGTGCTGTGGACCGAGGAAATGAAAGCCGGTAAACTAATACTAGAAATTTTGCGGAATCCGGGCCCTCCCATGCGGATGGGAAGAGAAGCTTGGGTCCAAGCTCGGTCATCCAAAGCCACATTCCAAATTAAGGATAAAGTTTGTCTGATAATTTGATCCATTTGAACTAAAAGTTGATGGTGCTTCCACAAATCGGAAGCACGAAGAGAGTATGTCAATTTAGGGCCGAAACAGCAGAAACGAATTATACTGTTGGCCGAGTGCATATTGATTTGGAGCAATCTTTCCGAAACGTCATTGAATTTATTCATTTGTTCTGCAATAAAGTCGGGAAAGGAAGTATCAAAGATTGGAGAACTAAGGAGACGGAGAGAACTTTTCTCAGTAATTTGGATTACAGGTGCTATTTCGTTAAATTTAGAGAGAGTCAGTAGTCTGTCAGTGTTATCTGTTAAAAATAATTCACATTTTGAGAGGTTGAGTTCAAGGCCAATAGAATGTAGTTCAATTTAAAAAAAATTTAGGTCTGCTAAAATATTTTCTATATCACCTCCCAAGGTTCCGTCGTCAAGATACTTACCAAATATTGAATTTAGAATTTAGCTTTCGAATTATTGGGTGAATAGCTAAACTGAAAATCACTGGCCCGAGAGGGTCACCTTGTTGACAGCCAACAGCTGATTCTAATAGATTGTCTCGAAACAATAATTTGGATGGATTTTTATAGCATTGCCAAAGGAAACTATAAATTTGAGGTAATTCTTTTTTAGTCCAGCCAACAAACTGTCCCTGTTGAAATTGAAGGCGTTCTTTATGTCAACCTTCAGAATGGCCTCAATTTTCCCAGAATTTAGGTACGTCGACAAAGCGTGTACGGCAGCCTCACAGCCCTCTTTTGAACCGTAATCAAGTTTAAAATTTACAGCAAATCTTGACTGCCATACGACGGTAGGTGGTTCCCACGGCAAGGGGGCGAATGCCGCCATCTTTCTTGCGTAGCGCACATAAATTGGCGCCATACAGAATATCGATGACAGATTCGTTTACCTTGCCGGAGAGCATAAGGTTAACTAGAGCCGTCAGCTCCCTCAAGTGCGACTCACCAGCTACCCCGGCGCCTGAACAAATAAGGTCCTGCAGGTGCTGTGCGACTCAGGCCGTCGAGACCGCCAGTGGAGCCGCTCCGGAACGAGCTAACGGCTGTGATTACCTCTCGACCTGAAATGATGAGGGAGTGAATATATATCTCCGCTAATATCCCCTAACTTCGTTTCTACCAAATGGGACATACCTCGTGAAGAGGTAATTCTAATAGAGGGAGAATCGAAATCAAAACTTGGAACCGAAACATTACAATTTTCTTTAATTTGAGCAGTTAAAGTCTTTTTTGTGGCCGGATTCTTTTTCACGTGAAGAATTTTGTAGGGGAAGGTAAGCAATTGTTCCCAGGCGCCTTGTGAGTTCTCCCGGACAGATTGGTGAATGCAACTAGCCAGGTATTGAGCAACTAGATGTTTGGCGCCGCGGGGAACTCGCTTCAGAACCAGAACGGATTTTTTTTTATTGATCTTAGGAATTAATTAAAGTTCAGTATAAAAAACTACCTATGTTTCAGTAAAACATCACTTTCCTGTATCTACCCCCTCAACTACTAAGTCTCGTGGGGTTACCAGCCCTGCCCTGGTATTTGAGCCGGCAAATCGAGGGCCATTGTCTTCTCAAGCTCAACATCTCAGCCATCCAAAGTCAGGTACCTACATAATATATATTATTACTCTGTCTTTTTATTCATAAGAGCGATCAGCTGTGCCCGCGAGTTTGTTCGCGTGGTAGGTATTTCCCGCGAAAATCCAGATCCCGTGGGAATCCCGAAAAAATTTGCCTATATAATATAAGCAGCCCTATAATCTTCAGTGAAAGCCTCATTCAAAGAGAAATATGACAGATAGACCAAAATATTAAAACCGTTTGTTTGTGTCGTCTAAATAACTATAAGCACTTGAGAAAACACAGTTATTTAAATATTACATGCGTATCCCCACAAAAACTCCTCACCTTCTTTTTATCAAGAGTTTAAAGTTGGGACCTAATTTAATTTATTTTTACAGCCCTTAGTAATCCTGGGACTCGCTCAACTCGTTCTTGTGTCCGTAAGGTGAGAATACAAAGTGATCCGATTCCATCTCCTATGCATCACCAAATACGATTCTGAGCAAGAAAAAAGAATACTAACAACTTTGAAAGTGGATTATATAAGTTTTATAAAATCATAATATCAATCATAGAAATAAACGTAACATGGCTTTAGTTTTTGTTTTATTTCTTTAAGAATAAAGTACAGCAAATGGCGAAAATTTTGCGTGTAAGGCATTAAAAAATAGAAAAAATATCGAGTCAATTTTTCAGTTTATACATTTCCATCAATGCCACGACACGAATCAATCAAGCAATCAATCGAAATCATCAAGGAGAGTGCTCATGTAATATTATAAATAGAAAAAAAAAATCATAAAAAATAAAATTTGTACAGAAACCTATAAAAACCGCACCCTACTCTTGGTGGAGTGAGAGGGAGTGTCAGGCATCTGCTGACTAAAAACCAACCCTGTTCCTTTAGTTACCTTCGCGTTCTGGGACTGCGGGATCTCGTTGGGAACATTGTTGCAACCACAGCTAGCAATGAGCTCTATCGGGCGAAGTTTTGTATAAAAGACTGGCTCTCATAAAGGTAAAGGAAAACATGATGACGCCACCGACTGTAATGTATAATCGAAATAATGCTATCAACATTGCTATCAATCTGCACTGAGCCTGCGTGATGGGTACCAACCAGCCGTGAGAAAAAAAGTTATAGCAAAAAATATGTTACACTATGAAAGAAGTAGTAAATGAAACACAGAAAGTAACAGCACAACGATCTTTATACTGTGGTAATAGTATGTATTTTATAATAATAAGTTTTTGTATAACATGAGCTAGTCGCTTTTGTTACAACTGCAGGTGCCAGCCACTTGGCCAGTACAACTAAAATACTGGTTATACGAAGGTGGGAAGTGGCACTGGCATTTGTCTTTGTTACATTTAGGTAAGCTCAATGCCTCTACATCTGACTTGACACCTGACTTGAGTTTTTCGCTTTGGCCGACGTCAACAGCCAACTTACGTTTGTCGATTTCACTGTTAGCTTTGTTTTGCTGTTCAATTTTATCCTTCTCCTTGGGAGAGAGACGATCATTTTTCCTCTTGAAAATGTTCTTTAAGCTAGTTTTACTTAATTTTCTTTCATTTTCTGCATTTTGTTTTATTACATCTTCGTGGCAGCTGCATGCACTAGGTTTTTTCGCAAACATTTTCTGTATAAACGTCTTACTCCCACAGCGGCAGTCAATCTTCCCGCTACAGGTGCAGTTAACGTTGAGATTTTTCTCTCCCTCACAATTACAGCTACTAGGTGTATGCACCCCTTTCTTCTGCATGCAGGTCTGACTGTCCCTTTGACATGGCTTTTTATAACTCTGACCGCAAGCTTCTGTATTTTTCCTGTCTGTTTTAGGCAATTTCCCTTCTTTTATCTGAAAAGCTGTTTGTGCTATAGGTACTGACGAATTTCTTGTGCAATGTGCACATGGGTTCAGAGGCGGTGCAAATAATCGAGTTCTAGACTGATTGACAGATTTTTGGTTGGCTGGTCCGATTACATTTGCAGGCGCCTCGTTCAGGCAATGTTCACACGGAGGCTCCTTCACAATACCTTCCGCTCCATTCTGAGCTTGAGCGACCTGCTTACACAACGGACAATCTTGCTCTGAATGGAGTATCTCCATTGCTTCTAAGGCTAATGTCTGAATAACTTCCTTGCAGCTTTTAATTTCGTCAATCATAGCTTCCACTTCTACTGATTTGCAGTTTGGTAAACAGGTTTGCGGGTCTTGTACTGGGCAGGATCTACTACTTGATTCGTAGTGTCGATTCAAAGCACAACATGTACCTGGACCACAATCAACATCGTTGCAAGCGCATGGGCCGCAATCGGAAGGGGTTGGCCCACTGTGCAGATTCGATATCGGCACGCAAACGTTTCCCGCTTGGGGTAAATCCTTGATTGCTACGGTCTCTAAGAGTCGTCGTGGAGATGGCTTGCATATTGGTGGAGGTTGTTGGTTTTTCTTGCAGGGCATGGGAATTGAATGTACAATGACACAAAACTAGAACATGATGTATAGATTTGACTCCTACATACAATTTTGTACACTTTTACTTGTATTTTGAACCATTTTAGTTGCGATTTGTGTTTATTTATGTGTGTAGACGAATGACAAATATTACTGTGACAGAAATAAGCACAGAGTTTTAACTATTTAAGAAAAAAACTGTCTAATGTCTAATTTGGTAGATGACTTGTAGGTTGGCCAGCTCCTAAAGAAACTATTTTGTGTGAAATTATGTATTTCACACAAAATAGTTTTTCAGTAACTATCTCATTGATACTACTTCTACACTCATTCAACGCCACGCTTTTACTCGCCAGTAAAGATTAATGATGAAGAGAATGAAGGCAGAAAAGAATGATGAAGTCCGTTGGGGTCGGTCAAGCGCGATTGATCAACGAACGGTGAGTATTTCTTCACTCAGGTCCTCATACCTCTAGACTAATATCAAACGACGTGTTGGTGATGGAGAAAAAAGGAACTGAGATCTAGCAAGTGTAATTTTCATACTTACACGAAGTCAGCTATGTCGTGGGCCCAGGTTGGCCGAAGCTATCAAGATCTATATAGAAAAAAAAACACAGTTCTTAATATTATGGTCTAATTTAAAGTAAAATGTATAAGATATTGAATGTCACGTTTATGTTGTACATAGCATATTTGAAACTAGTCATTTTCAATGCATTGGCAGTTGCCTCCTATTTGGCCAGTACATTCGAAATATTGATTATATGCTGGCGGGGATCGACATTTACAACTTTCATTGGCAGATGAAGGCATGTCATTTGAATTCGCTGCAGAGTCCGATTTATCTTTTTTGGCCCTCTTTTTTTTCTTTTGTGCTCCATTAAAGGCGAAGCTGGTTACAAACCTGGGTCCAATACTAATATGCCTAGTATTATTTTTACTGGTTCTATTCTGGATTGCTTTCCGAGAGCCATTTCTACTATCTGCAATTGCTGTTGACACAATCTTCTTTCCGTATTTTCGTAGAACATGTACTTTGTTTTTCTTCATCATCATCACAATCGCAGTTGTCAACATTCTTTGGCCCACAATCATAACAAGTGTCTTTGTCACAATTTTTTTTCCTGATTTTCTCAAGAAAGCAGTTGTTGCGGGCTAATTTTTTACAAATACTATCATGATGTTCCATTTCTTCATCACCTTCACAATCATCAAAGCTCTTTGACGGACACTTAGAAGTGATGTTTTTATGAGACGTCTTTTTCTTGATTTTCTGAAGAGAGTTGTTCTTTCTACTTATCTTTTTATTTAAAATTGTATTTCGGTTTTCCATGTCTTTGTCGCATTCACAAGTGACAACGCTCTTTGACGAACAATTGCAACAACTGAAGTTATTACCACAAACCTTATTTCTACATTTTTTAACACAGCAGCTGTTGCTACCTCTCTTTTTCATGTCTTTTTTACATCCACAATCGTAAACTTTCTTTGGCACACAGTCACATCTAGTCTCTTTTTCATTAATTAGTTTCCAGATTCTTTCAAGGGGGTTTAACATTTTCTTTCGCTTTTTCATTTTTGTAAAGCAGGCGCAGTCATCAACATTAAGTTTACTATTTGCCCCTTTGGTATTATTACAGGTTTTCTTTCCGTGATTTTCTTGCCAGATATTTTTACTCCTAGGCTTTTCTAATCTTTTAGTTTGCTTTTTTATGTCTTTTTCACTGACAGAATCGTTAACATCACAATTACAACAAGTGCCCTTGTCTGATTTGCGATTTGCATTTTTATCATGCTTTTTTTGGTCTTCGATAACATTCCTTGATGCAACAGAAGAATTGTTTCTGCCATTTATTTGATTGCTTGATTTTTCCTTAAAGCTAGTTATTTTCTTAAAGCCGCATTTGTTAACACCAGATCCCGACTGCATAGTCGCCTCATCACAGATGTAACCTTTGCCGCATATTTTCTGACTATTCTTGATATCTGTCTGTTTTTCCTTTTTACGGTTTGCAACGTTTCTTCTTAGTTTTGCGTCGGAGAGAATAACTTCTTCTTTACTTTTTCTTTCTCTGTATCTACTTTGATCATACTTGTTTCGATTCGATTGTTTACACACTGCTGTATATCCCTCCTGTATTTTCTTTCGTCTATTTTTTGCAGCATTTTCGCAAGATACACAAGGGATGAGCTTTTCACTACTTTTCCCCTTGAATGTTTCCTTACCGTAGTTGTTTGTGCTGTCTATCCGTTTTACTTCACTATTAATTCTTTTATTAACCCTTTGGCTATTAACTGGTTTATCACAACCGCATCTCTCTAGTATCCCCGATGCGGTGATGACTAATTGTTGTGCTTCTTTAGCAAGTGCCCCAATTTTGTGACGGTATTGCTGAATTTCATCATATATAGCTATTACTTCTCTGCATGTTGATAAACAAGCTTCCGATTGGCACGGTGTTTTAAGCGTCTCATTATGTTCTTGATGATGTGAAGTGCATTTATTATAATATACTCCTGAATTGCAATCATCTGGGTCGTTTGAGTACTGGCCAGATCTTGGGATTGGGTGTGGAGTGTGCGTACTGGGCAGATGTTCGGCTACCACTTCGGCTAATTCTTTGATAGTAAGGCCTTCTAACATCCGCCGGGATGTAGGCGTGCATTTTGTCGGCAATTTTTGCTTTTTCTTGCAGGGCATATGAGTTAAATAGATATTGTGACAAGACTATGCTTTTGCATCATTTACATTTCTGATTCCGTTCTTTCATTATTTTGTACACCTTTGATATTGTTTGAACATTTTGAGTACCTATTTTAAATATCTAAAGCAATGTAAAGGCTTTGTGTGGAAAAGAGAATGTAATACACTTGTTGTGTGGTTTGTTTTGTATATTTGGTCAAAGAGTATGTAAAATGTATTTGGTGACATTATTTCAGATGTGATATGTGTCAAATATCTGACTATCTGACTGAACCATGAACAGAGTAGTAAAATTAACATAAAATATTTAAACTCTAAGGAGGTGAAATATTCTATCATTCTATTTACAGGACTACCAACCAAGCGTTTGGGTGAAAGTTAATCGTCAGCGTCAAGATGGCGGAACCAAGTCCCCGATTTAAAATGTATCAAATTAAAGTGTTTGTACTACATATGTACTATTTGTACCCTAAACCAGCAATTTGTACCTCTAACGGTAAAGGAAGTACGTCCAGACGAACCTGGTCCCGCCACTTTGACGTCAAAGTGGCGGGATCATTTGAAAGCGCTACCGAGAGACAGGTAATTCATACACAAAGACTATATACTACATATGTACTACATATATAGTACTACATATGTACTTGTATATACTCAATTTTCAATACAATTGTAAGTGCCAAACTAAAGTTATGTTATTAAAACATTGGTCCCGCCATTATGATGATTCATGTTATCGCTGAATTCATATGAAAATCGTAAAAAATTCGTACAAAATCTAATGTGGAAACTTAGTACGTCCTATGTACTTATACATGGGCAATTTTCATATTCATAGCTTTAGTACATCAAAAGTTATTTATCATTTATTATATATATCGTTATCTTTGAAATAGATACCCTTATGCAGAAATGAAACAACCCAAAATGCTAATGCAAATTATGCATGTTTTTATAAAAATCTGTTATAAAGAACCTATAGTGTTTTAATGATAAAAGTCACTTATTAATAAAAAAAAAACTTTTTAACAAAAAACAAGAAATTAAACCGACTCCCAGAAAACACTGCAATGTATAAAAACTAACTTTAAAAATACTCTCAAAACTTTAGTTTCGGTAGTCGGTACTTTTGCTTTGTATTTTAGTTTTTGGCACCGACTTCCAAAATCAAAGTTATTTTTCACATTGCAGTGTTTTTTGGAAGCCGATTTAATTATTTGTAAAAAAAATATTTCTCTCTTTTTAGTTGGCCGATTCGGTTTAAAGAAACTTTATTCCCAATAAAGACATAAGTCACTTACTTGAGAACAATGCTAAAAGTAAAGATTACAATATGTTCATTATCAGTATTACAATACAGTAGTTACCCATCCAATGCATTCATTTCTCCAGAAGTGATTGATCCGCAATGATGTGCTGGCTAAGTTGAGTTTTGAATGCATTGTAAGAGTGTACATTTCTTATACAGGACGGTAATTTGTTATAAAGCTGTGCTCCTTCAAAAGTTAGCATTTTTTTGCCATAGTTAGTTCTTGTTTTTGGTAAAACTAGCAAGCTTGCTCGCCGTGTACTGCGTTGACTAACTTGTTTATATTGAGTGAGTGTTGTGTTTGAGTGAATGCTTTTGTTAAGAATATTTCTGATGAAAATGCATGTGTTGTAAATATAAAGTTGTTTTATGTTCATTATTTTTGTGTCTTGATAAATTTTGCTGGTAGATGTTAGATATGGGTAGTTGAATATTATTTTTATGATTTTATTTTGGGTAGTTTGAAGTTCTGATAATTTTGTTTTAGCAGCACTGCCCCAAATTTCGATTAAATTAAGTAGATGTGGCTTTACTAGGGAGTTGTAAATAGTATACCGCAATTTTGGTGGAATACAACGAACAATATTACGCAGTGACCCGGAGAGTGCCGAGAGTTTACTTTTTATATGATCAATATGAGCGTTCCACGTTAGTGAGCTGTCCATTCTTAGACCGAGGTATTTTTCGCATGGTTTTTGCTGTAGCGGGATATCATTTATTGTTAGAGGGTCATATGTGGGAATTGATTTATTTTTAGCCTTAAATATTATATAACATGTTTTAGAGATATTTATTGTTAGAAGATTGAACTGAAACCATGTGAATAGGGCATTTAAATCTTCTTGTGCTTGTGAGATAATGTGATGGATGGAAGATCCGAAGTAAAATAAACAAGTGTCGTCGGCGTATAAGGTAAGGTGACCATGTAGTTTAATTTCGTTTATATTATTTATATATATTAAAAAGAGTAAGGGACCCAGAATAGATCCCTGTGGGACGCCACATGTAATAGGTAATGCATTACTTTGGTGATTACCAAGTTTGACCACTTGCGAACGATTTTTTAAGTAAGACTCGAGCATTTTTAGAGCTTTTCCCGTGATTTTTATTGATTCCAGTTTTTTTAGGAGTAGTTTGTGGCTTACCGTATCAAAGGCCTTTTTTAAATCAATAAAAATGCCCAGGGCTATGTTTTTTCTGTCTATGTTTTGTTTAATTTTAGTGATGAGATCAATAGTGGCTGTAGTCGTATTACTTCTGGGTCTAAATCCATATTGTCGATCGGTGATGTAGTTAATAGAATTAAGATACTTTTCTAATCGGTTGTGAATAATTTTTTCTAATATTTTCGACAGTATAGGCAACACTGAGATAGGTCGATAATTTCCTGGATCTGTGGTACGGCCTGATTTATAGATTGGTGTTACTTTTGCTATTTTTAGTGTTTCAGGAAAGTTCCCGTCATCCAGTAATTTATTCAGACATTTGCTCAGATCGTTTACGATTAAACTTTTAACGGTTTTAATTACTTTGGTTTTTATTCCGTCTAGGCCAGTGCTGCAATTTGGATCGAGTTTAGTTATAATGGTTGCTAATTCATTAGCAGAACATGGGCTGAAACTGGAGAGCTTCTCAACGTTTTGGGTTATAGGATTTGGTAAAGCGCGGTCATAATCGTTATGAAATGAACTAGGTATTTCGTTCGCTAGGAGTGATCCAATTTTAGCAAAGTATTCGTTAAATATTTGGCAAATATGATTTGGCTCCGTAATGTTATTGTTGTTTACTACTAATTTTGGAGGAACACAGCTCTGTTTTATTTTATTGCTTGTTAAGGTGTTTATTAGGCCCCACATTTTCTTAGGTTTATTAATACATTTTTTAAATTCATTATGATAGTAGGAATTTTTTGTTCTTGATATTAATTTAGCTACATAGTCTCTTTTTTTCGTGAATTCTGTTTTTACTGTGTCGTTACTAGGGTTATTTTTAAGTTCTGTCGCCAGTACGTTCCTCTCGTTGATTTCAGCGATAATGTCCTTGTTGATCCAGTCTCTTCGTGGAGGATTGAGAATCTTGGTTTTTATAGTTTTGGCTTCTTCTGTAAATAGTTTGATTTGATTTTCAAACACTAGGTATTCGTTGTTAGGATTTTTGAACGTAGCTGTTTCAACAGTGTTATATAGTTTTGTGTAGTTTATTGCTTCATATTGAGTTTTCATTTTCGGAGGAGTTTTGGTTTTTTTAAGTTCTAGGTACATCTGGTTGTGATCAGACATAGAGGATTCAATTATTACCATATGAAAGTAATCATCTTTTAGGTTGGTGCTAATATGATCGATGATAGTCTTTTTTGTGTCGGAGTTTCTTGTACAATATTTTTTGTTTATTTTATTTAGTAGTGTGTGTCCAGCTTCCTTGACTATTGCTTTGTATTGCTTTGTCTCTTTGTTTTTCTTAGTTAGTAAATCGACGTTGAAATCTCCAAAAACAATTGTTCTTTTCCTTTGTTGTAGCTGAGAGTCATAATTTTGGAGAAATTCTTGGTAATCAGTGTTACCGGGGTAATATATGACTCCTATTTCAAGAGCGTACCGTTCGAGATTTATCCATAGGTAGTTGTTTCCGTTTGAATACTTGGACTCTGATAAATTATGTCTCAGATCATTGTGTACGTAGGCTGAGACTCCCCCTCCTCTAGAGTCGGTTCTGTAATTATAATAGTGGGTGTAATTGTCAATTTGTAGCGCCAAAGCTTGAGCCTCCGAGCGAATCCAGGTTTCTGTTACAAGAATGACGTGTGCTGTTTTCGGTAATGATCTTAAGACGCATTTTAATTCATCAAACTTTCCTTTTTTACGAATACTTCTAGCATTGAGGTATAAGAACCTGAGGCGAGATTTGGTAGCATTAATATAGCGGTAGTCATTGAGTACTTGATACGTGTTGCAATTTGTATAGGTGGGCTTAGTGTCAGTCGTTAATTGTAGTTTTTTGGAGGGTTTTTTATTATCGTAGGTGTACCGTGGATGTATTTAATTGTTAGCTCGTTCTCGCCATCATTTTGGCGACGTGCTAATTCTTCTTTCAGGCTCTTTAGATACTGCTGCTGCGCAGGAGTTTGATCGGAGAATATTTTAACATTTTCGGGTAATTTGTCCTTGTTACGTAGGAAATATTTTGCGTTAATGGCAGTATCAAAACAAATCTTGATTCGACGGTGTTTTCCAGGTACGTATTTTCCTATTCTGAAGATTTTGATAGGCTTTGGTGGATTTTGGCACACTTGTGAAGTAACATTTAAAATATCTCTTTCGTCTCCAGATGTCCTCTCTTCCGCGGTGGTGGAAGTCTGCTCCGGCAATCCAACCAAAACAATATTTTTTTCCCTGTTGTTACGATCCATTATTTCCCTAATTACTTGCTCGTTCAAAGATGACTGGTTGTCTGATTTAGACGCAGAGGGTTGGACAGTAGACAGCTTGAGGTTATTCAGGTCTGACTCAAGAGAGATTATCTTTTGTTCCCCTTGAAAGATTTGCTTTTCTAATTGCGACACAGTTAGATTTAATGATTTTTGTTCCATTGCGATGTTAGATGTAGAAGATTTGATCTCGTTAATCTGAGTAGTATTTTCTCGAATCAAGTGTACAGTTTGTTCGTTAGATGATTTCAGCTCAGACATTTGTGACTTAATCTCAGTTATATTTTCTTGCATTTTATTCATAATCTGTTCGCTCGAACCAACATATTTTTCAAGTAGTGAGCCGATACGACTCAATTCCGAACGCATTTCTTTAATTTCATTTGAGCATTCACAATTACTGTCCGACGGTTGTTTGCGTTTGCGGAAGGTAATTTGTGACTCTGCCGCAAGCGCACTTAACTGTGATAGGTCGGGGTGTGAACTGTGACCAGTATTTGCAGCGCTGCTCATACCCGTGCCAGTGAGATACCGTGATGGTGGTGATCTCTGAGGATTCATTCTAATATTTCGTTTTAATAAATAGCACGAGCAGGTAATCGAACAAAACTTTGTTTTCGGGTTAAAGATAATAGTTATTGATACTTTGTTGTCCTAGCGTGAAGTATTTAATCCGTGAATGCAGAGTCACTGTGCGAAAGAGTAGTAAATATCCAATGTTCTGTTCGCGTCGGGGTGAAGTGCGTTACGCTCGAACGCGGAGTCACTGTGCAGGCGAGACGGAGATAGCCCGTCTTCGTTGAGGCACTGTGAGCGCGGAGTGTGCGCAGAAACAAAGCGATGTAATTAACAAAGACTGTTTGCACAATTTAAGTTCTAACTGTACTTAGTTACAGTTAAAATTCGTACAAAATCTAATGTGGAAACTTAGTACGTCCTATGTACTTATACATGGGCAATTTTCATATTCATAGCTTTAGTACATCAAAAGTTATTTATCATTTATTATATATATCGTTATCTTTGAAATAGATACCCTTATGCAGAAATGAAACAACCCAAAATGCTAATGCAAATTATGCATGTTTTTATAAAAATCTGTTATAAAGAACCTATAGTGTTTTAATGATAAAAGTCACTTATTAATAAAAAAAAAACTTTTTAACAAAAAACAAGAAATTAAACCGACTCCCAGAAAACACTGCAATGTATAAAAACTAACTTTAAAAATACTCTCAAAACTTTAGTTTCGGTAGTCGGTACTTTTGCTTTGTATTTTAGTTTTTGGCACCGACTTCCAAAATCAAAGTTATTTTTCACATTGCAGTGTTTTTTGGAAGCCGATTTAATTATTTGTAAAAAAAATATTTCTCTCTTTTTAGTTGGCCGATTTGTAATTTACCCAGTTATAAAGCCCTTTTTTTTCTCGGTGGGATAATCATCGATTGACTTCTCCCACTCTGGGTTAAGCGCAAGGGGGTATCAGACTTGTACTGACTAAAAACCCACTCTGTTCCTTCAGCTGCCCTTAAGTTCCGGGGCCGCGGTACCTTGTTAGAACATTTCCGCAACCTCGGCGGGCTTCTCCCTCGACTGCATCCCATTCCCTGTCGGTCCGCATCTTGGTCTGAATCTGAACCAGGGCCGGGCGCGTAAGGTGGCTGCCATCAATCGCCACCACGAAGACACGGCGGTGCTCCGCCCAAGTAGGGCACACCTCCACTGTATGCTCCACCGTGTCCTCCGGATGGTCCTCACAATGACGACACTCGAGCGTATCCTCCCGCTGTATCCCAAACAGGTACTACCCGAAACAGCCATGTTCAGTCAGTACCTGCGTCAGGTACGGATCCTGGTTTGATGACAATGAAACCACTTCTAAAGTAAACCCTTTCAAACGAAAAAAGAATTTTCCAAATCGGTTCAGCCGTTTTCGAGTTATCGGTGATCAATGTGATCATACATTAAAAAAATATACGCGATCGAATTAAGAACCTTCTCTTTTTTTCGATCAATTAAAATAAAGGTGAAGATTATTTTTGCGCATATATTAAACTATTAGGCACTAAGTACGTTTGACTCTTCATAACTTGCGTCTTTAAGTCATCGTAGTACTCTCACTGACCAATTATTCGAGAAATATGAGCTTAATAATGTCCGATGCCGCTAGATGTGGGCTATAAATTCTATAGCATGATTTAACTTTAATTTTGTGTTACATAAAGTTTTTATAAATAAATAAATAGCAGATAAAATAGCATTTGGCCCGGGTCGGTGGCGCTTCGTGTTCAACGCGCGCCTCACGGAGTCGTCAGCACGAGTGACGGGGTCCCATAAGGCCATTGCCCGCCGGAGTTGCGGGAATGTTCTAAGAAGATACCGTGGCCCCGGAACTTAAGGGCAGGTGAAGGAACAGGGTGAGTTTTTAAGTCAGTAGAAGTCTGACACTCCCTTCCGCTCCACCCACAGCGGGAGCAGTCCTTCGATAATTTTCCCTCCCGGAAAAAGAAAAGGGGATTTTGTCGAGCTGTATTTCTATGAAAATGTCCATATTGTTTTTTTTTTTTTTACAAAATTTGTTTATATTTTTCGAAAACGAAAGCTGGCGATATAAACTAAGCTAAATGTTTGTTTGTGATGTTTGTTTCCTTACTGCATACATCTATCCAGTTCTTTAAAAATAGACTAGAAACGAAAAAACTTTTAATATTAGCTGTGTTTGCTATGACTTGAGCTGCTCTTACATTATGCAGGCCTGAATACATCTTTAGGTGCTGCCAATGCAGCTGAAACCCGGTTGGATGTCTCGGGTCCCCTTATAAGTTTTTTTATTGTAACTCTGAAAATAGTAGAACAGTGTTGCCCTTATAAAAATATACACGTGATTATGTAACATCCGTTATGGCGCTGGCATTGTCACTACTGTTTCCTTTAGTACTGTGCGTCAGGCGCGGTGCGGTGTGTTCACGGTGTGTTGAGTAGTTTCGATCGGATTTAAAACATGTAAGTTTTTATAAACTAATATTTTATTATTCGCATATTGTCGGGCAAGGCATTTTATTTCATAATTTCTTATGAAGATGCTTTTTATGGTGCGTACTGGAAAAAATCTGTGGTGTTTCCCTTACGTAACGATAATGAAATTATGTTTGCACGTGACCTTGCTCCATATTATTTTAATATTGTAAATTTCATTAATAAATTGTGGAACAATACCTGCTTAAGTTAAAGTTAAAAGTTTTAAGTATTCCGATCTCGTAGGCTGAAACTGATATTGACCCGGTTAAGCGGTATTGATTTGAAAAAAAAAGTGACAGTCTATGATTACGTATTAGGTAAAGTTAAATAAATTTTTCAGCGAAAACTGTGTTTTTTAAAGATTATTTGTGGATTTTATATGGTAAAACATTTGAAAATCTTAATTTTTTGTTACCTAACCTTCAATTGTTGGCTGTCATGTATGACACTGGCATTGATTTTCGCTGTTTCGTAATTCTTAAAATGTGACGTTGAGAACTGAAATTTATAATTGCTAATTTACAGGTCCCTTTGAAATTGTTTAGGAATCGCAATGTATGAATTCTATTCTGCAAAGAATTCAGAATATTAAATCATTTTATAATACATATACTTACTAATAATTAGTCGTCTCAATATAATTATACCTATTTATAACATTTTGTCGCTTAAGGTAACTTGTTATTTATGTAAATGCCTTCATCCAGAAATTTTTACCTGAATATATTTTTTTACTTTATTTTATAATAATTGGTTTAAAGATTACTATTTAAGTATCTAATTAGCATCTCAAGTCACATTTATTTAATAAAATAATAATCATCATATTTTTTTAAATCCTTTATTATTAATCAAATACAAATACAAATATTTATTGGAACAAAAATCAGTTTACAAAAGTTTGTGTACGTTAACAATCACATTAGTATGAAATACTGTGTCGCGACCATTAGCGCCCACCTCCAAGAGGGGATACTACAGTGTTCCATGAATTAATTAATTAATTGTAAATTTATTACAAGTTACAGAATCAATAAGATGGGTTGTTGACATTTTTGTTAGGTATCTAAAATTGACTCATATGGCGAATGAAACTCTATCACAGATATTGATTGACCTAGTTTACAAGCAGCCAGGTACATCACTAGATGTTATAGACTAACTTAATTTGAAGGTTTAGCAAAAACCCTATCGTCTTTCAAAAACTTGGTAAAGATCTTTATCTCTCTTCTTAAATTGTTTATATTGTGTACTAGCTTCCGCCCGCGACTTCGTCCGCGTGGAAAAAAATCCCCCGATTTTGAAACATTCTTCATTAGTGCTCCGCTCCTATTGGTCTTAGCGTGATGATATATAGCCTATAGCCTTCCTCGATAAATGGGCTATCTAACACTGAAAGAATTTTTCAAATCAGAACCGTAGTTCCAGAGATTAGCGCGTTCAAGCAAACAAACAAACAAACTCTTCAGCTTTATAATATTAGTATAGATTTATTTGTTTCTTTTTTATATTTATGTGTATATACAGAATGTTAACTAACAGAGGGTGTTCCGCTATCTGTTAGTTAACATACTGTATATGTTTTGAAAATTTTATATAGATAAATAGTACACCGTGGACTACCCACATATTTATTTTTTCTTATGTGTCAAATCCATCGAAAGGTTGTCTGTAAAAGATCACTTTTAGTGATAAGACCACCCATTGTATCACCCTTTTTAGTTGTAAAGTCCTTATTGTTTTACTGTTATGGTGTACAATAAAGAATATTTCTATCTCTTTTCATGTTAACACTGTAAGGGTTTATCATACTTTTGCGAATTGAGTTGGATAAGAAAGCACAGTCAAGTAGACATACCCCAAGATTGGCATTTCAAACACAAGTTACAATAATAAATAAGGAAATATTACCAACACTAGGTCATAAGCTCAGAATGTTACTAACAATTATGGAGTCAAAATGAATTGTTATTTTTATTATTATAGTGTTGAATTTTGTCTGAACAACATGCCCTAAAAAACGATTCTTATGATCCCTCGTAAATTTTTTTTTCATTTAATATTCTCTGTCTAAATGCCTGAATGCAAAGCTTACAAAAAAAATGGAATCTTCTTTTTCTAACCAGTTTTCTCTCCGGTCAGAGTTGGACTGCAATTTTAGTGCAAGTGCAATGAACACAATAACATTTTAAACCACTACAATAATTGTGTTGTTTGTTTCAGAATAATGTTCTCGTCCTTAGCAGATTTGGCGCGGAATTCGCCATTCCGCGGCCCTCTGACACCTGCCCAGTGCCAGACAACAGAACTCACACCTGCCATCGAACAGGTAATAATCATGATAACTTAACGTTTTCGCTGCTGGGACTTAGGCCTATTGATGAGAATTGAATAGCTTGTAATTCACCATGTGGGCCTAGTTCAGTCGGTGGATGCTGCATGTATTTGAATTTCCAATCCTAGGACATTAAGTTTTCCTCTCTGTTTTCCTACACCAAGCCCAGCACTGAATCTCGCCGTTGTCAAGGCGGCGGGAGATGTGGTGTTCGGGAGGTTCTGCTTACTCGTCGCGACTGCTCCTATCCAAGTTCGTCTTGAACCGTATTCCTGTAGAGGGTACCAGTCCCGTAGCGACGATGGATCGCGGCGAGAGGGACTCTCCTTAGAGTTGGGTTGTTTGAGAGTACAGCCCTAAGTGGGTGGTAAACTTCATCTAAGGCTAAATATTACCACCATTTGAGAGCAGTGGTGATCATGAAAGTTACACTAAGTGTAATGAAAGCTCGCAAGTCAGGCTCATAACCACTTAACCACAACTGCTGTCTCTGGTACGGCATTGATACTCTAGGGTTGCTGTTTATAGGTCTATACCTTCTTTGATTACGTTGCAAACCCATGTCATCCTGCCCAATGATGAGAACTCATGCCGGAGGGGGGTAGTTGTGTCGCGAGCGTCGGGCCGACGTCGTTTCCGCGGCGTCTTGTCGTGGCAACACTGACAACGTGGCCGACGTAAGCGATGCGGCTGCAGTTGCCCTATGACCATAGATTATGAGAGCTGAGGGCTTAAACAAAAAGGATGTACAGACGCCAGCACATGAAGCTATCCGAAACTCAAATTTTCCCAATCAACCTTGAACCTAATTTCTTTAAAAATAAAGTTGAAAATCTATTAAATAAATTTGACAGATTGTTGTAGCTTGATGTGCTGGCGTCTGTACTTTACTTTCCAGCCAGGACTTATATTTTTGTCTATATTTTGAATTAAGAAAACTCTTCACAAGTTTAGTACATAATTATATTTTTTCTTGTTTCCTAAATTGTGTACTTATAGTTAGGTTTAATAATAATATTTTTTCTTTAAATCCTCATTTACATCTCAGACATTGGTTTTATCCGATTATTAAGTTAGTCCCAGTAATTTAGAAAAGCCCTTGTGTTGGGACTATCCTTTTAGTGTAGACTTCTTTTTTATTTATTTAGAAAAATGTACAGCAATACACATAATGTATTAGGCCGCGCACTGCGTTGCGTTTTGGAAACGCAAAATTTGTGAAGTATGGAGTGTGATAGAAGTACGCGCACTGCGGTCAGTCATACCGGTGCGGTAGAACTACCGGAATTGCGGCCACCGCAAGGCAGTGCGCGCACGGCCTTATAGAAGATGTGTATTACTGTTTTGTATAACTAATATTGGTATCCCTTTTTAACTTGAATGAATTAAAAACATGCAAACGGACTTACTAACAGCGAAAACCAAAGTATTATTTGCTTTATAAAAATGATGTAATATTGATTTTTGTCTTTTAAAATAAATATGTATATGGAAAATAAAATTGCAAAAATTAGTTTATGCTCACTCGCTTCTAATTAAGATTAAATTGTACTTGACCTTCACTTTAAATTAATTCGAGGCTGACCTTGGCGAGGCTATTGCTCCGATCACCACGCTTCGATAGCAAATGGTACATTTCCATAAGACCTCTAAATACTTATAATAAAAAGTAATAAAAGAGATTTTTTTACAATAATTAAAGCGACAAAAGCCTAATGGCTAAGGTGTCCGACTTGTGATCGAGAGATCGCGGGTTCGAACCCCACCCATTACACTATTGCCATGAACCCACTCCCAGACAAGCTTAAGCTTAGTTCAAGGGGTCAACAAGATTGCTAGTAATGTCAATTCTATAATACAATCATAATCATAAACTTTATTTCAAAAAAGGATATTTGTAATACATTCATGGGTAATAAATCTGAAACGTGAACTAGTAGTACTTATAATATACTACAAATCTGTGGGTGTGGTTCTGCTCTCCTAGGTAAGCTGCGATACAGCCTGTGTTTAGGAGAAGCAGTGCCCGCCCCATTATTGAATATAATTAATTTTCTAACAATTAAATTAAGGACTAATATCAATCTATCTTTTAGTACATTTTACAATTAATAAAATAAAAATCTTAATCTTAATTTGTATAATTGTCTTAAACGTATGTGTGTTGTTATGGTATGTAGGTATGTTGTATACAAATTGCTAGTTCTCTTTAAAAAAAAATATTGATGGAGACCAAGGTTCAAAATCGTCGGATTAAAATCCAACGGTTGCAGCTAAGTACTAGTCTTATACATGGAGCGATTGCCTATCTGAACTCCACAAACCAGTAACTGGGTAACACGATACCTCTAGGCAAGACTGGAAATAGATTTCTGGCTTCTGACTACCCGTAACGACTATCGGCCAAATCATAAAGTTTCTCAATCAGGAAAAGTATTGACCCTTACCAGGCGTCCGTCACTCGCTCAAGGCCACGCGTTATATGCCAACCGCTTCGTGTATCGCCGTCGGTACATCCGACAGTGGGCTGCCGCACGCCTGCCTGAGCCTGTTTAAATAATTTTGACAACGTCATAATGGATTGACCTAAAAACAATTGATTTTCCTCCGCTTTGCTCCTGTTTCCCTTTTGATTATTTATTTGGGCAGAATTTTATTAAAATTAAAATTATTTACGCGGTTTTGGATATTTTCGACACTAAAAGTTAATAATCGGGAATTCAGGGAAGGAAAAAATGCATCTATCATTTTATTAAACTGAAACATATTTGATCAACAAATAAAAAATAATTGTTTTTCTATATTCGTTTTATTACCAATATCATCATATACAACCCTAGGACATTCGCTCGATGTCATGGGTCGCGTGGCGGGCAAAACAATCTCAACTCTCGGTGTGCGTACTTATGGTACATTTCTTCTCGCTGCAAGCAGCTGGTATTATTATTAAGATTTTGTAGGCTATTATAGCGTAGGTATTTTCGCTTTTGTGTGAGAGTGATGTATCTGTTACGAAGTAACTATTTAGTAATCTGTGCCCTTACGCAAAACACAAAAGCCTAGATTTCCGGCTTCTGACTACCCGTAACGACTAACGGCCAAATTATAAAGTTACTCAATCAGGAAAAGTATTGACCCTTACGCAAAACACAAAAGCCACAAAAGCCCCTTCAACCGAAGTTTTCCGCCTCAGCCAACATGAATCGATTAAGTAATTGCTTGACTTACCCGGTAACTATGGTTTCTTATCACGAATCGAATTTTGTTCGTGATTACATCATCTTTACGTCAACATTCCAAGTGAAATAAAATAGATAAAAGAAAAAGAATGTGGGGTTTAGAAACAGTAATAGAGCCAAAATTTAAAATAAAATGCCTGTCTGTTAGAATCGGAAACTGCAACATCTGATTTATTTATTTAAACTTTTTTTTTGTTGATAATAGGTTCGCGTTTGACCACCATCTCACTTGATGGTAAATGATAATGTGGTCGAGGATGGAGCACGCTTACCTAAAAGTTACCTATTCACTCTTGACTTAAAGACCCCTAGGTTATAGCTATCGGGAAACAGACTCCGGCAGGGAATTCCACTCCTTAGCCGTACGCACAATGAAAGTACTCCCAAAACGTTTAGTGCGTATGGGTGGGATGTTACTTTTGAAATTCGAAGTCTTAAATCGCACAGCATTGTGGTAATAAAGATTAAGTCTGTGTAAGTGCATAGCGGGAATTATTAATGCCTAAAGGTGAATACAACCAATTCACTATTGCCATAAACCCACTCCAGACACAAGCATTATTTATTTATGTTGGAGGGTTAACAAGATTGCTAGACGTAATGTAAATTATACCAACATTGCTATTGTGCGTAACAGGTTGCGAGTTCATTCTTGATAAGTATTAGTATGATTTCATAAATATATCGCAGGGACTATTTAGAGACATAAATCCAAGAAAACCTTTTGAGCCGTGTCGACTAGCAAGGAACAATCAAAAGAGAATTCTATATCTCAAAAATAATTAAATTTACGTAAATTACAGTAAAAAAAAACCAAAATAGACTACAAATCAAAGTAATAACTTTTAAATGCAGTTTCCATCATTCAATACAAATTAAAGAAAAATTAACTTATTTCAAGCAAGTCATCAACTTTTTCTTTTCTTATTTGTAATTTAATCAACTTTTTATTTAATGAAAATTAAAATACATATTCTAACCATTATACAACGTGTAACGGAAACTGACGGACTGAAGACAACATCTGGTATGGAGTCTCTGTGCAAAGTTTCAGCTCAAAATAAGTGACTTACAGAATTGACCCCAAATTATCGGTTTCATATGTTTCTTGAATACCAATAATAACAAACGTGTCACATCACTATGAGGGTCATAACTTTCCAAGTCACTTGCCAATAAAATGATAACTGTCTATGTTCTTCTTAATTTGAAAAATTCGGTCTCTGGTATCAATGTATTGAAATTTCTAATAAGCTCCACACATGTAGACATAGGATTACAAAACCCTTGCTATATCGTTTGTTATCATCCAAAGAAGCCGTGCACTTGGTATGTATATACCCTTTAAATTACACGTTAAATAGTAAAAGAAACTGAACAAGCAAATCTCAGTATGTGCATTAATTATGAGGTCTCGGGTTCAAAGGAATTTATCAGTAATAGCTCGGAGCTTAGATGTTTGCGGTGTGGTACCCCCATGCCTCGGAATGCACGTTTAGCCGTGGGTCTCGGCTCGGCTGTCATTTTTACATCTTTGCGTTACGGGAAGTCAGAACTCAGAATGCAGAACATCTGACATTGATCTGGCTAAGCGCCAGTGCAGGTCAGATAGGAAGTCGAAGTCGCTGGGTTTGGTTTCCGCACTTTTTTTAATTGGTCCCTACTTAGGTACTTGGTTTCCGCACTTTTTTTAATTGGTCCCTACTTAGGTACTTGTATTCCGCACTTTTTAATAGGTCCCTACTTAGGTACTTGGTTTCCGCACTTTTTTTAATTGGTCCCTACTTAGGTACTTGGTTTCCGCACTTTTTTTTAATTGGTCCCTACTTAGGTCCTTAGTCCCTGCACGGGACGATTATGCATGGTACCTTTGTTTTCCTGACGTAATGTTTGTGTGTTTGTTCCCAACCAGAGCAGCGGTATGGCAGCCGCCGCTGTAGTTCAGGGCGACTCCTGCGAGTTCGCCTCCCCCAAATACTACGCCCTGTGCGGTCTTGGCGGTATCCTGTCTTGCGGTAAGTGCTCAAATATCTTACTCTTATTAATGTTATATAATATGTGAAAATCTATCTGTTACGCTTTCACGGCTAAACAACAGAACTGATTTGGATTATTTTGTGGAATTAAAATAGTTGAAGACCCCGGGTCAAAAGTAGGCAACTTCTTTTTTCTCTAAAACCAACCCCTAAAAGATTGAAATAAGGGATGAAAGTTGTATGAGAAATCTAAAGCGCTTTTTCCTCAAATTAATGCGGGGCCCAGCTAGTCTACTATAATTCAGTCTACTTCACGTTCCCATTGCTGGGACAAAGGACTTATGTCTACCTAGTTTTCTTTAAAAAAAAATACAATTTAGCGTCTAAGCCATTTATCCGATTATTTTGATAAAATATGGTACAGTGATAGATTAGACCCTTGAGGTTGGTTTTTTTAGCTGATTTTTTTTCATTGAGGCTTTTCGAAGTGTAAGTCTTCAAATGACACCTCCCACTTGGTGGAGCGGAAGGAAGTGTAAGACTTCTACTGATAAATAATCCACCCAACCCCAGAAATTCCTGCAAATCCGCCCTTAACTTCCCTAACATAACTAATCTAGAAAAGAATTCAGTCGCTAGCGACAAGGTTAATCCAATTATTTTTATTACCTGATCCACAGTATGAGGATCAAGCGCTTCTTCTTCTATATATAGACTAATTTCATGTTAAGCGGATCTCAGAAAAGGAATCTTCATGTTTGAGTGAAAAGAGTAGCTAACCAACAAGTTCCGACCACACCATCAGTTTCCATCAGGTGAGATAGTGGTCAAACGCGAGCCTATTACGAATAAAAAATAAAATAAAAAAGCTGCCAACACTTCGATTCGAATTTAGAAGTTGACAGTGAACATAAAAACAAATATATACTAAGAGATACCGGTCAAAATGATCGCACTGTCCGATCCAGCCTGTCCCTAGCTGCTCTCCCTAAGCCGAGGTCCGTACCCCACAGGGTATGCCCTTAGTGTAGTCGCCTAGTTAGTAAGTTTAATCTAAACCCTGGCCTAAGCTTTGTTTTCTAAAATTAAAGGCAAGTGCAAAATGGGCATAATAAGCCATCCAGATGATTCCAGAACCTACACAGACAGGTTGGAGCCATCAAAGCGATGTGTAGAGAAAAATCGTTACCCAATTTTTTATTAAAACCGCGCCCTAGCTTTTCTTTAGATAGAATCGATACAATGTCACGTACCGGCCTCGCCTTGTAATGTGTCACGGTGTCATTAGCAACACTATATTTAACTAACAACACTACACATAAACTATACAATGTACAGAAGTTTTATTGTAATATAAATCTTAAATATGTCCGTGCATGTGGCGAAATATGGAACTAAAATGCATTGTACTGGAATTGACAGATTTTTGACAGTTGCCCATAGAAAGTAGCGCCGCCTTGATACTTATAAAAGTGTGTCAGTAGACGAGCGTCGTTATTGTCATTGGTTCTATTTAAAATCCGAAATTCCAGATTTGAATTATTCGTTTTTAGGGTTCCGTAGCCGAATGGCAAAAAACGGAACGCTTACAGTTTCGTCATGTCTGTCTGTCTGTCCGTCCGTCCGTATGTCACAGCCATTTTATTCCGAAACTATTGGGACTATACATGTTAAACTTGGAAGGTAGGTGTATTCTGTGAAATGCTTTCCGATTTTAAGAAAAAAATAATTAAAATTCAGAAGGGCTCCCCCCATACATGCAACTGAATCTGAAAATATTTTTTTCATGAAACCTATGTGTGTGTGTGGTATCTATAGACAGGTCTTTAAAAATGACATCGAGGTTTCTAAAACCATTTCTTAAATTTTTCATAAAGTCAAGCGTATATTATTCCCTCTAACTTCTATAACAATGGAGTCAAAAATCTCAAAAAAATATATGCTGTAGATCTTAATGTCAACTCCAGGTCAGCAGTTTTTTCTAAAACTGCAAATATAACTTTGTAATTCATACAAACACAAAATTTGGCGTAGTTACTACGGAAACCTTCATGGGCGAGTCTGACTCGCACTAGGCCAATTTTTTATTTTGTTTGTATCTTTAAATAGAGAACATTTGTCATGTCGGTTGTATGTGGCAGGAAGCCAAAGGTCAGTACCAAACAAATGAAGTGTGTACGTTGAACTATAGGTACTTATGCGTACTAAAACTAGGGCTAAATATTCATCATCATTAAATTTTAGTCGAATGACGACTGTTGGACATGGACTCGCCAAGCTTCTCTGCCTTGCAAGTAATAATTTAAGCAAGATCACAAAAAAATCTATATAAATGTAAGTAAAACGAAACTTCCAGACTAATGTTAGTGTTTAAATAAAATGAATCTATCAAGACAGGCGTCTTTACTCGATACGTACTTTGTCTCTGGGAGAGTAATGCATCTGCAAAACATCTGCCAAGCAGATGTGAATCTTTATAAGACGACATTGCCTAAAAATGTTGTAAAGAAATAGTTTAAACAAGTGCAGTCTTATCTTTTAACATTCACCTAAATTATTTATATCCGCCTTGCCCAACCCAAAGATAATGTAGAGTAGCGATAACAACCGATTATTTATAATCTGTGCTTGACATAATCTGTGATTCGCGCCAAAATGTCTTCAATCACGGTTATGGCTGCTTTAGATAATATCCTGGTTTATGTATCTAATTAAAAATTATTATCTTGGCTTATACAGGGTTGAAGGTTAAGTCGACCTAGATCCGTTAACAGGTTGTAGTTCCATATAATACAGTAGTACTGAGCTGTAACCAATTAGACTGTTAGCAGAACGAAACAATTAAGAAAAGGCTGACCAGAAGATGAATAAATAAATTATTTATTGCCAAATAAATTAGGTTCACATTTAAAATTCCCTGACTCCAGAACTAGTTGTAAACTGTATGACAGGAGCCAGTGCGTTCCCTTAACTAAAGGTTGATAATTAAGAGCGCTATTACAAAATCGAAGTGCTCAGTTTTAGGTAAATTAGACGGCGCACGGCAGCAGCCGCGCACGTGTGCGACTGGTGAAGTACGCTACGCACACATGCAAACCGCTATGCAGCGGACGCCAGGATCAAACCAACATGATACTTTCCTTTCTAAATATATTAAATTAAGTTTGTGAAATATTATTTGTACCGATGAATGTTATCAATTACCACCTATAACAGCTTATCTATTGAGTAGGTTATAGGGTCATAAATAAATTGAAATTTCATTCATATAAGCTGTTAAACAAAATTAAGAAACTTTAAGGAGTGTTTTAGACCATCAATCTGAATAACTTTTACTATCGGATCAACATTAAAATCGCGAAAAAACAGCTGTTTTATTTTTTCGCGATTTCAAAGTTGGTCCCATAGTAAAAGTTATTCAGTTAGGTGGACTTAGTCGGTAGTTATAATAAATATGCACATACAAAGATTTCCTCATCACTATATATAGTGATGCAACCCTTAAATGTGTGTCGTTCGAGATACCTAATTATTATAAGGATGGGTACAACTAGTAAATAAAAAATAAGAAACAAAGACTGAATAAAAAGAACTATAATTGTAAAAATAAATTAAAATAATATTTTTCGAAGCGGCATAGACCGTGCCTTCCTCGAATCTATGATTTCTGGAAGAACGCACTCGTCATAAAACTTTATTAATTTTGGCAACATTTTCTGGTTCCAGAAATCAGGATCTTTGTAAACTTTTACAACTTTTAGTGGGTATTCAGTACCAGTCCACACTGCAAATAAACAAATATTTTTATTTGCAATGTGGAGTTGACCTTGTATTTGAAAATACCAATCGTGATTTTGATTAAACATTACTTCGCCTTTTTGATTGATTTTGAAGCATTTTAATTTCTTTTCTAGAATAGCCGTATCAGGATCCATCCCAAAAACAGATATGGGGCACTTAATCTCAACAACACCGTCTTGAAACACTCCATCAGGTGTAGCGCCTAAAAAGAAATGCTCTGTACTTATAAATAGGCCACACTTTTCTATGTGTATATCCATTTGGCAGCTAAGTTGAGCTAAAGCTTTTGACTCGTTCTCTTTTCCATGTTTGATGGACGGCACATGATCTAAATTATATGAGTACAATAAAGTTTTGACCAAAGGCGCAGAGTCCGTATTAGGGCGTCTCTTGCATATTTTGCTAAACATTGATGCAGTGAGTATGCATCTGCGCAGTTCCAACCATAAAGCGCTTTCTGCTTGCAGAACAGTATTGCGCTCAATTTCTTGACGATTCAATGTTTGCTGTTGCAAATTGGACAAAAACAGTGTCTTAGCGTTCTTGTAATCATCGCAAGTCATGTCGGGACGTTGGCATTGACTGCCATATTGGCCATCTGCGCTACCAAATTGCAGATACCTGCGACAACGCTTAGTGCCTGTCTCCGTTCTTTTGCTGTTGGCCAAATGTCGTTTACGTTCCAAAGTTTTTAAAGATTTTCCGGGAGACTTTTTTAAAATGGATTTATATAAATTATATTGTGGGAGACCGGTATTAAAAATCACAACAGCTGCGTAACAGCGTGCTGCATAGGAGTCTTTTAAAGAAAAATTTATTCGTTTTCCTCCTACCACTTTCGCCACAACGCTGTTAAACTGTTCAGCTCTATTGTTAGTATAGCAGAACATGAGACTTCTTGAATGAAACGCTAGTTGGGAAGCATTTTTTTGTAATTTGAGCATCAGGGTCGCAATTAAAGGAACTAAATTGTTTTCTTTTTTTCTTTCATCCGAGCAATAGTAACTATCACACGAGGTGTGATCTCCAAAAATATGCCGGGGACTATTTAAAATATCTCTTTGCAAATTAAGTATTTGAGTTGATAATGAGGTACTTTGTGCTTTCCTAAATTTAATTGCAGAGCGAATAGCCGTGCGTAATCTTGTTAAGCGATCCCCGGTCAAAAATTTACGCTCGCTAAGGGGAACTGCAGTATCCTTTTGCAATGCCAAATTTTTACCATTGTAATTGCGTAACAAATGGTTCGTACATTCGATTTTTTGTATAGGAACGTCGGGATAAGGCCTACTTTCTAAAATATTTTTGTATGTGCTGGAGTCACCGTCGGCAATCAGTGTGCTATATATTAAATTTCTTTCTGCTATCGACACCTTGAAACCTTCAACTAATATAGATTGCTCCATGCTAGTTGATGATCCAGAGTGATTTTTGTGGCAATCGTGGACTCGTGGCGCTAATCCTTTTTTATTTGCTCGAGCACATATAACACAATATTTATTTCTAACCCCGATATGAAGTACTTTTCCAGTATGCTCCCCAATTATTGCGGCCACACCTGATAAAGCCGAATAATTCGTTTTGTACGACCGTTTACTCCAGCATGCATCTGCTTCTACCGGTATCATTGCAATACCCCCATCGTTGACGTCACCCCGTGATTCTGCAGCTTCTATTTCTTTTTTGGCAGCTTCTTGCATAGTCTCTTCTGCAGTGATACGCCACATTTCAGCCACATCTGCATGGATTGAGCTATACAAGCTATATGGCATGGTTGGCAAATCCATTGATGCAGTGAGCTCATTCAAATTGGAAAGACCAATTCCCACCATTAATGCTCCTGACACTACGCCTGTATTGACATTTAAATTTAAATTATCTTCGTCGCATGTTTCTAATTTAAAAAGCGACCCACACATGCAACATTTCAGATCGAATTTTGAAATGAGTCCCTTTTGTAATTCTTTTACTATTTTTAAACTATTCAATCGGCAACCAAATTTTTCGCCACGTTTATCAATTAAAATTAATTGATTCATAAAAAAATTAAAATCTATAATTCGTCTTCCATCTATATCTTGAAGTTCCTGAAATAATGAAAACCAGGAATGTAGATAAAAGTTAAAAAAAAACGTCAAATATGTAGCTGTATTATGAGTAACAAGAAAGTACTCACCTTGTTATTTGTACTTGTATCAGATTGATCCTGATAATCAATTGTTAAATTAAATGTGCTTTCGTGATCCTGTAAGAAATAAAGAAGTCCATTAATTATGCGGGTGCTCATAAATCATTTAAATCTGCAGAAAAGAATTTAATTAGGTATTAAAAATAATAATTATTATAATATATATATATATATATATATATATATATATATATTATAATTAGGTATTAATAAATAAAAGGTAGAAAAAATATTACTACCACGTTATTTGTATTTCTGTCAGAATGCACTGTAAAAACTGTCGTTGGGTCAAATGAGCTTTCGTTCTCCTGTAAAAGTAAAATAATCCGATAAATGTACTTATATTACTTATGTGGTAGCAATAATATTGATAGCGCATGAAATAAATTTTGTACATAAAGTTAGACAAAATTTACCTTTGTTTTTTCAGAATCAGAATTATTTTCATTTGGCGAATTTACTTGCCCCTGCTGCATTTCAGCTTTTTTTTGCCTATAAATATGAAACATGTTTTTGAATAGAAATTAATGAAAAAATGTACATACAAATATAAATACATATATGCAGGCATACAAGTACCCAAGAAACACAATTTATGAGCAGTCGTGTAAAAATATAACAAATTATTTAAAAAAATCTGCAAAAACACAACTGAACGGAGATAAACAAGCATTATTTGTAATTAAAATAATTTTGGTAGTGCATGCCATACAAACAAAAGGTACACCCTATTTTATTCGGTTATTGGTTTGTCTCCGACTGCAATACCAAAATTCTAGATTGTGATGTTTCTTTTTCTCTTTTCAGTTATGTTTTTACATTTTTATATTTTCATATGCAATAAATAAATAGTATATAGCCAATGTCACTCCCACAATTACGACGAATCTAACAATACATCATTTAAAATCCATCAAACCGTTTAGGCTACAGGTGGTCACAATAGGACGGACATACCTACACACATGCATACGCGCGAAAAATATTTCCTTCTCGGTCAGTCGGGTAACAAGATACTCCTCGTCATCGACATCGACGATTTCTATCGGGAAATAGTGAAGATATATCCTTTTTCAAATACTTTTTAACAGTCGTGGGTTTTTTCAAAACTTTTAATTTTGATTTTTATTTTAAACTTTTTAAAGAGCATACATGAAAGGAAACTTTTCAACAACCCAACATCTATTTAAGAACTCTCACTAATCAACAACAACTGCACCAAAACCGGACTAGTAGTTTTGGTTTTGCAGAAACAAATGTTTACTGCAGCGCCCCCTGGTGAGTTGTCACCATAACACCTATCTAAGAACATGCATCAATCAAACCCAAACCCGTCACTGAAAACTACATCAAAATCGGACTAGTAGTTTTGGAGAAAACATGAATTTGCACAAACAAACAAACATCCTTTTACCCCAAACGCATATACCGTCTCCTTTCCGTCGCGGATAATAAAAAGAAATCTTACCGATAAGCTTCTCTTGCGCGTTTCAAATTTTCGGCCAAAACCTTCTTTTTTAATTTGATAGCAGCAAAAATTTTACTCTTTTCTCTTTTGCCCATTATTATGAGCAATGTCTGAAAAAAATGAAAACAAACAACTATATTTACGTGTATGTTTCTTTTTTGTAATATATTCGCATATCAAAAGAAAATAATATGTTTACGTTATAATCAAACCATAACTAATAAAAAAAAACTCACTTGTATCAAAATGTGTTGGCTGCGCTATATTCTTGGCGGATTGACGAGATCGCGTAACACACAAAGTTGCAACAGCGAGCGATATGTCCTCCCTCCGTGAGCGCTTGGCGCGGACTAAAGCTACAGACCGCATGTTCCGAGATTTATATTGATTTTATCACTGCATACAAAAATTGTTTAAAAATATTATTTTACATTTAAATTCACTAATTTTTTTTTTCAAGCAAGTTATTAATATAAACTTACTTAATATTTACTTTTTGATGGAATTTGGATTATATATTCATAGATAAAAAATATAATTTCGAACGAAAAATTATCAGTAACTCTCTGTTTTTTGTAATTATTTTTGGTGTATTACTGTATGAAACATAAAAAAATAATTAAAGCACTCCAAAGTAGAGGATATACTTGTACTTTAAACATTTTTATAAACGATTAAATTATTATATCTTTGATGTAACATAGCATCAAAAGAAGCTCTAAAGTAAAATATTATGAAACATCCTTTGCAGAGACAAGGTTTTTACTGATTTATGTAAACAAATTGATAAATGTGTTTAAAGCACTCCCAAGAAAAAGAATCAAACTTTCTTGGAAATATTTTTTTATTTTATTTGTGGCTATATCTAAACCGTAATCACACATCAAAAGTCGAGTAAAACGCTCAAATCCAAGAGAGGCCTCTTAACTTCTAAGATTTGCTTAGAAGTGCTTTCAATCATTCGAGTAATCATACTTAGCTCCATTCTTGAATCTATCTAGTTTTAGGGAAATATTATAACGTATTTTAACGAGTAAATGATATTTATTTTGCAAATTGGTTATTAAATACAACTTTCTCGCTTAATTTTTATCTTCAATTTAAACTAGATGAGGCCAGTGTTTCCTAAATGATAACCCTGAGAAGAAACACCGTAACAAACTTCCATCTGTAGTTACTGGTCAAATCATTATAAAAACCATGTAGATTTCTACATGGTTTGAGGTGATCTTTTGAGGCATGATACACTCGATTTATTCTGCTCACATGTATGTATATATCAATATTTTCATCACATTGACATGTTCCTTCTTTCTGGTGCTCAATTCAAATATGGATCCTTAAGACACTCGGTCAATAGTTGATAAATAACATAATTAATTTGAAAATTCAATCTCTTATTACTTCAATTTCAATCTCCATTGTTTTATTTCAATCTTCATTTTTTTAATTTATAATTTTTCACTATAGTTGTAAGGTTTTAAATTATAACGCATTCATTGCACAAACATTTAAAGTATTTTGTGGAAATGTTATTGGTGGCACATTTGACCTTTTAATATTGTATTTTTTCTTCAATTTGACGTAATGTGTCACTGTTTGTTTCCTTAATAAATAAATACATCACATGCGCGGTAGAGTTAACGTTCATAAAAGTATGGGACTTTCGATAAAAATAATAGCTAAACATAAAAATACATGCTAGTAAATATTTACTTTCAAAATATTGACGCATTGATAAATGGAACTAGATAAATATAAGAGTAAGATATCGTGATACGGTTACATAATTCACGTGTATCTAATGTTTGGCGTGTATCACTGGGGATGGCGGATTGGCGAAATTTTCCACATAATATAAATAAACAAAGATATCCGTGTCAAAAATATAAATAAGTAATATTTAAAAAAATCTGAATTGATAAGATTTCTTTTTGCTGTTATAATATGACTAACAAACGCGTGGGGCTTCGCTCCCGTCGACTTTATCACGATAAAAACATAACCCCCTTCTTATGCAGTCGGGTAAAAAGTAGCCTATAACCTTCCCCAAGCTTCATGTTACTTCCATACCAAATTTCATCCAAATCCACCTAGTACTTTCGAAGATTAGCCCTTACAAACAAATGTTACCTCTTTATAATATTAGTATAGATTTGTGAAAAAATAAACAAAATTTGAGGAAGAATAAAGGACATTACCACCGTCTTTATTCTTCCTCAAATTTTATTTATTTTTAAAATTTAAAAAGAGAACTAGCAATGTGTCTAGAATCCACATTGTTGTACATGCTTGTGTCTGTCGTGGGTGGGGTTCGAATCCGCGTCCTCTCGATCACAAGATCGACACCTTAGCCATTATGCTATTGTCGCTTTAATCTTAAAGGAAGCCCTAGTGCATTCCTTGTATCGAAGCCAAGGGCGTTCAAAGTTTCTTGTGGTATTCGCTATTTCGTCAAGCAAAACAGGAAAATCTGGTACTAATACAAATTGATGTACAAAACACATATAATTTATTAGACTTAATTATTACGTTATATATCCCGATCCCGTGGAAATTCCAAGATAAAAAGTAGCGTATGTATAATTCCAGGATGTCAAGTATCTACTTACCAAATTTCATTCAGAACTGTTCAGTAGTTTTTGGGTGAAAGAGCAACAAACCTACATACATCCTCGCAAACTTTCACATTTATAATATTAGTAGAATACAATTACATGCACGGTGAACCCGTTAAATCATGACCTCACATTTACTAGGATTGCAATATGAAGTTTGTCCATCCTGTATTCTTGTGCACTTATCTTAAGTTCAAAAGGTCATTCACACACGTGGGTACGCAGTCTAAGGTCCGCATTTATCGATCTAACTTACATGTACATTTGAAAGTCTTTCTTATAATCTCAGCCGAGGCTCATCGAGCCACGTGACCACTATATGCGTCATTCGATCAAGGTTAGGCAACGGTAGCCAAGGCCAGGTCATGGATGAGTGACTATGTTACGATATCGAGATCCTTCTATTCGAACCACAATCAATACATAGATCTTAGACTGTCTGTGGGTGATGGTATATCGTTTAGTTACTTTTTCTTTGTTTTTTTTTTTTTTATTATAACTAGCGAATCCGCTCGGCTTCTCACGGTCTCACTCTGCTAATTCACAAAAAACATAATAAATTATACACTAAAACGGTCCTGAATTGATGTGTTACTCTATCCATTGATGAAAACCGCGTGAAAATGTGTTCATTAGTTTTTGAGTTTATCGCACATACAGGCAGATAGACACGGAATACATAATTCTTACGTATTATAAAACAAACTCTCCCGTTTGTTTTATAATACGTAAGAATTATGTATCCAATGATGTTTGTTAGGATAAGGATGTTTGTTACTTTTCTTACGCAATAAAATACTGTACGGATCTGAATGAAATTAAGTATGTAGATAGGTGAAATCCTGTAATTCCATGGGCTAGCGATATACGCGGGAAAACTCTACCCCGCAGGAACAGAAACTAGTCTACGATAAATTGGCTTCAATTGAAAATACTGTTACTAAGTTGAATCTAGATTCGACCAGTATTTATCGACCGTGAGTTGGTTCCGTCTACGAAACGTTACGTAGACAATTTGGACCAACGCCAACGGAATCCACGAACACGTATTGATCACGAGACTTGGTCCAATGTTGGCCAAACTATTGGTACCAATCTAGCAATGCGGTAGTGATTTACACGTGACTGGTTACAATTGTGAATTCATACGGAATTATGCACATAGTTGGCAGATAAAACAAAACGCTATTTACGCTTACATGCGTATTATCAATCAATATAATTATATAAAACTCTTCCGTTACTGAGTGACTGACTCACAGACAGGGCCGGATTAACCATTAGGCGGAGTAGGCAACTGCCTAGGGGCCCCGCATCAACTAGTGGCCCAGTGCACGCACCAAGAAAACATGTTTCTTCGAACGAGAATTTGATGTGCGTGTGAACTTAGGGACCTCACTGTTATTTCACAAAATAGAAATTTAATAGTAGAATTAAAACAATTTTAGAACAAATCTGGGAATAAGTAAACAAATATATCAAAAACCACAGCCCTTAAGGTGCGTTTCCGCAGTTCACACACGATTTGGTCAGTCAAAGTAAGTAAAGGGGACCCGAGAATGCCATTGCCTTAGGGCCTCTGACAGGGTTAATCCGGCTCTGCTCACAGATAACGCACAGCCGAAACTGAATAGAATGTTCTAAAGACCACGACCATGGAACGCAAGGGCAACTGAAAGAACAAGATGCGTTTTTATTCAGTAGTAGTTTGACACTCCTTTCTGCTCTACCTAGAGTGGGAGTAATTTGATGATTGTCCCCGAAAATTAAATAAACCTATGTATTGCGTCAAAGAGCAGTGAGCAGCATTGACGGGGCTCAATAAGGCCAGAGCCATTTAATATTTTTTATTTTTATTTATTTAGTTCGTTGACAGAATATAATTTACATGCCACAGGTTTACACAGCGGGTCCCAAACTAGGCACAGCCTTTATTTTGGTGACCCATACGTCTCTTTTAGTCTTTATCTGACACTGTTCTACTAGCGCACTAAAAACTAAAACTAATACACTTATAAACAGAATATATACTTTATAAACCGAAAATATTATAAAGAAACTAATAATTTTGACTTTAAAAATAAAACACATAAGGTACAAAAACAACAGATAGGTGAGTAAGAGTGGGTGTGTGTGTGATATTGAGTGAGGGTGTGTATTACAGCTGAGGTATGAGGGTATCAACATGGGTTATAAAGAAAGCCTTCAGTTTCCTCATAAGTCCGGTCCAACAACCATTCCTTTAGTTTGGTTTTGGCCTCATAGTAGTTGTTGGGTATACTGAAGACTGCCTATAGCGTTAAATACTTTAATGGGTAGGTATGATGAGCCGAGCCGATGAAATTAATTCGTCAACACCATCTGCTTAGGTTTTTCCCCAAATATTTTGGGCTCGGCTTCCAGTACACCAGATGTAGCCGAGTCTTAAATTTTAATTAATTTTAAAAAATAATCTTAAAAAAAAAAAAGTGGAGAAGACAATACGATCATAAATTTACCATAGCCTCAATGATGATCTCCTTAGTCTGTACAAAAAAAAACCAGGATATTTTTTCTATTTTCAAATTTTTTGACAGATTTAGCTACTGTGCTTCAACGCAGGGTCAAATAGCCTGCGATAAGCACAAAAAAAATCTCACACCATGAAGGTTTTAAGTCTTTCACTTTAAAACGGCAATTTCATACTTTTACCCATTGTTGTATTAAAAGGAGGAAGATATGTTACTCTCTAACATCGCTATCAATAAACCTGGGCTCGGCGCACGAATACATGCACGGAAACTCACACGTATCTGTGTTACGTGTCATAGTCAGTCCTAAACCTACAGTTGCCGATAGACAAGGATAGAGATAGGAGACGGCGCTGTAGTGCGAGCGAAATCGCCTTGGTTGCCGAATGTTTACGCTTATGAATGAAATAAGATTGCATGTATTAGGTAAGTACGTAAAAGTGATCCCATGACCCATGTCTCTTATTTTTCTTCCTGGTGTAATTAAAACGCTGTTTAGATATACAAGAAATCATTTTGATGCGTATTTATTCCAAAAATATCCTTAAAAACACGAAGAGACGAGAATTTCTTGAGCTGTGTGATTAACAACGTTCCGTGCGCGACTGAGCGCCAACTACGGGCAATCACTTAGTTTAGTAGGACCAAACGGTATGTCTAGTACCGTATCTTCCTCTTTTAATACATCAATGCTTTTTCCTGTATTATTTAGATTATTTGAAAGTAACATTTTTTTATTATTTTGATGTCACATCTTATTTTATCCTCACGATCGTTTCCTCGGGATTCGTATAGTCGGTGTTTTCATTTATTGTTTTATCATCTTCCCCACCTTGTATATGAAACGCTTCCGTTACTGACTGACTGACAGACAACGCACAGTCGAACCTCTGGGCGCAGGAAGCTGAAATTTGGCATGTGTGTTCCTTGGTGTGTAGGGAAGCACTAAGAAAGGATTTTTGGAATTTCCCATAGGATCGGGATTTACACGGGAAAAACCTCGAAGAACGAAGTCGCGGGCAACAGCTAGTGTTTTATATGGAGCGAATGTCTATCTGACCTCCACAACCCAGTAACTGGGTAATACGATACCCCTTGGCAGGACAGATATCTGATTTTGTGGCGCCCGACTTCCACGTAACGACTGTATAATTTTTATGTTGTACTAGCTGACCCGCCACAACGTTGTTCGCGTGGTATCCTACCCCTACCCTACCCTACCAATACCCTGCCCCTACCCTAACCCTATCCTACCCCTACCCTATCCCTACCCTACCCCTACCCTACTCCTACCCTACCCCTACCCTACTCTCCATTTTATTTAGAAAACGTTTGTATAGGAAATAGAAAAGGGCTGTTTTGAGGGTTTTCCCGGTTTATTTTATTTTTTCTCAACTTTTAAACCTTCCCTAGACCTCCACGAACATTTCAAAACCAAGATAAGATAAATCCGTTCAGCCGTTCTCGAGTTTTAGCGAGACTAACGAACAGCAATTCATTTTTATATATATAGAAGAAGAATAGATATTAATGGTTATCAATATAACAGTTTATTTTTTTGAAGTTTTTGATAGAATTCGTTAGCAAATATTCAATACTCGATCATTCGAAGATGAAAACAGATATCAAAAATAATCAAATTGGATTATTATGAGGGAAGTGAAAGCTTTAAGTCTTTGCGGCCGATTTTTACCTAGCTTATTAAAATTATGGTGAAACAGTGCTTTGAAACTAGAGAGCTCGCTACGTTGGAATTTTTGTGACATAATTATTCAATTCAGCACATCTAAACCCCTCTGAAAACAATAATATAATGTCAGAGACAAAAACCTTGTTAACTAGTGTAATTGATTGATTTAATAAAATAACACCGTTTACAATTAATGACACTCAGCTGACTCGGTTATATAGAAGCAGATCAGTATTGATAAAGCAGCTTTCATTGCATGTCCGATATTAATTACCTACTATCCTTAATTAGGTACACAGTAAGATAAAATTCCGATATAATATGTACTTATAGTGACATATTTTTTATGTAACTATTACGTAATTGTACAATCTTTATTTTTTATCAAAATGAGTGATTGATGTCACATGCTTAAATGATGGTAAAGTAGGTTCAATGATTTAGAAGGAAAAAGTGTTTTAAGTACTGCCAAATAATAATATTATAAATGCGAGTCTGTCTGTCCGTTACGCTTTCACAGCTAAACCACATCACCGATTTGGTTGAAATATAGAATGAAAATAGTAAAAGACCCCTAGTCAAACATGGGCTACTTTTTTAAATTATCAATCCCGCTTATCCGATTTTAATGTTTTTTTTCCTCAAATTAACGCGGGTGAAACCACAGCTAGAATATAAATATACAAAAATTCTGTTCTTTTTTACACGGAATTACTAGACGAATTTGAATGAAACTTTTTTGTTACGTATAGCTATTAAGTGTTGGAGTATAGTAAAAACAAATCAATCTTACTTCAACATCTAGCATTCTCATTCTAACCCATAAATATTGTTTTTAATGGTCCGAGCCAGCTCTGTGTCACTGCTTGACTGATATTCATTATGTAAAACAGTACTGTATTCTCTTAGCCCTGTTGGGATCACATGTCTTACTTAATATTACTCAAACACACCTTCCGATATACAACGTGTAACGGAAACACCATATCTATCCAAAAGGACTGAAGACAACATCTGGTATGGAGTCTCTGCAAAGTTTGAGCTCAAAATAAGTGACTCACAGAATTGACCCCAAATTATTGGTTTCATATGTTTCTTGAATACCAGTAATAACAAACGTGTCACAGCACTATGAGGGTAATCACTTTCACGAAAAATTCGGTCTATGGTATCAATGCATTGAAATTTCTAATATGCTATAATGCTACACACATGTAGATATAGGATTAGAAAACCCTTGCCATATCGTTTGTTATCATCCAAAGAAGCCGTGCACTCGGTATATATAACCCTTTAAATTACACGTATAAAGGTTAATAAACTCTTATTATTTAAATCCTTGAATTGGTCTTTCCTTTGATATCCAATCTTTAACACCAACTTTAATTCTAGGTAACATGTAGGCTTATAATTGATTTCCGAAACTAGAACACTTGATAAAGTACTTAAATATTTGATTAATCTTGTACCTTAACACAACATAATCAGCCCTTAACTTTCCTACTGGTTCGGCAATTGCCTTACGGGGTTGCGGGAATGTTCTAACGAGATACCGCGGCCCCGGAACTTGAGGGCAGCTGAAGGAACAGGTTGGGTTTTTAGTCAGTAGAAGTCTGACACTCCCTTCCGCTTAACCCACAGCTGGAGAAGTCATTTGATGATTTAGGTAACCACCCAGGAAAAAATATTGGCCAAGTGGGAGTCAGACTCGCCCATGAAGGGTTCCGAAGTAACTATAATAATATAATACGTATATTTATTTAACAAAAAACCTTACAAATTTTCTTAAAACTAGCTTATTTACATTTTGTACAACTACGCCCAATAACTTTGTTTTTCATAGTGTTTGTACGGATTACAAAGTTATATGTGTGGTGTTAGAAAATATGCTGTATCTCAAAAATTGCTGACACGATCTCGTTCAAACCAATTTTGGTTGAAAGTTTACATTAAGATCTACAGCATATATTTTTTTGAAATTCTTCTCTCCATTATTATAGAAGTTAGAGGGGTAGGGACGACACATTTTACCACTTTGAATGCGTTTACGTTTTAAACGATTAACTTTATGAAAAAGTGGTTTTAGAAACCTCAATGTCATTTTTAAATACCTGTCTATAGATACTAAATACGCATAGGTTTCATGAAAAAAAAATTCAGTTTCAGTTCCATGTATAGGGAGCCCCCCTTTATTTTAAATATTTTTTAATTTTTACATAAAATCTGAAAGCGTTTTACAGAATACATCTACCTACCAAGCTTCACATGTATAGTTCTAATAGTTTCGGAATAAAATGGCTGTGACATACGGACATACGGACGGACAGACAGACATGACGAAACTATAAGGGTTCCGTTTTTTACCATTCGGCTACGGAACTCTAAAAGGACGTTTTTGACTAATTCCGAGCCCTTTCTCGTTCAGGTATCACCCACACTGCCGTAGTACCCCTGGATCTGGTCAAGTGCCGTCTCCAGGTCGACCCTGACAAGTACAAGAATGTTGTCAACGGCTTCAGGGTCTCAGTCGCCGAGGAAGGCATGCGGGGTCTCGCCAAGGGATGGGCACCCACATTCATTGGATACTCACTACAGGTATACTTAATTTCACCACATTTATAGCACAACAAAAACACACACACACACCACACTGCCACTCACTCGTGCACTATCATACACTCACACTCATCAAGTTTACCACATAAAATTATTATATTACTGCTGACACATTCCATTTGCACATCCTCTATGTATTTTTTTTATTAATGTAACCCTATAGTCGTATACTGGCCCCTCTGTATTTAATTTGTTCACATATAAATCTGTGAAATGTACATTTAATTCGTGGTAAAGAAATGATTTTATTTTATATTTTATACACTTTGAATTTAACTCCATTATCCCAGGGAACTGTACAGTGATTACTACACCCAAACATTCGGCCAAATAATTTACTTCACCAATGATTAAAGAAAATACCAATTGTTCCTACTGAATAAGTCTGAAGACACACAACCTATGAGGCTAGACCCTCTCACCACACAGTCCCCGTTTCTCTCCCACTCACGACTAACGCTATTGTCTTCTCTGTCAGGGTCTGTGCAAGTTCGGTCTGTATGAAGTGTTCAAAGTGACGTACAGCGGTCTGTTGGACGAGGAGACTGCGTACACCTACCGTACTGGTGTGTACCTCGCCGCGTCGGCTACTGCTGAGTTCTTCGCCGACATTGCCCTGTCACCTCTAGAAGCCGCCAAGGTAACAATTTTACAGTCCAGCTTTGAGAATATACAGGGTTAATTGTAAAACACCAAAAACCTCTCAGGACTATGTTACTAACATCATAATCAACAACTTTTGTTCTATGACTTTTAAAAATTCGTCATATTTTAGTTCACCAGATTTTCATATAAAAATAAAAATATTTAAATTAAACGCCCTAAACGCATGTAGCGTCTATGCAAAGCAAAAGAAAGCGATAGTATAAATTGCTTTCTTTTGCTTCGCATAGACTTCGTAACATTTAGGGCGTTCAATTTAAATATTTTTATTTTTGTATGAAAATCTGGTGAATTAAAATATGACGAATTCTTAAAAGTCATAGTTGTTGATTATGATGTTAGTAACATAGTCCTGAAAGGTTTTCAGTGTTTAACATTTAACCCTGTATAGTAAAGAAAAATTGTACTAGGTCTGTGAACCATAAAAAAATTAATACATAAAACTAGCTTTGCTTGCTAAACTCTAAATGTCTGAATTAAATGAAAATATTATCAAATTGAGAAGTGAAATACCTACATACATAAATCATTAAAAAGGTTTGTCTCTGATCGGATCACTTTACTATGCGAGTCTAAATATTTTTTTTTATTAATGTTTCGACATAGATTCCATATAGGAAGTTGTTGTATTTGAGCAGTAGAATAACTTGTTAAAATATGGAATTTTTAAGAATTTTCAAAAATGCCAACTTATAAAACTTGCCCAATGACGAAAAAACTGCGCTCGAGGGACGCTGTCGCGCGGCCGAGTCTGTGACGTCACTCGTCACTCAGCGTCACGCTGCGTGGCCGGCTGCGAGGCAGAGCTGCCCGGTGACCAAGAGATTATGAGATCTGAGGGCTCGCACATGAAAAATAACTAAAAACTTAGCTACGTAAACATACCACAAAGAAAGATTCTAAACTAACAGCCCACGAAACCCCTTTCCAGGTCAGAATCCAGACTATGCCTGGCTTCGCCACCACGCTGCGCGAGGCATGGCCCAAGATGGTCCAGAACGAGGGTTACGGCACCCTGTACAAGGGACTCGCGCCCCTATGGGGTAGGCAGATCCCCTACACCATGATGAAGTTCGCGTGCTTCGAGAAGACCGTTGAATTGTTGTACAAGGTAGGTGCACTTTAAAAATAGTTTAAAAAGGCCTATAAAGGTATAAACCATTGTAACTTTACCTACTAAGTAATTACTAACCAAAAGAGTAATTAGAAGCGTCAATAACCTAAGGCTCAATTTACACCACCGCGGAATGGAATGGAAGTGATTTTTTGCAACGAAATTGTACATAGCATAATGAACTTTATGTCAAACTAAGCGAACTAATAGTGTCAATATCTTCAAAAATAAACTTAAGAAACATGTCCGGACAATGTCTTACTAATCTTACTAATATTATAAATGCGAAAGTTTGTGAGGATGGATGGATGTTTGTTACTCTTTCACGCAAAAACTACTAGACGGATCTGAATGAAATTTGGTAAGTAGATAGTAGACATTCTGGAATACTACATAGGCTACTCTTTATCCCGAAATTCCCAAGGGATCGGAATTGCGCGGGAAAACCTTCCTACGCGTACGAAGTCGCGGGTAGAAGCTATAACAAATAACGCCTCCAACATTCCAAGAGTGATCGCTACTTAATAATTAATATTCTATACTTTGTATCTCATTTTAAGTGAACCATGATGTTCTTATGAGAAATAAATGTCTTTAAACCTAACTAAATAGGAGCTAAAAATTCTCAAGGATGCGCGAGGATTCCCCGGAAGACGCGTGACCTTTTTTAGCTCCTATTTAGTTTGTATAATATATAATATAATAATATAATATTCCACAACTTTTCACACAACGCCATCTAGTCCCAAACTAAGCAGAGCTTGTGGTATGGGTACTAGATAACTGATAAACATACATATATATTTCTAAATACATACATATTATAGATAAATTACACCCAGACAAAGAACAAATGACCGTGCTCATCACACAAACATTTGTCCTAGGTGGGAATCGAACCCACGATATAACAATTGACATAAAGTTCATTATGCTATGTATATAAATTGAGTTTAATGGTTCAAGTTGTCGCACTTGTGATCGAGAGGTCGTGGGCTCGAACCCCACCCATTACTGTCCAGACACAAGCATATTTAGGTTACCAAGTTACTAGCAATGTGTAGAGTTTTCTCGATGAGCTGTATGCTGCTACAAGGAGACGTGCTAAGGTCGTGTGGTCGGTTCCAGTTCGTGGTGCCGAAGCCCCGCGAGCAGTGCTCCAAGGGCGAGCAGCTGATCGTGACGTTCGCCGCGGGGTACATCGCCGGCGTGTTCTGCGCCATCGTGTCGCACCCCGCCGACACCGTCGTCTCCAAGCTCAACCAGGTAATCATCCGCTTACCACCAACAACTAGGCTCATTATCACCCCGTGACGTTCGCCGCGGGGTACATCGCCGGCGTGTTCTGCGCCATCGTGTCGCACCCCGCCGACACCGTCGTCTCCAAGCTCAACCAGGTAATCATCCGCTTACCACCAACAACTAGGCTCATTATCACCCCGTGACGTTCGCCGCGGGGTACATCGCCGGCGTGTTCTGCGCCATCGTGTCGCACCCCGCCGACACCGTCGTCTCCAAGCTCAACCAGGTAATCATCCGCTTACCACCAACAACTAGGCTCATTATCACCCCGTGACGTTCGCCGCGGGGTACATCGCCGGCGTGTTCTGCGCCATCGTGTCGCACCCCGCCGACACCGTCGTCTCCAAGCTCAACCAGGTAATCATCCGCTTACCACCAACAACTAGGCTCATTATCACCCCGTGACGTTCGCCGCGGGGTACATCGCCGGCGTGTTCTGCGCCATCGTGTCGCACCCCGCCGACACCGTCGTCTCCAAGCTCAACCAGGTAATCATCCGCTTACCACCAACAACTAGGCTCATTATCACCCCGTGACGTTCGCCGCGGGGTACATCGCCGGCGTGTTCTGCGCCATCGTGTCGCACCCCGCCGACACCGTCGTCTCCAAGCTCAACCAGGTAATCATCCGCTTACCACCAACAACTAGGCTCATTATCACCCCGTGACGTTCGCCGCGGGGTACATCGCCGGCGTGTTCTGCGCCATCGTGTCGCACCCCGCCGACACCGTCGTCTCCAAGCTCAACCAGGTAATCATCCGCTTACCACCAACAACTAGGCTCATTATCACCCCGTGACGTTCGCCGCGGGGTACATCGCCGGCGTGTTCTGCGCCATCGTGTCGCACCCCGCCGACACCGTCGTCTCCAAGCTCAACCAGGTAATCATCCGCTTACCACCAACAACTAGGCTCATTATCACCCCGTGACGTTCGCCGCGGGGTACATCGCCGGCGTGTTCTGCGCCATCGTGTCGCACCCCGCCGACACCGTCGTCTCCAAGCTCAACCAGGTAATCATCCGCTTACCACCAACAACTAGGCTCATTATCACCCCGTGACGTTCGCCGCGGGGTACATCGCCGGCGTGTTCTGCGCCATCGTGTCGCACCCCGCCGACACCGTCGTCTCCAAGCTCAACCAGGTAATCATCCGCTTACCACCAACAACTAGGCTCATTATCACCCCGTGACGTTCGCCGCGGGGTACATCGCCGGCGTGTTCTGCGCCATCGTGTCGCACCCCGCCGACACCGTCGTCTCCAAGCTCAACCAGGTAATCATCCGCTTACCACCAACAACTAGGCTCATTATCACCCCGTGACGTTCGCCGCGGGGTACATCGCCGGCGTGTTCTGCGCCATCGTGTCGCACCCCGCCGACACCGTCGTCTCCAAGCTCAACCAGGTAATCATCCGCTTACCACCAACAACTAGGCTCATTATCACCCCGTGACGTTCGCCGCGGGGTACATCGCCGGCGTGTTCTGCGCCATCGTGTCGCACCCCGCCGACACCGTCGTCTCCAAGCTCAACCAGGTAATCATCCGCTTACCACCAACAACTAGGCTCATTATCACCCCGTGACGTTCGCCGCGGGGTACATCGCCGGCGTGTTCTGCGCCATCGTGTCGCACCCCGCCGACACCGTCGTCTCCAAGCTCAACCAGGTAATCATCCGCTTACCACCAACAACTAGGCTCATTATCACCCCGTGACGTTCGCCGCGGGGTACATCGCCGGCGTGTTCTGCGCCATCGTGTCGCACCCCGCCGACACCGTCGTCTCCAAGCTCAACCAGGTAATCATCCGCTTACCACCAACAACTAGGCTCATTATCACCCCGTGACGTTCGCCGCGGGGTACATCGCCGGCGTGTTCTGCGCCATCGTGTCGCACCCCGCCGACACCGTCGTCTCCAAGCTCAACCAGGTAATCATCCGCTTACCACCAACAACTAGGCTCATTATCACCCCGTGACGTTCGCCGCGGGGTACATCGCCGGCGTGTTCTGCGCCATCGTGTCGCACCCCGCCGACACCGTCGTCTCCAAGCTCAACCAGGTAATCATCCGCTTACCACCAACAACTAGGCTCATTATCACCCCGTGACGTTCGCCGCGGGGTACATCGCCGGCGTGTTCTGCGCCATCGTGTCGCACCCCGCCGACACCGTCGTCTCCAAGCTCAACCAGGTAATCATCCGCTTACCACCAACAACTAGGCTCATTATCACCCCGTGACGTTCGCCGCGGGGTACATCGCCGGCGTGTTCTGCGCCATCGTGTCGCACCCCGCCGACACCGTCGTCTCCAAGCTCAACCAGGTAATCATCCGCTTACCACCAACAACTAGGCTCATTATCACCCCGTGACGTTCGCCGCGGGGTACATCGCCGGCGTGTTCTGCGCCATCGTGTCGCACCCCGCCGACACCGTCGTCTCCAAGCTCAACCAGGTAATCATCCGCTTACCACCAACAACTAGGCTCATTATCACCCCGTGACGTTCGCCGCGGGGTACATCGCCGGCGTGTTCTGCGCCATCGTGTCGCACCCCGCCGACACCGTCGTCTCCAAGCTCAACCAGGTAATCATCCGCTTACCACCAACAACTAGGCTCATTATCACCCCGTGACGTTCGCCGCGGGGTACATCGCCGGCGTGTTCTGCGCCATCGTGTCGCACCCCGCCGACACCGTCGTCTCCAAGCTCAACCAGGTAATCATCCGCTTACCACCAACAACTAGGCTCATTATCACCCCGTGACGTTCGCCGCGGGGTACATCGCCGGCGTGTTCTGCGCCATCGTGTCGCACCCCGCCGACACCGTCGTCTCCAAGCTCAACCAGGTAATCATCCGCTTACCACCAACAACTAGGCTCATTATCACCCCGTGACGTTCGCCGCGGGGTACATCGCCGGCGTGTTCTGCGCCATCGTGTCGCACCCCGCCGACACCGTCGTCTCCAAGCTCAACCAGGTAATCATCCGCTTACCACCAACAACTAGGCTCATTATCACCCCGTGACGTTCGCCGCGGGGTACATCGCCGGCGTGTTCTGCGCCATCGTGTCGCACCCCGCCGACACCGTCGTCTCCAAGCTCAACCAGGTAATCATCCGCTTACCACCAACAACTAGGCTCATTATCACCCCGTGACGTTCGCCGCGGGGTACATCGCCGGCGTGTTCTGCGCCATCGTGTCGCACCCCGCCGACACCGTCGTCTCCAAGCTCAACCAGGTAATCATCCGCTTACCACCAACAACTAGGCTCATTATCACCCAACTGACATAGCCCAGGTTCGGTCGTGTATGGAATACTGCTCTCATCTACGGGATGGATCTGCGAAATACCAACTGGACGCGCTTGAGTCTCGAGAAACGGGCCAAGAGACTCATTGGCAACGATGCACTGGTCGAGTCAAAGCTCCAGAGCCTTGAACACCGACGACGAGTTGCAAGTCTATCAGTTTCCTATTGGTTACATTTCGGGGAGTGTGCGATGGAATTACACAATCTAATTCCGCCATCCATCATCGGACTACGAGACAAACGGCGAAGCGCCATCGTTACATGGTGGACATCCCGCCCATACGCACAAAACGTTTTGGGAATACCTTCATTGTGCGTACGGCTAAGGAGTGGAATTCCCTGCCGGAGTCTGTGTTTCCCGATAGCTATAACCTAGGAGTCTTTAAGTCCAGAGTGAATAGGTTACTTTTAGGTGAGCGTGCTCCATCTTCGATCACATCATCACTTACCATCAGGTGAGATAATGGTCAAACGCGAAGAACATGAATTTCCAAAGCACGGGAAATGCTATTGACCAATCGGCACGCTTCACGCACCGTGCTTTCTTTTCCTTTACCGCTATTGGTCGGCAGCTGCCGTCATGTTAGCGCGCGACGTGTGACGCGTGAGTGAGATGGAACTAACAGCTGCAGTGTATTATGAACCTTATAGTGGTGATCTAAGGTTGATTGTAAGCTCAGCATTCTTTGGTTAATCTTCGGGACCATACTTTATTTTCTGTGCGAACGATGATTCACGACGCGCCTTATCAGTTGGGTACAACTGACTTCCACAACTCAGAAACTTACCAAGACAAGTATTTAGTTCGGTAATTCGCGACTACAGAGCATCTCCGTAGCAGGTGTGCTGTTTCGTCTTCCATGCAAATTCTGCAGTGGGCCGTCTGTGACTCGTATCACATAAAGGTGTTTATTAAAGGATCCGTATCCAGTAACAGCGATAGTCTTAGGGCCTGTTTCGACAAGGGGCCATCAAGAAACGGGAGAGCCTTCTTGCCCTGCCCTGCAGTCAAAGAAATAAAAATTATAACCTGTATCAACAGCTTAGTATACGAGGCACAGATAAATCTTGAATGTTAGTTACGGTAGTCATCTATCCACGGACAATTCTCGTCAAACATTACTTTACCTTGAAGTTCTATCTGTTTGGTTCCGTTAGTAAAACTCCACAACGCAGTGGCTGAGCAACAATACTGCTTAGCACATCTGATCAGTCTTCACTAAAAAATCTGATTTGATTTTGTACAATTACCATCCATACCATCCATAAAAAAAATATAAATTAAGTCTGTCTATGTTTATTATTATCTTTTTCATCTTTTACGTTTTCCTAGTTAATTCATCCTTAATCACGTAGCACCTAACCCGATCCAAATCAGAGAGAGAGATCTATAGATAGAGATTTGAACCACACACCTAAACCCGATCGAGAGACCATTATTTACGATCTTGTATTAACGTTATCTTGTTAAATTTGCAGGACAAGACTGCCACAGTAGGCAGCATCATCGGCAAGCTGGGTATGGCCGGAGTATGGAAGGGTCTAGGACCCAGGATCATCATGATTGGTACCCTCACAGCACTGCAGTGGTTCATCTATGATGCCGTCAAGGTAAACATTACCTTTTCAAGCGTCAATAAAGTCTATTACACTTTGCCAAATTGAGAGTATTTTGTGTGTAAAGTTACAATCAGTATACATCGAGAGTAAAGGAACTAGAGACTTTAAAACAGCTTCTGCAAGATCTTGCCCAGCATTTAAACAGTACTGCCTACTATTATAAATGGCCATGAGTTAATAATATTATACTATAGATGATGCTAACATGGGCACTAACAGTATCATTAGAACTGAAAACGAGATGTGTACCATGTGTATTTATTGTTCTGAGTTTCCGATATTTCATCACTGTTGCATAGCTTTCATAATGGATGACCATAATAGTTTCATTATAGCATTTCTTTGTAAAGAGAACCTAGATTACTCCTAATAGTATGCAATACAATCTTTTTATTTCGGACCATAAATCTGTAAAATGTTAGTAATTCATACCTAATAGCTAATTATCACCCCCCGCTCAAACTGCTTCATAATAGGAGAGAACACACTCACTCACCGTTCTCAGGATGCTGTTACGACTGTCCCTCACTCTTCTCAGAAGTGAAGCCATTTTCTCTCGTATAATCGCTTGGAACGCGTCTGTACGAGCTTGTGCAAACATTTCTGAGGCACTACAGTAACAATCTAGGTTATCACATTTTACTCAAAACTGGTATATAAATGGTATCAATATACAACATGTAATTTAAAGGGTATATACATACCAAGTGCACGGTTTCTTTGGATGATAATAAACGATATGGCAAGGGTTTTACAATCCTATGTCTACATGTGTGAAGTATAATAGAAATTTCAATACATTGATACCAGAGGCAGAATTTTCAAATTAAGAAGAACGAAGAGAATCACCGTGTTATTGGCAAGTGACGTGGAAAGTTATTGACCCTCGTAGTGCTGTGACACGTTTGTTATGATTGGTATTCAAGAAACATATGAAACCGATAATTTGGTATCAATTCTTTGTGTCACTTATTTTGAACTGAAACTGTGCATAGAGACTCCATAACAGATGGTGTCTTGAGCCCCTTTGGATAGATATGGGGTTTCCGTTACACGTTGTATAACATACCAGAGCTTGAATTCGAATACCTTGTTACTATTTTTATTTTTAGATAATGTCTAAATTGAATACCGTATTAAAGAAAATGCTTTCTCAAATAAATAAATGAGCAATAGTTGAAGTCCCCCCCTAACATGTCCCGTCTTGTCTCAGGTATGGCTGAGGATGCCCCGCCCCCCGCCCGCGGAGATGCCCGAGTCCATGCGCAGGAGGCTCGAGGCCGAAGAGGCGAAGAACAAGTGAACACTACATTGTAGATAGATTATTGTGCGTCGCGCGGCTTACTTAAGGTGGACATTGCTGGTGGTGCCAACACGACGGCTGTGTACGCTTGTTTGTACCTAAGGGGTAAGGGGAAATGGGATGATATTGTGATATTTCAATAGTCTCATGGATGGATAAGCTATTCTGCCTTTGGTGCAGTAGCCATAGGCTTCTATGCATCTGGTATTGCACCTAAAAGTAGCTGTTACTGTAGAAAGTACAAAATGATGATGTTACCAGCAATCTTACACCTTACACTATGTATGAATAGTTTTTAAATGATATTGTGACATGATATTATGGTCTAAGGCCATATGGGTCTGGTATGAGTCCTATGACTGCGCGCGACGTTAGACACTTTCCATTCGCCACACAGTATATGTAGTACATTGTGATTATAACCAAGTTACAGTATATTATATAAGTAATCATGTTATTTAAATTATTTTTTTGAAAATAAAAAGAAAATATTTTTATTTTATTTGTTTTGTTTTTCATTATTTTATGTACATATCGAGACGCCTGTTATTTATTTGTTGTATGTCTGATGCTAGTAATGAATAAAGTGATAGATACAGGTTTTGTTTTACTGGAAATATACCTACATGTAGCATTTTTGAATAAAATAATGTAGGAATTTTGAGCTCTCAAAGTTGGGCTATATTAATCTTTACCCACGTAGCGTCATGCTCATGTCGTAGTGAGCGCTTCTCCACGCACTTATTGCAAGAGTGAACAGGCATCCACAGAGTACATTTTTTATATAGCAGGCATCTTCTGGTCTCGCTCGTTAAAATTAGTACCTAGTTTTATTTATTTTAAATACAGGCCAGTTCAAAATGTCTAAGCAATAAATTGTTTGTTTTCAATATTTATTTCCATCTCTGTCATTCAAATATAAATACCCTCTCGCTTGCACTCGTACTGTATACTGTTTATTATAAGTAGTTCGCCAACAATTGGGATAGAAGGACGAGTATGGATAAACACGTCATAACATTGAGTTGGTAACTAGATCTTTTTTGTTTGCTGGTGGGAAAATCAACGAATGACTTCTTCCGCTCTGGGTGGAGTGGAGTGTTCCGTAAGTTCCGGGGCCGCGGTATCTCGATAGAACATTCCCGCTACCCTGGACAGTAGGCAGTCCAAAGTAGTTACCTGGCATGCTAAGGTATTGTTATGAGCAAGGCATTCGTTGCGATACACGCCGTTCCTACATGTGTGTAAGTGGTGTATTAACACAGAACAGTATGTGTTGAAGTCGCATTTAATAAAGAAATATGCCGTCATCGCTTTCAATACATACTCAAAAATTTATTGCAGTCCACAATGTGAACTCAATTATACTACCTAAGGTTAACAAACTTTAGAAAATTATAACATGATCATCATGGACCCTGCCACAGCAATGTAGTATGTTATAATTATCATTCCATAGACATCAATTTATAATATTACAAAAATAAACCAAATTAACAAACAATTATTTTATGAAACATTAAATTATCACTATTAGGTGAGATCAGTTTTATACGTAAGTATTTTATGTTATTATGTAATCTATACCTACTACTGTAGGTTAGTACTGGCTGGATTTGGATGTATGGTATGGAAGTAGTTTGAAGTAGAGGTGGGCAAAGTGTATCATTTTTGAGATTGCATTTGCATCTCGATCACTGAAATGATCCGGAACACTGATATGTTTCATTTGGATCATCGGCTCAAATGACTCAGTAAACGCCCGCGACGCGACGTCATGTATAGAAACGTAACATTCTTACGTTGCGTAGCGGACGTTTACTATTGAGACATAGACATGTTATGAGGCATCAATACTGAATGTTTTATGTCTACATATTTATTGTAATAAGTGAGATTATAAATAAAGTTGATCTTCGTGCGTAGGATACAAGAGTCAATAGTTAAAGTAACTCAGTGTGTCTCGGTCTCTCTCTCGCTCGCACACTGCTCAGTCGACACACGAGCGACGCGTCGCGCGAAATGAGCCAGAGCAAAGTAATGTTTCAGATACAAATGATGCATTTGAAACGTTGTTACTGAACCAATCTTTTGAATCACTTCAATGATTCGAATCAGTGAGTCGGTTCCGTAAAGAGTTACACACGCCTAGTTTGAAGGTATAGGTGACTTTTTACCCGACTGAAAATAAGGAGGGTTATGTTTTATCGTAATAAACTCCACGAGAGCACAGTCCTGCGCGATAGCTAGTGTATTCATGAATGATAAGAGGTACTTATGTAAGGGATGTGGTGGGGCTTTTGTGCAAGTGACTAGTTGGAAGCTGCATTATACAACGTGTAACGAAAAGGGTATATATATACCAAGGGCACGGCTTCTTTGGGTAATATCAAACGATATTAGAAGGGTTTTTTTAATCCTAACTCTACATGTTCGGAAGTAATGAGACCGACAAAAGAACACCGCATATACGGTAGGCTACTACAGTACTAGGCGCACAGAATTACGGGAGGGATTTATTTATTTATATTTTTTTTATCGTGATATTTGCAAGTAACGTGGAAAGTTATTGACCTACGTAGTGCGGTGACACGTTTGTTATGATTTCAATACGAAACCGAAAATTTGGTATCAATTTTTAGAGTATTATATTTTGAGTTGAAACCCTTCCAATATCGTTTGATATCATCCAAAGAAGCCGTGCCCTTGGTATGTATATACCCTTTCCGTTACACGTTTTAAAAGGAGCGTCTTGTCATTGATGTAGTTTAACTATTAATAGTCTAGCTTCTTCTTGTGTAAATACAATAAAAATGTTATTGCTAAGCTATGGTTCGTGTTTTAATACCTCCCAAGATTCTGTAGGCAATATAATGATTTTGCTAAGCAGTAACCCTCCCGTTCCAAAATATAAAACTCGTCGAGATGCTCATGGCTAAATAATAGCAACGCTGGCCGAGGTCCGTGGACGGATGATCACCTCGAGATTACTCCGTGTCTCGGGAAACAAGTTAAGCCTTTGGTTCCGTCTGTCATATGTACATCTTTGACAGTCATTACGGGTAGTCAAAGGCTGGGAAAACTGACACCAGCCTTGCCAAGGAGTGCCGTGTTATCCAGTTAGGGTATAGGTTGTGGTGTCAGAGAGGCAGTTGCTTTATGTAAAACACTAGTTCTGTTTAGGTGAATACGGACTCTTTTCGTTTGCTGGGATTAAATTTCAACTAAAACAACGTGTTTTCGGTACGAACCTTATACTTGTCACTAAAAAATCAACATACATAGGTACATTATCATAACTTTGTATAGGTAGTATGATGCTAATTTGACAAGTTCTCATATGCATCCGAAGCCAAACCCAACTCTTAGTTGGGAAAAAGTTATGCAGATGATAACGTTTTGCAGCTCATAATATAAATGCTGCTACTGCAAAATGGCGTAATGTGTACACTTAAATCCTTTTCATAGAATGACTGATAGATTTTGTCAAATTTAAATTAAAGACAAAGGTATTTGATATTGATAAGAATGAGCGTGCCGATGCCGATGCCGGTCTGATGGAGAATCTTGAATTGCGGCGATAATTTCAAGCAACATTAAGTACCTACGTCGTTTACGATTTGCTATCAGTTAAGTAAAGCTTTCTTACACAAAACGCTCTTGCTCTCAACTGAGATAATATCTAAGTACTTGATTTCAGGAATTCCATTTGATAAACAACACTTAGACGGTGACGCTCTCCGTGTTATTCATCTCGTTAGAATACCCAACGCCTGCCAAAGATGTGTTAGCAATAATTAATAGTCATATAAAAAGTAAATAACAAAATGAGAAGGCGCTTGAGTTGTTACAAAACAGCCTTTGTTTGCCGTTATGGAAGAGCTGATGGTAATAATAGTCCAAAATCAAAATTTTTAGACCCTTTCACTACTGATTATACTAACAGCATATAATAAGCAAGTGCCAAGTGGGAATAAATCATACCTATTCACAAAGTAAAAAGTATACCGTATTTAGCGTAAACAGTTATGTTTCCGTTGGTATCCATTGATAAACATTACAAAATTAGTTTTCTATTACATGCAGTATTCAAAAAGCGAATTCAACTTGACATTCTATAGAAGCGACAGCTTAAATGTTCTGTTATGGCGCCTGCCAAAAAGATTACTTTATTTGTCGCATCAGTGTAATTTGTAACACCTGCAATTTGGAAGTTTGCGTTATGTAAGTTTGGAAGTATTAGTAAATTTTAAAGTATTGTTGGCAACGTCAGGTTTACGTAATAACTATTAAGTAATCTGTGGCCGGGTGAAGCTATTGCGAGTGGAACTGTGGTGAATAGCGAAGAGGTTACGCCAGTTGACATGGTGCGATCACCGTCCCTCTTTGGCCAACGCTCTCGACGTGTACGGTTGTGTTATGCTTAGTTTTGCGTAATTAAAGTCTATATTGTCTCTATATTTGTGATTATACAAGTTATACCTCCCTTTTGTCAGCCATCAAGAAATGGAAGAACCTCCTTGGCACTGGCGAAGGGTGAATTTTCATCAAAGGGAAGCCGGACCAAAAAATGCTTACCTTGCTCAAGTGTGATGCGTGAATTCCAGTAACTGTGGCCCTGTGGCTGACTTCGAAATCTTGTAACTTCGTAAATAATTATTTGTTTAATTGAAAATAATAGATTACTATTTATATATTCATGTATATGTTTATAGTTAATTGACTTACGATCGAGTTAATGTTATCTGTTTACCCACATTTGTTTTTAATTTTTTACTTTGCTATTATGTGCGTACGGCTAAGGAGTGGAATTCCCTGCCGGAGTCTGTATTTCCCGATAGCAATAACCTAGGAGTCTTTAAGTCAAGAGTGAATAGGTTACTTTTAGGTAAGCGTGCTCCATCTTCGACCACATCATCACTTACCATCAGGTGAGATGGTGGTCAAACGCGAACCTATTCTAAAAAAAAAAAATGTTTTGTTATTTTATATGTACGTACTTATCTGTGCGCTCTAATTGTTAATTTTAGTTTTAGATATTGTTTCTGAGTAAGTGAATTATGTATGCAATTCTTATGAGAAATAAAGTTATTCTTAAACCAGAGTTTGCATGCTTTACTTTTTTTTTCAATTGTCACTTTTAATTTATTCGTATAGCTATATGCAAAGTTTAAGTTACCTATAAATAAACTAATATAATTTAGTTTATTCTTAAATGTAAAATATTCATACATAAAATAATAGACTAATATTTGCCATATTTCAAAAGGGAAGCCGGTAGGAATCGAGTTGTATGGAGCCTTCGCCACTGCTCCTTGGCCTGCCTTTACTCACACTTCAACTCTGTAGTTTTAATAATTGAGTGACAAATCTAAAAGGATTCCGTTTTTTTTTTTCATGCAGCTTAGGAACCCAAAAAAGAATGAATCTGTATACTCTCTCTCTCTCCTCCGCAAAATATATACTACCTATATAATTACTGCTTTCTTATTATTGTTCCGCTTACCTTGAAGTAACCTATTCACTCTTGACTTAAAGATTACCACTCAACCAACAACAAGAACAACAACAACAAGAATACCACTCCTTTGGGCGCTTTGCCAACCATAGCGCAGGTTCCACCCTTTTAACTCGATGCCTGTCACAAATTTATGTGACGCCCATTGATATGCAAAAAGTCGTGAAAATCACTGCCTCTACCGAGATTGAGAGACCAGCGACAAGTGGTTTTTCAAACTGGCTGGACACGTTTTCGATCGATTATCTAAGATTTTGTAGCATCACAAATTCTGAAACAAGGGTGTTTATCCGTCACATAAAATGCCCTATTGACCTAGTTAAATGCGAGCTATTTTGAAGATTTGTCCAGCCAGCCTGAGTCATATGAGTTTTGGCATTGATCAAATCTATTGTGCACCTGTAAGTCTACATCATAAAATTGCTATACGTACTTACTTGATAGATTCTTTTTTCCTTTTGCCTTCCCTGGGAAAAGAGGCAGACCGCAGAACCACATTTTATAATTAGTAAATAATGTTGTAATTAGGTTACAGATTTGAATAAAAGGCTATATTATTATTATATTTCCTTTATTTCCAATACATACTTATAAATTACATTTTTAAATATTCTCTAAAAAAAAAGCATTTAAAAATATAAAAAATAGTAGCCCCACCGGTATCGGGAACAGGGTCCACCTCCTCCTCCTTATGATTATTATTACTTACTTGATAGATTACTTTATTTTGTATTTTTTTCTAACTTCTGCGTGCGGCTTCGCTGGCGTGTCAACTTCTGCATAAGGTGTTTAGTTTCCGCAATCAATTATAGCCTATGTGTTGCGCAGACTTAATAGTTGAATCGAAAAGAAGAAAAATATCTCATAGAAAAACCCAATAGCACCTTTTTTCCCACCCGGGATTTGAAATCGAGTCATCATGCTCTGCAGTCGTGCTTGTGAGCACTCGACCAACGAGCCAGTATTTTTTCATTCATCTTTATTTAAATTAAACTATACGAGTACAACAGAATAAAATATAGCGTCAAAAACAATCTCAGCTGTTATATAATGTACCCAAAAGAGTCGTGGCATTGTCTGCCCTTGGATCACAGGGAATGTCAAACATCCTTTTCGAAATTTGTTTGATAACTGCACCATGGAACTAAGCAAAATATGCTTGTATCTGGAGTGGGAATTGTTTTGATTAATATTTTTTCTTCCGGAAAGTATGCATTTCTCCTGTAGTGCATTATTACAAACACCCAGACCATGGGCGTATCTAGAGATACTTTCCAGGGGGTTTATTTTCCTGGCCTCCAGTGGTAGAAGCGATGATCACTTATCGAAGTTGCGTTAACGCTTAATGTACGCAATGAAAATTTTCACATGAAATAATTTAACATGTATCGCAATTATTATAATAGTGTCAGCAATAAGAATCTGAAAAGTCAGTCGTATTTCCAAAACAGCGGTCAAGTGCGAGTCGGACTAGCTCATGATGGGTTCCTTTAGTTCCGTAGTAGCAAATATAGATTAATAAAAGATTTTTTTTATAGCATTTGTATAAATGACAAAGTTATGAGTATGAAATCGCTGATTTGAACCGAAAAATTAAAATTCCTTTATTTCTAAAATGTAACATACTTATTTAATCAAAATATTTAACCTCATTATCTATACATTGTTGCCATCTAATCGGAAGGTTATTTATGCCCTCCGGACAGCATTTTGTACTGCACCTTGGAAATAAATTTTTTACCTCGTTGAAAGTTTACCAAATCATGAAAAAATATGACGTCCGTTGGTTGGTTAGTGTGAGGTCTTGCGCTTCAGCCTGTGGATTAGCTATACGCAGAAAACTTTCAATGCCCTACGTGTACTGTACAATGGGTTCAAAATGTTATTCTATTAAGAAATTTAAATTTACTATTTGATTTATAATTTATTCCTAGATTTTCTGCACTTACCAAAGTAACAGTTAGCATTACTAACATACTTATCGATGTAGCATCTTAATAAAATATCTAAAATAAATCCGTTGTAAATATCGGTGGCAAGTTCCCACAATAAAATACAGTATGACATCATAGTGTAAGACTAATTTAAAATTTTTTAATGGATCTCTAGATCAGTTAGGAGATAATTTTTACTTAGGGTAGAATTCACATACAATCTTGTTAATCGCTCCAACTAAACTAAATATGCTTGTGTCTGGAGTGGGTTCATGGTAATAGTGTAATGGATCGCTGCGCCAATTTTCTAACAAAACATGTTATCAAAACATGTTATCAAAACATGTTAGCAAAACATGTTAGCAAAACATGTTAGCAAAACATGTTAGTAAAACCGCCCGTCCGCTGCGCCAATTGTTGTAATGTTTTTGTTTAATTTCAAAAATGAGTTCTAACGAAGAAGACGTGGTAGCTGTTATAGCAATAGTAGATTTAGTTCTCCAAAGAAGAAACGGAAATAGATTCCGGGTCCGACCCTACCTGCAACCTCGTTCGTTCAATATAATAATAAATAGCAAGAACTGAAAATTGATGATAGTTTGCCGATAAGGTGGTTTTATGTGTGTGTGCGGTCAGAAGGTTTGGCAAATTAAAGAGCGTGTTCTCAGTTGAAGGTTTACTGAACGACTGACACAAAGATTACAATAATATAATACAGTGGTTAAGAGCTTAGAGTTAACTTACGACCTACGTCATACATGGCCTAAGACTAAAGATGTATAAAAAGTAATATGCCTACGCTACAATAGGTTCGGTATAAAAATTGTTTTAGATGTTCAGAAAGTGATTATCAAGAGCTGTTATCATTAATTTTACCAGATATAGAGAAGAAAACAAAGTATTTTCTTTATTCCACTCCATCACAAACCAAAGAGAATTGTCATAGACAATCAACACACTCTTCGATCGAACGATTACGTCTTCCTCTAGTGAGCGCGAACACAAAATGCGTCACTTTCCCTCCCCGCAGGCAAACGCGGGGGATGTTATCCATTCGTCTCGGCAAACATGTTATTGTGTTTTTACTAACAAAACTGTTAGGCCACGCCTATATTCTGTTAGCAAACAATGTTATACTGTTTGCAAACACGAAAACACGTCGCAGCGGACCCGGCTTTAGGCTATTGACAAATCAATATGCTGCAGTGCCATGTTTTTGTCATTTTATCTTGATACTAGTACGATCAAGTCCGCTCTTCTACAACCAGGTATATGGACATCCTAGTCTGGTTTACTTTGCGATCGGTCATTGCAGCTTCCGTGGCCTGGTTATTTTCACCTATTTTACATGAGATATGCAGTACACATGTCTGTCCGATTACAGCTCTAATTAGCGGTTTCAAATAATTAAAAATATTTTATTAACAGGCTTCTAAGGCCCAACGTGAAGTTATAAAGCAATCCATTGTAGACGCTTGTTGCCTTTCTATGAAAACCTTCAGAACTCTATTGCTGCGTCCTCTCACTCTGCGTATTATGGATGCGTACAGGATTTTTTTCCTATATACTTTTTATTATACATACCTTTTAACTGTTTACTAATACTTGCAAATTAACTCTGGATTTCTTACATAACGCAAACTTTCAAATTGAAGCTTCTACAAATTACACCGATGCAACAAATAAAGTAAACTTTTTGGCAAGCGCCACAACTAAACATTTAAGTTGTTGCTAAAGATAAAGAATTTAAAGATCTGTCCAGACGCCTAGTTCACACTTCGCGTGACCCAAGGGCTGGCTTGTACCTTGGACAGAGGTTAAGCATTGCCATACAACGTGGCAATGCCGCCAGTCTTTTGGGCACATTACCAGTGGACAGCGATGCGCACGAATTTCTGGATGCAATATTTTAGTTTATTTTTAGGTGTGTATATGTAGTTTGGGGTTTTTATTTAAATTAAAATTGTATTCTTTCTCAAATTAAATAAATTTCCCCAGTTTTTGCTTGTATAGAATGTCAAGTTGATTTTGATTTTTGAATACTGCATGTAATAGAAAATTATTTTTGTAATGTTTCTCAATGGATATCAATGGAAACATAAGTGTACGCTAAATACGGCATACTTTTTACTTTGTGAATAGGTATGATTTATTTCCACTTGACACCTGCTTCTTAAATGCTGTTGTCATTTTCTTTTTATATGACTATTAATTATTGCTAACACATTTATGGCAGGCGTCGGATATTCTAACGATGAAGATTAACACGTAGAGTCGAGCGTAATCGTCTAAGTATTGTTTATCAAATGGAATTCTTGAAATACAGTACATATATATTATATCAGTTAATACGTAGAAATTGATGGCACCTAATATTGATAATTTAATGATTCCCAAAATCATTTTTTGTTAATTATAATTCGATGTGTATAGAATGATATAACATACCACATTGCTGTGACAGGGTCCATGATGATCTTATTTGTAAACCTAGGTACACCCGTACATCTTAGCTAAGTTCACATTGTGGAATGCAATGTATATAGGTTTGAGTATTGAAAGTAACGACGGTATATTTCTATTATGTCCGGGCAGGGCCGCGCTGACCTAAGACTGTGTGCAAAATCTATGAAGCGCCTATGAATTTTTCCACAGGCGCGAGTATTGTCTTGGGTTCTCCCAAGACAATACTCACGCCTGTGGTTTAACTTTACACTGTTTGTACCTACTCAATTATGACGAATAATATGTTGTAGTTTTACAAAAAATATTTCAATAATATTAATGCTGGCATTACATCCGGCGCCCCTTCTGCCTTGACGCCTGTGTGCGCCGCACACTTCGCACATAGGGACGGCTCGGCCCTGTGTCCGGGGTTTATCATTCGATGATGATCCCACCAGGAAACAAAAAGACTGCCTACTATATCTACTTACCAACATGTTATATGATGTGTTTATCCATACTCATCCTTCTATCCCGATTGTTAACCGACTACTTATAATAAACAGTACAGTATAACAGTAGAAGTGATCTTTATACTGTGGTAGAAGTGAGTGCAAATGAAAGGGTTTTTATGTTTGACGGACAGGGATGGAAATAAATTTTTAAATAGAAACAATTCCCATACAAATGTAAAGGCAATGTAAACTTGCCTTTAAAATTTGTATGGGGATATTAATAACCTCTACAAAAAGAACTACTAAGTATTTTAACGATTTCTTGACTATAGCCTGTTTTTTAATCTCAGAGACATAATTGACACTTGCATAATATGTTTAGAAATAATGTTGCCCGCTCTTTTGTGCAGTGTTTTATCTACGATACCAGTTTGTTGAATCGTAACATTTTACCGACCTGCGTGACGCAAAGGAGGGTAATGTGTGTCACAGTCTTTGTGTGTATTTAATTATGTATGTTTGTACCTATGTGGTGTTGTACAGGCCGAACGCGTGGGCCGATATGAATAATTCTCACGTTTCGTCTTAACCATGCTTGTTTCACTAGACATATGACAGTTAATTATAAAAAGACCGCAAACTATATATGTATATCGTTGAATAGGTATTTTTTTATAAAGATAACTAGCAATGTGGGTACAATTCACATTACTAGCATACTTGTTGACCTCTCCAACTAAGCTAAATATGCTTGTCACCACTGCGAGAATCGCCCTGAGGACACGGGGGAACACACAGTGCATGGAGATTTGCCCCGCTTGGGCAGAGCTCCGCCTTGTCCTCGTAGGGGCGATAGGCGGCGACCTCTCGCTCCCGGCCTGGTGCAATCCATGGTCCGGAGCGAGGAGGCATGGGAAGCAGTCACCTCTTTCTGCGAAGCAGCTATGCAAGCAAAGGAGGTAGCGGGACGCGCGAGGGAGAAGCGGTGGTCTCACAGCCCTCGTGCCCCAGGAGACGCTCCGGGCGTCGAGTCACAGGGTGACTCCCAGCCACCGTAGGCGCGGGCCTGCGGGCTGCGAGCAATGGTTAGCTCGCCGCCCGACTGAAACCAGGCCCGTGTAGACGGTGCCGAGTGTTCCGCGCGCGCCTTAAAGAGTGTCAGCAAAATTGTCGGGCCCATAAGGGGGCCGTTGCCTGCCGGGGTTGCAGAATTGTTCGAAAGAGTTACCGCGGCCTCGGAACACGAAGAGCATATGATGGAACACGGATGGGTTAAGTCAGTAAAAGTCTGACACACCCTCCCACTTCGCCCAGGTCGGGAGGCAGTCAAAGGATAATTTACCATCCTTAAAAAAAAAAAATTCGAACCCGCGGCCTCTCGATCACAAGTCCGATACCTTAGCCAATTTTAGGTTTTTTCTCTATTTTTCATTTAAAGCAATCGCTTAGGATATGGATAAGTTTTAAAACAGTTTCAGTGTCAAATTCAGGGTGCGGTTTGTAGGGAACAGTTTCCCATTGGCCCAGGACGATCTTAGCTGTGATGTATTTAACTTCTAATTTATTTACAAAAGGTCTATAGGTCACTAGAAGGCTCTATTTGTGCAGTTGATTCGAATAAACTTCTAAATACGTTTCAAGACCACAATTACTAGCAAGAATTAAATAATCTGTGAAATCTTTAGCATGTTTAAACTGAAAAGCTAAAAATGAAAATCCCGACTGCTCAACTGAAAGGAAAGAAACAAGCACATTTTCATTTAAAAAAGTGACAAGCAGGCGGGACCCATCGCATTTTTCTATGTTCATTATGTTCGATTGGATTTCCACAATAAGTACAGAGTTATTGTGTTTTTAATTGTCATCTGGGCCATTTAGTCGACATTACTGATAAGTTTATCATAGAAATAGGTGGCGATTTTGATGATATTATACTGATGTGTAATTATCTGAACCTGATTAACGAATACCTGTAATTATGTTCTAAAAAATATGTCTTACTTTAATAATTTTGTATTTCTAAGTTTTAAATTAGTACCTACAATTATTATTTCAGGATAACGTAATAATTATAAAAAACTGATACTTGATTTTATTAACGTTGAATTTCGATAGCGGCACATCACTATTTAGGAATTTCAAAAAACTGGCAAACGCCGTAATGTCAACTTTGTCTCTGAGGCAAGGAACTTGTACAGAAGATCCTTGCTCTGAGGTTAAAAAAAGAGACTTTAAAGCTATACCCTGTTTTTTAATCTCAGAGACAAAGTTGACATTACGACGGTTGCCAGTTTTTTGCAATTCTTAAATAGTGATGTGCCACTACCGAAACTTAACGTTAATGAAATCAATTATCGTTTTTTTTTTATGTTATCCTGAAATAATGTGTAGGTGCTAATTTAAAAAGTAGAAATACTAAATTAATAATCTAAGATAGGTAATAATAACTCCATATCTTAGGAATATTCTGATTGATTCTTAAATCACATATTTATTTATTATTCTCTCGTAAAGCCCTTTATTTTGATACCCCACCCTGAATATGGCACCGATCCGTTTTTCCTAAGAGATTGCTTTAAATGATAAATAGAGGAAAAACCTAAAAATGGCTGAGATACCGGACTTGTGATCGAGAGATCGCGAGTTCGAACTCCTCCCATTACACTATTGCCGTGAACCCACTCCTAACACAAGGATATTTAGCCAAGTTGGAGGAATCAACAAGATTGCTAGTAATGTAATAATGTAGTAGTATAATTATACCCACATTGCTAGTTCTCTTTATAAAAAAGACCTATTCAACGATACCCCAACGATATCTGATATAGTTTCCCGATTTTTTCTAATTAACTGTCACATCTCTTGAGACACTCGCATGGTTAAGACGAATTAATTAACATGAGAATTATTCAAATCAGTCCACGCGTTTGGCCTGTACAACGTCACATAGGTACAAACATTCATACTTATATACATGGACTGTGAAACACATTATCCTCCTTTGCGTCGCGCAGTCGGGTAAAAAGTTACGATTCAACAAACCGATATCGTATGTATAACACTGCACAAAAGAGCGGGCAACATTATTTCAAAACTTGACATTTGCATGTGTCAATTCTGTCTCTGAGATTAAAAAACAGGGTATAGACAACAGCAAAGAGAATGTAATACACTGTTTTAGGCAACAGATCTCCGCTAAGTGGTCTAGATCTTGAGAGACAGAGGTGACCAAGACAAAGTGGCACACGAGGTCTATGATGGAACGAGCGAGCTTAGAAGATGCCTGTTCACTCTTGCAGTAAGTGCGACATTTAAGAGTGACATAGCCCAACTTTTAAGAGTTCAAAATTCCTACATTATTATATTCAAGAATGCTACAGATAAGTACATTTCCAGTAAAACAAAACCTGTATCTTCACTTTATTCATTACTAGGATCAGACATACAACAAATAAATATAGGTATCGATATGTACATACATCAAAGAATGAAAAACAAATCAAATAAAATAAAAATATTATCTTTTAATTTCAAAAAATAATTTCATTAACATGATTACTTAAATAATACACTGTAGACAATTTACTACATAATATACTGTGTGGCAATTGGAAAGTGTCTAACGTCGCGCGCCCATATGGCCTTAGTTAGACCATAATATCATGTCACAATATCATTTAAAAATTATTCATACATAGTGTAAGGTGTAAGATTGCTGGTGGTAACATCATCATTTTGTACTTTCTTCCAATTGACTGTTCCGAGTTTTTTTTTTTCTTTTTTTACGGGACGGCTCCAACTTCTATCGTTAAGGAGTACAGCAATCTACCATAGATATTAAATAAATTTAAGTTGTACATAATAGAGTTAATATTCGTTTTGTATAGAATCATTCTAAAATAGGTAGTCCTTGTTGATAGTCGATATATTATAGATAGTGTAGATAAGTATATGCTTCATTAAAACTTAAAACGGGATATTTACTATGTGTATTTATTGTTTTTGAAGTACACTCGGCGTCACAAAAATCGCACCTCTCTGAAAATATGTTTCAAGCATGTCCCGCCATCAACGAATACATTAAACCCAATTAATATTGGTATCGATTGAAAGTATGTTTATCGACCTTTAAATTAACAACAGTTAGAATTCCTAAACACAACAAATCACATTAGCACGTAACGTTAAAAAAAAGTTCTCAAAATACACATTACAACGGTCACTAGTTGCACCACCCTACAAGGGTATAAAACGGGCGACCCGCGTCAAATGTGGGACAACAGATTCGACGCTGGACACCGCCGCGAGAGGACGCACACATCGCTCAGCCGCACTCAGCCGACTCGATTTCGTTTTGACGGTTACGACCGTTGGAACCGTTTCTAACGGTTCATTCTATTTTTAGATTCTTGGTGTTTGCTTTTTTCAAAGCAACACAAAGTTATTTCTTTAACAGAAAATCCACCTTCAGTGGTACTTGGCGGATACCTAGCGGTGTTAACGAACCCAAGTGGTGTTGACCCGACGCACCTTACCTAGCCCCTTCAGGGCTAGGTAACAAGTCGGAAGGGTACTAGTTAGCGGCCTTGGGGACTACCCTAGTCGCGGCTAGTATCTAACCCCGCTCTCTTTCAGTGTGCACCCGGGGTTGGTGGGTGTGTCTACCCCACAACACCGGCACGACCGAAAGGTCCTTAGGACCCCGCTGCACATTAAAATTGGCAGTGGGTACAACAAGCTTAGGGCACACCTAGGCACTCACCTCCCTGCGTATCCCCGCAGGGAGCTTACTCACCTCCGGGTTATCCCGCCCGGAGGGTTAGGTGTCAGGGCCTTTCAGGCCAAAACAGACGGTAACACAGTCACCGAGTTTGTCTAGAGTTTCTCTTCTCGGTGGCACAGTGTTAGGAGAAACTCCTGGGCCGGGCCTTTTGGGGGACCGTCTGCTCGAGGAGCACACGTTAACGTGTCTCCTCGAGGCTGAGTTAGGAGATTAGGTTTAGGTTTATAACCATCCCTAAATCTCTCCCTGCTCCAATATGGAGGCAATATTAAAAGAACTCCTCGGCCGCATGGTTGAGGAATTCCCTCAATTAAAACTAAAGTTTGGACAGGAGCTTACCTCCCTCCTGTCCTCTACCCCCCCAGCTACCTCCGGCGTGCCCAACTCCCCGCAACCTGAAGCAACCACCCTCCCCAAGTCCTTTACGGACAGCCCTGCCTCCCCAGATGCCGACATGGAATCTGAGGAGGAAAAATCACAATCAGAGTCTGAGGAAGAGAGATCCTCAGACTCCAACGCCTCGGACGAGTTCCAACTCGTCCAAGGAAAGAGGAAGAAGAGGTCAAAGGCCTCCTCCTCCCTGGCCCCTAAGGCCAAAAAGCCCTCCCCGGCGGAGTCAGCACGCCCGGTGCTGAGCCAGCCCCTCTCCCCCCCCGCCCTGACCAGCACCCCTTCGGGCAACTTGACTGCCACTCCCCCCAGCGCCACCTCGCGCAAGACCCCTCCCCCACCCCCTATCTTCATCCACGACAAAGGGGCGTGGACTATCGTATCAAAAGCGTGTTGCGAGCTTAGGATCGCATACACGAATGCCCGAGCCGTCCTAAACGGCATAAAAGTCGGCCTTGCCACTGCCAAGGACCACAGGGAGCTCTCCAAGCTCCTGAAGACCCGAAACATCCCTTACCACACGTACACGCTCCACGAGAGCAAACCAGTACGTGTGGTAATAAGCCGCATCCCCAGAGAAATCCCCACCGCTGAGATCCACTGTGACCTAGAGTCACAGGGGATCCCAGTGATGGAGGTCCACCGCATGCACGGCATGGGAGGCAAGGCATTTAATAACGTCCTTGCCATCTGCCACCCCACTGAGGGGCCCCACCCCATCTTTTCCCTGAAGACTGTATGCAGTCTATCAGGTATATTGATTGCGAAGCCGCACAAGAGTGGCACGGTCGGCCAATGCCACCGCTGCCAGCTCTACGGGCACTCCCAACGGAATTGTTACGGCACTCCCCGATGCGTAGTGCCTAGGAAAACACGGCACTGCGGAATGCACTCGCCCTAAGGACAGGAGCCAGTGCACAGAGCCGCCACATTCGACGCTGGACACCGCCGCGAGAGGACGCACGTATCGCTCAGCCGCACCCAGTACCAAGCACTCGACTCGACTTCGTCGTTGACGGTTACGACCGTTGCAACCGTTTAACGGTCGCCCCTGTACCACGAAGTGGAACGACGAGCGATCGATAGTATCGCTAGTCTACCTCGATCGTGGTACAGGTTCATTCTATTTTTAGATTCTTTGTGTTTGCTTTTTTCAAAGCAGCACAAAGTTATTTCTTTAACAGAAAATCCACCTTCAGTGGTACTTGGGGGATACCTAGCGGTGTTAACGAACCCAAGTGGTGTTGACCCGACGCACCTTACCTGGCCCCTTCAGGGCTAGGTAATAAGTCGGAAGGGTACTAGTTAGCGGCCTTGGGGACTACCCTAGTCGCGGCTAGTATCTAACCCCGTTCTCTTACAGTGTGCACCCGGGGTTGGTGGGTGTGTCTACCCCACAACACCGGCACGACCGAAAGGTCCTTAGGACCCCGCTGCACATTAAGATTGGCAGCGGGTATAACAAGCTTAGGGCACACCTAGGCACTCACCTCCCTGCGTATCCCCGCAGGGAGCTTACTCACCTCCGGGTTATCCCGCCCGGAGGGTTAGGTATCAGGGCCCTTCAGGCCAAAACAGACGGGTACACAGCCACCGAGTTTGTCTAGAGTTTCTCTTCTCGGTGGCACAGTGTTAGGAGAAACTCCTGGGTCGGGCTTTTTGTGGGACCGTCTGCTCGAGGAGCACACGTTTTACGTGTCTCCTCGAGGCTGAGTTAGGAGTTTAGGATTAGGTTTACCTATCCTTTAAATCCCTCCCTCCTCCAATATGGAGGCAATACTGAAGGAACTCCTCAGCCGTATGGTTGAGGAATTCCCTCAACTTAAACTTAAGTTCGGACAGGAGCTTACCTCCCTCCTGTCCTCCACTCCCCCAGCTACCTCCGGCGTGCCTAACTCCCCGCAACCGGAAGCTTCCATTCTCCCCAAGTCCTTTACGGACAGCCCTGCCTCCCCAGACGCCGACATGGAGTCTGAGGGGGAAAAATCCAACTCAGAGTCTGAGGAAGAGAGATCCTCAGACTCCGCCTCGGACGAGTTCCAACTCGTCCAAGGAAAGAGGAAGAAGAGGTCAAAGGCCTCCTCCTCCCTGGCCCCTAAGGCCAAAAAGCCCTCCCCGACGGAGCCAGCACGCCCGGTGCTGAGCCAGCCCCTCTCCCCCCCCCCTGACCAGCACCCCTTCGGGCAGCTCGACTGCCACTCCCCCCTGCGCCACCTCGCGCAAGACCCGTCCCCCACCCCCTATCTTCATCCACGACAAAGGAGCGTGGACGAATGTATCAAAAGCGTGTTGCGAACTTAGGATCGCATATACGAATGCCCGAGCCGTCCTAAACGGCATTAAAGTCGGCCTTGCTACTGCCAAGGACCATAGGGAGCTCTCCAAGCTCCTGAAGACCCGAAACATCCCTTACCATACATACACTCTCCACGAGAGTAAACCAGTACGTGTGGTAATAAGCCGCATCCCCAGAGAAATCCCCACCGCTGAGATCCACTGTGACCTAGAGTCACAGGGGATCCCAGTGATGGAGGTCCACCGCATGCACGGCATGGGAGGCAAGGCGTTTAATAACGTCCTTGCCATCTGCCACCCCACTGAGGGGCCCCACCCCATCTTTTCCCTGAAGACTGTATGCAGTCTATCAGGTATATTGATTGCGAAGCCGCACAAGAGTGGCACGGTCGGCCAATGCCACCGCTGCCAGCTCTACGGGCACTCCCAACGGAATTGTTACGGCACTCCCCGATGCGTAGTGCCTAGGAAAACACGGCACTGCGGAATGCACTCGCCCTAAGGACAGGAGCCAGTGCACAGAGCCGCCACATTCGACGCTGGACACCGCCGCGAGAGGACGCACGTATCGCTCAGCCGCACCCAGTACCAAGCACTCGACTCGACTTCGTCGTTGACGGTTACGACCGTTGCAACCGTTTAACGGTCGCCCCTGTACCACGAAGTGGAACGACGAGCGATCGATAGTATCGCTAGTCTACCTCGATCGTGGTACAGGTTCATTCTATTTTTAGATTCTTTGTGTTTGCTTTTTTCAAAGCAGCACAAAGTTATTTCTTTAACAGAAAATCCACCTTCAGTGGTACTTGGGGGATACCTAGCGGTGTTAACGAACCCAAGTGGTGTTGACCCGACGCACCTTACCTGGCCCCTTCAGGGCTAGGTAATAAGTCGGAAGGGTACTAGTTAGCGGCCTTGGGGACTACCCTAGTCGCGGCTAGTATCTAACCCCGTTCTCTTACAGTGTGCACCCGGGGTTGGTGGGTGTGTCTACCCCACAACACCGGCACGACCGAAAGGTCCTTAGGACCCCGCTGCACATTAAGATTGGCAGCGGGTATAACAAGCTTAGGGCACACCTAGGCACTCACCTCCCTGCGTATCCCCGCAGGGAGCTTACTCACCTCCGGGTTATCCCGCCCGGAGGGTTAGGTGTCAGGGCCCTTCAGGCCAAAACAGACGGGAACACAGCCACCGAGTTTGTCTAGAGTTTCTCTTCTCGGTGGCACAGTGTTAGGAGAAACTCCTGGGTCGGGCTTTTTGAGGGACCGTCTGCTCGAGGAGCACACGTTTAACGTGTCTCCTCGAGGCTGAGTTAGGAGATTAGGATTAGGTTTATACCCATCCTATAAATCCCTCCCTCCTCCAATATGGAGGCAATACTAAAAGAACTCCTCAGCCGCATGGTTGAGGAATTCCCTCAGCTAAAACTTAAGTTCGGACAGGAGCTTACCTCCCTCCTGTCCTCCACTCCCCCAGCTACCTCCGGCGTGCCTAACTCCCCGCAACCGGAAGAAACCACTCTCCCCATGTCTTTTACAGACAGCCCTGCCTCCCCAGACGCCGACATGGAGTCTGAGGAGGAAAAATCCAACTCAGAGTCTGAGGAAGAGAGATCCTCAGACTCAAACGCCTCGGACGAGTTCCAACTCGTTCAGGGAAAAAGAAAGAAGAGGTCAAAGGCCTCCTCCTCTCTGGCCCCTAAGGCCAAAAAGCCCTCCCCGGCAGAGCCAGCACGCCCGGTGCTGAGCCAGCCCCTCTCCCCCCCCCTGACCAGCACCCCTTCGGGCAGCTTGACTGCCACTCCCCCCTGCGCCACCTCGCGCAAGACCCCTCCCCCACCCCCTATCTTCATCCACGACAAAGGAGCGTGGACGAATGTGTCAAAAGCGTGTTGCGAACTTAGGATCGCATATACGAATGCCCGAGCCGTCCTAAACGGCATTAAAGTCGGCCTTGCTACTGCCAAGGACCACAGGGAGCTCTCCAAGCTCCTGAAGACCCGTAACATCCCTTACCACACATATACGCTCCACGAGAGTAAACCAGTACGTGTGGTAATAAGCCGCATCCCCAGAGAAATCCCCACCGCTGAGATCCACTGTGACCTAGAGTCACAGGGGATCCCAGTGATGGAGGTCCACCGCATGCACGGCATGGGAGGCAAGGCGTTTAATAACGTCCTTGCCATCTGCCACCCCACTGAGGGGCCCCACCCCATCTTTTCCCTGAAGACAGTGTGCAGTCTGTCAGGCATCTTAATTGAAAAGCCGCACAAGAGTGGCACGGTCGGCCAATGCCACCGCTGCCAGCTCTATGGGCACTCCCAACGAAACTGCTTCGGCACTCCCCGATGCGTGAAGTGCCTGGGTAAGCACGGCACTGCAGAATGCACTCGCCCTAAGGATAGGAGCCAGTGCACAGAGCCGCCCAGCTGTGTGCTGTGTGGACAATCTGGCCACCCGGCCAACTACCGGGGCTGTCCAAAGGCCCCCAAAACCTCGGCCCCCATGCTGGCAAAGCGCGCTAGCGCACGCCAGGGTAGGGAGTGCCCCACCCTCTCGACTGAGCTCCCTCAGAGCCTCAGCCCACAGCGTCCAAACCCGTGGACTGCTGTTAACCACGCTAGGAACTTCCCGGCATTGAAGCCCAAAATCCCAGGGCTGATGGACAAACCCAACGCCCCATCCACCTCCCCTCCCCCGGTTGCGGCTACCCAGCCTCCCCCGGAACCCACTAACTTAGGAAACCCGGGTTTCAACCCGTTCGTTGTACTTACGAGTACTTTTAACATCTTTTTTTCCCCTCGAGCCATTCAAATGGCAAGAGAAGTAGAGGCGTGCAGAGGCGACCTCGGAACATTAAATCAGGTGTACCTTAGGTACCCTGACATTACCGCCCATATTGAAAAACTCGCCCGTAAACCATAATGGGTACTACGGCCGCGAGTAGAGTAAAGCCCCGATCCCTCAAGCCTTCAATGCCAATGGCATTAGAAATCAAAGAGAGGAGATCGCGACCTTCCTCCGCGATCATCATCTCGATATCCTCCTGGTCCAAGAGACCTTCTTAAAACCCCACCTTAGGGATCCTAAGATTGCCAATTACCGGCTCGTCAGAAATGATAGGACTAGATGCCATAAAGGCGGTACTCTAATCTATTACAAAAACTCCCTACACTGTATCCGTATGGATCCGCCGCCCCTTGCCCACTTAGAGGTATCCGTCTGTCGGCTAGGCATGACGGGCCACCCTCCCATCACAATTGTATCTGTATACCTCCCACCGTCTAATGATGCAGATACAAACACATCGGTAAACGCCTCACTACGAAGCGACCTTACCGCTCTTCTTGACATGAGTGACTCCGTCCTTATGGCGGGGGATCTCAATGCAAAACATCCCGCATGGTGTAGCAGTACTACTAACCCCCGGCGGAGAGTATTGTACGAGCTATGCTCCCCGCTTCAGTTAGATATCATAGGGCCTATGCGTCCTACTCACTATCCTTTCGAGACAACTCATTTACCTGACGTACTCGACATCGCCCTCCTAAGGAATGTAAACTTACGTTTGCACTCCCTGGAGACGGTGGACGAGCTCGACTCAGACCACAGACCGGTGATCTTGGAACTAACTTCCAGATCGGGTCCCTACGACCCTAACCGCCCCCCTCCAACACAGGTGATCACTGACTGGGGGAAAGTAGGCGACTTGCTGAAATCCAACACGTCTCCTCACCTGGATAAAATACCAGACCTCATACAGTCCGCCGCTGACACGACGGCCGCGATCGACTCATTCACGGAGCACGTACAATCTGTCTTGAACAACTGTTCAAAGGAGATTCCGTTGACAGAGACCTGGCAACGGAAACTCCCTGACGATGTCCGGGCCCTGCTGACTGAGAAGAACGCGGCTGTCCGTGCCTACAGAGCCTTCCCCTGTCAAAATAACAAAACTTATATGCGGTACTTACAGCGCAAAGTAAGTAACAGCATAAAAGAGTGGCGTGAAAGTTGCTGGGATAAGACTCTGAGCGAGCTGGAACCTAACCACCATGCCTTCTGGCAACTTCAGAGGAGATTGCGCGCCACTGAAGTCACCTCTATGCCTCCCCTCATCCGCCCGGATAAAAGCATTGCCTTCGATGACGAAGACAAAGCTGAATGCATGGCCGACAGCCTGGAAGCCCAGTGCTCTCCCAGCACTCAGCCAGTCGACCCAGCCCACCTTGCCCACGTGGATGCTGAGGTTGAACGTAGGTCTGCCCTACCCCCATTCGAGGACCCTGATGCTTCCCTCCCCCCCGTCACGGAGGGCGAGGTGGAGGAGATCATCAGGAAACTCAAACCCAGAAAAACCCCCGGGACTGACAGACTGACAAGTAGAGTATTTAAACTCCTCCCCCGCTCCATAATAGTTTTACTGGTAGCCATCTTCAATGGCGCCATGTCAAACGATATGTTTCCACAAACGTGGAAAGAGGCTACCGTAATAGGCATTCCAAAGCCCGGTAAGCCCAAGTCCTCCCCAAGTAGTTATCGCCCCATCAGTCTACTCAGCGCCCTCGGCAAAATCTACGAAAGGATTATTTATAATCGGCTCAAGGATTATGTCGAGGCAAAGAGCCTCATGCCAAATGAACAGTTTGGCTTTAGAGCCCAACACTCTAATGTCCACCAAGCCCACCGCATCGTAGAGCACATCAATGGCCGCTTCATACACGGTCACCTGACGGGAGCTCTATTCTATGACATCGCGAAAGCGTTGGACAAAGGCTGGCACAATGGCTTAATTTATAAGCTATACCTACTAGGTGTGCCGGACCGTCTCGTGCTCATCATACGAGACTTTTTGTCGAACCGCTCCTTCAGATATCGTGTCGAAGGAGCGCTCTCCACTCCTCGTCCCATCAGAGCTGGCGTTCCACAAGGTGCCGTGCTCTCCCCCCCACTCTTCACGCTATATGCTAGCGACATCCCAAAAAGTCGTCGCGTAGAATTATCCCTGTTTGCCGACGATACGGCTATCTATAACTCGGGACTCAAACCCGATACAATCGCTCGTACCCTCCAGACCTCAGCCAACGCACTAGGCGATTGGTTTAGGAAATGGAGAATCGAGGTAAACCCCGACAAGAGTCAGGCAGTCCTATTTTATAGAGCTCGCCATAGAAAACCTACCCTTCCCCGCCCAATCACTATGTTTGGCACGCCAATCCCTTGGGAAAAGCAAGCTAAATACTTAGGAGTGATTCTAGACCAAAACCTAAACTTCAGAGAGCATATAAAGTCGGTACGCTCGCGAGCCGCTTTCGCTCTCGGTAGGCTACATAGCATGCTGAATGCACGCAGCAAACTCTCCCTTAAATGTAAACTACGCATTTATACAACGTGCATACGCCCCATCTTAACTTACGGTCCGGTGTTTGCTTATTCTAGTCCGGCTCAGATCCATAGGATGCAGGTTATCCAAAACCGATTTCTCCGAAATGCCACGGGCGCGCCCTGGTACTTGAGGAACGAGGATCTTCACGTGTAGACCTCAAAATCCCGACTATAAAGCAAGTGTTGAAACGCCAGTCAGCGCGTTACTTCACCTCTGCTGAAAAACACACAAACCCCCTGATTGTATCGGCCGCCCGGTACACACTCTCAAAAATTTCCCGGGTTCGTCGTCCACGCCTTGTCCTTGACGAACCTGACGATCCCACCACTATCCGTCAAGAGAGCAGTAGGGAAACTAGCACTCTAATAAAACACATAAACAAAACGCGTTCCGTATTCCGGCCTCGCCGTCGAGGCCCATCGCGACGTCCGCGCTCTTGTAACGTCAACCCTCCCCGACCTTTGCCAAACGAGCCAGCCCGCGATGCTGAGCCAGTAGCAATAAATACTCCCTTAAATAATATGACCCAGCCTGACCCTTTGCTGTCCACCACCAACGACCCCGCTGAGCCGAGGCTCGTACTCCACAGGGAGTGCCCTTAGCGTGCGGTTGTTTAAATGTAAATATTAGTTTGTAAGCCCTGGCTGGGGGCCTTTAAATTTTAGAGGTCACCACAGGATCGCCCGGTTAAGTAGTATTTTAGCCTTAGCGAGCTAAACTACGAGTGGCCCTATCGAAAAAAAATCAAATGGGGTCGGTCATTCGACGCTGGACACTGCCGCGAGAGGACGCAAGTATCGCTCAGCCGCACCCAGTACCAAGCACTCGACTCGACTTCGTCGTTGACGGTTACGACCGTTGCAACCGTTTTTAACGGTCGCCCCTGTACCACGAAGTGGAACGACGAGCGATCGATAGTATCGCTAGTCTACCTCGATCGTGGTACAGGTTCATTCCATTTTTAGATTCTTTGTGTTTGCTTTTTTCAAAGCAACACAAAGTTATTTCTTTGACAGAAAGTCCACCTTCAGTGGTACTTGGGGGATACCTAGCGGTGTTAACGAACCCAAGTGGTGTTGACCCGACGCACCTTACCTAGCCCCTTCAGGGCTAGGTAATAAGTCGGAAGGGTACTAGTTAGCGGCCTTGGGGACTACCCTAGTCGCGGCTAGTATCTAACCCCCGTTCTTTTTAGTGTGCACCCGCGGTTGGTGGGTGTGTCTACCCCACAACACCGGCACGACCGAAAGGTCCTTAGGACCCGCTGCACATTAAGATTGGCAGCGGGTACAACAAGCTTAGGGCACACCTAGGCACTCACCTCCCTGCGTATCCCCGCAGGGAGCTTACTCACCTCCGGGTTATCCCGCCCGGAGGGTTAGGTGTCAGGGCCCTTCCGGCCAATCCGACGGGAACACAGTCACCGAGTTTGTCTAGAGTTTCTCTTCTCGGTGGCACAGTGTTAGGAGAAACTCCTGGGCCGGGCTTTGTGGGGGACCGTCTACTCGAGAAGCACACGTTTAACGTGTCTCCTCGAGGCTGAGTTAGGAGATTAGGTTTAGGTTTATAACCATCCCTAAATCTCTCCCTGCTCCAATATGGAGGCAATATTAAAAGAACTCCTCGGCCGCATGGTTGAGGAATTCCCTCAATTAAAACTAAAGTTTGGACAGGAGCTTACCTCCCTCCTGTCCTCTACCCCCCAGCTACCTCCGGCGTGCCCAACTCCCCGCAACCTGAAGCAACCACCCTCCCCAAGTCCTTTACGGACAGCCCTGCCTCCCCAGATGCCGACATGGAATCTGAGGAGGAAAAATCACAATCAGAGTCTGAGGAAGAGAGATCCTCAGACTCCAACGCCTCGTACGAGTTCCAACTCGTCCAAGGAAAGAGGAAGAAGAGGTCAAAGGCCTCCTCCTCCCTGGCCCCTAAGGCCAAAAAGCCCTCCCCGGCGGAGTCAGCACGCCCGGTGCTGAGCCAGCCCCTCTCCCCCCCGCCCTGACCAGCACCCCTTCGGGCAACTTGACTGCCACTCCCCCCAGCGCCACCTCGCGCAAGACCCCTCCCCCACCCCCTATCTTCATCCACGACAAAGGGGCGTGGACTAACGTATCAAAAGCGTGTTGCGAGCTTAGGATCGCATACACGAATGCCCGAGCCGTCCTAAACGGCATAAAAGTCGGCCTTGCCACTGCCAAGGACCACAGGGAGCTCTCCAAGCTCCTGAAGACCCGAAACATCCCTTACCACACGTACACGCTCCACGAGAGCAAACCAGTACGTGTGGTAATAAGCCGCATCCCCAGAGAAATCCCCACCGCTGAGATCCACTGTGACCTAGAGTCACAGGGGATCCCAGTGATGGAGGTCCACCGCATGCACGGCATGGGAGGCAAGGCATTTAATAACGTCCTTGCCATCTGCCACCCCACTGAGGGGCCCCACCCCATCTTTTCCCTGAAGACTGTATGCAGTCTATCAGGTATATTGATTGCGAAGCCGCACAAGAGTGGCACGGTCGGCCAATGCCACCGCTGCCAGCTCTACGGGCACTCCCAACGGAATTGTTACGGCACTCCCCGATGCGTAGTGCCTAGGAAAACACGGCACTGCGGAATGCACTCGCCCTAAGGACAGGAGCCAGTGCACAGAGCCGCCACATTCGACGCTGGACACCGCCGCGAGAGGACGCACGTATCGCTCAGCCGCACCCAGTACCAAGCACTCGACTCGACTTCGTCGTTGACGGTTACGACCGTTGCAACCGTTTAACGGTCGCCCCTGTACCACGAAGTGGAACGACGAGCGATCGATAGTATCGCTAGTCTACCTCGATCGTGGTACAGGTTCATTCTATTTTTAGATTCTTTGTGTTTGCTTTTTTCAAAGCAGCACAAAGTTATTTCTTTAACAGAAAATCCACCTTCAGTGGTACTTGGGGGATACCTAGCGGTGTTAACGAACCCAAGTGGTGTTGACCCGACGCACCTTACCTGGCCCCTTCAGGGCTAGGTAATAAGTCGGAAGGGTACTAGTTAGCGGCCTTGGGGACTACCCTAGTCGCGGCTAGTATCTAACCCCGTTCTCTTACAGTGTGCACCCGGGGTTGGTGGGTGTGTCTACCCCACAACACCGGCACGACCGAAAGGTCCTTAGGACCCCGCTGCACATTAAGATTGGCAGCGGGTATAACAAGCTTAGGGCACACCTAGGCACTCACCTCCCTGCGTATCCCCGCAGGGAGCTTACTCACCTCCGGGTTATCCCGCCCGGAGGGTTAGGTGTCAGGGCCCTTCAGGCCAAAACAGACGGGAACACAGCCACCGAGTTTGTCTAGAGTTTCTCTTCTCGGTGGCACAGTGTTAGGAGAAACTCCTGGGTCGGGCTTTTTGAGGGACCGTCTGCTCGAGGAGCACACGTTTAACGTGTCTCCTCGAGGCTGAGTTAGGAGATTAGGATTAGGTTTATACCCATCCTATAAATCCCTCCCTCCTCCAATATGGAGGCAATACTAAAAGAACTCCTCAGCCGCATGGTTGAGGAATTCCCTCAGCTAAAACTTAAGTTCGGACAGGAGCTTACCTCCCTCCTGTCCTCCACTCCCCCAGCTACCTCCGGCGTGCCTAACTCCCCGCAACCGGAAGTAACCACTCTCCACAAGTCCTTTACGGACAGCCCTGTCTCCCCACATGGAATCTGAGGAGGAAAAATCCCAATCAGAGTCTGAGGAAGAGAGATCCTCAGACTCCAACGCCTCGGACGAGTTCCAACTCGTCCAAGGAAAGAGGAAGAAGAGGTCAAAGGCCTCCTCCTCCCTGGCCCCTAAGGCCAAAAAGCCCTCCCCGGCGGAGCCAGCACGCCCGGTGCTGAGCCAGCCCCTCTCCCCCCCCCTGACCAGCACCCCTTCGGGCAACTTGCCTGCCACTCCCCCCAGCGCCACCTCGCGCAAGACCCCTCCCCCACCCCCTATCTTCATCCACGACAAGGGGGCGTGGATAAACGTTTCAAAAGCGTGTTGCGAGCTTAGGATCGCATACACGAATGCCCGAGCCGTCCTAAACGGCATAAAAGTCGGCCTTGCCACTGCCAAGGACCACAGAGAGCTCTCCAAGCTCCTGAGGACCCGCAACATTCCGTACCACACGTACACGCTCCACGAGAGCAAACCTGTACGTGTGGTAATAAGCCGCATCCCGAAGGAGATCCCAATCTCCGAAATTCAGAGTGACTTAGAGTCACAAAACATCCCAACCATTGAGGTGCACCGCATGCACTACAGGAGTGGAACTCCTTGTAACAATGTCCTGGCCATCTGCCACTCCACTGAGGGACTACACCCAATTTTCACCCTGAAGACTGTCTGCAGTCTATCAGGTATCCTGATAGAAAAGCACCACAAGAGTGGCTCGGTCGGCCAATGCCACCGCTGCCAACTCTACGGGCACTCACAGCGAAACTGCTTCGGCAAGCCCCGCTGTGTAAAGTGCCTAGGCAACCACAGCACTACCGAATGCACTCGCCCTAAGGACAGGAGCCAGTGCACAGAGCCGCCCAGCTGTGTGCTGTGCGGTCAATCTGGCCACCCGGCCAACTACCGGGGCTGTCCTAAGGCCCCTAAAACCTCGGCCCCCATGCTGGCAAAGCGCGCTAGCGCACGCCAGGAAAGGGAGTGCCCCACCCTCTCGGCTGAACTCCCTCAGTGCCTCAGCCCACAGCGTCCAAACCCGTGGACTGCTGTAAACCACGCCAGGAACTTCCCGGCACTGAAGCCCAAGATCCCAGGTTTGAGGGACAAACCCATCGCCCCACCCACCTCCCTTCCCCCGGTTATGGCTACTCAGCCTCCCCCGGAACCCTCTAACTCGGAAAACCCGGGTTTCAACCCGTTTGTTGTACTTACGAGTACATTTAACATCTTTTTCTCCCCACGAGCCATTCAAATGGCAAGAGAAGTAGAGGCATGCAGAGGCGACCTCGGAACATTAAATCAGGTGTACCTCAGGTACCCTGACATTACCGCCCACATTGAAAAACTCGCCCGTAAACCATAATGGGTACTACGGCCGCGAGTAGATTAAAGCCCCGATCCCTCAAGCTGGGGTTCTTCAATGCCAATGGCATTAGAAATCAAAGAGAGGAGTACGCGACCTTCCTGCGCGATCATCATCTCGACATCCTCCTGGTCCAAGAGACCTTCTTAAAACCCCACCTTAGGGATCCTAAGATTGCCAATTACCGGCTCGTCAGAAATTATAGGACTAGATGCCATAAAGGCGGTACTCTAATCTATTACAAAAACTCCCTTCACTGTATCCCTATGGATCCGCCGTCCCTTGGCCATTTAGAGGTATCCGTCTGTCGGCTAGGCATGACGGGCCACCCTCCCATCACAATTGTATCTGCATACCTCCCTCCGACTAACAATGCAGATACAAGTGCATCGTTAAACGCCTCACTACGAAGCGACCTTACCGCTATTCTTGACATAAGTGACTGTCCTTATGGCGGGGGATCTCAATGCAAAACATCCCGCATGGTGTAGCCGTACTACTAACCCCCGGGGGAAGTTACTGTACGAGCTATGCTCCCCACTCCTGATTGATATCATAGGCCCTATGCGGCCAACTCACTATCCATTCGAGCCAACCCATTCACCCGACGTGCTCGACATCGCCCTCCTAAAGAATGTGAACTTACGTTTGCACTCTTTGGAGACGGTGGATGAGCTCGACTCAGACCACAGACCGGTGATCTTGGAGTTAACTCCTAGATCGAGTCCCTACGACCCTAACCGTCCCCGTCCCATACCGGAAAAGGGCGTATATTATATTTTAACATACGCCTGTCCGGTATTTGCTCACGCTAGTCCGGCTCAGATCCATAGGATGCAAGTTATCCAAAACCGCTTTCTCCGAAAGGCCACGGGCGCGCCCTGGTACTTGAGGAACGAGCGAGGGAGGGATCTCCACGTAGACCTCAAAATCCCGACTATAAAGCAAGTATTTAAACGCCATTCAGTGCGTTATTTCTCCTCTGCTGAAAAACACACAAGCCGCCTGATTGTATCGGCCGCCCGATATACAGCCTCTAAACTCTCCCGGATTCGTCGTCCGCGCCTTGTCCTAGACGATCCCGATGATCCCACCACCATCCGTCAAGAGAGCAGTAAGGAAACTAGCACTCTAATAAAACACACAAACAAAACGCGTTCCGTATTCCGGCCTCGCCGACGAGGCCCATCGCGACGTCCGCGCTCTTGTAACATTAACCCTCCCCGACCTTTGCCAAACGAGCCAGCCCGCGATGCTGAGCCAGTAGCAATAAATAACCCCTTAAATAATATGACCCAGCCTGACCCTTTGCTGCCCTCCACCAATGATCCCGCTATGCCGAGGCCCGTACTCCACAAGGAGTGCCCTCAGCGTGCGGTCATCTAAATGTAAATTTTAGTATGTAAGCCCTGGCTGGGGGCCTTCAAATTTAGAGGTTAAGTAGTAACCAGCCTTAGTGTGCTGAACTACGAGTGGCCCTACCTAACTAAAAAACGTAGGACGGCAGTCTTGTTCCAGACGCCGCCCTGTACACACGCCTACACTCTCGCTTGTGACTACTGTGCTAATTATTGTTAAGTGAAAAAATGCTGTGTTTTCAACTATCAAGATTCGTGTTATTTTTCCTTTCAACCTGAATATCGAACATCTATAGTAAAAGCTACTTTTGGGTGCAATACCAGATGCTTAGAAAGAAGCCTATGGCTACTGCACCAAAGGCAGAATAGCTTATCCATCCATGAGACTATTGAAATATCACAATATCATCCCATTTCCCCTTACCCCTTAGGTACAAACAAGCGTACACAGCCGTCGTGTTGGCACCACCAGCAATGTCCACCTTAAGTAAGCCGCGCGACGCACAATAATCTATCTACAATGTAGTGTTCACTTGTTCTTCGCCTCTTCGGCCTCGAGCCTCCTGCGCATGGACTCGGGCATCTCCGCGGGCGGGGGGCGGGGCATCCTCAGCCATACCTGAGACAAGACGGGACATGTTAGGGGGAGAGGGACTTGAACTATTGCTCATTTATTTATAATCACTGCGAAAGCATTTTCTTTAAAGTTGTCAAAAAATAAAAGGCTCATTTTGACATTTGAGAAAGACCCTAGAATGTAACTTGGAACGAAACTGAAAGAAAGAGGTGAGTAGAGGTCGTTTACGTTCCCATTCTTATTTGAATCATGTAAGTAACCAGTTGCATCCAGTTGGCCAGGAAAATGTAACAGACTTAATCTATACTAATATTATAAAGCGGAAGTTTGTTTGTTTGTTTGCTTGAACGCGCTAATCTTCGAAAGTACTGGGTGGATTTGGATGCAATTTGGTACGGAAGTAGCTTGAAGCTTAAGGAAGGTTATAGGCTACTTTTTACACGACTGCAAAAAAGGAGAGTTATGTTTTTACCGTGATAGAATCCACGGGAGCGTAGCCCCGCGTGAGTACCAGTTTATAATATTTGTTACATTGAGTTGGTCCATGTAAAACCTTAGCATTCAGATTGGAAGCTGACCGATTCAAGTTAAACATGATTGTCTGGCAGTTTGAGTGCTTTTTGTGGCCTACACAAACATCCTTACCTTGGTATTGTTCGTCAAATCGTTAAACTACTTGTTCAAGTCGAACTATACAGTATGTTAACTAACAAAGGGCGTTCCCGTTAACCCGTACTAGTACAGCATCCATACATGCTAAAAAAAATATTACCATTGGAAAACAAAATGACTTCTTTTTTAACTTTAAAAGGAAAATGTTCGTGCAATAATTTTCTATAACTATAGAAGAGGCCTGACACGGCGTCAGTGTTTTGAAGAGCTAACATCTGTGTTCAGTAATGAAGCCCCATGTCTGCGGACTATCGAACGCTGGTATTTAGAATTCCAGCGTGGACATACTAGTGTTAGTGACAAATCTCGCGAAGGACGCCCAAAATCCGGCCTTCACTGAATAGAATATCATTGCTGTGAGACAACTAATTCTCGAAGATCGTCATGTGATGTATCGAGACATAGAGGCTCTATTAGGCATCTCAGAGACAACCATTCAGAAGATCTTGCGTGAAGCGCTTGGTGTGAGAAAGCTAGTTTGCCGTTGGATACCGCATCTGCTTTCCGACGATCACAAGGCGGCCCGCGTCAGATGGTGTAAGAAAACTCTGCAAAGGTTCAACCGAGGAGAGTCAAATCACGTCTACGACATCATCATTGGTGACGAATCTTGGATCTATGCCTACGATCCTGATTCCAAACAACAATCTGGGTCTTTCAAGACGAGCCAAAGCCGACTAAAGTTGTTCGTTCTCGAAGCACTTCATTGAAGATGGTGGCCACGTTCGTTGGAAAAACTGGCCATGTTGCGACTATTGCACTTGAAGATCGTATAACGGTTAACGCAGAGTGGTATACCACAGTTTGTTTACCACAAGTCATCGCCGAACTTCGAAAATCTAACTCAAAGCGACTCATCATCCTGCACCACGACAACGCAAGCTCACACAGCGCTCGTCTAACGATTGAGTATTTAAAGTAGGAAAAAGTAGAAATTCTTGACCATCCTCCATACAGTCCTGACCTAAGCTCTAACGATTTCTTTACATTTCCTAAAATTAAGAAAAGTCTTCGTCAAAGGTTCCAGTCCGGTGAAGAAGCAGTCTATGCTTTCAAGTCAGCCATTTTGAACACCCCCACTTTAGAGTGGAATAAATGTTATAATAACTGGTTTGAGCGAATGGGAAAAGTGTATTAAGCTACATGGTGAATACTTTGAAAAACAATAAAAAGTACTATAAGGTTCTAGTTGTTTTTTTTTTCTTCAAACGACAAAACTTAAAAGGCATGCCTCGTATACAGGCCTATGTTATAGTACATTGTGTATTAAGGGCGGCAAGAAAGGAATTACGATCGAGGCTCTAGTAGAAGCCCGAAGTCGGAGACTGAGGGCTTTCTGAGTCGAGGTTCGTAATTCCTGTACCGCCCGTGAAACATACAATGTTTTTCATCACATTTGCGAGTAAATAAATAAAATTATAGTGCAGAAAAAACTTACTTATTTATTAAAATTTATAGTCACTGTACATCATTAATTGTTTTTTCTGCATTGATAATATCTGGCGGTGTTGCATTTAAATCACACTCATCGGACCACGCCGACGACATTTTTTATAACTTTTTTACTTGTCTTCAAATACAAAAGGTAAATAATTATGAATTATAGCTGTAATACACAAGTCAGCACAACTATTATTACGTAACTTACGAAATAAGTGAACTTTTTTTTAAGCGGGTGGCGGGCTTTATGCCCGCACCACAAATTATACAAATGTTTCGTTCAGAAACGTTAAGGGCAAATACTTACGTAGGTATACTGCCATGATGGAGTGAAAAAAAAAAATAATTTCGACGGTTTGATGGAAAAAAGTATTAAAATCGATTATTAAGAACATTAGTTTTTTTCATCACACTTGCACGTAAAAAGTATCTAAACATACAGGTTAACTTGGCCCTAATGCCCTATATAAAACCCTAGGGCTTTCTTTTTGTCATGAAACCCAAGGTCGGTAAGTGATTTTTAAAAAAATCACACAGGTCATGCAAGTTCAAACAAGGGAGTTTACATGCAACTGAAAAATTGTCTTAAAATGATATCTAAACAGGAATTTCATTGCAATCTCGCTACATGTTACTTAAATACTCAACTAATGTTCGATTTTAATAGTTTATTTACTCGCAAATGTGATAAAAACGTATGTTTCACGGGTGGTACGGGAATTACGAACCTCGACTCAGAAAGCCTACTAGAGCCTCGATCGTTATTCCTTACTTACAGCCCTACACAATGTACTATTAAAGATTGAGGGAGGAAAATGCACCAACCTTGTACAACAATTCAATGGTCTTCTTGAAGCACGCGAACGGTGGACTGCGCGAACGAGGTGTAGGGGATCTGCCTACCCCATAGGGGCGCGAGTCCCTTGTACAGGGTGCCGTAACCCTCGGATCATCTTGGGCCATGCCTCGCGCTGCGTGGTGGCGAAGCCAGGCATAGTCTGGATTCTGACCTGGAAAGGGATTTCGTCGGCTGTTAGTTTAGTATCTTTCTTTGTGGTAAGGGTTCGTTTAAATAGCTATTATTTTTCATGTGTGAGCCCTCAGATCTCATAATCTCTTGGTCACCGGGCAGCTCTGCCTCGCAGCCGGCCACGCAGCGTGACGCTGAGTGACGAGTGACGTCACAGACTCGGCCACGCGACAGTGTCCCTCGAGCGCAGTTTTTTCGTCATTGGGCAAGTTTTATAAGTTGGCATTTTTGAAAATAATAAAAATTCCCAAAATTTTAACATGGTATTCTACTACTCAAATATGACAACTTTCTGTATGGAATCTATGAGGAAATCATTAAAAAAATTAGTACCTAACTGATCCAATCAGACAGACAAATCTTTTTAATTGTTTATAAAATATATTTCACTTTTTAATTTAATATTTTATTTTAATTCAGACATTTAAAATTTAGCAAGCAAAGCTAGTTTTATGTAGGTATTTATTTTTTTATGGTTTACGGACCTAACACAGTTTTTCTTTACTAAAGATTCTCAAAGCTGGACTTTCAAATTCTTACCTTAGCGGCTTCTAGAGGTGACAGAGCGATGTCAGCGAAGAACTCAGCAGTAGCAGACACGGCCAGGTATACACCAGTATGGTAGGTGTACGCAGTCTCCTCGTCCAACAGACCGCTGTACGTACTTTGAACACTTCATACAGACCAAACTTGCACAGACCCTAACAGAGAAGACAATAGCGTTAGTCGTGAGTGGGAGAGAAACGGGGACTGTGTGGTGAGAGGGTCTAGCCTCATAGGTTGTATGTCTTCACATTTATTCAGTAGGAACAATTGGTAATTTTTTTAATCATCGGTGAAGTAGATCAATTGGAACCTGTTTGGGTGTAGCACATAATTATATGACTATGGTTCCGTGGATGAATACACTACATCATCTTCTAAAACTCTCTCAGCACCTAAGTCTAAGCAAAATTGGTCCATGAATAGGTAACCAACATTCTTTTGTGACTCAGAAAGTGTAGTTGTTGGTCTCAGCTGTCACATCTTTGTTGACAGTCATTATGGTTACTCTAAAGCCAGAAAATCTAATGCCAGTTTTGCCAAGGTGGAGTAGGTCAGTGTAGATCAGCTGCTCCATGTAAAACAATAATACACAGCTGTAGCTGTAAACAGCTGTAAACTAGTAGCCAACCCCAACTTATTTATGAGCTCCTACCACAATAGCAAGACAATTGGGTTAAATTCAATAAGTACACCTGTAGCAAGTATCCAATGAATGTGGGTGCCCATCCTTTGGCGAGACCCCGCATGCCTTCCTCGGCAACTGAGACCCTGAAGCGGTTGACGACATTCTTGTATTTGTCAAGGTCGACCTGGAGACGGCACTTCACCAAATCCAGGGGTACTACGGCAGTGTGGGTGATACCTGAATGGGAAAGGGCTTGGAATTAGTCAAAAACTAACTTTGTACTAAAAATCCCGCAGGCCAAACTCTGCAGGCCTCTCATGAGGAGGCCTGTGCAGCAGTGGCAATTTTATGAGCTATGGATATTATGTTATGTTAAGGTACTCAAGATTAATCAAATATTTAACACCAGCTTCAGCCTGAGGCTTCGCTTGAGTGTAAAGTTCTGCACCAGTTGTTCTAGTTTTAGAAATCTATTATCTACATGTTGCTTGGACTAATAAGCTTGTAACAAAAAAGTTTTATAAGTTAACTAGCTACCCAGCACGGTTTCGCTCAGGTAATAAAGTTTATATTTGCTTATATATGATTTTGCTTAATCAATTTCTCGTCCGGTAATTTGCCACACTCATATATCGACGATAACTCATAAGATATTCATTTTATTGATATAGTGTAAAAGGAATTTTGATCTACATTAAATCCTCAACATATCTGACGTATTTAGTTGAATAATAGTGTACTGTTAAAAAAGATTCGTAAATAACCCATCATTTTAATGTAATTTGTGAAAGAAAAAAATTGTTATTGTGGGTTATTCTTGGGAGATAGACATATGCCATTGCGGACTTATACCCCATACATTGTATTTTTTTTGGCATGGTAAAGTAATAATAATATAATAATAATTCCACAACTTTTTTCACACAACGCCATCTAGTCCCAAACTAAGCAGAGCTTGTGGTATGGATACTAGACAACTGATAAACATACATATATATTTCTAAATACATACATGTTATAGATAAATTACACCCAGACAAAGAACAAATGACCGTGCTCATCACACAAACATTTGTCCTAGGTGGGAATCGAACCCACGACCTTGCACATAGCAGTCAGGGCCACTGACCACTATACCAACGGGCCTGTCAATAATATCATCATATTTCATTCAATCTACACAAAACCTTAACTTATTATACATTAAAACCTTCCTCAGGAATCACTCTATCTATTAAAAAAACCCGCATCAAAATTCGTTGCAGAGCTTTTAAGACAAAATTTGTTTTATACTATGTAGTGATAGTAAAAGTTAAGTAAATTTTATCAGGGTATTCTACTACTGAAATACTTTCTGTATGGAATCTATGACGAAATCTTAAAAAAAAGTAGTAACTGATCCAATCAGAGAGAAACCTTTTTAATTTAACAATATTTTCATTTAATTCAGGCATTTAGAATTTAGTAAGCAAAGCTAGTTTTATGTATTAATTTTTTTATGGTTTATGGACCTAACACAATTTTTTTTTATAATATATTCTCAAAGCTGCATTGTAAAATTCTTACCTTGGTGGCTTCTAGAGGTGACAGGGCAAAGTCAGAGAAGAACTCAGCAGTAGCAGTTGCAACGAAGTACACACCAGTATGGTAGGTGTATGCAGTCTCCTCATCCAATAGACTGCTGTATGTCACTTTGAACACTTCATACAGACTGAACTTGCACAGACCCTGACAAGGAAGACAATAGCATTAGTCGTGAGAGGGACAGAGATGGTAAATGTGTGTAGAGGGTCTAGCCTCATAGGTTGTATGTCTTCACATTTATTCAGTAGGAACAATTGGTAATTTCTTTAATCATTAGTGAAGTAGGTTATTTGGGCGAACATTTGGGTGTTGTATATCACTGTATGGTTCCCTACTTGTTTTTTCGTGGTAAAATCATCAGGGCAGGGCCGGAGGGACTGTCAGACTTGTACTGACTAAGATCCACGGTATTCCTTCAATAGCCCTTTACGTTCCGGGGTCACGGTAATGAGATAAGTCCCACGACCCCGGCAGGCTTCAGACCTCTACAGGGGGGGCCTCGTCATCTTGCTGACGCTCTTTGAGGCGCGCGTGGAACACAACGCGCCGTCGACCCGACTATATGGTTCCATAGGTTAAAACCTATATTATCGCCTAAAACTCACAGCTCATTTGATTTTGCTATCTTAATATATCAACATTCTTTGAATCATTGCTCCCAGTTGCCATTTGTACATCTTTGTCAGAAAATCTGACGTCAGTCATGCCAAAGAGTTTCATGTTACCCAGCTACTGGGTTGTGTACGTCAGATAGGCAGTTTTTATTAGGCTCCGGGTTACGAGCTCCTACTACAATAGCAAGACAATGGAGTTAAATTCAATGAGTATACCTGTAGCGAGTATCCGATGAATGTGGGTGCCCATTCCTTGGCGAGACCTCCCATGCCTTCCTCGGCAACTGATACCCTGGAGCCGTTGACGACATTCTTGTACTTGTCAGGGTCGACCTGGAGACGGCACTTCACCAGATCCAGGGGTACTACAGCAGTGTGGGTGATACCTGAAAGAGACAGGGCTCAGAATTAGTCGAAAACTAACTTAGGATGAGAATTCTGAAGTCATGTGACGTCCATGAACCCGGTTTAAAGCCCATTCTCTCTTATATAGAAGAGGCCTGTGCCCCAGCAGTGAGGAACGTAATAAGCTGATTAATCATCCAATGACTGTCTCCCGATCTGGGAGAAGCAGACTTTTACCGATTAAAGCCCATCCGTATCAGACTTTGCCCTTAGTGTTCATGTCGTGTGTGTGTTACACTATTTATAACTCAAGAACAGCTGAACCGATTAGGTTAAAAATTGGTAGCGGGGTAGCTTAGAACCAGGAGACTGTCATAGGATACTTTCTAACCCGAAATTCCCACGGGGTCAGGATTCACGCGGGAAAAACCTCCCACACGAACGAAGTTGCGGGAAAAAGCTAGAATGGTAAGTCAATAAAAAAGAAATCACAAAAAGATATGACGAGACCCTGGGTTTGATCTAGAATACTGACGGTTACCAATCTGATTCTTTACTAAAGTCGGGTTTTCACAGTAAGAGTTGGCTCGGACTGAGCGCACTCGGATGTCTACTCGGACGCTACTCGTATCATGTAAACACGTAATCCGAGCGCACTCGGACGCCGGCATCTAATCCGAGTAGACTCGGAAACTGCTCTATTTTTCGAGCTCACTCGGATCATTTGAATGTACTCTGCGGATTATATTTATGAAAACAAAATGGCGACAAGTAAGAAAAAGTGGAGTGAACGTGACACAGTGAGGTTTTTAGAACTCGTGTGTAAACCACTATCCGTGTACACTCGTACGAGTGCACTCGGTCCGAGCCAACTCTTACTATGAAAACCCGGCTTAAACACGCTAATAGAAAGTTAGTAATCCGAATTAAAATAACGGTCAGTGGGTCGTCTAAGGGGCGGATAACTGACCGTATTAGGTTTTATTTTAGTTACGGAATTTCTTGATTCGGTCGCCACGCTCAAAGCCCGCGAAAAAAGCTATGCAAAAGCTTAAAAACTAATAATAAATGTATAATTATAAAACTAATAATAATGTAAAAGCCAGATCAAGGTACTTAACCTTGATCTGGCTCGCGAGGTTGTCGACCCACATGGATGTGGATACAGCAATCATGTGACGTCGTCTCTGGCATAATAGCCAAGAGTCTCAACCAACACCTGAAGAGACTCTCTCAAGAGCCCTGACCACCGGTAGCTTGGACCCTGTTCCCGATACCGGTGGGCTGATGATTTAAATGTTTTTATTTTTATAGGAATATTTAAAAATGTTAACTAAGTATAAAAAATGTAATGAATAAAATAATGTATAAGAAATTTACAATTTATAGGTACCTGAAATAATTTATAACAGCAGTTTTTGCGTGAGCTCGCGACACGTGTTGAGTACTTTTGAGGTTATGTAACCTGTAAAGTGTAAACGCCGGTCGGTTTATAAAGTAATAAAATGGCCGGCTACGGCGGCTACTGCAACTCAGGGCTGCCAGGTGAAAAAAAGGTGTCACTACTAATGGTGAACGCAGACCTAGCCGCACCGCAGTCTCTACAGTCCCCGCAGTCATCGCTTTTTGTTAATGGCCTCGCACATCTAGCCGCGCCGCTAGCGATGGCCGTTTTGTAACATCAATAGTTGTACAACTATCTATTTGAGTTTACAACCATCACTCGTTTTCTAACCAAGCATAACTATCTATTTTCACAACGTACGTTATGACAATAACTGCAGCTGTAACAACCATCGGTTGTTTTGTAGCGCATAATAACCGTAGCTATCTCACAACGCTCTAGAAATCACGCAATAGATATCGTAGTTGAAGTTGGCTACGTAGCTGTATCGCAACGGTTAGAGCGAGAAAAATATAGGATAGGTAGCGCGTCTCGTTCCCACAAAAGCAAAGATGGATGGTTATGATTTATTGCATAATGTGACGAATCTTATAAACACGAACGTCGATAATTGAATGACTAACTTTCGCCACTGAAAAATATTATTTGAAAATTTAGTTTGGTGTTGACCTTGATAGCCGCAAGTGTTCCATTTCCCATTTCTTCACGATTGTTTTTAGGGTTCCGTAGCCGAATGGCAAAAAAAGGAACCCTTATAGTTTAGATATGTCTGTCCGTCTGTCTGTCTGTCTGTCCGTCCGTATGTCACAGCCATTATATTCCGAAACTATTTAAACTATACATGTGAAACTTAGTAGGTAGATGTATTCTGTGAAAAGCTTCCCGATTTTAAGAAAAAATAAAAAATAAAGGGGAGTCCCCATACATGGAACTAGAACTGAAAATATTTTTTTTCATGAAACCTATGCGTGTGTGGTATCTATAGACAGGTCTTTAAAAATGATATAAGGGTTTCTAAAACCACTTTTTCATAAAGTCAATCGTTTAAAAGATTTATGAGCTTCCAAAGTAGTAAAATGTGTTTGTGCCCCCCCCCCCTAACTTCTATAATAATGGAGTGAAAAATCTAAAAAAAATATACGTCTGTGGATCTTAATGTAAACTTTCAACCAAAATTGGTTTGAACGAAATCGGGTCAGCAGTTTTTGAGATACAGCATATTTTCTAAAACCGCAAATATAACTTTGTAATTCATACAAACACTATGAAAAACAAAGTTATTTAGCGTAGTTGTAAAAATGTAAATAAGCTAGTTTTAAGAAGTCTTTAAGATTTTTTTTTATTCGTCAAATAAATAGACATATTGTATTATATTATTATAGTTACTACGGAACCCTACATGGGCGAGTCTGACTCACACTTGGCCATTTTTTTTTCTAAAGTCGTTAAATTTTGTATATGTGTTGAATTGAACAATAAGTAACTTTCATCTATAGTGTTAATAATTGTAAATAAATCTAACTTTTTTGACAATATCAAGTACTTACTTTCTTATTGCAAAAAACCTAAGCCTAAGCCTGGATAAGTACGAAAGAAAGTTGACTGTATGTTTAGTATCAATTGTAACTGCAACAGATATCACGTTATAAGGCGCCTTCTATACGAGACGTTGTCGAAATAGATAGTTGTAAAAATAGATAGTTTTCACAACGTTATTTGACAACGGACAACGGCTTCGTTACGTTATTAGAAAAACTCATAACGACACATGTCTACGCGCCGCAGTCTCTACAGTCGTTCCCGTCAGTGTTGCCAGATTTTTGAAAGCATTATCAGTACCGAAGATTCAAAAAATCTGTATAAAATCTGTATTTGGTATTGGTATTTTGCTCTTTTGTGTATTTTTATCTGTAGGTGCTATAATAGGGAATAAGCAAGTAATTATTTATACGAGAATAAGTAATTTTATTATAAACCGTTGACAGAGATTCTCTGTCTACTTTATAACTCTGGCAACACTGCGCGCCGTGGATGCGAATGACGTCATCCGCGCTGCGTGCGGATGACGTCATCAGCTGCGGCTAGGGGAGTTCGGTCGTTTCAGGGACTGCGGCGACTGCGGCGCGGGTAGGTGTGCGAGGTTGCATAGAACTTCATATAAAGAATTCGAATGCAAAGACTGCGGCGCGTGCGGTGCGGCTAGGTCTGCGTTCACCATTAAGATGGGCGTTTAAACGAAAAGCATATAATATAACATGTTATTTAAAATAAGCGAATAAGCAGATTAGTTTATAAAAGCATTTAACGTTATCTGCTTATTCTACTTTTTGTTAAAATTAAAATGTAGCCGCAAATATTGCATTCCGTTGTTCACTTTTAAAAACGACATTTTAATTAAAACGGGTTATCGTGAACTGCTTAAATTGCTTACTTTGCTTTTTACGTTTAATAGCGTTTTCTCCGCCCGATTAAAAGCGTCATGTTTTGTGTATTTCCGAAACAATTTGTTTTTGAAGTTATGACTTGGAATTGTTTACGTAAACATAAATAGTGTAAAACATTTTTTCATATGATGAATTGTTTCGTAGTAGTCTTGTGATGAATTCTTTACGTGAGAACCAAGGAAATAATTGACTTTTGAGACTTTTGGACTTGTATATAATATAGTTTTTAGGTGTAGTTAATTGTGTTAATAATTGTGTAAATAGTTTATAGTGTAAGTAATTGTGTTAATTTTGGCATCTTTTGAAGTGAAAACTTCTTTAGCATCGTTGTAATCTGAAAGTTTATGAAACGAAAAAGCGACAGTAAAAAGAGACAGAAACATAAATTGCCGAATTTAGGAATTCTGTTGGGGTCAAGGGGTAGAGCTTTTCATGCCCTTTAAAATGAGCCCAAACTCGGCTATCTTGCGACCACGGCAACGAAGTTAGGTCGTGAGGGGGTGAAGTAGCCCTGAGAGGGGGCGGGGAGGGGGGAGGGTCTCGTGGGGAGTTCGGGGGGGGGGGTGAGGGTAAAGGGGGAAGGGGGGGACACAAATTATTTGACGATTTTTTTTGAAGGTTTCACTTCTATCACGTGTGAATTGCACACAAGTTTTTTTTTCTATAAAAACAAAATGGTGAACTAATAAAACTGATCGGCAAAGTACGAAGGAAAGTTCATTGATGTCGTTTAAAAACCAATAGGTACAACTTAAACTTAACCAACTAAAAAAGCAAAAAACATAATTTCGTTATTTTTAATGAAAGCAAGTAAATAAGCAGATAAGCAATTAAGCACTAAACGTAAGTGACTTTTTATAAAAAAAAAACGAATAAGTTCGTTAAAAGTTTTAAGTCGTTTATCACATCTCTGGTCACTACCATCACACCTTTTTTTCACCTGGCAGCCGGAGTACGATGGTACGCCAACTGCATCAGTGTTGCCAATCTCACCGAAGCAAAAAGGTGAACGCAGACCTAGCCGCACCGCAGTATCTACAGTCCCCGCAGTCATCACTTTTTGTTAATAGAGTCTGGCAAACGAAAGTAGACACTCGAATTATTTGCAAAGTTTTGATATGGCAATGCTATATTAATGTCAAACTCAATTTTCCAAACCAAGATGGCGTGTTGTTGGTGGTATGTTGTGATCTTGTTAATAGCGTTTATTCAGCGAAAAATGAACAAAACTATTAAAAGTGGAGTACGGGAGATGTTGTTTCGCATGATGTCTAAATATCAATAAAAACAACAGGAGAAAGACGCCGAATTCAAACAAAAACAAGATTGTTTACGTGTGGTGTTCGATTTCATAAGTAAGTATGACGCTACTAAATTGATACTTTGTCGTAATTCATAATTTATATTTATCTTTTAGCGAGGAAAAATATTTATCTATTTTGATTCACATTCATTTTATAGTCTGTTAAATACCTTCATAATAATGCATTATGGTTATTTAACATACCTACTATTAAATGTTGCATGGTTTTAACGTTTTTTTTTTTCTTTTATAGAAAATCTGGTGGATGTAGCAGGGGTTGATGAGATAGTGAAAACTATTGAAAAACTTACGGATTTAGAGCAGAAAGATAAGAACCCAGAACCAGTACTTGGATGAAATAGCTTCAATCACTGGTAAGTTTTTACTAGGAGTACGTAACTTGTAGATGTAATTGAATTCATGATTTGCAGAACCTAATCATTTTGTTTTACCATTATTTACAGAAGTGAGCGTTACTACATTAAAAATAATTTAAAAAGAAGGTGCGCGTAAAGGCCATATAAACCCACAGTGTCCGACTTAGATAGTTTCGACATAGATGCAATTCGTAACAAAATTAACGAATTTCATATCGTTAGAAAAGAAATTCAAAACGAAACACACTAGAGCCAGTTATATGAAGCTGATGAAATTCTGAAGCAGAATGGGCACGAGGTATTGCGACTTCTCCCCTACCACTGTGATCTAAATGCCATTGAGTTAGTATGGAGTTTGGCTAAACGTAAAGTGGCAAGTAAAAATATTGCTCCCGAGGAGTGAAAGAAAATGAGTTATCATGTCATCCATGTTGAAAATAAATATAAAGAAAGGGACAGAATTACAGAAAATAATTTAGAAAGTTTTATAATTAACGTAGGAAACAGTGATTCCAGTGACTCTAATGAAAGTTTCCACATGGAAGCCTCACATTGAGATTTTGATAATAGTGAAAAAATCAGAACTATTTTAGAATACTGTTTTTTTCTAATTCGAATTAAGACACAATATCTCAACTATTACCTACCTAAAATACCTCTTGTATTTTTATTCAGATGAAATAAAACAGATAATTCTAAAGTATCAAATAAGGTTATTCCAGGTATTTCATAGTAGTTTTAGGGTTGCTATACTGATATTTTTTAAATTTGCCGCGCTTTTTCAGTCTCTACTTTCGTTTGCCAGACTCTAGCCTCGCACATCTATCCACGCCGCAGTCGCTGCAGTCGTTCCCGTCGCCGCCAGTGTTGCCAACAGTTCAACTGGCTCTCCACCAGATCCAAATTCTAAAACCACCAGAAAACCACTAACAAAAATCGGCCCTACTCTAAAAATCGCTAAAATTTACACTATTTTTTTTAGTTTTCACGAAAGAAAACAGTATTTATTTATTATTAGTTGTATTAATAAAAAATGTTCTTTAATATGACGTATTAAAATATTTTAAGTCAGTAAATCAACATACAAGAACTTTTGTCTGCACCATCATCGTCGGTTTCACATTTATATGATGCTTTGCTACCAATTTGTTTTATAACTTTTATTGGAATTTCATAATCATTGCAGCATTTTTCTTCCAATCTTAAACCACAGGGTGTTTTTAATATTGCAGTTAAAATATTCAACTTCATTCTGTTCCTCTGCTTGTTTTTTATTACATTCATACTGCTAAATAGTCTCTCAACATCGGCATTAGAATTAGGTAGTATTAAAAGAGTAATCGCAAAAGTCGCTAATTCCTCAAATCTAGATTCCCCTTGGACATCTTTGAAATGCAATACTTCATTACAATTTTTTTTATATCTTTGCTCTCGTTTCATTTCTGCAAATGAATTTGTCGCCATAGATCATCAACTCTTGCCATAAGTTCTGCATTTTTATTGTGCCTACGCAGTAAAAGTTAATTAAGTACATTAATGAAGTAAAAATAATATATTTCGTAAAGTTTTAGTGGCTTAGTAGTTGAGTAATAGCACTTTCAGTAATTGAAACTGAATTCTACTTGACCACTAGAAAAAACCACCAGCCACTAAAAGCAATATTTCGCCACTAAAAGGGTGTCGAAACCACCAGTTTTAGTGGAAAATCCACTAAGTTGGCAACACTGGTCGCCGCACGCTTCGCACTTGCAGTGTTGCCAGATTTTTGAAAGCATTATCTGTACCGAAGATTTAAAAAATCTGTAAAAAATCTGTATTTGGTATTAGTATTTTGCTCTTTTGTGTAATTTTACCTGTAGGTGCTATAATAGGGAATAAGCAAGTAATTATTTATACGAGAACAAGTAATTTTATTATAAACCGTTGACAGAGATTCTCTGTCTACATTATAACTCTGGCAACACTGCGCGCCGTGGATGCGAATGACGTCATCCGCGCAGCGCTAGCCGCAGCGTCCGCTGCGTGCGGGTGACGTCATCAGCAGCGGCTTGGGGAGTTCGGTCGTTTTAGGGACTGCAGCGACTGCGGCGCGGGTAGGTGTGCGAGGTTGCATAGAACTTCATATAAAGAATTCGAATGCAAAGACTGCGGCGCGTGCGGTGCGGCTAGGTCTGCGTTCACCTTAAGACGGTTGCCACTTTTTTGCAATTTTTAAATAGTGTTGTGCTACTATCGAAACTTAACGTAATAAAATTTAGTATCGGTTTTTATAATAAGCTAGCTTGAAACAATGTGTCATAATGGTACTTATTTAAAGCGTAATAATACAAATAGGTAAAAGTAATCATGCAAAACATATTTTTAATTATATAATTAATTACAGATATTCGTTAATCAGACTCATCTGAGTCTGAGTAACGAATATTTGATGACTCCATATCTGAGGAATGTTCTGAATGATCAGAATCGCTATCTACATGACCTACATCTATGACAAACCTATCAGTAATGTCATTAACTATATGGCTCAGATGAGACATTTCATCTGCAATTTTAATTACTTATATGGCCTATCGATCTTTCATCGATGCGGAGTCACTTGACGAAGCTCTTGTTCAAAAAAGCTTCATACTTCATTGATTTTAAATGCTTTATTATTTTTACTTTACTTGAACCCAGACTAACTCAATCGGGTTTGGTTCACCGTGCTATCGTTTTTTGACGACTTCATCACAAAATATACAATATACAAATACTTAATTAGAATATTAAATAATATATTTTGTAAATATGTATCTTTGGGAATAAATTGTCTTACTAACAGCGAAAAATGCATTAAAATCCGTTGCGTGGTTTAAAAGAAGAAAGCTAAGAAACAGACAGACAGGCGGAGAGCGTCTTTGTTTTATTCTTTTGTAGTAATTACGAATATCTAGATATGACTCTAATATAATATCTCTAGTTGTAGGACTAATAAGATAAACAAAATGGTGTGATGACGTCTATCATTATTTCTTTGTTTAATTTAAAGGTACTAAAAATAGCGTCGCGTGCATTGATATGTAACAAAAAATCAAAGGTCACGTGGTCAGATTTCTCTGGTAGCTTATAGTGCGACCGTGTGTAAGTATGTGAATTTGAATGATACGCTTTGGAATATAAAATTTTGAAGAGAAGCGTGTAACAAAGATTAAAGTGAATCGTCAAAATAATGATAACAAGTTACGACTCAACAACCCGGTATCGTGGTACAATACTGCACTAAAGAGCTGGCAACATTAATTGAAAAGTTGACATTTGCATGTGTCAATTCTGTCTCTGAGATTAAAAAACAGTTATAATAGGTTACGTTACTGAGGTACGAAAAGTAATATTATTATACCAAACGTCAAATGCTATTCGGCAACGAATTAGGAATGATATAGAAATATAACTCTCTCGTTAGAGAGTTATATTTCTATATCATTCCTAATTGATTGATTGATTGTTTTAGCCGCTAAAACATGGTTCCAAACCCATACCACTAAACTGATAATACGAATGCAACACGCGCCAGGGATGTCAGACGGCCACCCTGAAATCCTTGTACCGAGCTGTCTAAAAGCTGGTATTGAAAGCGAAAAGCTGGTACCCCTGTGCTCCGCTGCCGCGCTGCCACCACTGATATATAAACGGTATCGGAAATCGCACCCTAGTAAAAAAAAAAATCAATTTCGTGGTTATAGGGCAGTAATTATCGAACGTACCAAAGAAATAACACATTTTTATCGGAAAGGAAGGTTCGTTCGCTTAATCAGACAACAGAAAAGAAGTCCGAAGCTAGCGTAAACAAATTTAGATGCTGAAATAACACTTTCAGACTCGAAACTATTCATTTTGAGTTTGAGATTCAAGTTTTAATGATATTTTTCACTATAAGGTATCATCAGTAAAATGATTGGGGAATGTGCGATAATATTTTTGATATTTGATGTGGTATTTATCTTGTGAACTATGTGAACAATTTTAGCAATGTTATTTTTATTTTTTAGGGCTAAAAGGCGAAGTGTTTTAAAAGGTAAACAGAAGTATTGTGTACTATGCGAAGATTGCGCAGTAGTCGACTAACCATAGCCAAGCAGTTCTACCAACCGTACAATAGAAAAAATATTAACAACTGACTGCGATTTTTTGTCTGTTATATTTAAGGATTTGATGTTCAGAAAAACACAATAATAATTGATCATTTTTAGTTAGTTAGCTACTCGATTCTTCCATCAAAATCTTGGTATTTTTGCATACAAGGACCGAGTAGTCTTGGTATACCAAGAAGTTGGTACGTCTGACATCCCTTTGATTTGTTTGTGCGCGTGTCACGCGCACAAACAAATCAAAATACTTTGCTAAATTTATTTTCTGCGCATGGATCCGTCAATTCATTCATTTGGGGCGCTATTTTATTTAGTAACATAATGTTAGAGTGAAACTGAAATATCGAATCAAGCGAGTGCGAACGAGATGATTTGTTTTGTGACATCGAGTGGCGAGGATGGTGATAAGCAGTATACAGTAGGAGTCATTCATTTATTATGAACTCAAATATTATAAATTAATATTAAACTTCTTTACATTAAGTTTACAAAAAAGTGTAAAGCTTCATAAAAGGGAATGCCCGTCGGCCTTATAAAAAAAATCCTGAAATGAACAAGAGTGAAATATACACCAAATGTTACTACAAATCGTAGGTAACCCATTACAATTTCAATAATTTATTATCAAAAAAACTAGGTAGAAGTCAGTTACAAACCTTTTTCTGAAATATTGGTCGTAATAAGTCTAGGGTTAAGGATGCCAAGTCGTCGTTTAGGCGGGTCCAACCTAAGTCCGTGTTTAAAAATGGGTATCGTGTGCACAACTAAAGTCAAAATCTTCGAAAAATTACCATAGTCGTTGCTATACCATAAAAAAGCAATCCGTACATAACTCAATTCGCAAGCGCTATTGTAGAATCAAGTAAAGAAACAATTGAAAATGCAGTAATGTCAAACTGTCAGTCTGACAGTAGGTAAGTAGGTAAGGCAAAGGAGATGTGATTCTTAAAGCCTACGATACGGTTTCTATTCAAAAAATATTTGATTTTAATTAATATTGACATGCATATATTATTTTTTAGATTTATGGTACACATAGGTCGAATTATATTAAATTAGTAATTACTGTGCACTAAATCTGCAAACTAATTCGTTAGGAATTATTTTACGATTCCTGTTTGGCTGAGTGCCACTAACTAGTGTCAAATAAACACTGACCTTCAATAAAAATAAGAATTAATTAAACGGATATCAGGTTAAATATTTTAATGATTTCCATATTTTTATATCCTACTAGCTTCTACCCGCGACTTCGTACGCGTGGGAAGGTTTTCCCGCGCAAATCCCGATCCCGTGGGAATATCGGGATAAAAAGTAGCCTATGTGTTATTCCAGGCTGCCAACTATATACTTACCAAATTTAATTCAGATCCGTTCAGTAGCTTTTGCGTGAAAGAGTAACAAACATCCATCCATCCTCACAAACTTTCGCATTTATAATACTAGCTTTTGCCCGCGACTTCGTTCGCGTGGGAGGTTTTTCCCGCGTAAATCCCGATCCCGTGGGCATTCCGGGATAAAAAGTAGCCTATGTGTTATTCCAGGATGCCTACTATCTACTCACCAAATTTCATTGAGATCCGTTCAGTAGTTTTTACGTGAAAGAGTAACAAACATCCATCCATCCATCCTCACAAACTTTCACATTTATAATATTAGTAGGACTTAAACAAACTTGAAAATTATTTCATTATACATATTTTATTTTAAAAAGAATTAAGGACTATTCGCAGTTTCTGCCCATTTCAAGCATTTTGACAACACCCTTTGGAAACGAAACAGTTAATTTATTACTTACCTAATGCCTATTTTAAATGGAAATAATTATTTCCTCAGGATCTACCAAATTTCGTATTTATTAATTTCTTAAATTACATAAATAAGGTAAGAATTCATTAGCTAACCCCCATCAGAAGAGCGTTAGGCTTATAAGCTGAGAAACTAGATTTATATATAAATATATAATCTGTGAGTAGAGTAAATCTATACTAATATTATAAAGCTGAAGAGTTTGTTTGTTTGTTTGTTTGTTTGTTTGTTTGCTTGAACGCGCTAATCTTCGAAAGTACTGGGTGGATTTGGATGAAATTTGGTATGGAAGTAGCTTGAAGCTTGAGGAAGGTTATAGGCTACTTTTTACCCAACTGCAAAAAAGAAGAGTTATGTTTTTACCGTGATAGAATACACGGGAGCGAAGCCCCGCGTGAGTACTAGTTTAATATAAAAGGAGGTTTTTAAAAAGTACAAGCCAAAATTTAAGGGTACTCGAGGTATTCAAAACAAAACTTTCTTGTTTAGTAAAATGGACAGAAACATCTCCTAAATATTGGCTCGCTCTATTTATCAGCTCATATATGGAGTGCCGATTTAATGACCTGCATTGTTTCAACGTGGTGTAATACCTACTGATAACATAAAACACATTAGACGTGATTTATTTGTATTCTTAAGCAATCCTTAAATTAAGTTATTAGGATTTACCCGAATTTTTCACGAAATGCTGTGCAACAGTACTAACCGTACAAATAGGTACAGCTGATTTTTTTAAGCATACGATAGCCAGTGCGTGACGAATATATGTCTTCGTTACCAAAATGTATGGAGCAAACCCTACTGGCATTAGTTGGTAACCAGTCATCCTCTCTTTTTTCTAAGCTTTTTTTTTTAATAAGAAACACAGGCAAACCAATCCATCCAATTTATAAAACTCTGTTCTTAATATAAAATATATAATAGTAATGTATTAAAAACTGGCTGGCTACCTGTTGCATAATACTGACAACTCGTGGTTGTCTATACGAAAATAAAACACGAAATTATTTTACTTACGAGTGATAAGCTATCCCAGTTAGTATTTTACTTCCTTCTTTCAGTCTTTTACACCACCTTACTACGCAGGAGGTCATTTTTATCCCTCAGAAACAAGCTTTTTCTTGGATTTTTCACTAATCATCACGATTCTGTCGTCTGTCACTGAGCGCACATCAGACTGAGAGGCGCTTTGATTGTATTTTTTTTCACCCCGCCTACTTGATTGTGTTTTGCGTGGAACCATTTTTGAGCGGAGTTCGTGTTCTATATCATTCCTAATTCGTTGCTATTCGGACCTAATCGGACTAATCGTACACTGGGTAACGCCAAGTAACTTGGCAAGAGTCGTTCAATGCGCAGAAGTCGATTTTTAGGTGTAAACTACAGCCCTTAACGTGCGGTCACTAAGGTTACCGGGGGACCGTTCTTAAGTGCTATAGTTTACAATTACGTACCTATGCAGTCTCGCTTTATTTTCTTTATGATAAATGCTTGTTTTGTTCACTCTACCCAACTAGTTCGATTTAACAGCTATGACGACACAATTTGTCGCTAAGTCGATCCTGTTCTTAGTTGAAACGCATCATAGAATGTTAAAAAAGTTTCTGAAATTGCGATTTGTGAGATTTATGATCGTAAATGTAACCAAAAAACGTTGTGCTTTGTGTTTAAAAATTTACAAAACTTGGAGTAAAATACTAGATTTTTTTTATAAACATTGCCGTAAAAAATCGGCGAGAAAACGAGGTAAGTTTAATTATTGTTTTCGAGATATTAGTTTACCTACTTAATGGATTTTTGTAACTATATAGTTTTCATGAACAGAAAGTGTGATTTTTGAGGAAGGTTTAAGTATAATTCATTAATACTTTATGTAAATTGATTGAAATATAACGATTATTGTTGAAGGGGTCGCAAAATAACTTGCCTCCTGAGACATTCAATCGCGTACGCCGCGTATACCAGCAGAGATACATTAAAGTAATATAGTAGAGAATTGTAGATCTACAATTATAATGCTACAAAAAAGTCCACAATAGCATATCTCTCTCCTACGATTGACTCACTAACTATACACATAACTACTTTTGTGTCCAAATATTGATTAAAAATATTACGTTATGTTCGAAGCTGTTTTCTACATTTATTTATTCATTTGTATGTAAAAAAATACGTTTATTAGCTTCGGCATTTAATGCAGATTAAAATTTTCCTGTACCCATAAATGTATAAACCAAATAAATACTTTCGAAGATATGATAGATTCAACATTTTATGTCAATAAAAATAATTAAGTCGGATAGAGAGACTATCGCTACTGAGGGCTAGGCACACCGCGATCGTGCGATAAGTCCCCTCTTTGAGGAGTGTCTTGGGAGACGCCACGGCGTCCTCAACTTCTGCCTGATGCAGGTGCTTACCGGACACGGGTGTTTTGGGAGGTACCTGCTTCGGATACAGTGGGAGGATATGCCGGGTGTCATCATTGTGAGGATCACCCAGCGGACACGGTGGACCATACAGTGGAGGTGTGCCCCGCTTGATCAGAGTACCGTCGTGTCCTCGTGGAGGCAATCGGCGGCGGCGCTCTTGCGCCCAGTCCTGGTTCAAACCATGGTGCGGGGCGAGCGGGAATGGGATACGGTCGTCTCCTTCTGCGAAGCTGTCATGCTAGCGAAGAAGGAGGCTGAATGCGTGAGTGAAAGACAACGCTCTTCCTCACGCCCCAGCCGCCGCGGGAGACGACCCGGGCGTCGGGGATCGCGAGCGACGGCGAGCATGGGTAGCTCGCCGCCCGGTAAGGACCAGGCCCGTGTCGGTGGCGCGTCGTGTTCACGCGCGGCTCAAGGAGCTGTTAGCACTGGTGACGGGGCCCCATAGGGCCATTGCCTGCCTGGGTTGCGGGAATGTTCTAACAAAATACCGTGGTCCCGGACTACAAGGGCAACTGAAGGAACTTCTACTGACTATAAACCCACCCTGGGTTTGTAGTCAGTTGAAGTCTAACACTCGCTTTCGTTCTACCCAAAACGGGAGGAGTCATTTGATGACACTCCCACCTATTAAAAAAAATATCCGTATAACTTCTAACTTCTTCTTCTAAATAACTTCGAAACAGTTGCACCTACATATTTGACTAATTATTTTTATGTTTATAATTGTCAGGAGAAGGTGTGTATGTAAGAAAATATTTGAATAAAAAAAAAAAATACCTGAAACAGAAATGTGAATAAAGGCGTGCAAGGCCCGAAAACACTATGACCGAAAAAATAAGAACTAGGGCGAAACAAAGTTCTTGGGAATGCTAGTAATTTAAAAATATAGTCTTTATGTATTTATTCACAGAAAATATTTTTAACAAAAAATAAAACCAACCTTTTTTTCTTTTTTTTTGATAATAGGCTCGCGTTTGACCACCATCTCACCTGAAGGTAAGTGATGATGTGGTGGAAGATGGAGCACGCTTACCTAAAAGTAACCCATTCACTCTTGACTTAAAGACCCCTAAGTTATAGCTATCGGGAAACACAGACTCCGGCAGGGAATTCCACTCCTTAGCCGTACGCACAATGAAGGTATTCCCAAAACGTTTAGTGCGTATGGGTGGGATGTCCACCATGTAACGATGGCGCTTCACCGTTTGTCTCGTAGTCCGATGATGGAACGGGCTTGGTGGAATTAGATTGTGCTATTCCATCGCACACTCCCCGAAATGTAACCGATAGAAAACCGATAGACTAGCAACTCGTCATCGATGTTCAAGGCTCTGGAGCTTTGATTCGACCAGTGTATCGTTGCCAATGAGTCTTTTGGCCCGTTTCTCAATAGATTCAAGCGCATCCAGCTGGTACTTGGCAGATCCATCCCAAAGATGAGAGCAGTACTCCATACACGACCGAACCTGGGCTTGATAGAGATTGAGCAGCTGTTCGGGTGTGAAGTACCGTCTCACCTTTGCTAGGATTCTCAACTTTTTTAATGCTAATCGAGCCTTAGTCTCGATATACGCGCCAAAATTGAGGGGACTTCCAAAAAACACAGAAAAAAGAATGAATTCGGTTAAAAATAACTTTAATTTCGGTAGTCTTTGGTTTTGTATTTTTGTTATCTGACACTGCCCCTCGAAATTAAAGTTATTTTTCACATTTGCAGTATTGTTTTGGAACTCAGTTTTATTGTTCGTTTAAAAGATTTGTTTTCGCTTTTATGTGGGTCGGTTTATAATTTATCTAGTTACATAAGCATCAATGTCAACTACTTATCACCTTTTACAAAATATTTATTGTCCCGCAAGACCGTCAATTGTTGAAGAGTTCTCCTGGTAGTTCACCATCAGCTCCACTTCACCATATGCATTGTGACGGGCATAAAGTGCAACAACCATATTCAAGTAATCAAATCGCAACCTATGAATGAAATACTTATTAATGAGAAGTTCCGGTGGCTATCTGTGGTCTTCATCATCAGTTCCACTTCACCAAATTATGCTTTTCGAGAGCAACTGCACAAGTTACTATAAAAAAGACCCAAATCGCTATAGGTGTGCCTCACAGAAATCGTAATAATAAGGCAATAGAAATGCTATCTACTGTCTTTTAATACTGGGACGCGTGTCGCCGGTTCGCAGCTACCACCACATAAACAAACAATAGATACACACTTTCGCCTACACATGCATTTTTCATTATTACAACAAAATTAAACTTTAAGCGATGACATTACGCAATATTTTCAAAAAATGCATAATCTCAGGTGGCGTAACGTGTGCGAAAAGCAGAGAAAGATATCGCGCGCTCACTCTCACTTAGGAATAGTGCAGTGCAAAGCTCGTAATGCTCATATTATTATCGATAATTTTCTGTTGAGCGTTAATAGCCAAGGAGTCTCGTAACAATAGATAACTAATTTATTGAAAGTTTTTCATTCCTCGACGCGCTTTTAGACGATTTATTTAGGAGAAAAGGGAATACAATAAAACGTTAAGTGTAAGTATATTTTTTTATTATTTAGTTATACAAATCTTAAAGGCTCTCCAATACTTCATCTTATGGGAAAAAAACAATGACCAAATCAAATAGAGCAATAATGGCAAAACTTAATACCCAACAATGAAGAATGTACTTTATTGTTCACCAAAATAAATTGTTACACAACTGTTTTACGTAAATTCTATGGTCACGATGGCGGTCTTATCGCTTATAGCGATATATTCTAGACAATCTTACGATGGATTGATGATATCCGGATCTTTCGGAAACCTGTAATAATAACATTGGAAGTAAAGTAAACAAGTAAAACAGATGAATAAATAATATGAAAACGTATCGACGTATAATAACGTATCCGATCCAACTTAATCCATTATACTTACAATATACATAATAATATGTATCCTTAATTATTTTGTCATAAAAAAAGATAAATATTGAACACGTGAATGATACAAGGATACCCAACGCAGATTGTTATTTAACTTACCTACGTAGATAACAATAATAAGCCTACCTCGTTTTAATTTTCTGAATGAAAAAGTTAAAAAGTACGAATTAACAGCTATATAATCGTTGAAAAATGACTTTTTATAAACTATTTAAACAGGAAAAAAGATGCGTAATGAAAATACGTATTGAAATATTGAACGAAAAATTATATTTCATTCGAATTTCGGTAAAACTACGTATTAACTATTAAGCTAAAGGTAATAAATTACCGATACAAAATAGTAGTGGCACGTCACTAATTCGCGGCCAACTCATGCGGCGTATTCCTGGAATGCGTAAACGGTGACTATAATTTCATTGCTGCTTTTAGTAGTTGTAATAGTAGACATGAACAAGCTTAAGTATTAATGGTAATTGAATTGAGAAAAAAAAGTCGTTTTCTGTGATAATCGTAGTAATGGTGATGAAAATATTTGATTTGATTATATTTTTCAAAAACGAGATAATTTAAAAAATCAAGTACTTACATATGAAATGTTATGCCTTTATTTGTAAAGTTACAAATTTTGGAAGAGTTTCCGCAGTTGGATAAGCTGCAAAACACCATGTTTACCTCTCCGTGTCCCAAACAACACAAGTAACCGCAACAAAAGCTCCACGCGCACTTGTGGTCAAGGTGTCACATGCGCGGCGACAAGGTTACGCGTCTTTGCGACTTCTATTGCCTTATTATTAAGATTTCTGTGGTGTGCCTATAATATTTGAAGAGTTCCCTCACTTTCTCCAGGATTCCATCATCAGATCCTGACTTGATAACAATGGGATCAGGTGAAAAGTAGGTATACTCTTTCAAAAAAATAATGGTTCAGGCATCTTTGAGTAATCGGGGAACATACTTTAAAAAAGAGTTTCCGGCGAACTAAGTCGGTTAAAATCATGAGGTGACACCGATTTTAGCAACACACAATGTGGTCAGTCAAAGTAAGAAAGGGGGCCCGAGAATTCCATTGCCTAGGGGCCCTTGACAGGGTTAATCCGGCTCTGGTCGTGTGCCATCGAATACCACCTGAAAGTGGTAAAAATATTTAATGTGTTTTTTTTTGTATAAGTATGCACTTCAGTTTTTTGGAACTATGCTAAAAAAACTGAGAAAACAATATGGCGTAGGTACAGAAATACAAAATATTAAAGTGTCGATCGTAACCTAACAACATTTTTGCTATAGTAAGCTCAGATTCAACAGAGTCGTCGGGCCATAAATCATTTCTCTATGTCCATCTCGCTTGCACTTACAGAGCTTATATGGGGATAATACAAAATAATAGCGCATTAGAACAATAGAAGTGACTTTCGAAGGTCCGATGACTCCACACGCGCGCACAGTGTCCAGGTAGCTAATATCGAAATAGAAAGGATAGGCCCTTTTGTTTGTACTGTTAGCCTTTATCTATTGTTATTGGTAATGACCGTCTTAAGTGGCATCACCTGTGCTTATTTAAAATGAAAACATAATATACTTAGGTTAAGAGAATATACGGCACGGACTAAGGGATTAAAACTACACCTACATTATAATAATGGAAGTGCTTACCTCCAGAATGGCATGTTCATGTATGAACGCAGCGAACTCAGGGCGCGTTCTTGACAGATTAGCTGTCAAAACATGTTGTTGGTATCTTTTGGCATATAGAGCTCGCCGACACATTACACAGTTGACACGTTCCATTGCGATATTCCAGTTCGAAAAGCAAATCAGTATAGCCACAACACTAGCACAGGTCAACGTTAATAGCGGGTAACAAGTCCAGTAGAAGCGCAGCGGTCAGTAGTTAATAAAGCCAAGTTATGAAAGCACAAAAGAAACTAAAACAGCAGCTAAACGTCGTCACGAGTGCAAAACACTGCTCCCGCGCACACCCCGCGCTCGGGAGCAGCGGGGCTCGAGTAGAAAGGAGGGGTGCATGGCAAAGTCTTACGTAAAAGCGTTATTTTTAGAAAATATGAACGGAAATGCAGAAAATATTACCTAGGTACTCATTTTCTTACATAGGTAAGTGGTACCTAATATACTCGTATAGCTATGTATGTTTATCGCCGGGCCCACGGGACTGTCTAAACAGGTTACCCTGGAACGCAAAGGGCAACCGAAGGAACAGGGTTTTTATTAGACAGTAGGACTGTCGTTTATCTCCAAACGCAATCAGATTTTAGACTGGCGGCTATAGTAAATATTGTTCCTCTTGATAAGACCTTTTAAACGACACTACAATCATATCTATTGGAGCCGGGTACCATTTTGCCCATTCTCCTTTTTTCCGGACCTTGCCTGATATAGGTAATCGTGGTGGAACCATTGAGATGGTAAAGGTGGAACGAATCGAGATGTGTGCCATTATTGTAAACCTTAATATCCCGCATGACGAGAACTTCGTAAAAGATGAGAAAGATAAGCAAATCAAGGATGTTGTCGACATGTGAGATGTGAACTCGGCAATCATTGTACTGATAGTTGTCTCAGACAATGGCTTAATAGCCAAGAGCCTCGACCAACACCTTAGGAGGCTCTCGTTAGGCGGCTGGATTAAGGGCTTGCTTCAGAAAGCGGTATTTCTGGACACGGCATGTATTGTTAGGAGGTTCTTCTGTCTCCAGCACTTACCACCGATGGCTTGGACCCTGTTCTCGATACCGGTGGTCTACTAGAGTCTGGCAAACGAAAGTAGACACTCGAATTATTTGCAAACTTTTTATATGGCAATGCTATACTAAAGTGAAACTCAATTTTCCAAAACAAGATGGCGTGTTGTTGGTGATTTGTTGTGATCTTATTAATAGCGTTTATTCAGCGAAAAATGAACAAAACTATTAAAAGTGGAGTACGGGAGATGTTGTTTCGCATGATGTCTAAATATGAAGAAAAACAACAGGAGAAAGACGCCGAATTCAAACAAAAACAAGATTGTTTACGTGTGGTGTTCGATTTAATAAGTTAGTATGACGCTACTAAGTTGATACTTTTTCGTAATTCATAATTTATATTTATCTTTTAGCGTGGAAAAATATTTATCTGTTTTAATTCACATTCATTTTATAGTATGTTAAACACCTTCATAATAATGCATTATGGTTATTTAACATAGGTACTATTAAATGTTGCATGGTTTTTAACATTTTTTTTTCTTTTATAGAAAATCTAATAGATGTAGCAAGGGTTGATGAGATGGTGAAAACTATTGAAAAACTTACGGATTTAGAGCAGAAAGATAGGATAAGAAACCCAGAGGCCAGAACCAGTACTTGGATGAAATAGCTTCAATCACTGGTAAGTTTTTACTAGGAGTACATAACTTTTATAAAGATGTAATTGAATTCATGATTTGCAGAACCTAATAATTTGGTTTTACCATTCTTTACAGAAGTGAGCGTTACTACATTAAAAATAATTAAAAAGGAAGGTGCGCGTAAGGGCCATATTAAACCCACAGTTTCCGACTTAGATAGTTTCGACATAGATGCTATTCGTAACAAAATTAACGAATTTTATATCGTTAGAAAACAAGATTAAAACGAAACACACCAGAGCCAGTATATGAAGCTGATGAAATTCTGAAGCAGAATGGACAAGAGGTATTGCGACTTCTCCCCTACCACTGTGATCTAAATGCCATTGAGTTACTATGGAGTTTGCCTAAACGTAAAGTGGCAAGTAAAAATATTGCTCTGCCTGCAGTGGAGTTAGAGAAAGTTATAAAAGAGTTGTTTGAAAATATAACTCCCGAGTGAAAGAAAACGACTGATCATGTCATCCATGTTGAAAATAAATATAAAGAAAGGGACAGAATTACAGAAAATAATTTAGAAAGTTTTAAAATTAACGTAGGAAACAATGATTCCAGTGACTAATGAAACTTTCCACATTCAGATTTTGAATATAGTGAATAAATCAGAACTATTTTAGAATACTGTTGATTTTTTTTTTAATTCGAATTAAGACACAATATCTAAACTATTACCTACCTAAACTACCTTTTGTATTTTTATTCCGATGAAATAAAATAGATACCAATTCTAAAGTATCAAATAAGCTTATTCCAGGTATTTCATAGTAGTTTTGGGGTTGCTATGCTGATTTTTTTTAAATTTGCCGCGCTTTTTCAGTCTCTTCTTTCGTTTGCCAGACTATATTTTTTATATTGTATAATGTTGAAATCAGGAATAGTAATGTATTGTGAACCAAATATGGCAACAATATGACGTGACACTGACGTATGTATTGACATTTGACTTGATTTGACATTGACAAACAAAAACAACTGAACTGCCGAACTGCCGGGCTTGCCATCCGTAGTATTATAGTACTCTATGCTTGCCGCTATTTCATGTTATACGGTTATAATTTACTTTTTTTTTTTATAATTTACTCACCATCCAAAACACTTTACGGAACAACCTCCTGCGTTTGATGATCTATCATTCTACACGTGATATTGGTAAAATTGTGGTGGCTCCTCAACAAAGACCACTTAACAAGAGTTAAAGTTGAAGTAGTTAATTTACTCTTTGATTTTGGTTGTCTCCGACTCTTCCTGATATTTTGGATTTTGTTGTGTGTATACGCAATGGGAAGTCGTGTGATGCCTCGTATCATGTGTGTTAACTGCCGCTTATGTGTAAATAGATTATGTCGATTCAACGTATTGGCACTTGACACTCCGGTCGCTGCTAAAATCTGCAGTTGGGTATACCCTCAAATTGTAAGTATTTTTGTCGCTTCTTAACATAATTTTTAAAGAGTGACTGGTAATTATTAAGAGATAAGTCAAAAGAATGGTGAAGGAGTATTACCTTTCCCTGTAAGTTTTCCCCTTCTTTCTCAACTATGCATGTAATATTTATTATTTTATGATATTATGTTAAATTAATATTATTTATGATGTTTGTACACTGACAGCCCTAAATCTGGTCAGTGGGTTGTCTTAGGGGTCTGTCTCCTTTAGTTTTGTCTATCCAAAGGTTGACTGTAAGAGATTTTACTTTGTTTTACTTTTTGTATCCATTGGAATATTGTAAGGTGTACAATAAAGTATATAATAAATAAATGAGTGTACTTTCTACCGAAAGCGCTTGTGGCAGCCCCAACAGCAACCTGCATGCTATCGCCAGGAGGCATGACTCCTGTGGCTGTTTGTGGTTAAATACCAAAGATAATAACATTGTTACTAACATTTAGTACTAGCTGTGCCCGCGACTTCGTCCGCGTGGTATAGTGACTTTCGGCAGCATTTTTAATTTTTTAGCTAATGATTTTGAAAACAAAACTCATACATAATTTGAATGTCGTATTTATTAATATCTAATCAAAAGTCTAAAAAATAAGTTTCAAGCTTCTAGCTTTAAAAATGACGCAATTTCCATACAAACTTTCATCCCCTATTTCAACCTCTTACCGCCCTTTTTTCGCATTAAAAAGTAGCCTGTCCTTTCTCAGGCTCTAGACTATGTCCTTACCAAATTTCATTAAAATTGGTTCAGTAGTTTAGGCGTGATTGCGTAACACACAGACAGACAGAGTTACTTTCGCATTAATAATATTAGTAAGGATTAGTGGCCTTTAACCCATTCCAGACTAGCATACAGCTTAGTAAGACGGGTTAATAAGATTACTAGTATGTGAATTCTACCCACAATCCTTCATTTCTTATTAAAAAAATACATATCATCACCCATTATATTGATACTCAAAGGATACCCACTTACTGGTATTGGATTTATTTTATTTGGTCTACCACACTTACCTTTAATATAAATAAAAACTTTTTAAGAAAAAATAAAACCGACTTGCATATAAAAAAACACTACAAAGGCAAAAATAACTTAAAATTTTGTTGGTTGGTGTCATTGGTTTTGTATTTTATTTTCTTGTAGTTCTTTTTTTTTTGACACTGCCTTCCGAAATTTTAAGTTATTTCTGCCTTTGCAGTGTTTTTATATGGAAGTTGGTTTTATTTTCTTTTTTAAGTTTTTTTTTCATGCCTTTTAGTGGGTCGGTTTGTAATTTATCTAGTTACAGAAGCCAAAATGTCAACTACTTATCACCTTTAACAAAATATTGCTTTTCCCGGTGCAGAGCCGTTAATTTTTGAGGAGTTCTCCTGGTACATTACCATTAGCTCTACTTCACCATATGCATTGTGACGAGCATAAAGTGCTTAACATCCATATTCAAGTAATCTAATCGCAATACACGAAATACTTATTATTCAGTAGTTTTGGTGGCCATCTGTGGTCTTCATCATCAGTTCCACTTCCTCAAATGGTGCTTTTCGAGAGCAACTGCACAAGGTACTATAAGAAATACCCAAAATGCTGGATGTCACCAGGTTGTTGAAAGACATAACAACCCTGAAAACAAACCTGGCCGAGGTGCAGTCCAAGTTGGAGGTATCGAATAACACCATAGAAGAGCTCCGTACCGAAGTAGTGTTGTTGCGCAACGCTGTTGCGGTTAGTGGGTCACCTGACGCCTGTAACTTGTACGCATGTCGCGGAGAAAAAAATGCAGCCATCAGCAGTGTAGTGCCGCCGAGTTCCACCGCGCCACCCGCTGTCGAAATCGCATGCGTTGCATCGCGATCCGCCGACGTCGTCAACTCGACATCGATCGAGGTAGTGACGCATGTGGGTACGTCGTCCCCTAAACGTGCCTACGCAGCAATTGCCGCAGAAAAGCCGGCTGTGTCGCAAACAAAGCGACCAGCAGAGCATGTGAAGGGGGTTAAGCAGAGTGCTGTCATCGAGCAGCCGAAACAGCGTGGCCCTGAAAAGGGCGAGTGTAACAAGGATGGCTTTATGAAAGTGGAGAAAAAGAAGAGAAGGCAGCCTCCTTGTCGTAATCAGTGTGGTACTGCGCTGGCTGGACCCAACTTCCTGCTGCGTGCAGCTGTACCAACGACGCAGCTCTACGTGTCCAGGCTTCACTACGCTACGAAGGATGAGGAGATCATAGAGTACGTGCGAGCTAAGACCAACTGGACTTTGAGGGTCGAGGAGTTGAAGTCGCGTCATGAAACGAATTTTAAATCGTTTGTGATGCGGGTTCCAACTCATATATTAGAGACATTCCTCAAGCAGGAATTTTGGCCGAAAGGTGTCGTGTATCGATTTCGCGGAAGATTACGCGACACCTCGCAGCGCAACACGACGCCGTCTGTTCGTGTTAACTAGTTTTTGTTTTAAGTGTTTTTAAATTTGTTATGTATTAGTTTATTCATAAGATTTTGTATTTGTTTATTGTTTGTTATGGGCCTAGTTGCCTGAAATAAAGGATATATTATTATTATTTCCTTTATTTCATATACCTCTCAAAAATTACATTTTTAAATATTTTTCTATAAAAAAGTGACAATAAAAAAACATTTAAAAATATAAAAAATGGCAGTCCACTGGTATCGGGAGCGGGGTCCAAGCTACCGGTGGTTAGGTCTCCAGAGAAAGGAACCTCCTCACAATACGAGCTGTATCGAGGAGAACTGCCTTCTGTATCAGGCCCTTTATCCAGCTGTGCAAAGCCAGCTTCGACAGATGGTCGTCGAAGCTTTTAGCTATCAGCCCATTGACTGATATGACAATCGGCACAATGACAGCCGAGTCCACATCCCACATGTCAACAACCTCATGAGCTAAGTCGAGATACTTAATGTGTTTCTCTTTCTCAGCTTTCACGAGATTCTCGTCATGTGGGATGGTAACATCGATTATCATTGCGCGGCGCACTAATCGGTCTATCACCACTATATCAGGCTTATTGGCAACAATAGTCCTATCAGTGATGATAGACCGATCCCAGTACAACGTGAAATGGTCATTTTCGAGAACTGGGTCGGGCACATACTTGTAATACGGTACCTCAGAATCGACAAGTTTGTATTTCAAAGCAAGTTGCTGGTGGATAATTCTGGCTACTTGATTGTGTCTATGCAAGTACTCGCCGTTAGCTAGACGTGAACAACCGGAGACAATATGTCTGATGGACTCACCAGGACGATAGCATGCCCGACATATGTCAATCGTCCCGTCCTTCATAATATGTCTCCGGTAATTATTCGTCAAGATAACTTCGTCCATATTTGCACAGACAAAACCTTCAGTTTCTCCGAAGAGATCCCCGAAGCGTAGCCAGGCAACGGAAGCTGTCAAATCTACATCGGACCCATAAAGAGCCCGATAGTAGCGACCATGAAGTTCCTTGCTTTTCCATACCTCCTTGCGGTCATCTGGGGTAAGTATAACAGGTTTGTGCCAGTTCTCTTTAGCCATGGTCAGCGGGGTGAGTCCCTTGTCCACTGCAATCACATCTCGGTGCATACCCACATCGGCTTTAAGGAAATATTCCCTGAGACTGCAAATCTCGCGGTTGTGGAGAGTTTTGGCATTTAAAAAGCCTCGACCTCCACATTTCCGCGGGATGTACAGTCTCATCACCGATGATCGTGGGTGATGCATCCGATTTGCGGTTAGCAGTGTACGGACCCTCCTATCCAGGGCGTCCAGTTCGGTTTGAGTCCATTTGAGTATGCCGAAAGAATACATCAACACCGGCATGACCCAACCGTTGAAAGCGCGCACCTTATTTCCTCCCGACAAAAGGCTGTTTAATACCTTTGTCAGGCGGCCAAAGAAGCGCTCCCTCAGCGATTGCTTCATGTCAGCAACATTAATGCCCAAAGCTTCCGACATACCCAAATACTTATAAGTTTCGGTTAAGCAGAGAGATCTAAGATCTTATTATTATTATTATTATAGGTGTGCCTATGATATTTGAAGAATTCCCTCGATTTCTCCATGATTCCATCATCAGATCCAAACGTGACGACAATGGGACCAACTAAAAAGTATACCCTATCAAACGAAAAAAGAATTTTCCAAATCAGTCCAGCCTAGGGCGTCCAATCCCGGAATACCGAGATCTCGGTATTGCGGGATCCCGCGTCATTTTCCAATCCCGCGTGATGCGGGATTACGGGCGCGGGATCCGCGGGATTTGCGGGACTGAAAAAAGCATGCATACGACCTCTCACGAGCGCGATCGCTCAGTGACTGGCGGCCGGCAGTGTTGCGAACAACGCGGGGGCCGATGTCACCCGTTTTTCACAGCTTATAATATAGCCGAATTTCAGACAGTGGTAGCCTAAATATGTAGCCTAAAATATCGGTAAAGTTTTTTATTCAGTATTTGTTACGTAAATAAATGTGGAGTTAGTTGATTAATTCATTGTTTTTTTGTGATAAATAAACGGTGTAATTTGATTGATCTCATACTAGTAGTAATACTGGAATAAATGTGGAGTTAGTAGATTAATTCAATAGCGCCCTCCACACGTAAAGTTCGGACCGCGGGAAACAGCACGCGCCGTTCCATCCCTGGCTCCGAACTGTACGTGTAGATGTGCGGGTCTAACCATAGATGATACATATAAATACTGAGATAGATGCGCCACTCTATGATTCGAAAATTGAGTTTTTTACCCTGATCGCCAGGTAGCGTAACGGTAGTTTAATACCGAAAAAATCCGATAGGTGGCGTCTACCTGAAATGTTAATAATATTTTCTTATTTTAAAGATTTTAGAAGTACTAGATTGATTGAAATAAATATTCTAATCGACAAAAGATTAAATCCTTCATTTTAGAATATTTATTTCAATCAATCTAGTACTTCCAAAATCTAAAGATTAGATTTTAGAGGCTGGCAAAAATTAAAACACGGTGAAGATGGATTTAATTATTTTTTATATTTGAGATTTTTTGGATTCATTATAAATCAACGAAACATAACAAACGAACGAACTACTGATTCAAATTTAATTGAGTCTAAAATAGGCAACAAATCATACCACAATTGGAAATGGAGCGAGTTATTTTTTAAGCACTGCTTATATATTTTTGATGACTCCTTGTAAGAATGACCATTAAATGATTCGAAGAGCTTATCAAATAATAAATCTCTGCACTCTTCGGGCAGAATGTTGTGTTCTGAAACAAAATATTAATGTTGGTTAATAACATTTTGCAAAATTTGCTAGGTAACAATAATGATCCAAATATGTGAAATTATAAACATACTAACTCGATAAAAAACGTAAAGCGCTAGACACCCTCTGGCTGAACACTTGTGCTGCATATTTTACCTTCATTTTAGGTATTTTATTACTCATCACATGTTTTTCTGATAATTTATTAATTAATCGAAATTTGTCAAACAATTTTTGACAGTTTTATATTTTTCTTTTTTCTTTGTTTTTCATAAACAAGCGAGGTGTATAGAGTCTATGATGCAGTAAAATTATAATGCCATTTAATTTAGTGATTTAGTGAATTAGGTGTCTATATACATTAAATAATGCTTTATGAATTTTTCGATACAAATAATATTTTTTTATTAATTTTGATTATCATATATGTATAAATATATCGTAGCGGCAGCCATCTATTATCAAAACATACGCATTACGTACAAAACTAAGTTGACCCCAGACATAAGATGTCACTAGTTTTTTGGCAAATTTTGTGTCTGAAGTTTCTTCGGGAGTTTCACCCCCCTGGGTCTAACAGTCCGATCTGGCATATCGACGCGAGCGCATGTTTCACAGTTTTACGCGCGCATCACGTATAAACGTAAATTACAAAAATGGCGGTTTGGAGCGTCCAAGCTATCACAGAGTTCATTCGTTTGTTCCGTGAACATCTGTGTCTATGGAAGATAAAAAGGAAGGAGTAGGTATAGTAACAGGAATATGAGAAACAAAGCATATGACGAGCTCGTTGATTTTTGCAAGTCAGTAGGTTTTGTTTCAGCTGATCGCGATTTCGTCAGCAATGAATGAAAAAAATCATAAATGTCCATATCTTTGTCTGTATTCCTTTACCCACACTCGTCGTTTTTTTCGGCTGTTTAAACTAACTACAAATCCAGCTAACGCGACGACCAAACGATCGTCCATTTTTAGGGTTCCGTAGCCAAATGGCAAAAAACGGAACCCTTATAGTTTCGACATGTCTGTCCGTCTGTCTGTTTGTCCGTCCGTCCGTATGTCACAGCCATTTTATTCCGAAACTATTAGAGCTGTACATGTGAAACTTGGTAGGTAGATAGATGTATTCTGTGAACCGCTTTCCGAGTTTATGAAAAAATAAAAATTTTAAAGAAAGGGGGGCTCCCCATACATGGAACTGAAACTGAAAATATATTTTTTCATGAAACCTATGCGTGTGTGGTATCTATAGACAGGTCTTCAAAAATGACATTGAGGTTTCTAAAACCACTCTTTCATAAAGTTAATCGTGTAAAAGATATACACTTCCAAAGTGGTAAAATGTGTCCCCCCTCTTACTTCTACAATAATGGAGTGAAAATTTATACAAAAAATATATGCTATGTTTCTTAATGTAAGCTTTCAACCAAAATTGGTTTGAACGAGATCGGGTCTGCAGTTTTTGAAATACAGCATATTTTCTAAAACCGCAAATATAACTTTGTAATTCATACAAACACTATGAAAAACAAAGTTATTTGGCGTAGTTTTAAAAATTGCAAATAAACTAGTTTTAAAAATTTTAAGCTTTTTTTTTTTCAAATAAATATATTAAATTATATTTATTATAGTTACTACGGAACCCTTCATGGGCGACTCTGACTCGCACTTGGCCAATTTTTCTTACTACTGCGTAAAAAACTTTTAAAAGTTATAACGTTCCACGCGCCAGTCCAAACTGCAGTCCAAACTCTTGAAAATCAATTTACACGCACAGTTCGGAACGTTGGTCTAGATTATGTAAGTTTCGTCTGCAATCCAAACCGTGAATGCATTTTTAACCGTAATTAGCACAACAGTTTGATCCGCAGTCCAAACTGTACAGATCTAACTGCGGTTTGGAACGCAGTCCAAGATGCGCGGTCCGAACTGTACGTGTGGAGGGCGCTATTGTCTATTTGTGATAAATAAACGGTGTAAGTAATTTGATAGATCTCATACTAATAGTATACGTAAATAAACGTGGAGTTAGTTGATTAATTCATTGTTTTATTTGCCTTATATAAATGTGAATATTTTCAATGTGCGGGATCCCGCAAATACAGAGATCCCGCGGGATTGAAAATTCGTAGTCCCGCAAATACCGAGTTGAATTCAAGCTGCGGGATTGGACGCCCTAGTCCAGCCATCTGCGAATTATGAGGTAACATACATTAAAAAAAAGTTCAAGACGAATTGAGAACCTCCTCCTTTTTTTTGAAGTCGGTTAAAAAATGGGCAAGTGCAAGTCTGACTTGCGCACGAAGGGTTCCGTACCATTGTCTATAAAAAACAAAAAAATATATCACATTTGTTGTATGGAAGCTGTAATGTTATGAATTTAGGCACACCATGTTAATAGATGCCAAACAGGAAGAAGTAGGCACATTTCTGTGTTATATAATTATAATGTAGGTAGAAGGTAAAATATGTGACATTTCACTTCGCATAGTCAGCTCCCTAGCTGCAATACATAGTTTCCCAAAACTAACGTGTTTTATTGTTCTCCGAACATAATAGTGGCTACGAGTAGTGAAAATCATTAAAAAATGGACTTAAAAGCAGTGAAATTTAATGACTTTAATCCACAAACGGACAATTGGGGTATTTATCTCGATCGGTTAAAATTTTGTTTCGAGGCGAATGGCGTCATTTCGGATTCCGCGTTTAGAGCTAATTTCTTCACAGTGTGTGGTTCGGGAGTGTATGAAACAATACTTGCCTTTATCACGCCGAAAAAAGCCAGTGATGTGATTTTTGACGCAATAAAAAACGTGCTAACGAAGAATTTTTCTCCTAAATTTAACGAGATATCGGTGTCATTTAAGTTTTACAAACGTGATCAGAAACGCGACGAATCAGCTTCAGACTACTTATATAGCACAGCTTAGAAAACTGAATTCGGAGTGTAACTTTTCAGATCTTGAACGAATGTTACGTGATAGGTTTGGATAGATTAGTGTGTGGAATGCGTGATGAACAATTACAGTATGGGACCGTTCACGTAAGCACTATAGGGGGGCGTGGGGGTCTTTGCTTTGCTTATTTTTGATGACAGGGGGGGTGGGGGGATCTAGATGGTGATTACGTCAGCAGTAATTATTTAATTTTTTACAGATATAGCAACACACATTGTCTATGATTCAAAACGAAATGCATTTTCGGGGATTCCTACAAATAATGAATTGTTGAATTCCGTGTCAGGAAAGTTTATTTAAATGAATATTATGTGCGTTACAGACTTCTATTCCAAACCTATTTCTAGATTTATAACTGCTGCTCATGAATCAATCAATTGTACCAATGTTTACATAAGCATGGGGGGGAGGGGTAAGAGCTTTGCTTACTTTTCCTGACAAGGGTGACGGGTTGGGTTAATAATTGCAAAAAATATGCTTACGTAATACTTGAACGGCCCTTATGAACTATTGAAACGTTATAATTTGCATTATTACGATGTTGCCGACGCCATGTTATCGTCTGAAAGCGCGGGGCGGGGCGTGATGATCAATGGATATTAAAACGGTTCAAATGAAAGTCAACGTTCGTTTATGTTACCGATGCGGCGCTCGCCATGGTGGAGAGTGCCGTTTTATGAATACAGGTTCTGTTGGAAAAAAGGACACTTCAAAAAATAATGAATAAGCAAGAAAAAGCAAACAACCCGTGATGTGAATTACGCAGCTCAACCTGATGATCGATTGAAAGGAATGTACTGCGTATAGAGCTGTAACAGTATTCGCGTACCGCCATACGATTTGGAAGCGTTATTAGCAGGCGTACCGATATGCATGCAGGTGGACACCGATACGATTTTAAGTTTTGGAAAATGGTTATGTGTGAGTGAGTTATGTAACCACCTCTATCAAAGTTACTCAATCGTTAATAGCCTAAAGACTAAAGTTTCGGAGTTATGACCGAGAGGTCACGAGTTGGGTGGGGACCCATTACAATATTGCCGTGAACCCACTCCAGACACAAGCATATTTAGCTTAGTTGGAGGGGTTAACAGGTTTGCTAGAAATGTGAATTATACCCACATTGCTAGATATCTTTCTAAAAAAAATAAAATTAATTTTCTATTTTAGGTTTTGGAAAATGACTATGTGTGCAAGAATTGCAGAGCTCTTGCAATGGCTGCTGTAAATAATGTACAAAAAGAAGTTTCTGGTAGTGAAGAAGCAGAACCTAGAACCAGAGGACATACAGATGTGTGTCCTATGTGTGGTGTTTCCATAATGCGCCGAAAAAGCAACTTAATATTTACAGAAAACCCAACTGAAATGCAGAAATACGTTAAAAATATTGTAGAGTGCATAGTAGCACCACGAGAGGTTTGTATATTTTTATAATTTAATATGCCTTGGCAAAATTGGACTGATTTAAACAAAAATGTTCCAAACCACACAAACCTATTATGTTAAAATATACCTTATTTTGGAGTACATAGGTCACAAAACTCGAAATTGTCGAGGTTGTGGGTTGGAACATTTTTGCTTAAATCGGTCCAATTGTCCTGTAGGTACCCTCTACCAAATATAGGAATAACCTATATTTATGACTGGCTGCTGCCCGCAACTTCGTTTGCGCGGGAGGGTTTTCCCACGTATATCCCGATTCCGTGGGAATTCCGGGATAAAGAGCCTATGTGTTATTCCAGGATGTCACCTGTCTACTTACCAAATTTCCTTGAAATCCATCCAGTAGGTCCAGAGATTAGTGTGTAAAAACAGACAAACAGACAAACTCTTTTTTAATATTCTTCCTCCTATTACTGTTTCTTAACCCCCCTCTATTATTTTTTTGTAAAAATATGAAATGTACAGACACACTTTTTTGACTGTTTTGTTATATAAATATAAATAATATTTTTTTATAAAGATTTACTTCTGAATCCCTTTTTTTTTTCAGATATCATCATCGGATCGTGTTTGCATTCCTTGTTGGCTACGAGCAAAAAGAGCGATACTTCGTAGGAATCATCAGGACGGAGCCAGGCAACAAGCGGACATAGGTGATGATAATGTACAACGAGAAGAAAATCTACAACAGTCTCCAGGTCCAATAACCCAGTCAGAGTCAACATCAGCAGTTGAGTCACAAATAACGTTGTTTATTTTTTATTGACAATAGGCTCGCGTTTGACCACCATCTTACTTGATGGTAAGTGATGATGTGGTCGAAGATGGAGCACGCTTACCCAAAAGTAACCTATTCACTCTTGACTTAAAGACCCCTAGGTTATAGCTATCGGGAAACACAGACTCCGGCAGGGAATTCCACTCCTTAGCCGTACGCACAATAAAGGTATTCCCAAAACGTTTAGTGCGTATAAGTGGGATGTCCACCATGTAACGATGGCGCATCGCCGTTTGTCTTGTAGTCCGATGATGGAACGGGCTTGGCGGAATTAGATCGTGTAATTCCATCGCACACTCCCCGAAATGTAACCGATAGAAAACCGATAGACTAGCAACTCGTCGTCGATGTTCAAGGCTCTGGAGCCTTGACTCGACCAGTGTATCGTTGCCAATGAGTCGTTTGGCCCGTTTCTCAATAGATTCAAGCACATCCAGCTGGTACAGCTGATGCGCTCGCGATGCGCAGCTCATAGCAGATCCATCCCAAAGATGAGAGCAGTACTCCATACACGACCGAACCTGGGCTTGATAGAGATTCATCTCACCTAAAAGTGATCTGAGGTTATAGCTATCGGGAAGTCAAGAGGGCAAGCAAAAAAAGAAATAATTAGACTCCCAGGTTATAGCGATCAGGAAACAGACTCCGGCAGGGAATTCCACTCCTTAGCCGTACGCACAATGAAAGTATTAGTTTTAAGATATCTAACCCCTCCATCTACCTAAGCTAAATATGCTTGTGTCTGGAGTGGGTTCACGGCAATAGTGAAATGGGTGGGGTTCGAACCCGCGACCTCTCGATCACATGTCCTACACCTTATCCATTAGGCTATTGACGATTGAGTAACTATGATTTTCCCGGCGTTCCCAATGGATTGGGAAATACCTAATACCCACATGAACGAAGTCTCGTGCACAGCTGCTAGTAAATGTATTATTCTTCCAACGGTAGAAACAAAGAAAGAAAAAGTATTTATTGCCACATGAAATGACATGTGTAAAATTAAAGCTTATCAAAATTAATTGAACCTAGTTAGTGATATTGACTTAATTTATGTTAGTAAAATTGTAGATTTAAATATGAACATTTCACAAAATAGGGCTTAAACTAAAGAAAAAACAAAGCAATTGCTAATTGGACGTAGGTACGCAAAAAGGATCCATTCCACTTTTTCCGAAATTGAGTTACATTGATATCTTTAATATATCACCCTGAAGATGCGTTTGGTATATATAACTCAATTTCGGAAAAGATAGATAGATATACTCTTTATTGTACACCATAACAGAATTAAATAAGGGCTTAAAAAACTACAAAGGGTGTTACAATGGGCGGTCTTATGGACGGTAAAAGTTTGGATTGGATCCTTTTTGCATAACTACGTCCAATTGTAAAGGCTCAGCATTATGCTATGCCATGGGCATGCCCACAGCATGGCGGCGAGGCGCTAGCGGACAAGCTTCACAGCCTGGCACATCGGCGAACCATTGCTTGTCTGTCGGTTTTCTATAGATTGTATTTGGGGGAGTGTGCGCAGGAGCTCCATGACCTGATCCCTCCATCTCCCTTGCACTACCAGTCTACCAGACGCACTGCTAGGTACCACCCACACTTGGTTGACATACCGTCTTGTCGTACCAAGCGCTTCTCTTCGACATTTATTGTGCACACTTCCAAACTGTGGAATTCTCTGCCGGCTTCTGTGTTTCCTGCCACTTTTGACCTTTCAGCCATTAAACCAAGAGTGAACCCAGAAAAAAAGGCGTTTTAAAGACTGTTCTGATAATCAATGTCACGATTTCATTTTGTCAATCTTCAGATTCAAACATCGAAAATTATCATCGCAAATGTATACCATTACATCGAGGAAATGTATGAAGAGCTGACAAAGAAGTACGAGGGAGTGGACCTGACTCCTCTGTCGAAGTTCAGCGAACAGACTGCTCTAGCGACAGGGGTGAGCGAGACGAAGATACTCGAGATACTGCAGGAGCGAAAGAGACGGAATACTGACGTGCCTGAGAAGCCGATGGGGAAAAAACGCGCAGCCCGCAAGAGACGGAGACCGCCAGAGAGGTATGATAATCATAATCATAATCATAATCATTTATTTGTCAGAACATGGTCGGTATGCATAATTACATGGTCTTAAATTTACATATACGTATATAGTCTCATCATATTCTACCACATGGGCGTACAAATGTCAAGTTGATTACATAGATGCTAAATTATAATTCCATTTTTTTAAATAAGTAATGGTTCAAATTTTAATAAAGAATGTCAGAAATAAAATAACATAAACAATAATTGAATTAAATTAATGTGTCATTTAAGTAGTCATTCAAACTATAGTAGCATTTAGTGCATAGAAATTCTTTAAATTGCTTCTTAAAACCAGCCAAATCTAACTCCCTAATTGATTTTTTAATTTTATTATAAATTTGCGGGGCTCTGCAGAATATGCTTTTCCGCATGAGAGCTGTCTTGGCTCTGCGACCGCGTAGAATGTCATTTCGCCTGTTACGTTGTACAGTATCAGATAGGAGAGAGAATAAATTTGGATTTAATCTTACGAATAAGGCAGTTTCAAAGATATACAAAGCAGGAAGTGTGAGAATTTTATGCTTTCTGAAATAAGGCATACAACTGTCCGTCACCTGAAGCCCAAACATAGATCTTATGCAGCGCTTTTGCGCTTTAAACGCGGCTTCCCTATTAGTAGAGTTACCCCAAAATATGATGCCGTATCTTAACACTGATGCAACAAGACCATGATAGGCTATGAGTAGTGCATCAGTGTTAACGGTTGGAGAAAGTTTATATAGGGCATAGGATGAGCAACTTATTTTCTTACATAATATTTCAATATGATTCTTCCAGTTAAGCTGACTATCTATTGTAAGGCCGAGGAATTTTGCACTGTCCACATCATTAACCACATTATTTTGGAATTTTACCTCCTTTTTTTACTCTGTTTTCTCTGGCCAAAATGCATTATTTGAGTTTTACTTAGATTAATTTTTAAGTTATTATTGTTAAGCCAGGAAATTATTGAGATTAACGCGTCATTTATATCAGTTTTGTATTGGTCGGGTTTATTTCCAGCTACTGTTATCGTGCTATCATCAGCAAATAGGGTTATAGGGCAATTTATAGCTTTGGGCAGGTCATTAATATATATTAAAAAAAGTAAGGGTCCCAGAACACTGCCCTGTGGTACGCCAAAGAATACAGTACGTTCTTTGGATAGGTATATAACTTCTTGTTTTGTCTTTAAATTTAAGTCTGTTATAGCAGTTTTTTGTTTTCTATCTGACAGATAAGTCATTAATAAATCCAGAATATTGCCTCTTATTCCATACGAGTATAGTTTGTTTCTTAAGATATTGTGGTCAACATAGTCAAAAGCTTGTGTCATGTCACAGTACATAGCACAAACAGGCGTCTTTTTATCAATATTAGTCATAATTGTATTCAAGAAGTCATAGATTGCCATATTTATAGTTTTATTTTTCCGGAAACCTTTTTGCTCATTGCAGAGAATCATATGTTTTTCTAAATATGCATATACTTCGTTATAAATATATTTTTCATATATTTTTGAGAAAATTGGCAAAAGCGCAATGGGTCTATAGTTTTCCATTTTCTGTTTATCCCCTTTTTTGAAAACGGGTTTTATAATAGATATCTTGAGTCGGTCAGGAAAAACACCGTGGCTGATACACAAATTAAGTATATGACTCAGATGGACAGAAATCAGATCAGCAACATGTTTTATGATTTTTGTTGAAATTTCGTCATAACCTACGCTATTAGTGTTTTTTAAACTTTTTATAATATTAAATATTTGGATTGGTTGACACGGTGCCATGAACATGGATTTTTGTTTGCTTAAAATGTAATCAGTTGATTTTTTGCGTATCCCTGGTATTGGAACGATTTTATCAATGAAATAGGCGTTAAACTTGTCAGCAATTATTTGAGGATTGTTAATTGTTCTATTGTCCGTTTGTATTGTATTTATTAAGTCATTTGGTAAATTAAATTTAGAGTTCTTTATTAGTTTCCATGTCATTTTACTTTTATTGTCAGAGTTTTTAATATTGTAGTCATTTTGAGATCGCTTAGTCAGTTTAATAATTTTTTTTACTAATTTGGTGTATTTAGAATATTTTATTTTATTTATTTGTGTCGGTTTGAGTCTATATGTCCATAATAATTGTCTTTTCTTTTGGCTACATAATTTGAGTCCACGCGATATCCATTTTGGCTTTTTACATGTTTGCATTTTTATGAGCCTACGGGGGAAGCATAAGTCGTAAAATAATTTAAATTGTTCTATGAAATAATTAAAAGAAACATTAGGATCATCGCTGTTATAGATTTCAGAGAACGTCAGCTTCTCAAGACAGGTTCTGAATTTAATCATATTGTCCGGGCTAAAATCCCGTTGAGATTTGTACCAATATTTCAAAATACAGTCCACTTTTACGGGACACTTCAGCAATTGTGCAGTGTGATCTGATAGGGCAAATTCAATCACTTCCGCCTTGCATTTTTTTTCAAAATTGTGAGCAATGTTGTCTATACATGTTTGACTCTTCATTCTAGTAGGCTGAAAAATAGACAATCTCAAATTGTAATTCAATAACAGACATTCCAACTCTAAGGTTTGATAAGTCCTTTTAAGGATGTCTACATTGAAATCTCCCGCTATAACAATATTACTATTTAGAAAGGGCTTATTGGACAGTTCACGTAAAATCATATGTAATTTTTCAATGCACGTATTGAAATTACTACTATTTGGGACTCTATAAATACATACAATAACAATTTTGTAGTCAATTAGTTCGATGGCACAACATTCAAAAACACCGGTTAATGAAAATCTCGAAATCGTTTTTAATTCCTTGTACTGTAGTCCGTTTCTAGTCAGAATGCATGCTCCACCTCTTTTGCTGTTTTTCCTGGCGTAGCAGGCTGCGAGCTGATAATTAGGAATATCTAAATGTTTTTCGTAGCCCTCCATAATAAAATGTTCAGTGATGCATAGTACCTCTACACCAAGTTGAGAGGTTTTTAGTTCTTCTAGGCACACTGTTAAAGTTTCAGATTTTGACAATAGTCCAGCGATATTTTGATGCAACACGTTAAGGTGTTTAGTCACGAAAAAAGTTTGAAGGTTGATGTTTACAAGAAGTGCTTTCATTATCGTCTTCAGAGGCTTCGTCATAAATCGCATGGTTATTGTCACAGAATTCGCTATGGTAGTTAGTATTACAGTATTCGATGTCATTAATAAGAGTCTTAAGATCTTCAAAAATTGTCCGCATTGCTAAGTTGTGAACAAATCCGGACTTTTTCCTAAACATACTTAAATCACACTTCAGGTGCTGATTTGAATCTAGGTAGTAGGCGTATTTATGGGACATTATGTCATGGTAAAGCATGTTATTGAATGTCTCAATCCTCCAGTTGTAGATGTCATTATTTCTAGTATAGGTATATGTCGGTAGGCATATAATAATATTTGTGTGTTTTATTTTACTCAGGACATCCCGAATATGGATTATGATTTTGCTGTAGTCATGTGTAGATTTAAAGTCTTCTGATCCAATCAATATTATGCAATAGTCATGAATGGTGAAGTCAGATAGTTTGGTCTGAATTCCAGTAATAAGTTGTTCTATACCGACTGTCGGTGCTAGGTAGTGGCACATTTCGTCTTGATCTTTTAATAATACACTTTGTGCTATGTTTAAGACCTTTTGTCTTTTATCGGTGCTAAGAACACATACTTTTTTTTTATACATATTTGTTGAGTAGTTTTGTCGCTTATTACAGTAGTACTAGGTTTTCGCGTGTTTTGCGCCGTTTCAGTGTCATATTCTTGAGGTAAAGGTACTAAGATATCAGTTTGTGTCTGTTTTGACTTAGAGTTAGTGATAGGTATTTTTTTTGGTGTACTTCGGTTAGATTTCATAGGACTATCGGATGTTACTTTTTTGAATATCTGGTTCTTTTTGGTCAAGTTCTCATTTATGTGTTTCAGCTTACTATTTTCTAGGTTTAATAATTCTATCTCTTTGTGAGCACTATTTAATTGCGATTCAAGTTTTTGAATTTCTTGTTTTAGTGTTTTTACGTAGTCTTCATCTTCTGATATGTCTGGTAAACTAGTAGTAGGTAGTGCACTCTAGTGACTGAGATGTCAAATTTTCGTCATTGTCATCTGGTATCGGGTCCGAATTTGTTCGGACGCGCTTGCCACGGAATGTTATATTTCCAAGAAAGTTATTCATAGTTTTAGAGAGAAACTAATTACAATTCCCAAAAAGAACATTCAAATCACACTGAGATTAGAACTCAGTACCCAGATATTGGCACTCTACAGTTCTTACCGCAAGGCCAATAGAACATTACTAATGATCTTTGAATTGGTGACCAGTATTGACGAACGGACTTCTAGTATATCAAGCGCGGAATAGATGGCTCTGTTCTCAAGATGTATTACCCATATATTTATTTTATTCGGGCAGCACTGATTGTCGAGCGGTAACTGGGTGAAAGTTTGTTTTCTTTTCCGATAGATGGTGCACTTTTAAAGATTGGTGTCAAGATTTAAAATGTAAACAAAAACAACGGCTGTCTTACACCTTTCAATATAAAAAAAACACCAGAAATATCTTTAAACGTTTAGGTACCTTGTTGCATTCAGTCACAGTCTTATTTGGATTACTTTTACGTTATTGTTTAAAAAGTTTATCGGTATATATTCACTATTTGCTCACTTTCCAAAGGTTCACAACTGTCATGGTCATTTTTCACATAGCTCAGTAGAGTCTTGTTTTTTGTCCACGCAAACATTAGTCACTGAACTTCACTTATTTGTCTATATGTTAGAGTTATTTAAAACACTGGTTCTAACTTTGTATATTATTAAACAGTTATTTTATGCAGAGCAAGTTATTGACGTTTCGCATTGACATTGACATTCGAATGTTTAAGAGTCTTATGTTTCACTAGCTGCTGCGCGCAACTTCGTTCGCGTCAGAGGGTTTCCCGCGTAAATCCCGATCCCATGGGAATTCCATGTGTTACTAGCTTGTGCCAGCGGCTTCGCCCGCGTGGGAAGTTTTTCCCGTGTAAATCCCGATCCCGTGGGAATTTTGCAAAATCCTTTCTTAGAGGATGCCTACGTCATAACATATACCTGCATGCCAAATTTCAGTCCGATCCGTCCAGTGGTTTGGGCTGTGCGTTGATAGATCACTATGTCAGTCAGTCATTCAGTCACCTTTGAGTTATATATATTTAGATTCCACGATGTCAACTATCTACTTACCAAATTTCATTAAAATCCATCCAGTAGGTCCGGAGATTAGCGTGTACAAACAGATTAACAGACAAACTTTTAATTCTTCCTCTATTACTGTTTCTTAAGCCCTCTCTATTATTATTTTTGTAAAAATATAAAATGTACACACACTTTTTACTTTTTTATTATTTGTATAATAGACTAGCTTCCGCCCGCGACTTCGTCCGCGTGGAAAAAAAATCCCCCGATTTTGAAACATTCTTCATTAGTGCTCCGCTCCTATTGGTCTTAGCGTGATGATATATAGCCTATAGCCTGCCTCGATAAATGGGCTATCTAACACTGAAAGAATTTTTCAAATCAGAACCGTAGTTCCTGAGATTAGCGCGTTCAAGCAAACAAACAAACTCTTCAGCTTTATAATATTAGTATAGATTTATTTAAGTTCCTTCATGACACACATGTAAAATCCCAGAGGTCATCGGAAAACTTAAGGCTTGAGGTACCGAGTCACTCCACCAATTGTGAGACTGTGGAATACTCTTCCCGTGTCAGTAAGACAAGCACAAACCCTTCCTTCTTTCAAAAACATGGTAAAAGATCTTTATCTCTCTCTTTAATTTGTTACTATTTTTATATAACTCAGCTTTGTTCTTTTTATGTATATATATGTATATGTGTATTGAGTATGTAGGTTATTACTTATTTATTGTATACTAGCTTCCGCCCGCGACTTCGTTCGTGTGGAAGGAGTTTCCCGCTTAAATCCCGATCCCGTAGGAATTACGGGATAAAAACTATCCTATGTCCGTCCCAGGGTTTTAAACTATTCCCATGCCAAATTTCATCTAAATCGGTTCAGCGGTTTAGGCGTGATAAGGTAACACACAGACAGACAGAGTTACTTTCACATTTATAATATTAGTATGGATAAGTGAATAGTACACCATGGACTACCCGCGTATTTATTTTCTCCTGCTGTGTCAAATCCATCCAAAGGTTGTCTGTAAAAGATCGCTTTTAGCGACAAGACCGCCCATTGTAACAACCTTTGTAGTTTTTTAAGTCCTTATTTAATTCTGTTATGGTGTACAATAAAGAGTATGTATTTTATCTCAACCCGAGCGTCCGATTGGTACGTCAGTAAAATCAAGGCCTCTTGTACTGTGTCTACGCCAACGAATTAGGAATGATATAGAAATATAACTCTCTAACGAAGCCCGCTAAAACATGGTTCCAAACTCATACCACTAAACTGATCATACGAATGCAACACGCGCACAAACAAAAGAAAATACTTTGCTAAATTTATTTTCTGCGCATGGATCCGTCAATTCATTCATTTGGGGCGTTATTTTATTTAGTAAGATAATGTTAGAGTGAAACTGAAATATCGAATCAACCGAGTGCGAACGAGATGGATTGTTTTGTGACATCGAGCGGCGAGGATGGTGTTATGCAGTATGCAGTAGGAGTCAGTCATTTATTATGAACTCAAATATTATAAATTAATATTAAACCTCTTTACATTAAGTTTACAAAAAGTGTAAAGCTTCATAAAAGGAATGCGCGTCAGCCATATAAAAAAAATCCTGAAATGAACAAGAGCGAAATATACGCCAAATGTTACTACAAATCGTAGGTAACCCATTACAATTTCAATAATTATCAAAAAAAATTGGTAGAAGTCAGTTACAAACCTTTTTCTGAAATATTGGTCGTAATAAGTCTAGGGATGCCAAATCATCGTCCAACCTAAGTCCGTGTTTAAAAATGGGTATCGTGTGCACAACTAAAATCCAAATCTTCGAAAAAAGACCATAGTCGTTGCTATACCATAAAAAAGCAATCCGTATGTAACTCAATTCGCAAGCGCTATTGTAGAATCAAGTAAACAAACAATTGAAAATGCAGTAGTGTCAAACTGTTAGTCTGTCAGTAGGTAGGGCAAAGCAGATGTGTTTAATACAGCCTACGATACGTTTTCTATTCAAAAAATATTTGATTTTAATTAATATTGACATGCATGTATTATTTTTTTAGATTTATGGTACACATAGGTCGAATTATATTAAATTAATAATTACTGTGCACTAAATCTGCAAACTAATTCGTTAGAAATTATTTTACGATTCCTGTTTGGCTGAATGCCACTTACTAGTGTCAAATAAACACTGACCTCCAATAAAAATAAGAATGAATTAAACGGATATCAGGTTAAATATTTTAATGACTTCCATAAATATTTTTATATCCTACTTAAACAAACTTGAAAATTATTTCATTTTACATATTTTATGTTAAAAAGAATTAAGGACTATTCGCAGTTTCTGTCCATCCAAGCATTTGGACAACACCCTTTGGAAACGAATAAGTTATTTTATTACTTACCTGATACCTATTTTAAATGGAAATCATTATTTCCTCAGGATCTACCGAATTTCATATTTATTAATTTCTTAAAGTACATAAATAAGGTAAGAACTCAATAACTAACCCCGCATCAGAAGAGCGTTAGGCTTATAAGCTCTGAAACTAGATTTATATATATATATATATATAATGTGTGAATAGAGTAAATTTAATATACAAGGTGGTTTTTAAAAAGTACGAGCCAAAATTTAAGAGTACTCGAGGAGATTTGTATTCTTAAGCAATCCTTAAATTAAGTTATTAGGATTTACCAGAATTTTCCACGAAATGCTGTGCAACAGTACCTACTAACCGTACAAATAGGTACAGCTGATTTTTTAACATACGATAGCCAGTGCGTGACGAATATATGTCTTCGTTACCAAAATGTATGGAGCAAACCCTACTGGCATTAGTTGGTAACCAGTCATCCTCTCTTTTTTTCTAAGCGGACTGCTGCAATCCACTGTAGTCGTCGAATCTCTTTTTTGGGGAAACTAAAATAAGAAACACACAGGCAAACCAATCCATCCAATTTATAAAACTCTGTACTTAATATAAAATATATAATAGTTAGGTATTAAAAACTGGCTGGCTACCTATTGCATAATACTGACAACTCGTGGTTGTCTATATGAAAATAAAACATGAAATTATTTTACTTACGAGTGATAAGCTATCACAGTTAGTTTTTTACTTCCTTCTTTCCGCCTTTTACACCACCTTACTACGCAGGAGGTCATTTTTATCCCTCAGAAACGAGCTTTTTCTTGGATTTTTCACTAATCAACACGATTCTGGCGTCTGTTACTGAGCGCACGTCAGACTGAGAGGCGCTTTGATTGTATTTTTTTTTTCCCGCCTACTTGATTGTGTTTTGCGTGGAACCATTTTTGAGCGGAGTTCTTGTTCTATATCATTCCTAATTCGTTGGTATACGCCCCGTTCGCTGCCGAGTACACTGCGTGCACGAAATTTGTACCCTTTGTTTTTGTTGTTTTTGTTACGAGTTATTGTTATTATTTTAAATTTAGTTTGTATTAAGTTGATTACAATGCCAGGACCAAATACCGTTTTACGCAGGCATGCCAGAAAAATGGTATATGATGTGTATAGTTTCATGGAAAAAAAAGCTCAAAATGAAAGAGACCGTAAAACGGACTTCAGAAGCTATTAAAACGTCAGAAAGGACTGTTAGACGTATATATAGTTAGGAAGGCAGAAATTCCGAATTCGTCACTGTCTTTAGGACACCAGAAAAAAAGAGGAACAAAACAAAGTCGATCACAGAGGTCGACACTTTTGACCAGTCGGTGGTAAGAACACAACACCTAATAAAGTCACGAATTTCTCTCTTTTCTTTATAATTTTCTTCAAAACAAACATGATTAAAAATAATTGATAGTAATAAACATAGAATAATGATAAGCAATAAAAGTGACCAATTTTTTCTTCCACTAAGTGCACGATGCGTGAACTTACCCCCACTACGCCAAATCCTTGCCAACTTGTGTGCCGGGGACTATAGTCTATTAATCATGTGTAGGCAACTTTACAATTTATTTAAATTATTTACATATATGTATTTATCTAAATCTTATACTTAAAACGAATATACACAAACCAACACAATCACTGAACAATACATACATACTTCCTTACCAGTTGGTCGATAAATTTACCATCGATAGTCGATGGTCATTAAACTATCGACCGAACCGTCGTCACTAATTACCAACATTCGTACAACTATGAATATACAGCCGGCTTCGGTGGCGCGGACGCATGCCTTTCACCGCGCAAGGTCAAACCAGTCCAGGTATATATGTTCTGTGAACCAGTCAGGATCACACCTCGACGCGGAGCGCGCGCTTGCCGCCTAAATATTATAAACACTCGGTACCTATCGCGATTTAGCTTTGCTTATTGTGTTAGTTTAAACTATACTTATCCGTCTATAACTCTTCAACCTTCGTCCTTCCGCTACTACTTATATACTGTGCTTTTGTTGTGCTTGTGAACGCTTCCCTATTGTGCCTTCTGAACCTTTGTTATGGTGTAAGGATTTGTGGTGTTTTGTATATAGGTAAATACAGTGGCGTGCCTAGGGTTTCAAAATAACGCAAGCCCAATAAAATTTTAACCGATTTCAAAAAAAGAAAGTTCAGTTTTCGACTGAGTATGTAGGTACCTACGTATGTATCATCGCAATTTTCTCATAAACTACTGGTTAGGTACAATAAATTAAAAGTGAATTCATCCATCTTCTTCTTTCCTCTTCTTTCTTCAATTTCACTCTTGCTTGTCGTGCGCGGTGAATGAGGTAACCAAAGCACACTGAAGGCATGCTAGTGCTAGATTGAATATAATAAACATATCAGCAATTGCATACCTCCGGTGGCTTTGAAAAAAGCCGTTTGGTTTGGTTTGCTTCATTGCTTGAGGGAACAAAGTTATGGTAAGTAGTTGCTTCCTTCGTAACAGAACCCAGGTTACAGACAAAAAAAAAAAAAAAACAAAACAAAAAGTTACAAAACGAAAGTTAAAAAATAGCCAGATAGAATGTAATAAGGAATTTAAATAAATTATTTATATTCTAATTGGAATCGTCTATCTTTCTTAAGAAATGGTTTAATTACATCAGAGTAAAATGTTGGTGATCGTTTTAATTCTACCAACAACTGTTTTTCAATAGCTATCATTGATAATTCGGAAAGACGCTCTTGACCTTGTGTATTTCTCAGATAGGTATGGATACGTTTAAGAGACGAAAAAGCACGTTCCGCGGAAGAACTTGTAGCCGGAATAGTTACAACAAGATACGCTAACTTTAACAGCTCGGGAAAGGCATCTTCGTGGTTATTTATTCTCATGAATGAAATCAATTAATTCGAAAACATTACGATCTTTCAGATCAGGACTAGAATACGAGCAAATCAATTGGCTTTTTAATATTTGTTTGTCTAAATAGTTTGCATAAATGTCAAATAATGAATCTAATTCCTCTGTAGGAAAATGTGAGTGATAATTGTCAAATTTTTTGTTGTTGAGCAGTTGGAAGATCTTTAATTTATAAATTTCAGAATATCGGTCAGTAATTTCGGTATTAATGTTATCAATTACTTCTACAAAAAGTCGTCTGTATTCCGTTTTTGCACAGCGTACGTTGCGTCTCAAACGAGGAGCCGAGTTATTTTGCAACGTGTTACAACTAGTTTTATACACTGATCTATTAAATTTTCGTTTATGCGATTTACTAGTCTGAGAAATACACAGATTAGGCGTCGGTTTTAATGAAGAAATTAACTGTTTTTTCTGAGCAAAGTTTAAAGATTTTACCTTATCTTCGCCAATCAAAACTTGAACGCATTTTAAATCCTCACAAGGTACAATTACCTCCATTGTTGTAGGTAAATCACCAAAACAATTGTATCACTGAGAAAATCTTAGAAAACACAGAAAACTTTAACAGCTTTTTTCTTTAACTCAAGCAAATGAAACTGAAGTGAAGTTAGTTGCACTCTAAGATGTCGGGAAGTACTCAAGTGTTGTCATTTAGGCAAAAAAAGTCGCCAGGTATATGAAAAATCTAGCTAATTTTTTTTTATTTTTAAGATATTGCTTGAATACAGTCAAAATCTGTTATAACAACATCCAAGGGACCACTCATATTTGGTTGTAAAAACCGATAGTCGTAATAACCGGTGATGTTTTCAAGGTACAAAGTATTTTGTACCTATGATTTTGGTCTATATAACCGGTATGTTGTTCTAAATGATGTTGTTGTAAACGGTTTTGACTGTATTTAATTTCGTTATTTTAAAAGTCGCTAGTTTTTATTGTTGATAAATGTTAAAAAAGTTTCCAAACACGTTAAAAATCTCCAAGATCTTTCAACGTGTGGCTAAAACGGCAACACTGCAGAGTTGGCAAGCTGACAAGGTCACGCATACGCATGCAACTTCATACGAATGCCCTGCTTATATCTGCCATAGTGATCGATTTGTTCTATGCCTAAGGCCTAACTCGTTATACGGCACATCGCTATAAGTGCGAAAGTGACAGATATAGTATTTGAAAGCCCGGTAAAAGCCGGTGCGTGTAAGCGAGATAGCAATATGTAGATCATTAGATGCTACAAATGCGAAACTCTGCGCGCGAACAATCGCGATGCGTAGTAGTTTAGCTGTACTCAGTAGATCTGTAGTCATTGTGTTATTTTGATAAGAATTAAGCGCGCGAACTTTTAAATAGTTCGGGTTTGACATTGATTCTCTATCGAGCATTTTTTAGTAAGGCATTTGGCTTTTGGGCTTATATGAAGGTACCGCCACTGGGTAAATAGTACCCCATAGACTATCTCCGTATTTATTTTCTCCTTGTGCCAAATTATTACATAGCAGCTTGGTTGGAGGGGTTAACACAAGATTGCAATGTGAACTCTACCCACATTATATCATTCTGCAAAGCGAAGGAATGTCTTCCATTGCCTCATACTAAAGATGCGTAGGGTTGGGTTTCACAGACCGGTTAAGTAGACGCACAGCCTTACTGAGCTGATCTACGAGTGGCCCTACCTAAAAAAAAAAAAAGGTTGGGTTTATTTTATATAACTCCAGATTTATGAGCCATATGTCCCGATCCTGATCGAAGGGCGTGTAGATGAGGTCATTAACTAACAAATAAAATCCGCCGCCAAAATAGATCAGTGATTTTTAGGAGAAAAAAAAAATATTTCATAAGACGTTGCAAGAATCATAAAAATAAAATAAGTATTGGATCTCTTTTTTCAAAAGAACGGAGGTTTTTAATTGTTTTATGGTTTTTTTATCATGCGCAACTTAATTCTTTAGCTATTTAATAAATAAGAATGCTAAAACGTGTTTTCGTTTTTTATTTATAAATTTTTAAAAGAGATAAAGTCCTATTTTATTTTAATATTTAAAAAAATATTCTCGTTAATGGTATACTTTAGGTCTAGAAACTTGGGTTGATTTGTTAGTTAATGACCTCATCTACACGCCCTTAACAGGATCGGGACATATTTCCAATAATCCTGTATATGTAACAGAGTCATAGGCCTTCATGTTCAATATATATTGTATTTCTATTTCAGTTCAAGCGAAGAAGACAGCTCTGGAAGTGATGAGGATGACGGCGGGCATTCTACTACTGAGCATGTGTGAGTTGCAGCTGCCCGTACTATGCGTAATGACAATATATGAATATATGTATAGCTCGCTGACTTCATCAGCATAGAAATATATTTTTCATCACACTTGCACGTAAACAGTATCTAAACATATAGGTTAACTTGGCCGGAATGCCCCATATAAAACCCTCGAGCTTTCTTTTTGTCATGAAACCCAAGGTCGGTAAGTAATTTTTTTTTTTAATTTTAAGCACAGCACACAGGTCATGCACGTTCAAGCAAGGAGTTTACACGCAATTGAAAAATTGTCTTAAAATGTTATCTAAACAGGAATTTCATTGCAATCTCGCTACATGTTATTTAAATACTTAACTAATGTTCTTAATAATCGATTTTAATAGTTTTTTGTATCAAAACGTCGAAATTATTTTTTTACACTCCGTCTCCGTATACCTACGTAAGTATTTGCCCTTAACGTTTCTGAACGAAACATTTGTATAATCTGTGGTGTGGGCAAAACGCCCGCCATATGCTTAAAAAAAGTTCACTTATTTCGTAAGTTTCGTAATAATAGTTGTAGGCAACTTATTGTATTTATCAATTTATCTATCTTTATGTATTAAAAACCTAACATAAATACATACTAATAAATATATATATTACTTATTTATGTATTGTTTAGCACACTAACATACATCACACATACAAAACGCACTTACAATCATCCACATCATAAAAACGTATAAAATAAATAATTCACTAGCATCGCCGGATGACACTCGGTAGTATGCGGCAGGCCGGCTAGTTTTCGTACCACAAGTACATACGCATAGATATACATCGCTGCGCTCGCGCCGAACAGCGGCGCCCGATGCGTTCACGGAGACCTACCTTCAGTCCTAATTATCACACCGCCGCGAAGCCCGCGTTGATTTTATATGTGACCTTGTAGTCAATAGTGTACTCGTATTTACTGCTATTGTAAAAACCTAATCTGTGCCTATACTCTAGACTGAATATTTCTCCTTCTGTCTTAAAATAAACTTTGATTGTGAAGTGGGTTTGTCTTTCAATTACCAATAGACATACCTACATAGTTGTGCTGACTTGTGTATTAAAGCTATAATTCATAATTATTTACTCGCAAATGTGATGAAAAACATTGTATGTTTCACGGACGGTACGGGAATTACGAACCTCGACTCAGAAAGCCCTCAGTCTCCGACTTCGGGCTTCTACTAGAGCCTCGATCGTAATTCCTTACTTACCGCCATTTATACACAATGTACTAACTTGTTTATATTTTCAGGGTTGAGACTTTGGTGGTTAAGGAAGAACCTGAAACCTACAAGTAAGTAGATGTCGTCATGTTGTTCCATCTACTAATATTATAAACTGGCTGTGAGCTAGGAACTAGCCGCGCTGACTTATAGTAGGCGCTTGAACGTGCTCCATTCAGATCAATCTTATCCTACTATTCGTCCAAATTACTTAGTATAAAAGTTTAGTTAACCCTTAATTGTCAATTGTAAAAAAATATCAAGTTTAATTATTATTATGGCCTACTATGTCGTTAATGTATACAACGTGTAACGGAAACCCCATATCTATCCAAAAGGACTGAAGACAACATCTGGTATGGAGTCTCTATGCACAGTTTCAGCACAAAATAACTGACACAAAGAATTGATACCAAATTATTGGTTTTATATGTTTCTTGAAACCAGTAATAACAAACGTGTCACAGCACTATGAGGATTATCACTTTCCACGTAACTTGAAACAATAATTCTCTTCGTTCTTCTTAATTTGAAAAATTCGGTCTCTGGTATCAATGTATTGAAATTTCTAATATGCTCCACACATGTACACATAGGATTAGAAAACTCTTGCCATATCGTTTATTATCATCCAAAGAAGCCGTGCACTTAGTATGTATATACCCTTTAAATTACACGTTGTATAATGGCTTCCTCATAATAGGTAAGATATATGCTGCTGCGGACTTTTATTTAGAACTATTAAGACAAACAATCTCACGGTCATCACATGTTTGTGTAACTCCAATGGTTTAGGCAGAGCACGCAAAGATTTCTCTCAGAGGTTAGAATTTTTTCCGACTTACTGTATTCTTATCAATATATTATGGCGAAATTGCTCAAATGTTTCATAAATTTCCTATGTGTTAATTTCATCGAAATCGGAGTAGAATAGTAACAAACATCCATCCATCCGTTTTCACAAGCTTTCCAATTATAATAAGTATTAGGGGAGAGTTGGATAATACCGAGCCCCTAAGGACTCAGGTCCATAATTAGGAAAATGTTTGATATTAAAATAAACAAAATGCAGTAATTAGTAGGACATTTATTCAGGTACATATACCGTATATCAAAAAAATTGAAAATTGAAATAGGAAGTAATTATTGTAAATTTATAAAAAACGTTAAAGGCGTGGTATTGTCAAACTGGTCTGATAATATCGTGCCTACATTAATTGCTTGATCCCATGACTTCTTCTTTTTCTTTGGCACAGATTCATCCATCTAAAACGAAAATAAAATGAAGTTATATTATGTTGATTTGTATGTATTGTATTTTAATTAGTCATATTAATCAAACAATCGATATCACACACAATTGTTTATCTTAAACTCAATGACTCAAATTAAATCGAAATCGGTATATTCGTCTAGGAGCTACAATGACACTGACAGACAACAGACGCACAGACAGACACATCATACATAACTTTTTTTCGGGGGTAAAAACAAGTTAATGTAAATAATACACTATTTTCATAATTTACAATTACGCGCCCTCCTCTGATAATATCGCGTCCCGGGCGCGAAATTGTCAAACTTACTCATTTCAATTTTTAACCTCCAAATAATATGGAAAAGTTTATAGTATGTAAAAACGTATTTTAACATTGATTCTACAGTGTACAAGCATTAAAACTCTATAGTATCAAAGTATTATAATAATACAGTATCACTTACCTCTTATCGAAAGTATGTACGAAATTTTATAAGGAGTGACGATAAAAACTTCTCAAGCAAATGCCGTCTCCGTCATCGCGTGGAACGTATTGGCGATGCACGGGGAAGGGTGTAGGCATGTCGAGCTTCGATGTTTACGCACTGTATCGCAGAACTAATGGATGGTTTTTGAAATATGCTGATGCGCGGAATTATCAACCGCGCGGTAATATCCAACTCTCCCCTAGTAGGAAGGATGTTAGCGTAATGTACGGTTTTGGTCCAAAGCATCGTCAAGCAGACAATGTTTGATTGATTCCAGTGACGAACCCGAAGTGTACGTACAGTTGGCAAGCATGAAGACGGAACCCGATGATTGTGGAGATGACAGGTGAGCTCTTCTTGTAATATCTCTGTTGCTAGCTAATGTTACATAACGTAACGACTACTTATCTCATTTTATTTTTATTTTATTTAGAATAGGCTCGCGTTTGACCACCATCTGACCTGATGGTAAGTGATGTAAGCGTGCCGTATCTTCGACCACATGGTTAAAGATGGAGCACGCTTACCTAGAAGTAACCTATTCACTCTTGACTTAAAGACCCCCAGGTTATAGCTATCGGGAAAAACAGACTTCGGCAGGGAATTCCACTCCTTAGCCGTACGCACAATGAAAGTTTTTTAAAACATTTTGTGCGTATGGGTGGGATGTCCACCATGTAACGATGGCGCATCGCCGTTTGTCTTGTAGTCCGATGATAGAACGGGCTTAGCGGAATTAGATTGTGTAATTCCATCGTTCATTCACCGATAGAAAACCGATAGACTTGCAACTCTTCGTCGATGTTCAAGGCTCTGGAGCTTTGACTCGACCAGAGCATTTTTCAACTTGACCGCTTTAGTTACATAAAACGGTCAAAAAAAGAGAATATCTTTATGTTAGACCAAATGCAGGACACTCACATCAGTAGCGCCAGTTAGATAGACATACACACATCATCACCAACGTTTACAGTTTATACAACGTGTAACGGAAACCCTATATCTATCCACAAGGGCTGAAGACAACATCTGGTATGGAGACTATGCACAGTTCCAGCTCAAAATAAGCGACTCAAAAAATTGATACCAAATTATCGGTTTCATATGTTTCTTGAATGCCAATCATAACAGACCTGTCACAGCACTACGAGGGTTAATAACTTTCCACGTGACTTGGCAATAACACGATAATTCTCTTTATTCTTCTTAATTTCAAAGATTCGGTCTCTGGTATCAATGTATTGAAATTTCTAATAAGTTCCACACATGTAGACATAGGATTACCAAACCCTTGCCATATCATTTGTTATCATCCAAAGAAGCCGTGCACTTGATATGTATATACCCTTTAAGTTACACGTTGTATACATATATGGCTTAGCGCGGGGCTTCGCTCCCGTAGTCTTTATCACGATAAAAACATTACCCTCCAATTTTGAAGTCGGGTAAAAGTAGTCTATAACCTTCCTCAAGCTTCTAGCTACTTCTATACCAAATTTCATCTAAATCCAGGCAGTACTTTCGAAGATTTGCGCGTTCAAACAAACTTTTTCGCTTTATTATAATGGTATAGATTACTTATGATAATGTTTTACTTGCAGGGAGCTAGCTGACCCTATCTCCGTACACGTGAAGACAGAACCTCAGAATGAGAGTGACACGGCGTGAGTTTTTTTTTATTATCTTACCGATAAAGCTACGTGTAACCATCAGAACATACTGAGATTCCTCCGTCACGGTAATATACAACGTGTAACGGAAACCCCATATCTATCCAAAAGGACTGAAGACAACATCTGGTATGGAGTCTCTATGCAAAGTTTCAGCTCAAAATAAGTGACTCACAGAATTGACCCCAAATTATTGGTTTCATATGTTTCTTGAATACCAGTAATAACAAACGTGTCACAGCACTATGAGGGTCATCACTTTCCACGTCACTTGCCAATAAAACGATAATTCTCTTCGTTCTTCTTAATTTGAAAAATTCGGTCTCTGGTATCAATGTATTGAAATTTCTAATATGCTCCACACATGTAGACATAGGATTACAAAACCCTTGCCATATCGTTTATAATCATCCAAAGAAGCCGTGCACTCGGTATGTATATACCCTTTAAATTACACGTTGTATATAATATTACCGTGCCTCCGTGTTTCGGTAAGCACGTTAGGTCATTGGCCCCGGTTGTCATTTGTGTATCTTTGATTGATGTAACGTGTAGTCAGGAGCCAGTAATATGTCACTGGTCTTGCCAAGAGTATCGTGTTACCCAGTTACTGGGTTGTGAAGGGTCAGATAGGTAATCGAGTCTGTGAAATTCATTCCACAAACGAGCTGCTTGGATAGCCTGTTGGTATAGTGGTCAGTGGCCCTGACTGCTATGCGCAAGGTCGTGGGTTCGATTCCCACCCAGGACAAATGTTTGTGTGATGAGCACGATCATTTGTTCTTTGTCTGGGTGTAATTTATCTATAATATGTATGTATTTAGAAATATATATGTATGTTTATCCGTTGTCTAGTACTCTTACCACAAGCTCTGCTTAGTTTGGGACTAGATGGCGTTGTGTGAAAGTTGTGGAATATGATTATTATTATTATAGTGAAAGATTTATCGAAAAAAGATGTGACGAATACTTAATTCAAAATTTTCCGATGATCTCAAGGATCTAGAATATTTAATTTAATTTCACTTTTTTTGTTTCTCAGATCCAGTGAGACAGTAGGAGTACAAAGTGCCGATAAAAGTCTTAAAGGAAGTATAAAGCAGGGAAATGCTGAAGCTCCACCAGCCTCGTCTGCCCCACCTAGTCGACAGTAAGTACACAGCACTCTCTCATTGAACCATTAGGGAGTACAACGATAACACACTCCTACCAATATATAACTTGAGTTTTGTTGCAACTGATACAATAATTTTTTTTTTAAATTATAATTATCTCACACACCCCATGTGTGCATGGCGTGTGTGTGTGGGTGTATATTGTGTGTGTACACACACATCACACACACATACACTCACACACGTGCACACGCCATGCACACACGTTTTTATAATTGTATGGTTTTACAAATATTTATAAATATTTTATGTTGTATAAATGTAAATAAGTAACAAAAATGGGAGAAGACACTGACTCCTGTAACTACCTGTGTTACAGGAGTCAGTGTCTTCTCTAGCTCAGAAGTGAAGGCTTCAACGGCTAAGTAACAACTTTTTAAGACAATAAACGAACGATTAAACTGATTATTTCATAAAGAACTAAGCATAGTGTGTATAATCTTCGAAAGAAGTATAATCTATTGACAAAGTTATAGAATTTCATCGTTTTTGCATCCATGACTTTTCTGTGAACCGCTTTCCGATTTTAAGAAAAAAAAAAATTAAAATTAAGGGAGGCTCCTCAAACATGGAACTGAAACTGAAAATATTTTTATTTCATGAAACCTATGCGTATGTGGTATCTATAGAAAGGTATTTAAAAATGACATTGAGGTTTCTAAAACCAGTTTTTCATAAACTTAATTTAGCGTTTTCAACTAGCGAATCGCCTCGGCTTCGCAACGGTACTTTTTACTAATGAAATAAATGAGAATTACACATAAACCTTGTCCTGACAATTATGAACAGAACAAAAAAAAAAAATCGGCCAAATCGGTGAAAAAATATGAGCAACTTGTTCATAACAATACAATCTTTTATTTTAATTTCGTTTACCTTACCTATGGGATAACAAAGAACAGAGTATTTAAAAATTAACAAAGAAGTTTAAGAGTTAGTTGTGACAAATACACTGCTCACACCTTATCCAATGCGTTTTGAAAGCAATTGCACTGTCTATTCCGTAGCAAACAAGAGCTCGGAATTATTAAAAGGTATTACGCTTATCGTATGTAGTTAAAAGTTTACTATAGTGCTAAATTAAGTTTGGTGTAAAAACTATACATAATTATGTACTAAAATACTTGAAATACAAACTAGAATAAAGCATCAAAAAATTGATCCTCAACGCTGTCGGCTGGCAACGTACCCGATACTGGTGGCATTGCCTCGTTGTATGGCAATGTTTAGCCTTTGACCAAAGAAATAGCCAGCCCTTGGGTCGCGGGAAGCGTCAACGAACCTTTTCGATATGTCTTTAAAAAGGCTGTGAGCACACGGGCCCCATGGTCCGAGAGTTTTGACCCCAAAAGGCTCGAAAATATATTTATCACCGAGATGACTATATTTACGCCGCTTGAGGTTTTCCGCAGCCGCAGCCGGAGCGCTATACCTATTATATTAGACCTTACGCTATCATATTTATAATTTTGAGACGCTGCTTCCAAAAACACTGAACTTAAAAAAATACTTAAGTAATTTGAATTACTAGGGAAATGTTGACTACCCCTGTACTGTCGCTTTGACAATGACATTTCTTTGTTTATATTTTTGATCTCGAATTCGATTTCTGGGTATAGTAGGAACGCAAAGCACAGGAGCCGATGATGTGGCCACACGCGACATCTATCGGCTGTAATGATGATGATGAGTTGTACATTGTTTGTTTCAGACTGCCTCTGCCGCCCGACCAACAGCTCAAACTAGACAACCCACTAACTAATCAACAAGGATTCAGCTAATATTAACATTACACAATATGTAGTATGTATGACATCTAAATTTGTTGCTATTGTTTGACTGAAGTGAACAACAATGTCGACTGTTATTGTTGTCCGACAGAAGTCCGGTTTCGGTCAGAAATATTAAGAGTGTTTCCACCTTACGCGGTATTTTATACAAACTTTCGAGCCTTTTTTCGTAAATTAAAGAACTGATTTTAATGAAACTTGGTACACATACACAAGATAGTTAGTTCTCAGAGAAAGAAATTTTGAGAGCCATTTCGCAATATTTGAACGCTCGAGTTTTGGTAAAAAGCGGCATGTGCGCGTGGCAATGCACATATAAACAACACAAATCCACACATAATCAACACATATAAACCATCTTGAGCTGTTATAATCGTCTTTGTGAGAAAAAGTGATTTGATTAATTAAACAACTTAAGATAAAAAAATTAAACACATATATTTGTAAAGACCTGCGGTTCATCTGCCTCTCCATCCATTTGACATGCATCTTCTTGTAGAAATAACAGGTAGCATAGCATGCTGCGACCAGAAGGATGATTGTGATCAGGGTGAAGAGAATATTTGTGGTGCTGATGCTGGAGTAGCCCTGCTCGGTTGTCGCGCCGTTTTTCCCATTGCCAGGTGCCGTTTGCGCGATGATCGTCTCTTCTTTCGTTTGAGTAGTGCCAGGCGTCCGTCACTCGCTCAAGGCCACGCGTTATATGCCTACCGCTTCGCGTATCGCCGTCGGTACATCCGACAGTGGGCTGCCGCATGCCTGCCTGAGCCTTTTTAAATAATTTTAACAACGTCATAATGGATTGACCTAAAAACGATTGATTTTCCTCCGCTTTGCTCCTGTTTCCCTTTTGATTATTTATTCGCGCGGAGTTTTATTAAAATTAAAATTATTTACGCGATTTCGAATATTTCCGACACTAAAATTTAATAATCGGGAATTCAGGGAAGGAAAAAAGTGCATCTATCATTTTATTAAACTGAAACATATTTGGTCAACAAAAAATAATTGTTTTTCTATATTCGTTTTATTACCAATATCATCATATACATCCTTAGGACATTCGCTTGATGACGTGGGTCGCTCGGCGGGCAAAACAATCTCAACTCTCTGTGTGCGAACTTATGGTGCATTTCTTCTCGCTACAAACAACTGGTATTATTATTAACATTTTGTAGGCTATTACAGCGTAGGTACTTTCGCTTTTGTATGAGAGTGATGTATCTGTTACGAAGTAACTATTTAGTAATCTGTGGTAGTGCCCATATTTTATGAGTCAATGATTGGCAACACAAATTCACATATATTTTTCGTTTTTAATAATTTCCGAATTCACTTTTATTTTACTGTCCAAACTTCACTCGCGATGTAACTTTGAATGGCAGGGTCGCCATGAAGTGTCGTGGTAAATGAAACACATTCGCTCTGGATTACGGTTCGATTTATTGTGTCTTCACATCAAGCGCACATCAACTTAGTCTTATACTTATTACTTACTTGGCTAATTCTAAATAAGGTGGTCACACACACTACGATATTAACTTACATACACTACATCGTCGTTTCTCCCCAGAATTGTTGGAATGAGAGTTCCACGCCGGGCTCTTGCAGTTGAGATCGCCGAGGTCACGAGGAGAGTGGGATTTGAGCTTCTGTTAAGTGCTTCCCACGCAGTTCCTGGGTGTCGAGTGGTGTTCTGGGTGGTTTATAGCACGCGTACATATCTATGTCCTCGCCGGCCATGTGCATTTGTACGCCCAGTGCGTACATAGATTACAGGGTCGGTGTGTGGGGAGTTGTTGATGTACGATTCTTCTCTTCACTAGTACTGCCAGACCGCGGTACCGTTGATTGAGAGCGGACACTTCGTCCTTGCGGTAAACGTGATATCCCGGGAACCTGGTCTTGTCCCCAGGTCCCAGGTGTGTCTCGCTTATCAGCGCCACGTCGATGTTTTGTTCCCTCAGTAGGTGGCGGAGTGGTACGACTTTGTCCTATAGGCCGCGGGCGTTCCAGTGTATCATCCTCAGCGGCTTAGCCATTGTCGAGGATGACCTGCCCAGCATTCTGGCCCTGTCTTATGGCCTGAATAAGGCCCATCAGGAGCTTGATGGCGCAGGCTGTGAACTCCTTCTCTGTGAGTTGGCCGGCGCTCAGAGCGGCGGCGTTGTTTGTTTGTTCTTCTTTTCTTTGGCTGGCGACTACCGCCGCCGCGCGCTTACCCAGCGCTGTGCCGGCGCTTTGCTTGTCGCTCTTGACGGTGGTGACAGCCTGCGCCTGTGTAGTAACAGGGGCGGCCTTTGGGATCTTTTGGGCCTAGCGAGCCGCGCTTGCCGGGCTTCGGCATCGCGTTATACTTGCACTATAACGTTTTGTATCCGCAAGAAAATAGAGTTTAAAAAGTTTTTTTACTATTATGAAATGGATTGTGGGTAGGAAGTAACCGTCGCGATCGAACGGTGTTCTAGAACACCGGGCTGCTTGCGACAGGTGGCTCCCTCTGCGCCTGTACGAGCGAACGGCGTTCACTCGTACACTCGCAGAGAGACACGACACCAAAAACGATCGTTACGACACAGCACACTGTAAGCACTAAACTGGACAACTTGAGCACTGTATGGTTACTGGCGAATCCTGCCGTCCCACGCAGTGGGCGGCCATATTTATATGCGCAGTCGTAGGTGGCGCGCGTGGAGAGCGCTCGCTATTATGCTCATGCCGCGTCCACCAATCTGTGGCCGGCATTTACATGCATACACTACACTATCTATTTCTATACAGGGTTAAATGTAAAACACTGAAAACCTCTTAGGAATATGTTACTAACATCATAATCAACAACTTTTGTTCTATGACTTTTAAAAATTCGTCATATTTTAGTTCACCAGATTTTCATATGAAAATAAAAATATTTAAATCAAACGCCCTAAACGCATGTAGCGTCTATGCAAAGTAAAAGAAAGCAATAGTATAAATTGCTTTCTTTTGCTTCGCATAGAGTTCGTAACATTTAGGGCGTTCAATTTAAATATTTTTATTTTTTTATGAAAATCTGGTGAACTAAAATATGACGAATTTTTAAAAGTCATAGAACAAAAGTTGTTGGTTATGATGTTAGTAACATAGTCCTGAGAGGTTTTTGGTGTTTTACAATTAACCCTGTATACATTGCCTCTCAAAAGTACTACTTATTTACACGATTCTAATACAATTACAAAACGATTCTATATACTAACGAAATGATTCTATATAATAGCAAACGATTGTATATAATAACAAATATTAATCAAATCTACCATGTACGATCTTATACCTACTCAGTATCTATGTTAGGTTGCTGCGCTCCCTAACATTCCCACCCCTCGTATGAGGGTTCAACCGACCATACTACCATCTGTCGGGAGCACAACAACCTTTACAACCGGTCTACGTAAAATTCCATTGTTGGTTCTTATGTATATACACTTATCACTCGCGAGGTTTTGTCTGTTATTTCGTGTCCACGTGCACTATGAATCACTAATGGTGTGAGGGATCTAGTCTCACATTTAATTTGCACTGGATTGGAGGATACTTGTTATTAAAACTCATCATCTCCAGCTCCATTCTTTCTCGGCAAAACCGTGGGCATTCGAAGAGTAAGTGCCAGACTGTTTCTTCGGAGGCGGGATCGCAGACGCACGAAGGACTGTCCTTGAGGTGAAAACGGTGGAGATACGCTGAGAATCCTCCATGCCCGGTGAGGACTTGCACATGGAGCGGTGTAAGGTCTGTAACCCTAAGTGTTCTTTTTGCCGCTAGGACGTCTGGAAAGAACACTTTTGTGACCGCTCCCGTGCTCGAGGACTCGTAACGCGCTTGCCACTTCTTGATGGTCTGTTCCCGTATCTTCTTTCTCACGTACGATACGGGTACCATGGAGTAGTCTGCCACCGTTTTCGTGAGAGCTGCCTCCTTGGCCAGCTCGTCCGCTCTTTCATTCCCGGCTGTTCCCACGTGGGCCTTGAGCCAAAAGAGCCTCACATCTCTGCCCTCCTCTCTGATCTCTCGGACGCAACTCTTTATCTGGAGTGCCAGGTGGTGAGTGACGGATGGGCTCCTCAGCAGGTCAAGTGACGATCTTGAGTCACTCAGTATGCTTGCGGAGGCCACCCTGGATTCTCTCACCATCCTGACAGCTCTGAAGAGTGCGTACATTTCAGATTGGAAGACAGTGTTGTGGGGCTCCAAGCCGAAAGTGTTAAAGCTGGTCTCCTTCCCGTTTTCCCACCAAGTTAGGGCAGCTCCGACTTTGCCGTCGATCTTGCTGCCGTCGGTAAATATTTGAGGACCGTTGACTTGATGGGTTTGAAGGGTTTCAGGAGTCCAGTCTTCCAGGCGAGCGTACTCGGTTGTTGTGAGTTTCGCTGGGTGGGGATTTTTTGTGAAGTGCAGGTTGCACTCCAGCTCGCGGCCCGGCGGTATGAATTCCTGGGAATGACCTTTCTTGATTTTAAAGAGGGTGGCCGCCTCGATGACCCTGAGGTCAAGGGGGAGTTGTCCCGACAGAATGAGTGCCGATGTTAGAGAGACCGTGCGGTATGCTTTGCAGATCTTCTGCGCAAAGCCTCGCTGCAGCGCGTCGAACTGATTCCTTGTCATCAGTTTTTCCGCCGCAGGGGCCCACGCGCTCGCTGCATACAGCACGATCGGCTCTATCACCGACACATATCGTCCTTATTATTTCCTTGTTGAGACCCCACGTCACCCTCGCCGCGCATGCAAGCTGCTTATAAATGTCTGCTGCCCTTTTACAGGTTGCAGAAACGTGCGCGTTGAAGGTGAGTTTGGAGTCTATCGTGAGCCGCGAACCAGGTTCAACCGCGTGCCCGACATGTGGAGTATTGGAACGTCGTATTTCAGCTTTCTAGTTAACACCATCGCATTTGTTTTGTGCGCGGCGAAACTCAGCTTATTACGGACGCCCCATCTCGACACTACTTCGAGCACTTGGTTGGCTGATTGCTGGAGGGGCCCAGACTTGGAGTCGGAAAAAACAAGGACCACGTCATCTGCGAATGCTTGACAATATACTCCCATACTAGCCATTTTATGTAGGAGCGAATCTAGGATGAGGTTCCAACACGTCGGACCGGCTATTGAGCCCTGGACGCATCCTTTCGTGGTACCCTTCTCACTAGTTTAGTAGACTTTCCGGTCTTCTAAGTATGAGGCGACAAGAGCGTAGAGGTTTTTTGGACAGTTCTTGGCCACCATCTGTTTCTTTAGTGCGGGCCACCACGCGTTATCGAAGGCCCCCTCTATATCCAATGATACCAAAAGCACGATCTTTTTGGCTTTTATTTCAGCACGTATGTGCTCCATTAGATCATAGAGGGCGTCCTCGGTACCGCGCTGCGGCATGAACCCGTATTGTCTTTTGTTGAGTGTAGGTAGGAAGTGCCACTGGAGTCGGCCGACTAGGAGTTTTTCTACCATTTTGCCCAGGACCGAGAGCAGGCCGATTGGCCTGTATGACTTTGGGCTGGTGTAGTCATCCTTTCCAGGCTTACGGAGTATGCACACGTGGGCTACTTTCCACTGCCTTGGGAAGTGTGACAGCGACAGAACTCTGTTGGCTATCGCTAGAAACACCTCCCTGTCGCAGTTTATTGCAGCTGTGCATATGTCTGCCGTTAATCCATCAGGGCCGGGAGCTTTTTTCGGATTTTGGTTTTGGAGAACCATTTCCAGCTCCGCAGCAGTGAAGGGTGGGTCATCGGCAGACAGACCTTGGGGGCTTTTTTCCTCCGCAAGCCTTCTCAGTGCAATGTGGTATGGATGTTCGGCATCCGTTGAGTCGTCAGGGTAGAAGGTTTTTGCCAGAAGATCCGCGGATTGCTCCGGACCGAGCGTCTCACCTGCGGTGTTTCTCAGGAGTGCGTCGTCCTGTCTCCTGGCTGTTTTCCTTATTACCCTGTAGATGCCGTCCCACATGCTCTCTCGGTCCTGCTTCGAGCAGAACTCCTTCCAGTTGGCCGTGGCGGCTTCCGTTGCGGCTGTGGTGTATAGTTGTTTTGCCAGCACGTATTCTTCGATGGTGAAGTGTCTCCGACTCGCGGCTGCATTTCGGATCCTTCTCTTTTTTCTTTTCACATCTCGTTGGAGACGGTCTAGAGAAGGACTCCACCATGGTGGCTTGGCGTTATGTTTTTGAGGTCCGATCTTCGGGATCGTTTCCTCACACGAGCGGTGGATGATGTGGGTGTACTTCGTTATGAGGTTTTCCAGATCCTCTGGGTTCGTGACTTCCAAGACTCTTTTCGGCGTGAGCTCGTCGTCCGCTAGACCAGCCTTGAAGCGCACGCTGAAGTCTGACCATTTTGCCTTCTTTGTGTTATAGATGCGCGTAGAAACCGGCCTCAGAGGTTCTAAGGCTTTCTCTAAGCGCATCGAGAAGGTAATTGCATTGTGGTCTGATGTTGTGAGACTTCTTTCTACGCGCCACTCCTCGACCTTTCCCAGCAGTGACAGGCTGCACGCGGTCACGTCGACAATGCTTGTGAAGCACCTGTCGCCTCGGTAAGCCTCGAAAGTCGGGGTTTGGCCCGTGTTTAGGATCTGGAGATCCCGCTCGTTGAGGAAGGAGTTGTACGCCGCCCCTCGGTGGTTTTCGGAGACACTTCCCCACCAATGGCTCCAGGCGTTTACGTCACCTCCCACCAGGATGTTTTGAGTGTGTAGACTGTGTATGGTGTGTTCTGTAGCGGTGATGTAAGGTTCTATTTCTTGGTCACCCTCAAAATAGACCGACAGTACTCCGAAACTGAGCTGTCCTGCCTTCAGTAAGACGGCGGCGATGTTCTCTGTCACGATCTGCGGGTCGTGGATGACCTCCAGATTGCTACCGAAAACAACGATCGCCGCCTTGACTGGTTTTTGGCGGTTCAGGCTGCACTGGATGACATGTGTGCCGGGGCACTGTTTCATCACACCTGTTCTTCCAACATAGGGTTCTTGAACAAGTGCTACTGAAACTCCCTTTGCCTGGGCCGCCATGTGCAGTTCTTCTGTAGCCAGTTTGGAGCGTTGAAGGTTGACTTGTATGAACTTCAGTCTTGCTGTCGGCCTTATGGGGATTTGGAGGGTGACGGGTTGTGTAGTGTGTTCCTCCTGGTCGCCTTTAGCAGTAAGAAACGCGCGACCTGGCTATCCCATCCCACTTTTGTCTTTCCGGACAGTTCTCGCTGAAGGTCGTGTGGGCGAGGTCACTGCCGGATCTTTTGGCCACCTGGCAGTTTACACAGGTAGGCTGTTTTCCTGCCGCCCGAATGGGGCAGTCCCCTCCCGTGTGCGCTCCTGCGCAGTAATTGCACGTGTCTTTCTGGGCCTTGCATATGGTCCTGTTGTGACCATACCCAAGGCACTTCGTGCACTGTACGAGAGGGGACTGATCCCCAATCGGGCATCTCTGGATGCCTAGGTGGACTTTTTGTGCCTTTGTGAATCGTTTCCAGAGCTCTGGGAAGAGCTCCAGAACCGGGTGGCACTCGTGGGGGTTTCTCGCACGCTTCCTGTACCGCACTTTTAGGGTTTGTCCTTCCACGGCGATGTCTTGCAGAAGGTGTTTATTCTGCGCCTTGAGGAGATCAACTATCTCCCCATCGCCGTAGCTGGACAAAACCCCTCTTATGCAGACCAGGGGGTTTTGCGGTTTGGGCTCCTGGACCTTGAGACCTGCGTTGGACTTGAATTGATCTCTGATCAAATTCCAAGTCGGTCTTGCTGGCGCATCTCAAGACGACCTTTTGGTTTCGTGCTTTACGCACTGCGTCGACTCGGGCGCCGCTTTTTTTGAGGTCCAGGGCGGTCCTGATCCTCTCGATCACGTTGTCCCCCGTGTGCTTGGGGTCTGTCGACGAGACGATCAGGGTGTGGTTTGGTTTGGGGTCTTGTTGTGGTTGTTTCGGTGTGCTTGCAACCTGGGCAAAGGTTTTTGGGCCTAGTTGTTGTTGAGGCGGTCTGTCCGCTTTGCCCAGGTCTGCGACACCTTTCTCTATTATCTGGAGGGTCTTTTTCACCTCACCGACCGCGAGCTCCGCTTCCAAGTTCATGGCCGGGGCCGACTGGACCAGTGGCTCCTTGTCTCGCAGAACTCGAATGTCGGCGGATACTATCTCCAGTCTCTCCGCTATGGGTTTCAGGTGTTTAGTGATATCTATGGGTGTTGGTGGTGGTGGGGGTGACACAACTGGCCGGTTGGCGATATTCTTGATCTCCGATCTTAATTGTGATATTTCTTTCTCAAATTGGGTGGTGGTAAGCAAGTGGTCCGTGTCACAGATGTTTTGTGTGGTACGATCCGGGAGTAGTTCCTTGGGCTGGGCGAGGTCCTCTTTGAGCCTGTCCAGAGCCTTCCTCAGCTGGTCCAGCTGGTTAGATATACTCGTCACGTTCGTGTCGAGACGAGAAAGTCCAGTCCCCATTGTGTCCCATTTGGTCTCACCTGGGGCTTTTGCGCTTTCCCGTCTCGTCACCTCGTGTTCTTTGAGGCTCTGGTTGCTTGCCTTCTTGACCTCTTCTTTGACCTCTTTGATCCCGTTAAGGGCCTCAAGGGTCTCGTGTCCCAGCCACTCCCGGATGTCCTTAGTCTGCTTCCTTGTGTCCGTTACGTCGGTCCTCATCACTGACAGCTCCACCTTCATGGCCATCAAGTCCCTGGTGTGAGCTCTCTCGACACGCACAACTTCTTGTGCGTGTCGGGAGCGCTCCTTTTCCAAGTTGTATTTATGACGGCCTCTGGAGTCTGCCAGTGACAAGCAGACCTCGTATAGGCCCTGCAGGCATTCGTGACACGTGGCCTTGCATTCTCTCTTCATATTCCCCGCTGACTCCAACGCGTCCTTGCCTTTCTGGAGAAGCTCATTGGCCTCTCTGGTTGCCAGGTCCATCTCCACCCCTGTTCCCCTTCTCGGCGTTCTATATAGAAGGCTCGGTCGCCCGCTCTTCTGGACACTGGGTTGGCCCGCTGAGGAGGCTACCGAGCTTTCGTCGTCCGAGTTTATCGGGTGGGGGGGGGGGAGATGCCATACTGCACCCATTCTATGGCCTGGCCAGAGGTGACAGAGGTGACAGAAATGACTCTATCTTCCTCCGGCGTGAAAAACTCCAGGTTCGGCTCTTCTGGCATCGTCGACACAGATTGTGTGTCTACCTCTGGTTCCGACTCTGCCCTACTCGCCAGTGGCTGGCTCGATGGACGCGCCGCCTTTTCCGAGACCACGGACTTAGCTGTATTTTTTAGGACTTTTTCCCTCAGGGACTTAGTCGTCTTTGCCGCATCCGTGGTCGTCTTGCGGGAGGTGTTGGGGTTGGTGGACTGTTTGGAGGACATTTTTCTTTGTTTGTATTATACACTAAATTTACACTATTATTTAACAATAAATTTATACTATGATTTACAGTTTTGAAAGTTTCTTATTCTATTTTAATTATGTACCTTGTGATATGTTTAATTTTGTTTGTTTTATTTAGTCTACTATTGTTTTTGGTCTTTTTTATTTTTATTTTTTTTGATTTGATGGACTCACGGCTGCTTCCGCTGGTGTTCTGCGTCTGCTGTCCGATGAGGAGCCCGATACGATGAGAGCTCGATGTTTCTGAGCTCTCTGTGCGCTTGGATGGTGGTTTCCAGTGGATCCGTGTGTGTTGTTGGACTTTTCCGGGGACGTAGTGCCGAATTTCGGTTTTCTGTTGGGGCCAAGTTGTAGGGCTTTTGATTGTTGTATTTGTAGTTGTATGGGCCTTTAAAATGAGCCCAAACTCGGCTGTCCTGCGGTCACGGGAACGAAGTTAGGCCGCGGGGGGGGTGAGGTAGCCCTGAGAGGGGGGTCGGTGGGGGGAAGCGGGTCTCGTGGGGAGCTCCGGGGTGTGAGGGGTGGGGTCGGGGGTCTCGTAAGGAGGTTGGGGGGGAGGGTTTGGGGGGGGGGTCCGTGTGAGGGTTGGGGGTACGGGGGTATTGGGGGGGGGGGCACTCACGCGGTGCGGGGGGTGAGGTAGGTCTTGGAATTCTGGGCCCCTAGGAGGGTCTCAGAGGGGGGGGTGGCAATTTTTTGGGGGGGGAATACTAGGGTGGGAAGGGAGGGGATTCCTGCTGGCTGGGGCTAGGTCTTGGAATTCCAAGCCAGACAAACCCAAACACAGGGGGGTTAGGGTGAGGGGTTGAGTTCCTTCAGGGCGTACCTGGTGGCTGGTCGTGGAGTCGTCACGCTGATGCTGCACTGCAGACGGATTCCTCGGCCGGCTTCGGAGTCTTCAGTGAGGGCTGGGATGACGGTGGTTCTTGTCGGAAAAACACGTGGGTGAAAAGTGAGGTTACAACCGCGTGTTTTTTGACGATTTTCCGATCCTTATATCTTCGCCCAGCCTGCTCCGATTTTGACGATCCTGGTGTGGTTGGATTGGCCTTTTTGGCGTCTCGCAGTGATAATGTTTGCAGCTTTTTTCCACTGACCTTGACGATGTTATTAGCCTCCAAAGTTGGGGGGGGGGCCCTGTTCCGCAACCCGTTGACTCAGAGACTTGCCCACACTAATCCTGGTGATTCAACACTACACAAACACACTGGTAAACTTTGGCGCACTTTACTCGACGCGAACTATTTTTTTGGACTTTTTTACGCGGAGTAGATGTTACTTGGACGATGTTCTATCGGTTACTTTGTGTTCGTTGTTACACACGTAGAGTTCTGTGGCCAGGATGCGACAGGTTCGTTCATCACTGGCTGCAGGTTCGGTTGTGAAGACACGTAGTTCGGTTGTGAAGACACGTAGTTCGGTTGTGCAGACACGTAGTTCGGTTGTGCAGACACGTAGTTCGGTTGTGCAGACACGTAGTTCAGTTGTGAAGACACGTAGTTCGGTTGTGCAGACACGTAGTTCGGTTGTGAAGACACGTAGTTCGGTTGTGCAGACACGTAGTTCGGTTGCCAGGATGCGGTGGTGATCACTGGCTGCTGGTTCGGTTGTGCAGGCGCGGAGTTCTGTTGCCAGGATGCGGTGGTGATCACTGGCTGCTGGTTCGGTTGTGCAGGCGCGGAGTTCTGTTGCCAGGATGCGGTGGTGATCACTGGCTGCTGGTTCGGTTGTGCAGGCGCGGAGTTCTGTTGCCAGGCGGCTATTAGTGGCGGCGGGTTCAGGTGCCGCTGTTCAGTCGCAGGGTTCAGCTGCCAGGAGGCGGAGGTACTCACTGGCAGCATGTCTTCAGGTTCAGTGTTCAGGTTTTCAGGCGGCGGGTGCAGAGAGCTAACTCCCGCCGGTAAGTTCGCCGGGATGGTCCAGGACACGGCGGCGGTCACTGGAGCCGTAGGTTCGGCCGACGACTTTACTTCTGATCGATGTGATCTGTCTGTGATGGCGAGTAGATAGATAGATAGATATATTCTTTATTGTACACCATAACAATAAAAACAAAATTATGGACTTAACAATTAAAAGGGTTATACAATGGGCGGTCTTATCGCTAACTGACTTGTTTGTAGCCAAGTAGTCACTCGTTGATCGTTTCCAGCTTCTGAGGCGACTGAGGATGCGTCTTCATCAGTAGATTCGGCTTCGACCTCGGCTAGGCGTGCGTTTGCTAACTCCACTAACCTTTGTGCTAGCTCCGCCTTTGCCTTAGCTATGCGACGCGCTTTTGATTCTTTTCTACTTTTCCTTGAAGAAGGTTTACTGTGTCGACCACTGTCTTTGTTTTCAGGTTCTTGTTGAGTGGCGACACGTTTGACTGTAGACGCGGTCGCAGTCGGCGCCTCCCCTGAGTCAGCTGTTGTTCTCGTAGCTTGTGTTTCAGCTGTAGTTTCAGTAGTGGTTTCAGTAGCACTTTCAGTTGCAGTTTCAGTTTGTTCTGTAGCTGTAGTTGACGCCTGTCGGCCTTTCTTCCCTGTAGACCTCGTAACTGGCATTTTTCAGTAATATATTAACTGAATTATCACTTCAAGAGGTTCAACTGTTCTTATTTAATAACGTTTTCCTCGAATCCGGCTCACGAAGGACCAGACAATGTGAGGGATCTAGTCTCACATTTAATTTGCACTGGATTGGAGGATACTTGTTATTAAAACTCTCGAAACTTGAAGATTATTTATTTAACACTTGTACAAAACTTATTTCTAGTTAAAGGTTCACAAATATCAACTGGTTACTGTTCTGAATAACTTGTTAAAGTTCACAAACTTGCTATAACTATTTAGACTGAGATATACTGTTCACTTATTTTACTGTTCACTTTAAGCACTGTTTCACTACTGACTGAAAACTAGGTTATACTGAAATACTGGATTAAACTATTCACTACTGACAACTGTTCACTGTTTACTATTTACTTGTTCACTGTATGGTCTGGATTCACAAACTGATGCTGAATCGCCGTCTGGGCAGTCGCTGCGCCCCGTCAGGGGCGCGGCGAGCGGTCACAGGGCTTTGCCCCGATACCGCGGGAGCATGCCGTGTCCCGTAAATACGGGACCGTCTTCGGGTTGCCTAGTAGCGGCGTAGATGTTCGGGTGTGCGTTGAAAGCGCCTGTTCAAAAGTGAACGGCAACGCACACCCGCGTGATTCATTGCTATTGTGTGACTATAGTCGCGCCGCGGCGCCGATTTTTCGGCGCCGTTTCTTCACGACACCCCGGCGCCGATTTTTCGGCGCCGTTTCTTCACGACACCCCGGCGGTCTGACCCCGCCGGGTGAAACCCCCATACGGGGGAAGCCCAGCGGGAGCCGACCAGCGACGAGAGTGTCGACTCTGGCGCACCTATAGTGAATGCGAGGCTCTCGTTCGTCCCGCTTCCAGATCTAGCCGGTCACGTTCCGAACCGCAGAGCCGAGTATGTGTGTGTGAGCGGCATTGTACTGTGTGTCGCCGCTCAGTGCGTCTGCACCGAATAGCGTGCGCTGCTATTCGGTGCTAGTTATGTATAGCGCATGTAGAGTCATGAATGAGTGTTTAGTACGTAACGTGCATATATTAACTTAGAACACGTTACGTACTAGGTGAAGTGTTGTCATGAATAGTATGATTGTTTGAGTAAGCCGCGTGTAAAGTGGGGCGACTTACCCAGGAGTCAAGTCCGGGGGGGATGCGGCCGCGACGTCTGTCGGGAGCAGATCTCTGGGCAGCCTCCTCGCGTCTGGCGGGCGCGCGTGCAGGGGCGCCAAGTGCTGGATGTGAGGCCAGGCAGAGGCGTCGGCACGCGCGAACATCGCCTTCGCGAGGCGCTGCACGTACTCATCCAGGCCCTCAATCCTGAGGTCCCGCCTGATTACGTCGTTCCTCACATAGCGAGGGGCACCTACTGCTGTCCGCAGCGCTGCGTTCTGCTGCGCGTGGAGCGGCCTGCGGGTCGTCTCACTAGTGAGGACGAACCAGGCGGGGGCGGCGTATGTCAGTAGGGGGCGTATGTACGACTTGTACACGCCCACCTTGACACTTACCGGGAGGCGGGATGAGAGCACTGGGTAGAGCAGTGAGCGGGCTACCTTTGTCTGCGCCACGACTTGCTTGGCATGCGACCGCATCGAGAGCCGACGGTCGATGGTGACGCCGAGGTATTTGACCTGCGGCGCCCACGCGATCTCGGCTCCCATGAGCTCCAAGGGTGGTGGCAGAGGGGTTGAGCCTGTGATAATAGCCTGCGTTTTACTCACGTTTACGGAGAGCCGCCACTTGGCGAGCCACTCGGGGAGCATGTTTAGCGCGCGCTGCATCTTCGTCGCCGCGTACTTCGCGTTCATCGAGGTGGTGATGTACGCGGCGTCGTCGGCGTACAGCGCGAGCGTCGCGTCCGCCGTGGTGGGGATGTCGTCTGTGTAACGTGAGTAACACGCAGGTGACACGCAGCTGCCCTGAGGTACTCCCGCCTCGATGGGGCGGGGTGAAGATAGTGCTCCGTCGACCACCACCCTGAAGCTCCTGTTGGACAGAAAAGATTGGACCACCTTTACTACGCGACGGGGCGTGGCGGAGGTGGCCAGTTTGTACACTAGACCGTCGTGCCATACGCGGTCGAAGGCCTTCTCCATGTCGAGGAGTACTGCTACCGCGTACTCTTTCTTGTTCATCGTGGTGGACAGCTGGTAGAGTACCCTCGACAGCTGGAGCGTCGTGCTGTGGTCCGCCCTGAATCCGAACTGTTCGGGTCTTGGGGTGATATTCGGGGTGAGGTGCCGCAGCAGGAGTGACTCGAACACCTTGGAGATGGTGGGCAGCAGGGTGATGGGCCGATAGCTCTCCGGCTTCAGTACGTTTTTCCCCGCCTTGGGCAGCATGATGACGCGCCCCTCCTTCCAAACGGCAGGGAAGGCCCCCGTGCGCAGCACCGCCGTGAACAGGCGCGCCAGCGCCACCACCATACGGTGGGGCAGGTGGCGTAGCACGGCGTTGGTGATGCCGTCGGCCCCGGGAGCCTTTTTCAGCTTGGTTTTCAGGATGGCGCGTCTGACTGCGCCCGGCGAGAAAAACACTGGGTCTTCTTCGGGAGCTATCGGCGTCGCGAAGTAGGCTCCAAGGTGTTGCTCGACTGCTGCGACATGTGCGTGCTCGTCGGTTGGATTCGGGCGGAACTGACGCTCCAGGTGCTCGGCGAAGACCTCCGCGCGGTCCTCCGCAATGTACTTAAGAGCCCCGTCGGTGCCTCGTAGTGGGCGCACCGGGGCTGGGGTATTCGAGAGTTGGCGGCATAGTCTATGTATTGACGGCCAGCTGTCAACCGCGGCGTCAATACGTTCCTCCCAGCTCGCGGTGGCCGACGCCTTAAGCTCGGCCTTTACCCTCTCCGCGAGTCGATTCAGCTGCGTTCGCATGACGGGGCATCTTGTCTGTTGCCACTGCTTGCGTAGGCGTCTCTTCTCGGCGATCATAGCTCGCAGGCTCGGCGACAGGGGCGGCAATAGCCCTCTCCCCTGCGCCGGCGGCGGTATGACCGCCTCTTCTATCGCTTGTTGTACGCAAGCAGTGACGTCGGCTGCGAACTGTTCGACCTCCGCGGCGGTAGTGATGGGCCGAGTCGGCGTCGTGGCCTCAACCTTCTCTGTGAATCTTGACCAGTCGATTAACCGACGTGGCGCTGGCGGCTTCAGTCGGGTCGGCATTTCAGATATGACGACGAGTACAGGCTGATGATCAGACTGCAGCTCGTCGTCGATCACGTGTTGAGTGATCTGGCAGCTTAGCCCCTGGTGGATCACAATGTCCAGCACGTCCGGCATGTGATGAGGGTCGTCCGGGTACCGGGTAGGCGTCTCTGGGCCGGACACTGTAGCCAGAGGCTTCCGCGTCCGCGAAGAGTCGTCTCCCCTGGGCGTTTGTGTTATATGAATTCCACGCTGGGTGCTTGCAGTTGAAGTCCCCGGCGAGGATGGCAGGATGTTGAGCGAAGAGCAGGGCCCGCAACTCAGCCAGGTCTATCTGGGTTGCGGGCGGCTTGTAGGCGGCGTATATTCGGAGATCCTCGCCGGCCACGTGGATCTGCACACCCAGCGTGTACAGTGAAGTCGTGGAGGGGGGCAGCTCTTGATGGACGACTCTTCGCCTCACCAGCACTGCCAGACCACGATATCTGATGTTGAATGCCGACCGCTCGTCTTGGCGATAAACGAGGTATCCTGGGAACTTGACCCTATCTTCTGGTCCCAGGTGCGTCTCGTTTATTAGCGCCACGTCGATGTCTTGATCCCTCAGGAGATGGCGGAGGGGAGCGACCTTGTCTCGCAGGCCGCGGGCGTTCCAATTTAACACCCGCAGTGGCCTAGCCATGGGTGAGTGTTAGTAGTGTTGCTAGGCCATCTAAAATGTCCTGTTGTGGGTCCTGCCCCCGCCCGATGGCCTGGGTCAGGTCCATCAGGATTTTGATGGCGCAGGTCATAAATTCTTTGTTGACATTTACAGAGGCGCCGGCCGCCTCGGTATTTGTCTTTTGTTCGTTCGGGTTACTCTTCTTGGTTTGTTTACCGGCGCCTCTTGTCGCCGTGACTTGTTTTGTTTTGGCCTGCGCCTTGTTTTGGGCGGGGGGGGCCTGCGAGACCTCTGCCTGGGTCGCGTTCTCTTGTTTCTCCGGGTTCTGCGGGGGGGGGGGGGGGGTTGTGCCTTACCTTTCCCCCCTCGTTTCTTGTTCCTCCTCCGCCTGGAAGAGGTGGCCTCTCCGCGTGTCGTGGGCCCGTTCGCTGCCGCCATCAGGGACGCGCCGCCGTGGCCGTCCTCCACCTGGTTGGCCTGCGAGTCCACTGGTTGCTTGGGGCGGCGCGAGTTGGCTGCCGTGATGGCGACAGTTCCCGCCCGCCTGTTCTGTATCTCCCTCTGGAATACAGGGCACTTGACGTGACACGCCGGGTGCGGGCCACCGCAGTTTGCGCAGGTGGCCGGCTCTTCCCTCGGTCGTGTGCAGTCTCTTGCTGCGTGCCCTTCCCCACATCTCACGCAGGCGAGCGGGCGGTGGCATTGGTGCGATGAGTGACTGAACTTTTGGCACCTATGGCACTGGGCGGGTCCACGCTTTCCACGCCATGCTTCTATTCTTACCCCCCGCATCATTAGGAATACGGAGGTATCGTAAATGGTCCGGATATCCGGAGTCCTCTTTAACATGGCGTAAAATACGCAGCCGGGTCGTCCTTGGCGCGCCCTTATGTGGCGCACGTACTCCGGCTCGTAACCTAGTACGCGGAGCTCTTCCTCGATCTCCTGTGGCTCGGTGTCAGCCGGCAACCCCCGAATGGCCACTTTCACTAGCTTCTCCGCCGGTAGGGAATATGCGAACCACGATATTCCGCTTTGCTTTTCTAGCTCGGTTAAGTACCGCTGGATCAGCCTATATTCGTCCTCCGACTCTGGTGAGAAACGCACGCCGGATCCGTACGGACGGGCGTTGGGAGGCCGACCCAGCTTGGTTGCTAAGGCTCTGAAATGCTGAGCCCAGTTGGGGAGCCGCTCTACTACCAGCGGAGGGTAGCGGGGGCGCTTCTTCCGCTGACCTGAGGTCGCATTGGAAGTGGTGGCGGGGGCCGCGCCGTTAGAAGTGGTGGCGCGGGCCGCATCTGAGTTAGTAGTGGGGGTAGGTGCAGGCACTTCACCTACCTCCTCTGTGGAGTCCTCCTCGTCCTCCGATGACCGTCGGCTGTCACTGGTGTCCCGCCGCCGTGACGCACACTCGCGTTGTGTACGTTGCGGTGGCGGATCGGGGCGGTATCTCTTCCTTTCTTCAATGATGTTTTCCTCAGGGCTTCGGCGGCGCCTCTGGGGGCGTGGCTCGGGTGGCACGTCGGCGTCGGAGTCCGACGACATTTGCGCTCCGCGGTCGGGAGACGCGCACGACATACTCGACCCCGCGCGCGATGATGTGGTCGAGTATGTCGCGGGCGCGTCATATGCGGCGATACGCGGCGGCGTTTGGGTCGTGGCTAGCGCTGCTGCCTTGCGTAGGCGCGGGTCCCTTGACGGGGTCGCGACGGCACGCGCGCACGATGGGTACGCGGCGGCGGCAGGGGCGCGTGATGTGCCAGCGGTGGTAAGCGCGGAGGCAGCGCCAGCGGGGGCGCGCGGGGCAGCGGCGGGCCCGGTGGCGACCGGGCGCTGCGTCGCGGGACTTGCCTTGGTAGGGGGCTGCGGGCGACTCGGCGCCGTCACGGGCGCAGCGCGCGCAGGCGCCGGCGGCGGCGGCGGGTCGGCGGCAACCCTCCTCCCCTGGGTTTTCTTCTTGCCGTCTGTCCTGGCTGAGCCGGCCGTCGTGATCCCGATTTCCGGGAGCGACGGGGCCCTATCCAGCGACGGGATTCTTCTCTCGCCGAGCTCCTCCTCGTCCAGGGATGTCGCGCCACCGCGGCCCGGAGAGCCGCGGGCGCCGGGCTTCGGCATCACACCACTTATATTTCGCGGTTTTAAGTTCACAGTGAAATTAAAATGCTGAATCGATCAATATGCCCTATACTTATACTCGGGCACATGGGCGTAACTCGTGTGGGTTGCGCTATGTGCTAATGTTCTATACACCAATTAGCTAAAATTAGAAAGTTTGCGTATGTGCATAACTCAAGGTCTACCAATCAGAAACGAGGAGAAAGTATGGGTCACGGGAGCAGGTTTCGACAGGTTCTTTCCTGCTTTAGACTTTAGTACAATCATAACAAAGTTCCTCATAAATTCAACATTACTTATGATAATATTCTATCGATTAATCTAACTTGGATTCTATTACATTCAATGTAAACTTATTGTTGAGAGTTAAGTTAAATGAGAAATCTACTCAACTTGTTTACTAATTAATATATTTGTATATGGTAAAAATGGCACAGTACAAAAATAGAAACGCGATCGCGACATAAAAAATCGATATAGAAAAATCAGATGCGCGCGACGCTGCTTCTCGCCGAATATATATATATATGGCCGCCGGGTCGGTCCGCTGCAGCCAGTGTTGCCAACCGCCCGCTCCTCTCTTAGGGTGCGTTCTTGATTCGTAAGAATAACGCGGTTTAGGCGCGTTCATCCTCCGCGACGTTGAAATCTTCAACCTTTAACTGGTTCACAGGCAGGGGGCACAATTTGTTTACTGCCCTTTTGATGGTGCCGCCAGTGGTGTAGATCTCCGCTACTCTGCAGATCCCGTCGGCTCCAGGGTACAGTTTGGAGACGCGACCCATGCGCCAGTGGAGTGGCATTATATTGTCTTGTTTTAATATGACAAGGTCCCCGACATTAATTGGTGCGGATTCCTTCCTCCATTTTGCTCGGTTTTGTAGCTCAGCCATGAACTCTTTCCGCCACCTCTCCCAGAATCTTTGTCTCAATTGCTCCATAAGTTGGTACCTGTTGGGTCTTGAAGTTTTCACAGGTTGTGAAGGTATAGACATCAGCGGGCGTCCAATTAAGAAGTGCCCAGGGGTTAAAGGAGTGGTATCTGTGGGTTCTGATGACAGGGGAGAAAGGGGTCGGGAGTTAAGAATTGCTTCTATTTGAGTAAAGACCGTCGCTAACTCTTCAAACGTGAGTGAAGCATTGCCAACAACGCGTTTCAAATGAAATTTAGCGGATTTTACACCGGCCTCCCAAATGCCACCAAAATGTGGAGAGTATGCGGGAATGAAATTGAATTTAATGGCCTCATTGGCTGCGTAATTTGAAACTGCCTGAACGCTGGACCGTATAACCCTACCCAACTCATTGTTTGCGCCAACAAAGTTCTTTCCGTTATCGCAGTATATGGAATAGGGCTTGCCACGACGCGACACGAACCTGCGCAGACATGATATGAAGGCCTCAGTGGTAAGATCGCTTACAGCCTCTAAATGTAGGTCTTTAGTTACAAGACATACAAATACGCATTAATAGGCTTTGCTGATACGGTTACCTCGTCCCTTTTTAGAGGAAATCATAAAGGGTCCAGCAAAGTCAATCCCACAGGAATTGAAGGGAAAGTCTGGGTTGACTCTTACACTCGGTAAGTCACCCATTAATGGTTGTGCAGTTTGACCTTTTATTCGAGTGCAGACTACACATTGCCTAACTATAGTGCGAGCTAAGACTCTACCACCTAGTGGCCAAAATCTCTCACGGACTGATGACAGAAGCAACTGTGGACCTGCATGCATTAAATGTAAATGTTCATATCTCATCATCAGTTTAGTAAGGTGGTGTTTAGCGTCTAGTACAATTGGGTGTTTTTTGTCATACTAACAATCAGACTGACTTAACCTGCCACCTACTCTTATTAAACCATTGGTATCTAAAATTGGATTTAAGGGTAACAATTTACTTTTGTGATGCAGTTCTAATCCGTTTTGAATGTGCTTCATATCCTTTGCAAACGACTCTGATTGACTGACTTTAAGTAATAGTATTAAAGAGTTCTCTAGTTCTTCAGCATGCAGAGGTCCATTTAATTTTAACTGTCTATTTTTGCAATTATTAATGAAACGTAAAACATATGCGTAAATTCTTTTAAGTCTACTATAACTTGAAGTTTTTTCAAATTGTACTGATAAATTATCTTTTGACATGTCATTACCAGAGACTAGTACCTTGACCTCAGGTAAATTTTTAGGTATAGTATGAGGTTGAGTAGGCCAATAAGATTCTTCTTGTTTTAAGAATGAAGGACCTTCCCACCATAAAGATGATGACTGCAGATGCTGTGGGTCAGTGCCCCTTGAAGCTAAATCTGCTGGGTTTAGGTCGGTTGAAACATGTTTCCATTCAAAACCTTTGGTCATTTCATTAATTTTGTTGACTCGATTACGTACAAATGTTTGTAAGACTCTATTTTGAGTTTTCAGCCATCCAAGTACAACTGTGGAATCGGTCCACATATGTGTTTTTGTAATATTACCCGGTACATTTTGTAAAACTTTCTCACTAACTTGAGCCCCTAACAGAGCTGCACATAACTCTAAACGCGGGATGGTGAGTTCTTTAATTGGAGAAACTCTCGTTTTTGCACACAGTAACCTAACTGTAACATTTTGTTTACTATCTTTGGAACGTAAATAAACACACGCTCCATATGCTTGCTGGCTTGCATCTACAAAGCAATGTAACTCAGCTGACTGGGTTTCCAAATTATCACCCAATACGTAACGAGGTATTATAATATTAGATAAATTATGTAAGTTTTGGATGAAATTAAACCACTTTTTAGCATAAGGCTCAGGTACGGGATCATCCCAATCTAGTTTTGCAATCCACAATTGCTGGAGCAATATTTTTGCTTTAATGATACAACAACTAACTAGCCCTAGGGGATCAAATACCTTACATGTGGTGGAAATAATCACTCGTTTGGTGACCTTTGAAGCAAACTCAATTCCATTAGGAAAACGCAGCTCATCAGCTTTTGGTGACCACTTCAGACCTAGGACATTAGCGTCGTCATGAAAATTAAGACAATTAGATGATTCTGATGTGTCACTAAGAATATTAGAGTTAGTGCGAAATTTTCTTAAGGGGAAACAAGCCGAATTTAATTTTTTGGTAACATTTAAATAAATATGTTTTAACTCCTCTTCGGTAGAGGCCTCTGTATTGAGATCATCAATATAAAAGTCATTCTTAATGACATTGGCAATAATTTTGTCCTGACATTTATCAGCCAGCTCAGCTAGACACCTAGTAGCTAAGAAGGGAGCCGAAGCCATCCCATATGTCAATGTGTTGAGCTGTAGAATTTTAAAAGGTTGGTCGATTTGATCCCTCCACAACACAAGCTGCAGGTGCCGCTGTGATTCATCTAAGGCTACTTGTCGGTACATTTTCTCGACATCTGCTGTTAAAACAAATTTATGTATTCTGAAACGAATAAGAATGGAAAATAAGTCGCTCTGTACAGTTGGGCCAATAGCCTGGATATCATTCAAAGATTTTCCTGAACTTGTTTTAACCGAAGCGTCAAAGACTACTCTCAGTTTGGTGGTATCATGTTGTTCCCGAATTACACAATGATGGGGTAAGTAACAACCAAACTTAGGTCTTTCTATTTCGCTTAAATGCCCTAACCGACTATATTCTTGTATAAATTCACTATATTGTTTCTTAAGTTCTTTATTTTTGTTTAATTTATTTTCTAGTCCCATAAAACGTTTTACTGCAATAGAAAACGATTTGCCAAGTGCCTGCTCCGGGGCCTCCGTCAGCGGCATCATTACAGAAAATCGTCCATCTTGTAAACGACAAGTGTTTTTAATAAAATGAGACTCACAATATTTCTCATCAATTGAATAATTATTAGAGCCTGTAGGCAATTCTTCTACCTCCCAGAACCCTTTAACCAAGTTATGAAGATCTTTAAGCGACCCCAACTTATTATTTTTTACTAAATTACAATGTACATTATTATTAAAATGTGCTTCACCTATAGGGCCGGCAACTAACCACCCTAAGTTGCTTTCCTGTAATATAGGCTTATTCACACCTAGGAATATTCTATTATTATTTACAATATCAAAATAGTGGTCTGCACCAAGCAAAACATCTATTTCAGCAGGCTCATAAAACAAGGGGTCTGCCAGAACTACCCCAGTGGGCAATCCCAAATGCTCAGCATTTACTTGAGCACCAGGTAGCATTCCTGTAATTTTAGGGATTACTAGGCAGTTAACAGTTTTACTAAATGAACTAATTCTAGATTTTATTACAATATTGCAACGTTCTTTAATTTTACAGGCCGCATTATTTATACCACTAACATTAAAAGAACTTATTTGAGTTGCTTGTAACCCTAACCTTTCTTTCAGGTTCTTTGTTATAAATGAAGACTGACTTCCTGTGTCAAGCAACAAACGTGCAAGGTAAGTATTATTGTTATGTGTATTCATTACTTCAACTTGTGCAGTACATAATAAAACTTGGCCTGGTGAATGGGCTGACAAACTAACAGGAATAGTAGACGGCTGAGTGGATTCTGTACTTTCTGTGACTACATTTGTAACTGTACTGTTGTTATGCAACATTGAATTGTGCTTTTCCTTACAGGTCCGGCAAGAACTATTCAATGGACATTCTGAATTGTTGTGACCACTACGAAGACAGTTGGTACACAACTTATGCTTAGCCACTTCAGACAGCTTATCCTTCAAACTCAAAGCCTTGAATTTATTACACTTATGTACATAATGTGATTTGTTACATATAAAACATGTCTTTGTTTTAAAATCATCAAACGTAGTTGTTAATGACTTCACAGATTTATTTTCCTTATTATGAGTTGAATTTTTACTATCATAATACCGACTACCATAAGCAGTCTCTAAGACATTTGCTCTATTATCTAAAAAAATTACAAATTCTTCAAGAGAAGGTAGGTGTGTTAAATGACCTTTATGTTCTTCCCATTTACTCTTAGTTCTAGGGTCTAACTTAGCTGACACCAAGAATATAACTATAGGATCCCAGCCAGATGTGGGAATATCTAATATATTTAAAGAATGTAAATTTTTTTGAATTTGATCCATCACATATCTTAAAGCTTTGAAAGATTCCTTTTGAATCGGATTGATGCTAACTAATGCCTGCAAGTGATTATTTATAAGAATATTTTTGTTATTAAATCTGTCACACAGAGACTTCCATGCTATTTGATAGTTTGCAGCGGTAAAGTCTATTGACCTCACTATGTTACAAGCGCTCCCTATTAATGAATTTCTTAAATAATGAAATTTATTTATCAACGGTATGGACTCATTGTTTATTTATTAAAGAGTCAAATGTACTCTGTACTACTCATGTCTCGGTACTCTAACCATTTAGAGTAGTTCCCATCAAATGTGGGTAAATTTATAGTTGGTAATTTAACCGAATTGTTCATTTTACTACAACTAGAATGTACAGAGTCACAATTATTTTCTTTACCATCTTCTGAATTTAAACTTATTAATTCTTGTGTAAAAGAAATCATAGAATAAAACTCTCTTTCTGTAGCATCTCGCTCTGACATTTGTTCATCTAAACTATGAGCAATCTCTTCTATATCAGATTGCACACTGTCAAATTTTGACATTAAATCTTGTAGCTGTGTGAGTCGCAAAGATAGCTCCCTCACTTCTAAAGGACTAAGGCTAGAGGTTTTCCCTTCAATTTGGTATTTACCAATAAACTGTTTGAATATTGTAAGTCTACTCCGTATTCCACCACGTCTGCGGATCAACAACTTAAAGTCGCTACCCTCCACATCAGGAGAGGTAACCGTATCTTCCGTCATTATGAATGGAATAGAAACACCACAGTAAACAATACGCACAAACACTGAGTTGGGCAACCTAGCAGAAACTAGCTACTTATAAAAATGTGCAATCCCACCGGTTATACAATCCAGCAGACAAACAGCTCAAACCACACGGCTGCAGCGAACCAGCAACCCGCTGCCGCTGAGCTCGTCAACACAGCACGTCGCAGCAACAGCAGCGCGCACCGGACGCAGCGAGGCACTAAGCACGTGGGTCACACGCGCGGTACAGGAACGCTGGAATGTTCGGCAAAATGCTTTGAAATATTTTATTTATTTAATATTTTTATAATTAAAGAAGTTAGCTTTAGAGTGCTATAAACCATAAAAAAGTTATATTATGTGTGACAAACAAAATGGTGGAATATTCTCGATCTCGAATAGAGAATTCCGTGCGACATGCGGTCGTGCACCTTAAATTAAACCTTTAAGCTCAAGCCGGGCATGGCGGACAAAATAAAGTACCGAATAGAGACATACAATCGGCACAAGTATATAATTAAGAACCGTTTTTTCGAAGGTATGTGGGGAAGCGTTGCGCCAGTATATAAGCGCAAATAAATACCTAGGCTAAAGAAAATAGCTAGGCCTCACATCAAACAGAAACAGGGAAAGGAGAGTACATTTAGGAACGGGCTTACTTCCATATTATGTGTGACTACGCCTCGCCGCGCCGCCGAATGTTCGTAGCTCAGAAGTGGAGAGGTGACCCACGCCCACGCTGGCACGACTTATGAAGGCAGCACTCGAAGTCGGAGACGTAGCACGGAGCTCACCAGGAACCTTGACTCGTTGAACACGCAGAACGTCTTCACCACCGACGAACGGGCACCGCCGCCATTTAGCGGAACGAAAAAATGCCGCGCCGGGACACCACGTTTGGTATCTTCATATTACAATGTTCTTGACCAAGTTCTTCTGTTTACGGTCGCCATATGTAGAGAGTTAAGTTAAATGAGAAATCTACTCAACTTGTTTACTAATTAATATATTTGTATATGGTAAAAATGGCACAGTACAAAAATAGAAACGCGATCGCGACATAAAAAATCGATATAGAAAAATCAGATGCGCGCGACGCTGCTTCTCGCCGAATATATATATATATGGCCGCCGGGTCGGTCCGCTGCAGCCAGTGTTGCCAACCGCCCGCTCCTCTCTTAGGGTGCGTTCTTGATTCGTAAGAATAACGCGGTTTAGGCGCGTTCACTTATGATCTAATAACTAATATTCTAATTAGGATATAATATCTAAACTATCGCTGGGCGTCCTGCACAAATGGCACTCGTTTACCTTCAACGCCTTCTGCCAACGAGTTATCTATTAACGACACTGTTGCGCCGTCGTCGTCGAGCAGAGCGTAACAGCGCTCTTCTTTCCCGCCGACCGAGATGCCTACCGGTAAGATCTTCAACAACGCTTTTCCGGTGTAGTCGTTGACATTGGTCACGCTTTCTGATTTCTTCTCAATGTGTAGAAGTACGTGATGCGCGTAGTTACACGAAGCACATATTTTCTTTCAGCAGAACTTCTTCGAGTGTTTCTCACTGAGACAATTGAAACACATTCTGTGTTCTTTCACGAACTTCCATCGTTCGTCAGTGCTCATATCAGCGAACTTCTTGCAGGCTGAAATTATATGTTTCTCTCCACACAGTTTACACGAATCCTCAGGGGCCTGCGTCCGTGTGCTTTCTCCGTTGCTTGAGTGTACATGCAAGCGTTGTATGTTTCTCACTACTTTAGCTGGTGGCGCGCTAGTTCTGGGTTTGCCCGTTGATAATGTAGGCTGATTCATGTCCATTTGCACATAATAAGATGATGCGCGCGCTAAATGACTTAAAAACTCGGAGAACATTTCTAGGCTCGGCGAGACGCGCATGTCGATCCCTTGACTAGCCGCCATGCCCATGGCATGACGTCTCCGTACTGAGCGCGTTGCACTGTTGTGAGTTTACTGAGTAAATCACTTACCAGCTGAGGATTATTCAGGTATCCAGTCGCACGTACACTTTTTAACAATAATACACAATTCCTTACTGTCGCGGAGAATTTTCTCAATTTGCGACCACTCTCTGTCACCTTTGGCAGTGCGCGCACTTTCTTTAACGGACACTCAAGCACTAGATTCGGGTGGCCGAACTCTTCGTCTAGAGTTTTTATTATCTCCGCTGGATCGGCTGATGTACGCTGTAAGTCTTCCACTGCTAACCTGGCTTCACCCTGTAGCGAAATCTTCAATCGCGCCAAGTTTTCATGCTGTTTAAACTGGTACATCGTTGTAGTATTATAATACATATTTTTATATGATAGCCATTCCGCTGGGTCACCACTGAAGTATGGCAGCTCATAGAGTCATAAGCCTGTCTAGGTACCGGCCGTGGTCGTGCGATGCTAGCTATTGCGTCGGCCAATTGCTCGATTTTTCTATCTCGCGGTAGCTTGGCTCTGTCCGAGTCTTCGATGAATACGTTGTCCCACTTAATATGATAGCGATGGCGCGCGCGTAGTGCTCGTGGTCGCCATCGGCGTGGCGTGGCACATTGGTTCACTTGGTTGAACGGTCGCGGGCGCGTACGGCGCTTGAGACACGGGTGCTCGCTCGGGCGGAACTGACGCGGGCTTGAGAGCCCCGTCGTTGCCTTGTAGTGGGCGCACCGGGGCTGGGGTGTTTGTGAATGCCCGGCATAGCTTATGTACTGACGGCCAGCTGTCAGCCGCGGCGTCAATACGTTTCTCCCAGCTCGCGGCGGCCGACGTCTTGAGCTCGGCCTTTACTCTCTCTGCGAGTCGATTCAGTTGAGTTTTTAATGTTGGGCATCTTGTCTGTTGCCACTGCTTGCGTAGGCGTCTTTTCTCGACGATCATAGCCCGAATGTTCGGCGCGGCAGTAGCCCTCTCCCTTGCGTCGGTGGTGGTATGACCGCCTCTTCTATCGCTTGTTGTATGCAAGCAGTGACGTCGGCTGCGAATTGATCGACGTCCGCGGCGGTAGTGATGGGCCGAGTCGGCGTCGTGGCCTCAACCTTTTCTGTGAATCTTGCCCAGTCTAGTAATTGACGTGGCGCTGGCGGCTTCAGTCGGGTCGGCATCCCCGATAGGACGACGAGTACGGGCTGATGATCAGACTGTAACTCGTCGTCGATTACATGTTGGGTGATCTGGCAGCTTAGCCCTTGGTGGACCACAATGTCCAGCACGTCCGACATGTGGTTGGGATCTGTCGGGTACCGGGTAGGTGTCTCTGGGCCGGACACTGTGTAGCTAAAGGCTTCCGCGTCCGCGAAGAGTCGTCTCCCCTGAGTATTCGTTCTGCTGGAGTTCCACGCTGGGTGCTTCGAGTTAAGATCTCCGGCAAGGATAACAGGAAGTTGTAACGTTACAGTTTCTCTGGGTAGAGGGAAATTGTAAGGTTGCAATAACTAATTAGGAGGAAGATGACCAGGAAAAGAAATCAAAGTGAGGAAATGTAACGTTATTTATAAAATTTATACAATGTGAATCCAAAGGCACAAGAGATGACGGGAGGGTCTATGAATGGAGCGGATGATAAAAGTGGAACGAAGAGGTGGCTGCAGGACGAGTGGTCTTCGACGAATGGTCTCAGTAGCAGAATGAAGAGGGCAGCACGAAGCGGTGGCTGCGGACGGCTGGCCTTCAGTCGGTAGGCCTCAGCAGCAGAACGAAGAGGGCGTCTGGAGGTCCGGACCACGGCTTGTGTATTAGGAGGCGAACAAGCCGTTTTACTTACAGACTTCTTCACTGTTTGTGTTCCAGGCGTAGACTGACTCGCTCTCCGTCATCTCTCTCATTACATTAACTTTCTAGCGTTTGAATTAGGTTCTAGAATGAAAAGAAAAATAAAAGTAATTTATCACGAGGTACAATATCAGTTACATATACGACCTAACCTAACACCAGCAATGAATTAAGAAGAAAACTAGTCCTGTCACTAATGACTTTACAGAAACGAAAACAAACAAAGTATCGTATAAAAATGAACTCAATATCGGAATATTAGAAAATCTTAAACCATGAATGATTTTATAACGTAAGTGGAAACATTACAAAGTCCTGCACTGAAAATGTCCCGCAGTTTGACTAAATCCAGTGGTTTGTCTGGTGGTTTGTATGCGGAGTAGATGCGTATATCCTCGCCGGCTACGTGCATCTGTACACCCAGCGTGTACAGATGGTTGTGTGACATCGAGGGGGGCAGCTCTTGATGGACGACTCTTCGCCTCACCAGTACTGCCAGACCACGATATCGGACCTGTGTGGATGCCGACCGTTCGTCCTGGCGATAGATGACGTAACCTGGGAACTTGACCCTGTCTTCCTGTCCCAGGTGCGTTTCATTAATCAGCGCCACGTCGATGTCCTGATCCCTTAGGAGATGGCGGAGGAGGGCGACCTTGTTCCGCAGGCCGCGGGCATTCCAATGTAGTACCCTCAGTGACTTATCCATTGGTAAGTTTGAGTAGTGTGGCCAGGCCATCCAGGATGGCCTGCTGTGGGTCTTGCCCCCGCCTGATGGCCTGTATAAGGTCCATCAAGATCTTTATGGCGCAGGCAGTGAACTCCTTGTTGATATGTGTTTGTGAGGCGCCCGTTTCCACGGTGTTCGCCGTTTGTTGGCGTGTCGCCGGCCGTGTCTGTTTGAGTTTACCGGCGCCCTTCGTCGCTTCCTTATTATCTGCCTGCGCCTTGTTCTGAGCGGGGGCAGGGGCGGCCTGCGAGGTCTTTTGTGTGGCCGTCGTGTTTGTGTTTTGCGGGGGGGTTGCGCTTTCCCCTTCCCCCGCGTTTCCTCCTCCTCCGCCGAGAGGAAGTGGCCTCTCCGCGTACCGTGGGTCCGTTGGCTGCCGCCATCAGAGATGCGCCGCCGTGACCGTCCTCCACTTGCTTATCCTCAGTATCCACAGGTTGCTTAGTGCGGCGCGAGTTGGCTGTCGTGATGGCGACAGTCCCCGCCCGCCTGTTCTGTATTTCCTTCTGAAATACGGGGCACTTGACATGGCACGCCGGGTGCGGGTCACCGCAATTCGCGCAGGTGGCCGGCTCGTCCCTCGGTCGTGGGCAGTCTCTGGCTGCGTGCCCCTCTCCACATCTTACGCAGGCGAGCGGGCGGTGACATTGGTGCGACGAGTGCCGGAATTTCTGGCACCGATGGCACTGAGCGGGCCCACGTTTCCCACGCCATGCTTCTATCTTGACCCCCCGCATCATTAAGAACACGGAGGTGTCGTATATGGTCCGGATATCCGGGGTCCTCTTCAGCATGGCGTATAATACGCAGCCGGGTCTTCCCTGGCGCGCCCTAATGTGGCGCACGTACTCCGGCTCGTAACTGAGTACGCGGAGTTCCTCCTCAATCTCCTTGGGTTCTGTATCTGCCGGTAGCCCGCGAATGGCCACCTTCACGAGCTTCTCCGCTGGTAGTGAGTATGCGAACCATGCGATGCCGCTCTCCTTCTCCAGCTCTGTTAGGTACCGCTGGATCAGCCTGTACTCACCTTCAGATTCCGGCGTGAAGCGTACGCTGGTTCCGTAGGGGCGAGCATTTGGCGGCCGACCCAGCTTGGCTGCGATGGCTCGAAAGTGGTGTGCCCAGTCTGGCAGGCGCTCCACTACCAGCGGAGGGTATCGAGGCCGTTTAGGCCGTCGAACGCCGCCATTATCTGCATTGGAAGTGGTGGCGGGGGCTGCATTGGAAGTGGTGGCGGGGGCAGGTGCAGGCAATTCACCTACCTCTGTGGATTCGTCCTCGTGCTCCGATTATCGTGGATTGTCGGCGTCGTCCCGCCCCCGTGACGAACGCTCACGTCGTGTGCGTGGCGGTGGCGGGTCGGGACGGTATCTTTTTCTTTCCTCTTCGGAACCTTCCGGGCTGCGGCGGCGTCTCTGCGGGCGCGGCTCGGCCGGCACGTCGGCGTCGGAGTCCGACGACATTGGCGCTCCGCGGTCGGGAGACGCACACGACATACTCGACCCCGCGCGCGATGATGCGGTCGAGTATGTCGCGGGCGCATCATACGCGGCGATACGCGGCGGCGTTTGGGTCGCAGGTTGCACTATTGCCTTGCGTTCAAAGAAAAATCTTTTATACAACTTGGCATTACAAAAAGAACAAAAATATCCCGATCTAAACACATAATCATAATACATAAAAACATCATAACTATGTAAAAAAGTAGAGCAACATCGCTGACAGAGGTGATACAGAGTCTCGCGCGACGAATAAAACTTGACACGAATCCGGATCCAGTAATTGTACTCCACACGGAGATCTTCAAAGAAGGCAGCAAGCAAGAAAGCAGCGTGGTCAGAGTCGTACGGGTCCTCCTCAGCAAGAACAGCAGCAGAAGTCGAAGGTACAGGAGCAGAAGGTACAGGTCCTGTACTACAGGATCAACAGCAGGAGGCGAAGGTTTAGGCTCGGAGTTCAAGATAACTTCGTCCGACACGAGAGGCACAACTTGGTCTTGAGCAGGATCGTCGTCTTCAAAAATAATTTCGGGTGAAGCAAGCAGAGGTTCGCCGGAAAATAAAATATCAGACGGACGTGTCATGACAACGGCGGCGGATGCGACAATGATCTGGCAAGGAGAAAACGAGCCTGTATAAAGAAGAACGGTGATTTAGTATTTCCCAGCAAGTGATGTAATTGTCAGAGCTTATGGGAAGATGTTGTATCAGTCGCTCTGGTTCCCCTTTAATCTTGCTCTTTAAAAATTGCATTTTCTGAGCGGCAGATAAATATGGGTTACCGTGTATGGCCTCCGTGAACAAGTCCTTGAACGATACCCAATTTTGATAATTTCCGTTAAATAAAGGAATATCCAGTTGCGGTGTAGACCTTTCGCGATGAGATACAGACGAAAGCTTACGATTTATCTCTTTCTTGATATTTCGTAACTTTCATTTGTCTCATCAAATTCGCTGTCAATTTTCCAGTGTAGACAGTCGATGGCATTCCAGCGCGTTTCCACGGTTTTCAAAATGTCTTCGAACTCCCATTTTTCTTCAACGGTAGAGAGGTCAATATTCGCTACTGAACGAGCAAACGCCTTGAAGTTGCTATGTTGTTTCCGCATCTTCTCATCGTATTTGCTGTCAGTTCCCCGAGTAGCATACTCTCGCGTTGGTATCGGGCTTCCCGGGGTACTCCTACCCTCTGCGGCCGAGACACCTGCTTGTTGGCGGCCGAATACAGTAGGCTTGATTAAACTTGCCTTTTGAATCGCCTCCCTCACCTCCAAGTAGAACGACTTTGTTTCTTCATAACGATTTCCGATAAAATAGTCATGGGTTCTATCTTCATAAAAGCATAGTTTCTCGTGGGTTTTCTGAAACTCGTTCCAATATGCGTCCAAGGTTTCTATTCTCTTCTTTATGTATTCAGAAGTCTTGCGATCTTGTCCGTCTTTCTTGAAATTAGACCAAAGTTGTCGCAAGGCATTAATGACCGCTTGTTGGTTGTGAATTAGTTCTTCCATCTTGATGAACAGAAAATTCCTTGTCGATTTTCCCTTGCTGACTTGTGGAGTACACATGCTGTCAACTTGCTTGAACTTGATATGTAGATCGATCTATATTATAACTTGCTAGCTAGCTTTAATTGTCTTGATACTCTTGTTGTTACTAATGTTAATACTCTTGTTGATGCCTTGACGCAATGTTGGTACCTGCCTTGATGCTTCTTGATATGTGCCTTGATGCAATCTTGATATGGACTACTTCGTCTCCTTGCTGAGTCTGTGTAAGCGCCTCTGTGCGATCTTATGCGACTTCTCAACTCAAGTTGGTGAGACCCGCTGGTGGGAGGCCAACCGAGCCGATCCGCAATCACAACAGAAAACACAAAACACACTTGATGCTCAAAGGACCACAAATGTAGGAGCCCTTGTTGGTTAATACATTGAGATGATAATATTGAGATGGAAGAAAATGCTGAGTTCTTGATAACTATTTATTGCGACAAATACGTGTTTACAATAAAACTAAAGAAAGTGTACTCAATAACTTAATCTAATGAGTCATTTTATAACACATAAAAATGCTTATGCTACGATACTGAAATAATAATTGTGCGATGTAAGAAATCGTACAACCGAGATAAAATAAGAAGTAGTTTAAGAGGACTACAACAAAGTTGCATGGGAACGGAATGCACTGATCCGTATATGGTCCGTCTTCACTCACTAGTTTTAAATGATGTAGCCTTATACAACTTTAACGACGTCCGTTCCCAAGAAAGCTGGACACTGAATACATAAACGATTAGCCCTTACGATGTTGCGTGGGAAATGAAATCTAGATCTTTGCTAGCATAAAGTAGAAAGGCGTTTAGAATAATTTACTCCTACTTACATATTGACCTAACTTATTCTGATTCTAACTATCTTACTTATTAAACTTATTCTAATTATATCTAGCTCGGAGTCCATTACATTGGGAATAACTAATTTTAATAGTTATAAGAGTAATTTTGCTGGTCATATTTTATTTTAATTTTTTAAATTTAATAGTAATAATGGATTACAAAAACTGGAAAAGATTTATGAAAACTGGTGGCTACAGGAGGAAAATTGTAAAGAAGTACAATGAAATGTTAAAAAGACAAACAAATATACCGCTGCCAGGACAAAGTAGTGTTGAGAAAAATATCAGTGAGGGTTCTGCAGGTTTTGCTTTCATACAAGAGGTCGATAATAACGACGGGAATTTTGGGATAAATGATCTCAGTAAAGATGAATCTCCCAGCGAGGACGAAACCGACTATGAAAAAACTTTCGTGTTAAAAAATGATGTCAAGAAATGGGCGTTGAAATTTAACATATCGCATGCAGCACTAATTTATTTTAAACAAGAATCTAAATAATGTTCTACCCAAAGACGCGCGAACACTACTTGAAACAAACAAAGATAGTACACATTAGTAATTCGGCTCCAGGAATGTATTGGCACAGTGGCTTGATTACAAGACTCATTGATATTTTAGGACGTTTATCGTGCACTCCAGATATTATTCATTTGAATGTCAATATAGACGGACTGCAAGTATCTAATAGTTCAAGTCGTCGCCCCCGCCACCCGCGCCGCGCGTTCCGACTTCGTTTTTTCTCTCTGTCGATTTAAGGTTTTAAGTAAAATTGCGAGGAACCCTAATTTATTCCAATATGGAGTTATCTTTAGTATACCGAATGCTAAAATTAGAGTAAATAATCTTACATTAGTTTAATAGTGCGCTTGTAAAATGCAGCTATACTAATGGCGACACTATCAATACAAATTATCAAATAAAATAATTAAACGAGAACAGGAAATACCTTATTTAACAAGGCGCATGAATTTTGAAGCCTAAAACGAGGTCTAATTAACAGCAAATAATAAATTCCAATACAATTACTTACCGTATAACTACTTTTACTTTTATGCTAAAATGCCGTACCGCACAATATAAACATTAACTTCACGCAACTTTAATTTGTTATCATTTAATTTCAAACCAACACTCACACGAACTTTTAAGTTGGATCTGACGAAAAATTCTCAAAATATTCTAACCTTAGACCAATATAAGCCTATGCACGCTTACATGATACTTAGGCTAATATTGCTTTTACGTAGGGTAAAACCAGGAGAGATGGACCACATTTTGTTAAACTTTAATATCTTTTTTATTGCATAATAACTACTAAACAATTTTGTGATAAACTAACTAGCTATTAATAGTCAACATCTTTTTATTTTAATATGGCACGATCATAGCTTATTTATAGAAATAATTGAAATATTAAAAAAAGTACCCTCGGTCCATCTCTCCCGTACTATACGGGTGAGTCGGACCACCCAGTAAGGAGAGATGGTCCTAACAAAAATAATAATTAACACTTCTAAACAAAAAATAATATTCAAAACGAAATCAACAAGTAACATTAAAAATTAAATGAAAGTAAAATCTTTAGTTTGTCATTGTATTTCCGCATCGGTCGCACATATCGGGATAATTGGTGCAGCCTTCATGGGACCAGCGTTCACAAATAATGCACAGCAGCCATTCATCTTGACTCAGGGTTTTCTCATAGTTTTCACCACAGCCTGCACATTCGTTGTCATCCCACTCAGTCAATTCAGGACTATCTCTTGTTCACTATCTTCATCAGAACTGTCTTCAATTTTTTGTTTTTTTTTTTCTATCTTTTATTTTCTTTCTTTGCAGGTCTTTTAGTTCCCTTCTTTTTCCGTGTTTCTTTTAAAATCTGTTTAGTTTCAGTAGAATTTTCTTTTTTCATTTGCCTTGATTGATTTTCTTTTAAATTTTGAATATTTTCATTAGAGTTCAAAAATTTCTGCTATTTTTATTGATATATGACGGATGTTTGCAGTTTTTTCTATGATAGGTATTGGAGAAACCACATCCAAAATCTTTCCAGGCGTTGTCTTTGGAGAAAAGCTTCACTAGTTGATGGTTTTTGAACGGTTGCTGGCTGTGAAAGGACTGATTCTTCAGTAGGTTGATCATGTTGAATTATAGCAGCAGTTTGTAGGTTATTGTCATTGTTTTGGTTACTTGGCGTTAAGAAAGCATAGTCTGGTATGGCGTTTGCATTAAACGGTATGATCCCAGTTGCCGAGAAACCTGATGTTGCATTGTTCACCGAAGCTGATTTATTCCAAGCTGAAGCCAGAATTTATCCAAACTGCAAGCGTGATAGTTTTCTTGGTGGGTTAGCAGTAATGAATTTATTGCATTCGTCATAATAAAAGCATTTCAGGGACTTGAAAAACGTTCTATCAAGCGGCTGAAGGAAATGGGTTGTGTGACTAGGTAAGCAAATCAAAATTATTTCGTTTTCTTCAGCAAACTTCAACATTATGACATTGCTGCAATGTGAAGAATGTCCATCAAGGATCAATTTAAAAATAAGTAGCAATGTTAATTAAAAACCATTAGAAATATGCAAAAAAAAAATAGTTGACTATTGGTCCATCTCACCCATACATAACATGGTCCATCTCTCCTAAATTGAGTGGAGAGACGGACCACTTTCTCATATTAAAAGCAAAATAAACAAACGAAAAATTTGAGGTTATTTTATCATTTCATGAACATACTAACACACAAACGTCAATTCTTATTCTAAAACTACAATATCTTATACATACCTTCGTTTTTTAAACACCTACACAAAAAAATCACGCTTCCGAAACTTTTTAATTCGTTTTTTATTAATTTTACAAACGAAAATCAAACAGTCTCGCTTTCTACACGGAGCAAACAGGTTGACAAGAGCTCGTAAGTGTTGTCAGTCTAAATAAATTTAGTAGTTTGGAAGAAATTACGATGGTCCGTCTCACCCGCTGGTCCATCTCTCCTGGTTTTACCCTAATAGCAATATTAGCCTAAGTCGGTTTAAATTAATTTTGGCTAGATTTCAGTAAGTGCAAATAGCATTCAATTAGACTGATATTAGAACGATATTAAACTAATTATGCTTATAATTGGTGCCCAAACCCAGGCTTATATCATTATATAGCAGTGATGTAAGAGCGACAAAACAGTAGTCTTGAGATTGTTGTAAGCCTAGTTTTTGCTGGTTGGGCATGCAGCCATTTAAACCAGGATTGAGCTTCTTTTTCCTTGAGCTTGTGACTGTTCCTAAAATACCCTAGGCCGATAAAAAATTTATTTTTCCTAAAATATACTGAATCTAGTTTTGGGGTCGGTTTACCCCGAAGGGGAAAGCGCCGCGCTCCGCCATCCGCACGGCCCCGTAGAGTTCGTCACCATACTGGTCACTCTCCCGCCGGCTATGGAGTGAATTCCAAAAGTATGAAGAAGTAATTATTATAATAGTAATTCCTTATGACCATGTTACGGCAAGGAAGAGATTGAAATAGTAAATATACTTAGGAATTCATGGTTATGAAATATTGAGATTGGGTTTAGAAAGATAAAATATAATTAAGGGACGCTGAATAAATTACTGTAATTAATAAAAGATCTTGTGAGAAACCCTCGCGCTAGCGCAATGGGTACCTGGTCAATAGTTACTCACACCTGCACTCAGAGAAACGAGTACTTCTTCTGCAAGACACAGTGATCGTACAGACATTAGTGGTCGCAGATGAAGAATATAACAATGTCAAGAAGTTATTAGAGTTAAGGATTCCAACTCACTTGAAAGCCTATGGACAGCCCAAAACGCCCACCCGTCACCACTTTAGTGCTTTAACTAGTGTTTTAGCTGAGGAGAAGAAGTGGAGAAACAAACTCCTCAGCAACACGTATCTGTCCATTTAGTTAGAAGAACTCTACACAACTAGCTTTGTGTATTCACCCTTAATTTCATAGTGATGGAAATAACATTGGGAACTTTCTGCCCCGCTTTTCAAAAAGTAGCGGACACAAACGAAACCTATCACAGATGATAGATACTATTATCCACTTCATTGCCGTGCATTTTTTTTCCTGTAACATATGGGAATATTGAAAAAATAAGGTTTAAATACTTGAATATTTTTACTTTTACACTTCACATTACACCTAAAAAAATTAATTATACCATCACAAAAAATAGACGAGAAGGAATACATAGCTATTATTGTTACTGTATCCATGGCCGCCGCACAGTGGGCTGTTGTGCACATATTGCGAGTACGATATACTATATCTTTCATGGGCCAGACATGAAGATGTCAATCTTGCGCCAGCTGCCTTTTTGGACCATATTATTATTATCATTGATTATGATGAATAATAAAAGCCTATTATTATATAACTCCTCTTTTTATTTAGCCTTTGTTCAATCTGGTTGTTTTATACTTCATTTTTTTTATTAAGAGAACCCCACACTAGGAATTTCTCCTGCATTGCAAACGCACCCAGCGTTTACAAACATTTAAACTCACATACACAAACAGCTAGACCTGCAACAACTACTTGTAGGTCATCAAAGTACCATATCTCTACTCGTATATAATAAACAATTGGTGATGATGATGATTATTAATTATTTGGTAGGGCACAAAATGTATCTTGATATTGTCAAATACAGTATATTAGTTTATTAATATAAGTTCAGTACTGTTTTTACATTTTTTTAAAACAAATAATAAATAACATTCAGTGAAAAAATAAGTAAAAATATATAACTTTTATTAGTTATTCTGCGATGCAAAACAATATAAAATGTAAAAAAAATAAATCATTTTAGACAAAAATATTTCCAACTTAGACTCATCATACCTCAGAATTCCCATATGTTACAACATAGCGCTTTAAGTAAACATACCTACAAGTCTAAAGCTTTGAAATAAAGTACGTTTCATCTTTGTCCGATGTGGGGATTTTTCCCATAGTAAAGTTCCCAATGTCTTTTCCATCGTAAAGAATTTTTGTATTTATTTTTAGTCTGTGATCCGAATGAATTTATTTACGGGCATGTATCCTAACTTAAATATTTAAGTAACGTTTTTGAATGAAAAAATAAACTCACAATGTCAATTGTCATGGTCAATCATCTGTCCAAATGAGACGTGTCCTACTTGTTGTTTGAAGAGTTTTCGATTATTATTTTGTGAACTTATAAGGAATAATACATTTTGAAAAAATAAATATTTCATAAAAATAAGGTAAGTTTTCAATGCTTTACTATTTTTTCTTAGAAAAATCATAGTTTTTAGGTGTATTCTGGGACTTTTGTTTATGGTGGAAATTTCCCTTATTATGCATTAGTCGTCGTTCTCGATGTAGGTATGGAAACCTAACATTTCAGCACATTATTCTTTTATTATTTATCTCAGGTCTATAATGATTTTTATATATCGCTTCAGTCAAAATGTCATTTTCAACATCAAGAATAATCAATGATAGAGACATTGAAGAGTACTTATCTGCTCTGGAAGGAGGATATCTGTCAGAAGATGGCATGGAAATGTCTGATACAGAAGATACTGACGAAAGTACATTTTACACCAATAGAAATGAACTGCTGGAAGAGCTAGAGCATGGTGATAATCTGGAAAATGATCCTACTTTACATACAACAAGATGATATGCATGATCCCCCTCTCATCCAAGAAACTGAGACATCAGAAGCAGGAGAAAACTCTGCTAGCTTGACTTGGGTCAATCATATAATCTTTTTTGATAATTTCTATACATCTGTGCCATTAGTTATCTATTTGGCTAAGCAAGGAATACATTGCCTTGGCACAATTCAACAAAACAGAATTCCCAACAACAAACTACCAGACAAAAAAGAGATGATGAAAAAGGTTCCCCTAGGGGTACTAATGAAGGAAGAACAGCATCATATAAGGGAATTGATTTATGTTGCATAGCATGGAAAGACAATGAAATAGTGAGTATGTTATCAAGATACGTAGAAGCAGAGCCTGTTTCAACTGTGAAAAGGTTTGATAAAAAGAATAAGGAAACAGATGTTGATATATTGTGTCCAAAGGCCATAACAGAGTACAACACTCATATGTGGGGGTGTGACTTGTTAGATAGTTTCCTGGGTAGACATCACATAAGAGTCAAATCTCGCAAATAGTATATTCGTATATTTTTTTTATTTGCTTGATCTGGCCGGCTGTAATGAACACCTGGATCATATATATCAAAATAATTCAATAAAGGATAATGTTGCAAAGAACAACATTTTGAACTAAGGTGAGTTCAGAAACGAGCTGGCCTTTGTTTTATGTAACTCGGGCTCAAATGAAAATAAAAGAGGTTGACCTAGCTCTTCTAGTCTGGAGAAAGAGTTGCAAGCTTAGAAAAAGAGGTCACAATTCAAACTCCATTGGATATACGGAAGGACGGTCTAGGGCACTGGCCAGATTTTGGTATGTCGCTTCGTTGTAAGTATTCACATTGTACAGGATAGGTACCTACACCACCATAATCTGTGTCAAATGTGGCATAAATTTATGCCTAAACAAAAATAATAACTGTTTTACTAAGTTCCACACTACTTAGTATCATTGCCTATATGTATATTACCTTTAAGTGCATAGTGATGGAAAAATCCATCACATAATAATATATAATTTATTGCATAAAAAAAACAAATACAACTCTTTTTATATTTTTATACATAATAAAAACACTTTTTCTACATGCTACATGTTTTTTTTATTTTTAAATCTATACTCATAAATATTCTATGCAATTAAGGGTTAAATAAAGTGAGGGTTGTGTCAGGAGCGATACGCTTGCTCTTAATAATTCATTATTTAAATCTACGTTATGTTATAGATCTCTAAGTTCTACATCCCATTGAGTGACATGGAACAAATGCCTCGTCATACGTGTGATGTTAGACCTACTATTGGGGCTCTAGGGCCATTCTAACAGAACACGTTCCCTAAACTCTCAATAAATGTCTTCCAGAATACTAAGACAGAGTACTACGAAGTCCACTGCCATCTAGGAAGACAAGTAACTATAATGTTATGTAGCTTACACGCGTGCAAAAGTAGGTTATACCCTTACGGTGGTTTACCCCAATTTATATGTATGTATAAAACAAAGCTAGCGCAAGCGCACCGTAGACTCAGTCTGTAGCAGAATTCATTGCGATCGGTATTGTTGTACGCCGAAGTGGTTCTTATCGTCACTTCACATTTCTTTAATCTACCCATTTCGTGGATAAACGGAGCGGCTCTGAGTCGTACTCCATCCAGTTCTCTCGTGTCTCGCTAAGAATGATTCAGTAAATGGCATACCATAGCCGGGTGTGTTTTTTTGGGTTTAACGAGACACAGAAAGTATCTAGCGTCCATAGGACGATCCATTTGGGTGCTGTGTGAAGCCTACCGGCTGATTCCTACTCCTCTCCCAGAAATGTGCGTCCAACAAGCCCTACACAAGGTACTCTGAGCTAGACCGTATAGGAAGCAGTAATCATCAGCAGCAATTGGTTGTCCTACAATCCCATAACAATGGGTCGGCCATGGAGCCTCGTATAAATGAACTGTGAATAACGGTTCTGCCTCCTGCGAATGTGTTGCGTCAATTAAGAGTCAACAATAGTCAGTAGACGAGTGAGTTGCTGTATTTATAGTGTACAAGAGTGAATGAGGGCATGCTATGTGTATGGGAGGCCTTCACCGTTTCCCTAAAACCAAACGCTAAATGACAATTATCCGCAAGGTACGGATTAGGGGATAGGTACAAGGTTTCGCCAAGCTGGAATAAATGGTTATTAAAAGGGTTATCTACGATACACCGACCTATGGAATAATTATAATTAAAGACTCACCCAGTCACACCAATACACACACACACACTATTAATACTAGCTTAGTCTAAATTATATCTAACTTAGTAAGTAATACTTTCTCTCCTACGAGTTACAACGGGACTTTAACATTAACACTTCGGCACTATGTATGCCTACTGAATGGTCGATGCCAACCAGGCCCTAACGCGATTCTAAGTCGACCTGCCTCTCCCGTGGTTCCAAGCTAAGTCCCCACACTCACTGCCCTCGTCATGAGGTTGAAACAGCCTCCCTCCAGAAATCCCTAAAAAATACCATGATGGCTGTGTTCTCACACTTTCACAGCTTTTGTATTGTTTTTGTACAATTTCTTAATTATTTTAAGGGTCCGCTTGGGTTTTGTCCGAACGTCAGTAATCGTTACCAGATGTGGCACTGGTATTGTCAGTTGCTATTGGAAATCGGATATTTTACTGTTTCTTAGGAATTCACGGCCGACCTTTCCCATTCAAAGAACAATTTATGAGTTTCTAAGTGGCCTGACACCATGTGCAGTGTTTAAAATTAAATATAATATTTTGATATTAAATAGGCGTAAGTGACAGATAGTCACAAGCTGTTCATCCCATTGAATCCCTGTCTGCCATATCTTTTTCATTAGAATTCGTGATTGTATCACACACGGATATAAAAAACCTAAGGGATCAAAAATCGACATTATATACCTAAGAAATTCCCTTTTAATGGGTACTACCTTTCCCTCTACGATGGCTTTGGATAGCCTTTTAAATGACAGGTCGAAGGCCAGCGTATCCGTGCTGGGTGACCAAGTCATTCCTAATGTGTGGAGTTCTCTCCTTTTTCTAGTGATACTCTATCGGGCATTTCCAGCCGTAGTCTGTCGCGCAACTCCTGAGAGTTTGTGACCCACCCCCGTATAACCAACCCGCCCTCGGCGTGAATGTGAGTCACGTCCTCGATCAGCTGATTAGCCTGCTCGACCGACCACGCACTGTCTAGATAGTCATCCATGTAATGTTTACACTGAATCGCGGACACTGCCTCTGGGTGACTATCCCTATCTATACCTAGCCGCGTTTTTATTTAAAATGTAAATGGCTGATGTGGGCGACGACACGGCTCCGAATATCATGGAGTTCATCCTGTATACTTCAGGTTCCTCACCGCCAGTCGACGACCACAAAGACAACTGTGCCCCCCGGTCTTGTTCTCGGATTTGAACCCGGTGAAACATGTCCGCTATATCTGCAGTGAACGCGACAGGTCCTAGTCTGAACTTAAACAGAACTCCTAACAACGAGTTTAGTAGATCGGGTCCAGTTAAGAGGTGATCGTTCAACGCCGTCCCATTATACTTGGCGGCGGCGTCGAATACCAAGCGTAGTTTTCCCGGCTTATTAGGATTCGTTACTCCAAAATGGGGTAAATACCCTACCTGCTCGGTCTGTATACCTCCTTCCACCTTACTGGCGTACCCTTCCGCTAGCAATCTGTATGTAATTCTGAATCTAAATTGGGCTCAACAATACAATTTACTGATTGGTAACTAGAATAGACTTTGCCTAAGGGCCCGTGAACAACCCATCCTAACGAGGTCAAAGAAGCGACTGGCGTAACAGTATGTTCGGTGGCTGGGGCGGCAATAGCCCTCTCCCTTGCGTCGGTAGTGGTATGATCGCCTCTTCAATGGCTTGTTGGATGCAAGCAGTGACGTCCTCTGTGAACTGATCGACGTCCGCGGCGGTAGTGATGAGCCGAGTCGGCGTCGTGGTCTCAACCTTTTCTGCAAACTTTTTCCAGTCTAGTAGTAGCTCGTCGTCTATCACATGTTGTGTAATCTGGCAGCTTAGCCTCTGGCGAATCACAATGTCCAGCACGTCCGGCATGTGATTGGGGTCGTCCGGGTACCGGATAGGCGTCTCTGGGCCGGACACTGTGTAGCCAAAGGCTTCCGCGTCCGCGAAGAGTCGACACGAACACTCAGGGGCGACCCTGAGTGTTCGTGTTGTATGAGTTCCACGCTGGGTGTTTCGAGTTGAAGTCCCCGGCCTATATATATATAGCTGGATGCTGTGAGTAAAGAAGGGCCCGCAACTCAGTAAGATCTATCTGGGTTGCGGGCGGCTTGTATGCAGCATAGATGCGTAGGTCCTCGCCGGCCACGTAGATCTGTACGCCCAGTGTGTACAACGAATTGTGTGACGTCGAGGGGGGCAGCTCTTGATGGACGACTCTTCGCCTCACCAGTACTGCCGGACCGCGATATCTGATGTTGGTAGATGCCGACCGTTCGTCTTGGCGATAGATGAGGTAACCTGGGAACTTAATCCTGTCTTCTGGTCACAGGTGCGTCTCGTATCAGCGGCATGTCGATGTCTTGGTCCCTCAGGAGATGGCGGAGGGGAGCGACCTTGTCTCCATTCCAGTCCTCATTCCAGTGAATAACCCGCAGTGGCCTAGCCATGAGTGAGCGTGAGTAGTGTGGCTAGGCCATCCAGGATGACCTGTTGTGGGTCCTGCCCCCGCCTGATGGCCTGGATCAGGTCCATCAGGATCTTAATGTCGCAGGTCATGAATTCTTTGTTCACGTTCACGGAGGCGCCGGTTGCCTCGGTGTTCGTGGTTTGTTCCTTCGGGTACTTCTTCGTTTGTTTAGTTTAGTAGTTTGCCTTTAGTCGCCGTGTTTTCTTTGTGTTTAAGGGGGGGGGGGGGGGTGCGCCTTTCCTTTTCCGTGATGAGTGCCGGAACTTTTGACACACTTTTCCACGCCAAGCTTCTATCTTGACCCCCCGCATCATGAGGAATACGGAGGTGTCGTATATGCGGCGCACGTCTGGCATCCGCTTGAGCAAGGCGTAGAATACGTAGCCGGGTCTTCCTTGGCGCGCCCCTGGATCCCTATTCCCCCCATTTTGCGGTACATATCACTGTCCCGCACAGCATTGTATTTTTTTTAAATCTAGAAGTCGATCTCGCCTGATGGTAAGCGATAGATGAGGTCTACGATGAGAACAGCGAGCCCAGAAGATGCCTATTCTTTAAAGGCTGAAAGGTCATAAGTGGCAGGGAACACAGAAGGCGACAGAGAATTCCACAGCTACGCTGTGCGTACAATAAGTCATTAAAACTATTTATTTGAATTCTTCACAGAACATAGTTTATTTTTTTATTTAAATTACGCTTTATTAAATGCGAATAATCGCGATAAAATTGCGATATAGCACTTAAAATTGGACAAGTTTTTTTTGTGAACATTAGTGATAGATTTTGGAATCTGAAGTTGTCTCTGTGATGATTTCAGTAAACTAGTTTTGGGAGATTTTTCACCATAAAGCGATACAGATGTTTTTAGTAAATGTTAATCGATTATACCCTTTATTAATTATTGATCTATTTTGGTCATTTATTTTAAAATTTCAAAGTATGACGTAAGATGGTAAATTAGGCGATTCAAATCTTAGAAATTTACTATAAAACGTGAAATGGCTCTTAAGTTTTTTTGTAGAAAAAGAAATATCACTCTTTTTTAACTATTTTTAGAAAGAAGAAAGGGTTATTTACTGACTAGTTAGTCCTAAGTATCTTGTGTACGTGTAATAACTAATAAGTCTCTTTAAATCGGTGCTTTTCTTTTCAAGAATAAGTCCTCCTTGAATGTTTGTATGAAATATCGTAAGTTATAAACGCTCTTAATTAATACTGAGATTACAGAACCGAAGAAACAGGAAAATAACTTTGTACAAGTAATTCGACCACAATAAGAAAGGCTTGTTGCCGCCTGGTTAAGTCGACTGCTTAGCTTCATAAGTCCTTAAAAAATGTGATTCCTATGGAAATAATTCCAATTGTACATTTATATTATCATATTTTTGGTATTAAATACATTTAGTATCACCGCCCTTCGTTTGCCTGGCCGCAAATATAGTACACGTGCCGAAAGTTTAGAACATCTAAGGATGCTCCGTGGGTGGGCGAAACACATTTCCAGTAAGATTGAAGTTGAATTCTATATAACAACATTTGCATCTACTGCATGTGTATACATAATATGTATTATATTATATGCGGCGGTAGGCAGAATGGCGGGGCTGCATACTGCACTCACAACAACTACTTACTTTGTGGGAATAAACACAAAATATTAGTAAGTGTTATGGATTTCAGGAAAGTAATGCCTGTTTCTATTGTATTGTATTTATGTTGTATCCTCGATTTAGTCTCGAGCCAATATTTGGAAATTATCAGAATTTGAATTAACAATTTATGCCGCGTTCACTCCATTGTTTACAAGAATTTTCCAAGATAAGTACGATATACTGGGCCGAACGTGGAATAATATAAAACTGTGTCCACCATATCTAGTATCAAGGGTTTCTAGTTTAAGTTAATTTTAAAGCGACCATTTATATTGAAGAAATACTCATGTATGTCTTGTATGGCATATTTTGTTGTTCAAAAATTGTTAATTGAAGAGAATTTTATTGTTTACGAACTAGGTACGTTGTTAATTTGTCGAGACATTGTTAATCCTATTGGTCAAATTATGCGCAAGTACTTCCTAATGTTTATGTTTTGTCGATACAGATAAATTATTTTTTTGTAAAGTAAATAAATTTTTCAATAGTACTGCCGTGTTTTTAATTCCTTAAGCCAATACCCACATTATGACCTTACACTCCAAGAAATTCAAACAAAATAATGTCCGTATTTAGCGAGTAACCTTTTATACCATCAAGAAAATTCGAAAAAGAAAATCGTCCTAGTACCTACTTATTCATTTTTTTTTATACTTTTTTAATTAAAAATAAAATTAAAAAATAAATAAAAATAAATAAAATAAAAATGTTTATTAGACACTAAGCAAGGATACACGTTTAGTAAATAACACAGTCAATTATTTTAGAAAGTTGTTATAAATGTATCGTCACAAAAACTGGTTTGTTTTTTTAATTATAATATTCATGTTATTTTTTTACTTTATGTACTTGTGGCATGTGTCAATAAACGTTTTTCCTTTCTTTTCTTTCTTTACTTGGCCTCTGCATCAACTCCACTCCCAGCCTACTCACGGTGAACCCTGTTACGTCGGACAACCTACTATCAGGCTGAAGCTACATTAGGCCGCGACGCGACCTGCGACATATGAGCGATTAAAACAATGAAATAAATGCTCACTATGGCTACACCGTACATCAAATATTGCTAGCAATCTTTGATTTCTTTATGCGATAGGTACAACATCATTGAAATCACGGCATCGGCTACATTAACATATCAGCGAAATTGAAGCGAATTTAGTAGAAAAATGTTTACCTGCACGACTAGTTAGTAGTTAGTAGTAAACAGCATGTTTAGTAAGTAGCATGTGTACTGTATCCACGTCATCGCCGAATATACGCAGGATTTTTGCTTATAATGTAGCCATACCATATTTATCTCGTTTCGCTCTTCCAGTTGCATCGCAAATCGCTGCCTACAATTAGCCTCAGCCTCAAGGTTGTGGTAACCAACCCCTTTGGTTTCAAAACCATTCGGTATTTTCGGTATATATATGAAGTATCCATCATCATTAAAACATAAAATCACTCAATGGCTATTGCAGCAGGATTACCTCACAACAGAGAATCTCCTAACATATATCTCGTAATATTACACTAAAAAACTACATTATAACTATATAATCGCTACATCAATTAACATAATCACACACTTGCATCACCACACACATACACACATCATCACACACACACAATATTCTCAAATACGTCTACAGAAAGATACTTTGTTATATGTACTTATTTCATAATAACTTTTGTGTAATCAACACAGTCTCACTTGTGCATAATACTGTTTTTAAAATTTAAATGGCTGAACCCTATCTCTTAAGATATATGCCTGACCTAGTTTAAGAGATAGAGTATAAAACTGTGCTTAAAGCGTAACAAATTGTTACATGCTATATGCTATACGTAATGTCAAATATAGAAAGTGCAATGTGTTATCCTGTTTTATGAAATAAATATTTTTATTATTATTATCTCCCAGGCCATCCTTCTCACAACTACGCTGGGGCCTAATTCAGGCCGCCTATCTGGTTTCCACAAACCCTGTAGCTTATAGGTAATACGATACGCCTTGCGGCCTTGGCTAGACTTGTCGTATTTCCTTGCTTTACTACTTGAACAACTCGCACTCTCAGAATGAAAGGGACTTAACTCAAAAAAATAGTATTTTTTGGTTTTGAGCAGAATAAAGCAGCATTGAATAAATTATATTCATATATCTCAAGTGGCAAATGTATAAGCTGTCTCTTTATAACTCGTAATTCAGATTCCTGTTTCCACGGCAATTCAGAGTAATGTTTCAGGCCAGTTTACATCAAAATCTGAAATTACACGAATTTCACGAGTTAGGTCACTTTCGTTCTAAGAGTTTGAACTGTCAAAGATGTGACAGCCGGGTTTACGTACCTTCGGAGGCACGGAGGAGTCTACATAAATGTTAATATGGTCACCGATCCACCTACAGACCTCGCCAAGTGTTGCTTAACCTTTAAGATGGACCCGCACGTCTGTTACTGTCTAGCCACGACCTCGTCGGGTGTATAGTATCAGTACATATACAACGTGTAATTTAACCTTTTGACCGCCACAGTCGTGTATCGACGACAAGCCAAAATGTGCCCAACACGCCACGGTCGCGACTGGATGACAGAATTTTAAACGTATTTAAATGTCATAAAACAGCATTGTTTTATTTATTTCCATTGTTAATTGAATACCTTATCTCTTCTTTATTAATTTGAAGTGATCTGCTTTCGTCAGATTTCATGTATAGTAACATAAGATGACTAAAAATAAAACCAGTTATAAAGTTCTAAAAACTCGAGTCCTCGACGCCACAGTCACCATAACAGGACACGTAGTGATGTAGATACCAGTCAATAAAACAAGAATATCGACCACGATGGCAACCTACGTTATACTTAATTTACTCTGAATTCTGGACTAATAAATCGCTGGCCCCGGGCAATATAGCAGTAAACACTGGTTACGCCCTTTTTAATGTTATTTGATTTTTGGCTTCTTTGAGTATCAATCTATCACTCTTATTTTTTTTAGTTTTTTTAAATAAAAATTCTGTAGAATAAATGACAATAACAGCTTTATTGTCTGGAAAATTCTCTTACCACTAAGTTATGTATTAAATTGTATTACTCTAAGAAACATTACACAAAAAACCGGTGAACATCTTTACACTAAATTTCTAAACAAAGGGTAACAGTAATAATTTTAACCGCGTTTTTTGGAAATAAACGTATTATATCAATAAACTGTAAACACTTAATACGAAGTAATTACAAGAGATTTTATTCTGTACAAGCTATTACGCCATTGTTTCCCCGGTGCCGTACTGTCGTGTTGCGCTGAACGCCATCCCTTTCACTCCTGCACATAAATGATTACCGCATGCTCCATCCGAATCTTATGTACCATCAACCACCAAAGAACTAACTATGTAGAAAAAGAAGGTGACACGAAAAAACTAGGGAAAAAGTTAAGAATTAAAAACAAAAAAAAAATCAGGCCCAGCTTACTGGTATTCGAAGTAATTCGAAAAAGAAAGTTTGTTTCCAAATCAGGGCCACAAATATGTTCATGTTCAGGGGACAAACGTGCTGAAGCCGGAGAGCTATCGGCCTATCACCTTGCTGCCCACGATCTCCAAGGTGTTCGAGCAACTCCTGCTGCGTCACCTCAGCCCAGCACTACAACCACGCCCAGAACAGTTCGGGTTTCGGGCGGAACATAGCACGACGCTCCAGCTGTCGAGGGTACTGCACCTGCTGTCCAGCACAATGAACAAAAAAGAGTACGCGGTCGCAGTATTCCTCGACATGGAGAAGGCTTTCGACCGCGTCTGGCACGATGGCCTCATCTACAAACTGGCCACGTCAGACGCGCCCCGTCGCGTTGTCAAAGTGGTCTCCTCTTTCCTCACCAACCGAAGCTTCAGAGTAGCCGTGGAAGGAGCACTGTCAGCCCCCCGCCCAATAGCCGCGGGCGTACCGCAGGGAAGCTGCATTTCGCCTGTGTGTTACTCACGTTTCACCGATGACATCCCCACAACCCCGGAATCTACGCTCGCGCTGTATGCAGATGACGCCGCGTATATCACTACGTCAATGAACGCCAAGCACGCGGCTGTCAAGATGCAGCGCGCGCTCGACCAACTCCCCGAGTGGCTCGCCAAGTGGCGACTATCGGTGAACGTGGGTAAGACGCAGGCCCTCATCACGGGCGGGGTGTCCCTCCCACCGCTCCTGAAGCTTCAAGGAGTCGACATCAATTGGTCATCCCAGGCCAAATACCTGGGCGTAGACATTGATCGTCGACTCACGATGAGGTCGCATGTTCGCAGGGTCGTCGCGCAAGGCCGCGCCGCCCGCAACCTACTACGCCCAGTGCTCTCATCCCGCCTCCCGGCGCGCGTCAGATTGGGCGTGTACAAAACATACATACGCCCAATACTGACGTACGCTACACCAGCTTGGTTTGTCCTCACCAGCGAGGCGAACCGCAAGATGCTCCGCGCCCAACAACATCTAGCGCTGCGGACAATACTGGACGCCCCCCGCTACGTGAGGAACGCCGTGATCCAGCGCGACCTCGGGATTGAGAGCCTGGACGAGTTTGTGCGACGCCTCGCGAAGGGTATGTTCGCGCGTGCCGACGCATCCGCTTGGCCACACATCATGCAGATAGCGCCGTGGCATACGCGCCCACCTGACGCGAGACGCCTGCCCCGCGACCTGGTAGCGGACGACAGCGACCCCATCCCACCGGACAGACGCCTGAGTTAGCCGCCCCCAGGCTACACGCGGCTAACTCAAACAAATACTCTGCTCACCTGGCTCACACCACAGTGCGTGATCAGAGCCGGATTAACCCTATCAGAGGCCCTAAGGCAATGGCATTCTCGGGGCCCCTTTTCTTACTTTGACTGACCAAATCGTGTGTGAACTGAGGAAACGCGCATTTGTTTTTCCTAGATCCTATTTCCCAGATTTGTTCTAAATTGTTTTAATTCTACTACAAAAGCTTACGATTTGTATTTTGTGAGATAACAGTGAGGTCCCTTAGTTCACACGCACATCAAATTCTCGTTCGAAGAAACATGTTTTCTTGGTGCGTGCACTGGGCCTGGGCCCCTAGATGATGCGGGGCCCCTAGGCAGTTGCCTACTCCGCCTAATGGTTAATCCGGCCCTGTGCGTGATGTGTGCTAAGTTAATATAGGCACATCACGTACTGAACCACACATTCATAACTCAACATGCGCCTAAACATAACCCGCACCGGCTAGCAGCGCACGCTATCCGGTGCAGATGCACTGAGCGGTGACTCACAACACAATACCGCTCACACTCACACACGACACGGCTCTGCAGTCCGAAACGTGACCGGCTAGCTCTGGAAGCGGGACGGACGGGAGCCACTCACCCACTATAGGTGCGTCAGAGTCGACACTCTCGTCGCTGGTCAACCTTCGCCGGGCCTCCTCAAGGAAACTGGAGGTCTCACCTGGCGGGGTCAGACCGCCGGAGTGTCGTGAAGAAACGGCCCTGAGTCACGGCGCCGCGGCGCACCTATAGTCACACGACAAGAACTCTATCACACGAGTGCGAGATTGCTATTCATATTTGAGTAGGCACTCTCGCACTCGAAATACTACGCCTAGTTAAAAGGCACCACAAGGACGGGCTCGTTTTTACGAGCCCCGGTAAAGCACCCGCGGTCGAGAGGCGTACGCCTCGACACCGCTCGCCACGCCCCCTTACGGGGACGTAGCGACTTCCACTCGGATTCCAACTCGAAGAAGAACGCCTATAAATCTAATAAAAATCCAGTGAAAAGATTTCTCAAGTCTCTCGGCAGTTTATATTCGACGAATTTTGAAAACTTAGTGATCACGAGGATCAGTGGCATTATATCTTACCACATGTGAATACTAAAGATATTAAAAAATGCAACTAGTTAGAACAAACAACAAGTCACAAACTATTAGCTATTTTTTCAAGATAAAGGATAAATAGAAAATGGATCAGAATCACAGAATCAATTGAAGTTTATAATTTTTTTTATCACACTTTACACAGCAATAGAGTAAGGGTAATGTGAAGAAGTCAAAGATAACAGGGATCAGCATGAAATAGACCACGAAAATGAGTGTTTCAATCGAGCAAAATATTACACATATGAAACAATTTCCAGGTAACTAAAGAATCACATTATGTCCGAAGAGATACTAAGAAGTTGTACTAAGATGAAACACTGAAAATTTCGAAAATGTACAGGCTGTATTCTGATGAAAGGTTTAGAGTGAACCAACGGCAAACGACGGCAACGAGAAACTGGTCGAGACAAGGCTCCAGAGCCTAGAACATCGGTCACGTGTTGCAAGCCTATCAGTTTTCTATCGGTTACATTTCGGGGAGTGTGCGATGGAATTGCAGTCTTATTCCACCAAGCCCATTCCACCATCGGACTACAAGACAAACGGCGATGCGCCATCGTTACATGGTGGACATCCCACCCATTGGCACGAAACGTTTAGAGAATACTTTCATTGTGCGTACTGCTAAGGAGTGGAATTCCCTGCTGGAGTCTGTGTTTCCTGTTAGTTATTAATCTAAATGAGCTCGATACCACGGTTCGGGAGGGAAAGGCCACGGAGTGAGGGGGGCGCGCGGCGGGGCCGGCCGAAGCACACACTTCGCATTCGCCGACATATTTCTCAATATCTACTGATAAGCCCGGCCACCAAAACCGGTTCCGTGCGTTAGTTTTCATTTTGTTTATCCCTAAATGACCTTTATGTAACTCATTAAGCACCATGTGCCTATAACATGACGGTATTACTAACTTATGACCACGAACCAAACATGATTTCTCAATTTCTAATTCGTGATGTGCGGGACAGTGATATATAGTGAACAGTGATATATAGTAAACAGATACATAATGAACAGATATAGTGAACAGACAGTGATAGACACTTAACGGAATGATTATAGACTTTGTGTTTAATAGTTTTAGTTCTATTTAATAGTTTAAATACGAAAAATAATAGTTTTAAGCGATTACTATAAGGATAAACTATATCGCGCCCTCCGTGAAAGGAATATTTCCTTTCACACTTTCTCCTTCCCCGAGGACACGCCCACCCGAGTTATTATTAAACGTGTCCCTAAAGAAATCCTAGTACAGGATATTAAAGACGACCTTGCCGATCAAGGTATACCAGTGATCGCCGTCCATCGCTTACATAAAGCGAGAGGCGGTGAATTGTACGACATGGTTCTTGTCATTTGTGAACCAACCGAAGGTCATCACCCGATTTTCAAGATTAAGTCCATTTGCTCCCTATCCGGTATCTCAATTGAAATGCCCTACAAAACCGCAACAGTGGGACAATGCCACCGTTGCCAACTGTATGGCCATGCGCAGAGCAACTGCTATGTGACTCCCAGATGCGTCAAGTGTCTGGGCGAGCACAGCACTGCGGACTGCCCTCGGCCCAAAGACCGAACCCTCTGTTCGGAACCACCCAGCTGCGTTCTCTGCGGCCAGACCGGTCACCCGGCAAACTACCGCGGCTGTCCCAAAGCCCCCAAACTCGCTCCTAAATTAGCGAAGCGCGCCAACACCCGCCAACAAAGAGAGGCACCTTCCTCTCAAATTCACCAACGTCTCGCTCCTCAGAGACCATCCCCGTGGAACAGGCTAAACCACGAAAAAGCCTTTCCCTCCTTGGCCCCTGCCAAACCTTTGCAGGCACTGATAGATATACCCATCGCAGCGCAGATCCTGCCTATAGACGTGGCTCCAGAGGCCACAACCAGTCCCAAACCCGCGCCTCAAACCACTGCTGCTCCTGCAGCCAAACAACCGCCCAAACCCTCACCCGTCGGGAACGGCGAGTCTTGCGCCCAGACTCTACTGCGCCACTATAAAATATTTACGACCCGCCAAGCCAGGTCTCTCCGCGATGCCCTTCTGGCTGCCGAGCAGCAGAATAACGGCAAAATTACAACGGAAATGTACAGCCAAATATTCAGCACACACAGTGATGTCGTACTAGGCCTCGACCAGATGGATGCGATGGACTGATCCAATGGATTCCCAACGCACAAACCACACTAGGCCTCGATCCCTCAAATTAGGTTTTTTCAACGCCAATGGCATTTTCAACCAACGCGCCGAAATAACTAAATTCCTCCGCGACCACCAATTAGACATCCTCCTTATACAGGAGACCCTTTTGAAACCCCACCGCGCTGACCCCAAAATTGCGAATTACCGTCTAGTTCGCAATGACAGAACACGCTGCCACGGCGGCGGTACCCTTATTTATTATAGGAAGGAGTTATACTGCATCCCTCTGACCCCACCCGCGCCTCTCTCTCACCTAGAGTACTCTGCCTGTCGACTAGGCATGACTGGTCATCCTCCGATAACCATCATCTCTGCCTACCATCCCCCACCATCGGTCGCGTCTCTTGCTTCAGACGATCCTATCGCGCTCACCAGCGATCTCACGACTCTCTTCGGCCTAAGTGACTCCGTCTTACTAGCGGGCGATCTCAACGCCAAACACCCCGCTTGGAACAGCAACACGACAAATGCCAGAGGCAGAATCGTGTATAACCTAGGCGCGACCCTAAACTATGACGTCATAGCTCCGATGAGTCCCACCCACTACCCACACGACACCAACCATAGGCCCGATGTCCTCGATGTGGCGCTCCTAAAGAATGTAAACCTCCGTTTACACTCCATAGAAGCGCTTCACGAGCTTAACTCGGATCACCGTCCCGTTATCCTACACCTAGGTTCCCGTTCTGGTAACCATGATCCTACCCAACCTCCTCCGACCCAATTGATCACCGACTGGAGGAAAGTAAGTGAAAAACTGAAATCCACCACGTCGCCACAATTGGACACCATTCCTGACCACATAGTCTCAGTCGCTGACACGACGGCGGCGATCGACTCGCTTACAGATCACGTACAATCCGTCCTGAACGATTGTTCAAGGGAAGTTCCTGTAGTGGAAGACCACCGCTGGAAACTCCCGGATGATGTACGGAATCTGATAACCGAGAAGAACGCAGCCATCCGCGCGTACAGCGCTTTTCCCTGCGCCGCAAACAAAGCTCACATGCGCAACTTACAGCGTGCTGTAAGGAAACGCACTACCGAGCAGCGTAATGCGAGCTGGGACAAGATGCTGAGCGAACTTGAGCCCACCCATCTTGCCTTCTGGCAGCTTCAGAGGAAGTTACGATCCACTGAAGAGGCCACAATGCCTCCTCTCATTCGTCCCGATAAGAGTATCGCCTTCGATAACTCTGAAAAAGCAGAATGCCTAGCCGACAGCCTAGAGTCCCAGTGTTCTCCCAGCTCTCAACCAGTAGACCAAGACCACCTCGATATGGTGAACGCCGAAGTCGAACGTAGAACTTCCCTTCCGCCCATCGAAGATCCCGATAATCCACTGGCCCCCATCACTCCTGATGAGGTCCAGGATATCAATAAAAGTCTCCAACCGCGAAAAGCCCCTGGCTCCGACGGCATCACCAATAGGGTTTTCAAACTTTTCCCCGCCCAGCTTATAGTGCTAATGACTGCCATCTTCAATGGCGCATTGAGCAATAATATGTTCCCTACAACCTGGAAACAGGCCACCCTCATAGGTATTCCCAAACCAGGCAAGCCCAAGTCTGACCCGTCTAGCTACCGTCCCATTAGCTTACTCAACGTCCTCGGTAAAATCTATGAAAGGCTTATATATAAGCGGCTCAAAGATTTTGCCGAAGCAAAGAGTCTAATACCCAATGAGCAGTTCGGATTTAGAACCGAACACTCATGTATCCAACAAGTCCACCGCATCGTAGAACACGTCAGCGCCGGCTTCCAACGGGGCGCAATAACGGGAGCCTTATTCTTCGACATAGCGAAAGCGTTCGACAAAGTCTGGCACAATGGCTTAATCTATAAGCTATACCAACTCGGCGTGCCTGACCGTCTCGTGCTCATCCTACGGGACTTTTTATCGAATCGCACCTTTCGTTATCGAATTGAGGGGGAGCTCTCCTCCCCCCATCCCATTCGCGCAGGAGTTCCTCAAGGCTCCGTACTATCCCCCCTCGTTTTCACGCTATTCACTAGTGATATTCCCAAGCATAAAAATACCCAGCTAGCCCTATTCGCCGACGATACGGCTATCTATTATACCGGTCTTAAACCCGATGCCATCGCTCGCACTCTCCAAACTTCCGCAAACACTCTGGCCAAGTGGTTCCGGAAATGGAGAATCGAAGTCAACCCAGACAAAAGCCAGGCAGTCCTCTTTTCTAAACCGCGGATAAACCCACCCTCCCCCCGTCCGATTACCATGTACAGCAAGCCGATCCCTTGGGAAAAGCAAGCCAAATACTTAGGCGTGGTCCTCGATAGACACCTCTCCTTCGCTGAGCACATAAAGCAGGCACGTTCGCGCGCCGCTTTCGCTCTAGGTAGGCTCCACTTCATTCTTAGCTCTCGCAGCAAGTTATCACTCAGGTGCAAGCTGCGTATTTTCACCGCGGTCATCCGTCCCATCATGACCTACGCCTGCGTTGTTTTCGCACACGCAAAGCCCTACCTCCTCCATAAGATGCAGACCCTCCAAAACCGGTTCCTCCGTAGAGTCACGGGAGCCCCCTTTTATGTTCGAAATGAGCTTCTTCACGTAGATCTCAAGATACCCACCATCCAGCAGTTCATGAAACGCGTCTCCAAGCGTTTCTTTGAAACTTCAATCCAACATAGGAATCCCCTTATCGTATCGGCCGCCCAATACGAACCCTCGCGTATCTCTAAGATTCGCCGACCAAGGCATACCCTAGTCACTCCCGATGACGCAATCACCCTGCTCCAAGAGAGCCGTAGGGAAACAAGTACAGTGGCACACAAACACAAAAACCGACCGTCCTTCCGTCCTCGCCACCGAGGCCCGCCGCGACGTCCCCGTAATAGTCCACCCCGACCCTTGCCAGAGCCAGCCCGCGACGCTGAGCCAGTAGCTTTAAATTCCCTTATTAATAATAATAATGATATGATCCAGCCTGTCCCTAGCTGCCCTCCCCTGCGACGCCCTAAGCCGAGGTCCGTACCCCACAGGGGGTGCCCTTAGCGTGTAGTCGCCTAGTTTGTAAGTTTTTTAATAAGCCCTGGCTGGAGGCTTTAATTAATTTATTAATTAAGGCAACCACAGGCAAGCCCGGTTAAGCAGCCGACAACCTCAGAGGTTGACCTGCGAGATGCCACACACAAAAAAAAAAAACCTGGTTCGACACAGTTTGCGGGCAAAATTGTAACAAGAAGAAACACTCAAGAAAATAAAGGAAGAAAACTTCAAGAATCTTCTAGTGGTTTTAATTCTTCACCAACCCAGCACACAAATGCGCCTGTATGGCACACGTGACGACTCATAAAATACGGCTTTAAATTAATATTATTCACGCGATGGGGCCATCCGTCGCGTACAAACTTTATCACTACGGAAAGTACTGAGTCTGACTGTGTCTGCTTGATTATTTCTTTAATGCTTAGAACAGGTTCAGTACTGTTGTAAACAAAATTTATATAAGTCGCCCTATCTATCACAATCGTTTCGTTAGCGCTCGATTTGCTTTCTTTCGTTGACTCATTAGGTACCGACCGACTCAAATAATCTGCCACATTCCGAGAACTAGATATATATTCCAAGATGAAATTATATGACGTTAAAAAGATAGCGTAGCGCTGAAGACGATTAGCTGTCACTTCCGGTACCCCTTTTTCTGGACTGAAAATAGATAGTAACGGTTTGTGGTCAGTTCTAAGTATAAACGGCGTTGCGCGGCCATACAGGTACTGATGGTACTTCTTAACACCGAAAATAATAGCCGTCGCCTCTTTTTGTATCTGACTGTAACCACGTTCTGCCTGGGTGAGGGAGCGCGACGCATACGAGACAGGCCGCTCGAGGCGGTCTGCCGCCACCTGCGATAGCACGGCGCCCAGCCCGCCCGGCCCCGCGTCTACAGTCAGAATGAGTTTGGCCGCCGCCGGGTCGTAATGCGCCAGCGTCACGTCTGCCATCAAATCATGCTTTATTTGATTGACGGCTGACTCATGCTCACCGCGCCACTGCCACTTCGAATTTTTTTTAACAACGCATGCAGTGGGCTGAGTATCGTCGATGCGTTCCTAACGAAGTTTCTATAATAATTCACCATGCCCAGAAATGATTTAAGTTCCATTACATTTGTAGGCATTTTTGCTTTTACTATTGCATTTATTTTTTCTGGACACTTATGTAAACCGTTTTTATCTATAGTGAAACCTAAGTAAGACACTGAATCTTGAAATAGTTTGCACTTGTTCTTTTGCAATACTAATCCTGCTCGTTCCAATCTTTCATAAACCTCATGCAGTGTTTTTATATGACGACTTTGACTTGGTCCTGTCACTAAAATATCATCTTGGAATACTAACACGTTATCTATGCCTGAAAGAATTTGCTCTAAGGTTTTTTGGAAAATAGCTGCAGAACTCGATAAACCAAAGATGAGCCTCGTAAACTTGAACAAGCCCTTGTGTGTGTTGATGCAAGTCAACATCTGGGAGTCTTCTGTCAAAACCAATTGGTTATATGCTTGCGAAAGATCAAGTTTGGAGAACTTTTGGCCACCGTGCAGTTTCGAGAACAACTCTTCAATCCTTGGCAATGGATATTTATCTATGATAAGTTGTTTATTTAATGAAACCGAGTAGTCGGCACATAGACGAATTTCACCAATAACCCCCAGTGGGGGCGGTTGGGAACAAATGTAAAATTTTATCCCAACGACCACCAGTGGTGGCAGTTTTAGTGGTGGCCGTTGGGAATAAGCCGTTGTAGGCAGACCCGCTGACTCCACGAGTTGAGGGTAGGCCGGGATCTCTCTTCGGTTGTAGTTAGCAGACCAGGTGGTTCCAGGTACAGGTAGGTACCACAGTACCTACCTGTACCTACCTACCTACCTGTACCCACAGAGTTCTGCTATGCGAGCGTTCAGCCTATCGCACTGGCTGGTAGTTTGAATTTAGAGAAAATAAACATTAGTATAAAAAGAACATAATTATGTATAATTAGTTATATCTAAAAATATTGAAAAAAATTATTTATTTTTATTATTTATTATTTATTTATTTATTTATTTGCTCAAAACAATGCATTAAAGTACACGTTACAATACAGTTTCACATAATAAGTACTATATCTACAACGTGTGGGTGAGCACTGCTCTCCTAACTAGGTCATGAAAGACCTGTGATAAGGAAAAGCAGTCCGGTCCCCTGAGATATTATATGATTACAAAGTGCTTGTCATGTTACTGTCACAAAATCAGATAATTGAGCATAAATACAATTATACACACATATCTCATGACAGACATGAGATGATGTTTTATTTTACATTGAAAAAAAAAATATTATAAAAGTTAAATGAATTTGTTAAATTTGAAAAGAAAAAAGAAAATTATATATAAGTTTTATGATTTTGGGTAAGGTAACTTTAGAATTAGTTGATGATTATTTTATGTTTGAGCATGTGTGTGTGTGTGTGTGTGTGTGTGTGTGTGTGTGTGTGTGTGTGTATGTGCGTATGTGCGTATGTTTGTGTGCCCGTTAATGTTTATCATTTATGTTAAGATCTTTTCAGTTTCATCATATGACTTATTTTGAAGAAACGATTGCACAATCTTTTTGCTAAGAAATTACAGAAATTATATAAAATATTTATATAATTTCTGTATCTAAAGATAGTGCTCCATTAAAATATAGCATTATCAAAATAGCTTGCACTGTAACTAATATATTATGATTACATTTTCTAAATTTTAATATACATTGAAACCCTGTAGTATCCAATTTGAGGCACTTAATAGATAAAGAGTAGCAACAGGAATCAGAGAGGAATGTATAGATATGCGAAGGAATAAATAAGCTTATTTTCTATTTCGATTTCTACAACATATACTTTGTTGCATGTTGCTTTCATACATTTGACATTAATTTCTGTTGTTTATTATTTGTCTGTGGTAAAATAATTAATTTTCAACGGAATGTGAGCCAATTAGTAAGTTTGTTTTATTAAATATTTCATATTATTGTCGAATACTGATTTTTTACAAACATATATATGTCGTCGTTGCGCCTGCCAAGTTCCATAAGTGATTTTTGTAAGGTTTTGGGAAACAACAAAAAACATGTTATTGAATTGAAAATAAAAAAACTCGGCAAAATTATTGAAACCACCGCAGACGTTTATTTAATATATTATAAAAATACACAATTTGGCAAAACTATCAGTCATTTAAAGGGCTAGAATTTTTATAAGCAAAAAAGTGCACATAAAAATGAAAAAATGCACAAATGGAATTTGGTAGGCGCAGCGACGATGTGTCTTTTAGAGATCTTTAGTCTTTCTAATAAATTTTATTTTTATATTAATATCGTCCGTATTTTTATTAAAACTTTTAGATTAGCAACAACATTTAAAATAACAACCATCGAAATTGAGTTACCAGATACTACCTTAGCCGTCAGAACTCTCTATTTGATCAGCAAATGCAACTGTCGAAACGATAATGTAAGTACAAAGATTGATAATGTGACAGGGTTGTCAATCCTGTCATATTTGATGATCCATTGAGATAGGAAAAGTACCTATCGATGATCTGACCATTGAATTAGCGACGCTACTGCTGACAGTGTCATTTGTTTACAACTTAATGACTATTTGTTTACCTGACAGTTGATATATAGTGTCAAACTTAGTGAACTTACTGGGTATCGTATGAAAGTGATAAAAAATGAATTTTCCTGACTTAACAACTTCTTTTGTTTAGACAAATCCTGAAAAACCTAGTCATTTCGTATATCCTTATATCTTCTTTAGTTCACTAACAGATTGACTTTAGCTTTAATATCGGCAAGTGCCAAAACTATACAGTCAATGTAGATATACATATATTTGCTAGTTTTTTTTAACACGCTTTTATTAGGTCGACCTGTATGTAACTAACTATGTAATGGAATCTAAGGTAACTAATTTAACCTTCTTCCAAGGGTCGTAGAGTAATGAAAATTGGCAGCTGTATGTAAATCTGATGACAATACAATAATATGGTACTGTCGAACTGATCTGATGATGGAGCCTGAAGATATGAACTGGAACTTCATGATGGAAAATCGTATCATAGCTGTTTTGGATTTCTTAGAAAAGTCTTGTAATGAACTTTGACCACGATTAGGTTTCAAGGTCTGATCATGAAGCCGGAAGATAGGCACTGGCATTCCATGATGGAATATCGTATCATAGTCGTGTTTGCACTTGTGAGAAAGGCTACGTAATGGACTTTGAACACGATCAGGTTGGAAACCTAAAGAAAATCCGTTATCGGTTTTCTTAACCTTTTTGAATGATTGCGTAATCCATAGATTTATTTTTTATAGATGTCACTTTCAAATCCTCTTTTTTGTTTTTACGTGCATTTATAAAAGCGTGTTTTTCTAGATTTATTTTAAACTATTAATTTATTTATAGTTGATATGCTTGCGTTTGAACATAATCTCACCTGATGTTAAGCGATGATGTGGTCGAAGATGAAGCACGCTTGCCTAGAAGTAACCTATTCACTCTTGACTTAAAGACCCAGGTTATAACTATCAGGAAACACAGACTCGTTTCGTTTCGTGCGTATGGGTGAGATGTCCATGGTAAAATAAATCTACTGAAATTAGGAGTTTTTTAGTCTGAAGCGCATAGAATCAAATTAGTTTCAATGTCTATAGTCTTATGGTATGGTTGGTTCACGAACGTAATAATGAGTGTTTTTTTGGAACATAATTGATAATCATTTTGACTTATACCTTATTGCAATGGCAGAAGAGATATATGATCCATGCTATTGAAAAACATTAACTATAAACTATAACTGTAATTTATGATTTTATCCCTCACTATTGTTTGGCGATGACACTTTTGACAATTCGTTATTGTTACTCTTTCTAGCAAAAGCATTCTGTATAGCGCTGTCTTTCTTTAACACAAAGGTATCATCGCCAAATACGTGCGCTGTGTCAAGATTAATCTTGGTCCACCTGTTTGTTATGTGGAGTTCACTGGCTGGTATAGTTTGAATTTAGACCGCAACGTTTAACATGCGAAGGAATTGTTTTAAGAAATGAACAGAGCCCGCTGGGACGCGATTTATATTATTAGCAAGAAGTAAGAATAAGAATATAGTAGGAGCAGGAAGTAGGATAAATGATAAATATGTGGCAATTTAGATAAAAATACGTCGATTTTTATTTTCATAAGTTTAAAGAGTCAAACAATAGTGACACATGATAAATTAATGTAATTACACTACGTTGACAACATGGATGTTAGCTCAGCCAGTCTTCATCTATGGGTGTACTCCTCACTCGGAGTTGACCAGCGGGCTGCTGCAGCAGTCTGAAGCAAACAATATCTATATTAAAAAACCACAAAATATGTTTCTTAGCGCAAAACAGCTGGCCCAATAGCTTTTTTAAATTGATAATAGGTTCACGTTTGACCACCATCTAACCTGATGATAAGTGATGATGTGGTCGAAGATGGAGCACACTTGCCTAGAAGTAACCTATTCACTCTTGACTTAAAGACCCCCAGGTTATAGCTATCGGGCAACACAGACTCTGGCAGGGAATTCCACTCCTTATCCGTACGCACAATGAAAGTATTCCTAAAACGTTTTGTGAGTATGGGTGGGATTCCCACCACGATGGCGCAACGTCGTTTGTCTTGTAGTCCGATGATGGAACGGGCTTGGCGGAATTAGATTGTGTAATTCCATCGCACATTCTCCGAAATGTAACCGATAAAGCACCGATCTTTAAAGCACAAGAAAGGATTTCTGGTGGAGATAAACGGTAATGTTGCGAGGAAAACAGCAAAAACAACACTTTTCTTTGGAGCTCGTTATGAAATGAAATGTTTATTTTGTAAATCCTTACTAATATTATAAATGCGAAAGTAACTCTGTCTGTCTGTGTGTTACGCAATCACGCCTAAACTACTGAACCGATTTAAATGAAATTTGGTACGGACATAGTCTAGAGCCTTAGAAAGGACATTTAACAACACCTTTTTTCACATTTTTAATGCGAAAAAAGGGCTGTAAGAGGTTGAAATAGGGGATGAAAGTCTGTATAGAAATTACGTCATTTTTAAAGCTAGAAGCTTGAAACTTATTTGTTAGACTTTTGATTAGATATTAATAAATACAACATTTAAAGTTTGTAAAAAATTTACCTTAAAGGGGGTAAAAATAGGCGATGAAAGTTTTTTGTGATGACGCCGGCAAAAACCTTACGAAGAATTATTGAATAACCTCCTCCTTTTTTTGTCGTCGGTTGAAAAGTGTAAATTATCACGAGCGAAGCCGCGGGCAAAAGCTAGTTGCTGTGTAAATGTGTGGTGCGAGGATGCAGAAACCTCGCAACATATCCTTCTCAACACACATTCCTCGCAACACATCACTCGCACACATCCCTCGCTTGTTTTGTATGCGCAAAAACCTAGCTCCGCTGAGCCGTTTCCACCAGAACTGTGCTGACCGAGGCGAGGTAAATGAAGCGATTCTATTGGTTCTTTACAAACACATCCCTCGCTACGCATCCTCGCACATCTCTGGTGGAAACGCAGCCTAAGGCTTTGGTCCCGGCTGTCATTACTACGTCTTGGACAGTCGTTATGGGTAGTCAAAAGCAAGACAATCTGACACTGATCTTGCCAAGGTTACTGGGTTGTGGAGGTCAGACAGGCGGTCGCTCCGTGTAAAACACCAGTACTCAGCTGCATCCGGTAGTATACTAGAGAAAAGGCTAAGCTGATGATGAAATAGTACATTGTTCACCGAGAGGAGAAAGTGACCGATTACCGTCGAGGGTGTAAAACACCCGAGATCGGGAATCGCACTTTCTCTCGAGTGATACATAGTGCTTTATACTACACCTACGTGGAAAATAAAAAACTAAATTTTTACTAATTGAAATTTATATTGAAATTGTTGCAGTTAGTGAAGCTTAATGTAACACTGTTTTCACAAATGGCGCCAATGGCGTCTGCAATTTTCACATGTTCTTTTTTCAAATAGTTTATCCTGCCGCCGCAGGGTCGCACTGCCAGCTCGACACCATCCAACACATAGCTAGTGGCCAGTGTCATTTTGCGAACTTGGAGATAAAAATTCACTGTAAAAACTTTTTGGCTTTTGATATTTAGGTTACCGGCGCATAGTCTTACCCAAAATTAAAAAAGAAAAACCACGCAAGAAATGGATTTTCATACACTTTTCCCTCCCGCTCAGATGCGTTTTCTCCCCGTATATTTGTTCGATATGCAATGACATACTTTCTACCGTAAATTTGATAAAGTATCAAGGTACTTTCCAAGCAGGTGTAGTATAAAACACTTTTCTTTACTCATACAAACCGTTCCTAGTTAGAAATATTTATGTACTAGTTTTACCACGCACACACACATTTACACTATACCAAAGAGCAATGTCAAATGTCCATAGTAATTTTGGCTTAATATAAAATTCTCACGGCCAGCAATGAAAATAATTTTATTGTGTGTAGTTCAATACTAAGAATTGTTTCTTAGCATTAAATATTGTATAGAACTTCTAACAAAAAAATATTAGGATAAATACAAATATGGAATTCTGAGGTTATTACAATTTGACGATCTCTGTGCTCGACTGGCCTACACACCGGTCTTCATGGTGTAATAATGGATGTACTATTTCAAGACTTTGAAAAGCAAAAGAGTCTCAATAAACAGAGAAGGAAACGTAAACACATGCACTTCGCAAAATCACCGACAATAACAACAGATTACTGTTTGTGTTTGTAATGTCAATCAGTTCCCTTTGTGTCACTTTTGACACTTTTTTTTCTGATTTTCGAATTTGTATTTGGCAGAATAGTCGACATCGCCTTTGCTTGCCATATATAAAAATAAAATAGAGTTTTTATTCTCAATAACTAAAATATTGTTGCAGATTTTTTATGTGATCAAATGCGATTATTGTTCACCATGTGGTGATTGAATTAGATATTTTTGTATAGATTCTTATACATTAAAGATGGCCATGCCATTTTAAATTTGAAAGTTGTGTAGGCCAGGATCTATCTTTGTTCTTTACTATCAAACACCAACACGTATTTCCTTGCAGGGACATCAATTTAATTTATATTTATTTTTCAATTATTAATGTCATTGTATTACTATATTTCAATTATTAATATAATTAATACTATTTATTTCAATCTGTGTTCAATATAATAGGTAATGTAGGCAATTTGATATTGTTAGTTGTTTAAATCTATATCAATTGTATTGTCTAACGGGATAACCCATTACTTAAAGTGTGGGAGGAAGGCGCCGATGTCTGTCACACAGTTCAAACTAGCACGGACATCGACGTTTCAGTCTATGTGTAGAAACTTTCATTGCACTTGTGTTTTTAAACCTTATATTTTTATAAATAAGTTATTGAATTATTATTTATTAACCGACTTCAAAAAAAGGAGGAGGTTCTCAGTTCGTCTTGATTTTTTTTTAATTTTTTCATGTATGTTAGCCTCATAACTCGAAGACGGCTGGACTGATTAGGATTTTTTTTTTCGTTTGAAAAGTTATACTTTCTAGTTGGTCCCATTGTTATGAAATCAGGATCTGATGATGCGATCCTGGAGTAATCGAGGAAACTCTTCAAATATTACAGGCAGCTTTTTGGGTATTTCTAATAGTGCCTTGTGCAGTTGCTTCCGGAAAGCATCATTTGAGGAAGTGGAACTGATGATGAAGACCACAGATGGCCACCGAAACTACTCAATAATAAGTATTTCGTGGATTGCGATTCGATTACTTGGATATGCATGTTAAGCACTTTATACTCGTCACAATGCATATGGTGTAAGTTCTTTTTAAACTTTATGTACATGGGCGGACTTAATTCAACAATGCATTCTCTACCAGTCCACCTTTGGGTTTTGTTCTGTATGCTAAAACTAGGTTTGTATGCGTGCGTACCGTAGCTGCGTCCCGGTACATTAACTTGTGTCTGTACTGTCAATGCGAATAAAGCAGTGTGACATTGACTAGCATGTTGAATGGTTGTCGGTAACTCTCGCATATCTAACAGTGGCGACGAGGATGGGGTATGAAACTGAATTAAAACCGTATTTCTACTTTCGTAATCAAATTGCAGTTGAAAATGGGTGTTTGAGGCGGGGTTACAAGGTTATCATACCAGAAACGTTACGGAGAAAAGTTGTCTGGTGACAACGCTGGACGGCGCGGGTTAACCGCGGGCACAGGTTTTTTTTTTCCACAACTTTCACACAACGCCGTCTAGTCCCAAACTAAGCTTGTGCTATGAGTACTAGATGACTGATAAACACACATATATATTTCCAAATACATACATATTATAGATGAACTACACTCAGAAAAAAAAAATGATCGTGCTCATCACACAAACATTTGTCCTGGGTGGAAATCGAACCCACGACCTTGCGCATAGCAGTCAGGGCCACTGACCACTAGACCTAGGTGTCGCCGGTGCTTCATGCGAGACGTTGGATTCAGGCGCGGCAAAGGACATATCCCTTCTACTTCCATCTCCCTCCTCACTCTCTCCTAAGGGCGTACTGGTAAGGGTTGATGAGATATACTCTTGTGCGGGTGGTGAAGTATCACAAACCACTAAGTAAAGTGTTCTGAAAATAGTTAACCGCGATGTATGTGTTCTAGAACGTTCATGTACAATCGCCACACTGCCAATACTGTCAAGAATGTTCCAGAAGCTTTTCGACATACTCAGTACTGCTAATTCCCGCCAGGTGGCGATAGTATCTCGAACGTTCTAGAAGTCGGCCCAAGTTTCTCGAAATACTCAGTATTGCTATTTGCCGCCAGGTGGCCTTAGTGTCTCGAACATTCTAGAAGTCGGTCGAAGTTTCTTTACGTATTTAGCTAAGCGACTGGCGTAACAATATATACAAGAGTACGGTGTACTTACTGGCGTAACATCGAGACAGGCGGGGCTCCAGTGTCTTGTTGTGTGGTTTTCTCTTTATAGTATTCAACGGCACGGTGGACTGATTGGGTCTCGGTTGAACTGAAACCAAATTTTACAAATCAACCACTACTGAAACGCCTATACAGTGTGAGTCTTTATAATGTGCAAATATCGAAATGGGGGAATCTTTACTTAATTTTATCGACGGCATGCATTGTTATTGTAACGCCTAGCCTGCAAGCATTAAGCTACCGCGGCACACACTGAGGTTCGCGCACCCGGCTCCGTAATATAGACACCATGTCTGGGCCACGGCCTAATAGACACTGCTGGGGAGCTACGGACCAAGCGAATATTATACAGTCGGCGCACACCGAAATCGCATCAAGGAACGTTGAAGTTCTGATGAGGTTCGCGCACCCGGCTCCGTAATATAGACACCATGCCTGGGCCACGGCCTAATAGACACTGCTGGGGAGCTACGGACCAAGCGAATATTATACAGTCGGCGCACACCGAAATCGCATCAAGGAACGTTGAAGTTCTGATGAGGTTCGCGCACCCGGCTCCGTAATATAGACACCATGCCTGGGCCACGGCCTAATAGACACTGCTGGGGAGCTACGGACCAAGCGAATATTATACAGTCGGCGCTCACCGAAATCGCATCAAAAACCTTGAAGATCTGAGTCTAGAGCCCTGTGTTCTGATTGGTTGATCATTGTGTATGAGGTTTTGAGTAAACACTACATCCATCCTGGTATCTATACTAATATTATAAAGCGGAAAAGTTTGTTTGTTTGTTTGCTTGAACGCGCTAATCTTCGAAAGTACTGGGTGGATTTGGATGCAATTTGGTATGGAAGTAGCTTGAAGCTTGAGGAAGGTTATAGGCTACGCGATTGCAAAAAAGGAGTTATGTTTTTACCGTGATAGAATCAACGGGAGCGATGCCCCGCGTGAGTACTAGTTTAGTATAAGAGTGGCTAGGTTTATGACAATACATTTCTCTTCCGAATAAAACATCCGAGTTTCATTTACCTCACAGTGCTTAACAATATAATAAAAACCCAAGATGCACACTCAACGCCTCAAAACTATCCGCATAAAATGAGTGTACAATTCTAAATTGTGCGCTCATTTCAAATACACTTCTCATCAGAAAAATCGTAACACCTTGCAAGTTTATGTTTTGTAATGTTAATGTTCTGAATACAAATTAAATTTTCATAGGTTTCGTATATTGTTTAATAAGTCATTTTACCCTGTATGGAGTATGAAGGAAATTGATAAAACAACACAAGTAAGTGAAAAAAAAAGCTAAGAAACGTTTATTTAATAACTTGTGTTCCCTCCCCGAGCTCTTATTACTGCTTCCATACGGTTCTTCATCGATCGGATGAGAGTCACGATCAAATGTTGTGGGATTCCATTCCATTCTTCTTGGACTGCATTTTGCAGCTGGCTAAGTGTTTCTGGGGCAGGAGCTCTTCCACGAATTCGTCTCTTTAATTCATCCCATAGATGTTCTTGCTGGTCATTCCATAATGGAGATAGCGACTTCGGTAACATAATCTCGTACGACGCTCGCGGTGTGAGCCCTAGCATTGTCGTGCATGAATATGAAACCGTTGCCAATAAAATATGCATAGGGCATCACGTGAGGCTCAAGACACTCTTCGATGTACCGATGACTGTTTAGTGCAGGCAGACGTGGCCCAGACACAAAGACAAACTATGTCTTATCGTCGGCGCTGATTCCTCCCCAAACCCCATAGCTGACCTTTTCTTCAATGCAGCATTGTGCAAAGCGTTCTCTATCTCTTCTGTAGATCTTATTCCTTCCGTCTTTACCATACAGCATAATTTTACACTCATCAGAAAAGAGGACTTTGTTCCACTGGAGGTATGACCAATTTAGGTGCTCACGTGCAAAGTTAAGGCGCGCTCTTCGATGGTCTGCAGTTAATTTCGGCCCATTTTCTGGCTTGTGCGGTACCAGTTCACCTTCTAATTGTAGAGTCACTTACAGCCACCCTACGTACAATATAAAGCTGCTGCTGCAATGGAAAAGCATTAACGCGTCGATTTCTTAAAGAAGTTGTTACAATAAATCGATCATCTCGCTCAGAAGTACTCGATTCCTGCCAGATCCTGAACGGCGCGTGAACAAACTATACTCCCGATAGCGTTTGTAGACTCTATGAACAGACGACAGGCTTAGATGCAATCTTTCAGCCACAACACGCTGACTAAGTCCAGAATCCAACAATGCCACCACTTGGGCGGCTTCTGCGGGCGAAGTATCCATATAAAAAACTTTTTCAGATGTCCCAAAGTCACAGTGAACAAATAAAGAACAAAAAGTTTTAAGATAAGCGCTAATTTTACATATACATATCCTATAAATGAAATGATTCACTGTTTTAAGACAAATGAGTGTTTAGCATTTCACCTTTGTAGACTAAAAATGACATGAACGTGACATGTGGTTAGCAAATGTCAACTCCATACAATTTAATTTTTCCGTTGGCGTTAACGCTTACAGAAAATGGATTTTGTCTAGGCCCGCTGAAGTGTATATTTTATGTACTTATGTATTGTATTTATATATATTTATAAATACAAGGTGTAACAGATAAAGCGCAATACCTCAGACACCCCAATTAGAATATTAAATTATAAATCTAAAACAACATCCGTGACTAAATAAATTGAAACGAAACCTAGACATTTTTTATAAAATAGTTATCCTTACTAAACGCAAAACGTATGTGCGTCATACAATATCCTTAAGCAGACGCATACAATCATGCAATGTTAGCGGCACACGAGCGCATTTCCTTGAATTAAGGTTTGTATTAATTTGTCATGATACTGTTTCCATTTTAAGTTAAATGAAAGCTTTCGCCTTCAAAACTTAACACATATTTTTATGACGGAAATCGATTCAGAAGCCGATTCTGAAACAACTACTTTCAGAAATTGCGTTTATTCTGTTACACGTTGTATTGTATATTTTAAATACATACATTTTAGTTAGTTTTTCCGTTTTGATGAGTATTTGTTATACACTAATATAGCCCTCCCCATTTTAATTAAAGCTCGTAAAGTCCTTCCAAAGGTTGTCTGAAAGATATCGCTCTCAGCGATACGACCGCCATTGTAACCAAATTGTTAGCAATATTGTTATTTAAGTGTGTTTCAATTATTGGTGTACAACAAAGTGTATTCCTCCTCTCAATCATACCATCTTTTAGCTAACAACCAGTACGGATTCAGGAAATACAAATCTACTGAAGACGCTGTTAGCTCGTTTATTGATAATACGGTAGCTAAGCTAGACAGCAAAAAAAAGTGCTTAGGTATTTTTCTAGACCTCTCAAAAGCCTTTGACACTGTGTCCGTCCCGCACCTAATTTTAAAGTTGGAAGCAAGTGGTGTTCGTGGTGATACCCTGAAAATTTTTCTAGACTATTTGACAGACCGAACGCAGTGTGTCAAGATAGAGGGAGTGGTCAGCGACAGTAATAATATAAGTTTTGGTGTTCCTCAGGGCTCAATTTTGGGTCCAACGCTTTTCTTAGTGTATATAAACCAGCTATGCATGATGTCCTTAAAAAATTGTTCAATTTTCGCTTATGCTGATGACACCGCACTGCTAATACATGGTGACAGCTGGTCCGAAACAACAATGCATGCTGAAAATGCCCTTGCATCCGTAATGAACTGGCTTTATGACAACCTTCTTACCATTAACCTGTCAAAAACAGTTTTCCTACCTTTTGCTTTGCAAGCTGCCACTTTACCCGCTCCTGACTCCATTATATTAAAAGCACACTCTTGCTCTCCAACTTCATTTGACTCACTGTGCTCCTGCCCGCTATTAGCAAGATCTGCTACGGTTAAATATCTGGGAGTCCAGTTTGATAGCTTATTGAACTGGAAATCCCATATAGATGCTCTTACTGTTCGCGTCAGAAAACTCATATATATATTTAAAAAACTGAGATATTCAGCTGATAGCAACGTCTTAAAAATAGTCTATTATGCTCTGTGTCAGACAATACTTATGTACTGTGTTACTGTATGGGGTGCTGCTGCTAAAGTTCACTTTCTTCAAGTTGAACGAGCGCAAAGGGCGGTCTTGAAGGTTATGTCCTTCAAACCCTTCAGACATCCTACGTCAAGTTTGTACAAGGAATGTCAAGTTTTGTCAGTAAGGCAGCTTTATATACTCCACACTGTGTTGCGTAAGCATTCGTCCCTACAGTATGATCCAAGCTCTCAAGACAAACGTCAACGTTATAGGGTATGCCCTACCCAACGCTGTAGAACGGCACTCGCTAAGCGACATTTCTACGGGATTGGGAGTCATATATATAATAAAATTAATAAAATCTGTCCCATTTACTCTACCACTTTACGTGAATGTAAAAGAAAAGTTCTTGGATGGCTTCAATCACAGAATTACGAGGACACCGAAAATCTACTAAAAATATAACTTTTATCATACACATTCCTCTTTACACGTTATTTCACTCTCACGGACACATATTACACACTCACACATGTACATGCCTAAAACACTGACGAACTCACTCTCGCATGCATGCACACACAAGCACGCAACCACACACACGCACACTACCTTACAACGCACACGCATACACACTCACATACAGTCTCAGCCGTCCACTTCAAAATTTAAAATGATTAAGAATGATTAAGTAGATTATTTAAATATAATTTAGTAACTTAAACCAATATATTTAATGTCAAAAATGTTTGAATTTAATTAATTAGAGAATGCTGGTACCCATAACACAAGTTAAATCTTTTCTTGGGTACCAGAGTTCACTCAAACATTTCAATGAATGTCATTAATTAGTTTTATGTTAAGGTTTTTATTGTGTGTACACCTAATTGTAATTGTGTGTAAATGTTTGTCCGTGTATGCTTTTTGAGTCCAAATAAACGTATATTATTATTATTATTATTCCATCTATCTAAGTGTGGTAAGGTAATCATTTTGCTCGCGAACTTAGTCACAGGTACATTTACAATATATACTACATACTCAGTACTACTACTCGCCGCCAGGTGGCGTTAGTGTCTCCAACGTTCTAGAAGTCGGTTTAAGTTTCTGGACGTACTTAGCTAAGCGACTGGCGTAACAATACAGTATGTTAACTAACAGAGAGCGTTCCCGTTAACCCGCAATAGTATAGGATCCATACATGCTAAAAAAATTACCATTCGAAAACAACTTTTTTTTTAATTAAAATATTCACTAAAAATATTAAATTGATACGTAAAAGAAACACTGTACACGCGTACTTGAAGGACGGCAACGTCGCAATTTATTTATGAATGACGGGCCACGTGTGCGGCGATCTAATTAATGTGCTTACACTATTGCGGGTTAACGGGAACACCCTCTGTTAGTTAACATACTGTATATACAAGAGATACTAATCGCCGCTAGGTGGCGTTAGTGTCTCGAACGTTATAGAAGTAGGTCGAAGATTCTCGATGTACTTAGCTAAGCGACTGGCGTAACAATATATACAAAAGAACGGTGTACTTACTGGCGTAACATCGAGGCAGGCGGGGCTCCAGTGTGTTGTTGTGTGGTTTTCTCTTTATAGCATTCAACAGCTCGGTGGACTGCTTGGGTCTCGCTTGAACTGAAACCAAATTATACAAATCAACCACTACTGAAACGCCTATACAGTGTGAGTCTTTATATGTATTCTTATAATGTGCAAATATCGAAATGGGGGAATCTTTACTTAATTTTATCGACGGCATGCATTGATATTGTAACGCCTAGCCTGCAAGCATTAAGCTACCGCGGCACACACTGAGGTCCGCGCACCCGGCTCCGTAATTTAGACACCATGCCTGGGCCACGGCCTAATAGACACTGCTGGGGAGCTACGGACCAAGCGAATATTATACAGTCGGCGCTCACCGAAATCGCATCAATGAACGTTGAAGATCTGAGTCTAGAGCCCTGTGTTCTGATTGGTTGATCATTGTGTATGAGGTTTAGAGTACAACACTACATCCATCCTGGTATCTATACTAATATTATAAAGCTGAAAAGTTTGTTTGTTTGTTTGCTTGAACGCGCTAAAGCGCTTCGAAAGTACTGGGTGGATTTGGATGCAATTTGGTATGGAAGTAGCTTGAAGCTTGAGGAAGGTTATAGGCTACTTTTTACGCGACTGCAAAAAAGGAGAGTTATGTTTTTACCATCATAGAATCCACGGGAGCGAAGCCCCGCGTGAGTACTAGTTTTGTATAAGAGTGGCTAGGTTTATGACAATACATTCGTCTTCCGAATAAAACATCCGAGTTTCATTTATCAGTAATCCTTATACCTCACAGTGTTTAACAATATAATAAAAACCTAAGATGCACAGTCAACGTCTCAAAACTATCCGCATAAAATGAGTGCATAATTCTAAATTGTGCGCTCATTTCAAATACACATCTCATCAGAAAAATCATAACACCTTGCAAGTTTATGTTTTGTAATGTTAATGTTCTAAATTCAAATTAAATTTTCATAGGTTTCGTATATTGTTTAATAAGTAATTTTTACCCTGTATGGAGTATGAAGGAAATTGATAAAACAACACACGTAAGTGAAAAATAAAACTAAGAAACGTTTATTTAATAACTTGTATTCCCTCCCCGAGCTCTTATTACTGCTTCCATACGGTTCTTCATCGATCGGATGAGAGTCACGATCAAATGTTGTGGGATTCCATTCCATTCTTCTTGGACTGCATTTTGCAGCTGGCTAAGTGTTTCTGGGGCAGGAGCTCTTCCACGAATTCGTCTCTTTAATTCATCCAATAGATGTTCTTGCTGGCCATTCCATAATGGAGATACCGACTTCGGTAATAATTAATCTCGTACGACGCTCGCGGTGTGAGCCCTAGCATTGTCGTGAAAAAATATGAAACCGTTGCCAATAAAATGTGAATAGGGCATCGCGTGAGGCTCAAGACACTCTTCGATGTACCGATGACTGATTCCTCCCCAAACCGTCCACGAACGGCCACCATAGCTGACATTTCTTCAATGCAGCATTGTGCAAAGCGTTCTCCATCTCTTCTGTAGACCTTATTCCTTCCGTCTTTACCATACAGCATAATATTACACTCATCAGAAAAGAGGACTTTGTTCCACTGGGGGTATGACCAATTTAGGTGCTCACGTGCAAAGTTAAGGCGCGCTCTTCGATGGTCTGCAGTTAATTTCGGCCCATTTGCTGGCTTGTGCGGTACCAGTCCACGTTCCTTCAACCTTCTTCTAATTGTAGAGTCACTTACAGCCACCCTACGTACAACATGAAGCTGCTGCTGCAGTTAAAAAGCATTAAGGCGTCGATTTCTTAAAGAAGTTGTTACAATAAATCGATCATCTCGCTCAGAAGTAACCCGATTCCTGCCAGAACGGCGCGTGAACAAACCAGTCTCCCGATAGCGTTTGTAGACTCTATGAACAGACGACATGCTTAGATGCAATCTTTCAGCCACAACACGCTGACTAAGTCCAGAATCCAACAATGCCACCACTTGGGCGGCTTCTGCGGGCGAAGTATCCATATAAAAAACTTTTTCAGATGTCCCAAAGTCACAGTAAACAAATAAAGAACAAAAAGTTTTAAGATAAGCGCTAATTTTTAGTCTTCAAAGATGAAATGTACTCAAATTCTATACACTCATTTGTCTTAAAACAGTGAATCATTTCATTTATAGGATAAACAAATGAAATTCTAATTTTGAATTTTGAATTTTCGCTTATCACTGTAATGGCCAGACTAGCTATACAATCATGTGATTTTTTTTATGAAATGAAAACTCTTTTGTGTTAAATTAGGACAGAAACCATAAAATCGGAAGTGTTTCGATTTTTCTGATGAGAAGTGTATATTTTATGTACTTATGTATTGTATTTTTTGTACGGCAATTATTTATTTTAAACACAGTACTACTCCAACACACTGCACTTCCTTTTGACCCTGCTCCTTCTGACAAGAGAAGGACATGGTTTGCATAAAGCCCCAAACTAGGCATGCATTTGCTAATCGTTTTTATCTGTTCTTGGGACCTTTTCTATATAATAAGCTCAACAAAATACTATGTTTCTATAGTGTAAGCTATAACAAATGTAATAAAATGCTATTTGAATATTTAAAGACACTACATTACACAGACACAGAACAACTTCTAGAAATTTTGGCATGATATTTGATCGATGAGATGATATTTAATCCCCTCGTAAGTGTTTACTTTTGTATTGTTACATAAGCTTAGTTTAAGATATTAATGTACCATTAAGCTTTTTCTCTTAATTCTTAAAATATACTTTATTTTTAACCGACTTCAAAAAAAGGAGGTTTACAATTTGTCTTGAACTTTTTTTCTTTTTTTTTTTTTTTTTTATGTATGTTACCTCATAACTCGGAGACGGCTGGATCGATTTGAAAAATTCTTTTTGCGTTTGAAAGAGTATACGTTCTAGTTGGTCCCATTGTTACGAAATTATGATCTGATGATGGGATCCTGGACAAATCGAGGGAACTCTTCAAATATTATAGGCACACCTACAGCGTTTTGAGTATTTCTTATAGTACCTTGAGCAGTTGCTTTCGAAAAGTACCATTTGGGGATGTTGAACTGATGATGAAGACCACAGATGACCACCGAAACTACTCAATAATAAGTATTTCGTGGATTGCGATTAGATTACTTGAATGTAGATGTTAAGCCTTTATGCTTGTCACAATGCATATGGTGAAGTAGAGCTGATGGTGATGTACCAGGAGAACTCCTCAAAAGTTAACGGCTCTTCACTGGGAAAAGCAATATTTTGTAAAAGGTGATAAGTAGTTGACATATTGGCTTTTGTAACTAGATAAATTACAAACTGACCCACTAAAAAGCGTGAAAAAAAAACTTTTTAGCAAAAAATAAAACCGACTTCCATATAAAAACACTACAAAGGCAAAAATAACTTAAATTTCGGAAGGCGGTGTCGAAAAAAAAAGAAAATACGAAACAAATGACACCGACCACCGAAATTTAAGTTATTTTTGCCTTTGTAGTGTTTTTATATGGAAGTCGGTTTTATTTTTTGCTAAAAAGTTTTTTTTATATAGTTTATTTAAGTTTAAATTGTACTAGACCTAAGTAGTTCGATTGTAAAGTGATGGTCTGAAACACAGGTTTAACCTAAATCTGGCTTGTTGTTACCTAACGTTGCTATTCCGAACAACCATTACTTGTACCTATAATAATATCTTAGTTTTAGTTTATTTTTAGGCACAATAATTGCATGGATAACTTATAACTGTTGGCTACATGTACACCTTTTTGTAAACGTTTTTTATTTGAATAATTTATTATTATTATTATTGTTCTATGGTTGTGTTAAGACTCTATGGTTTTTAATATAGTCTGTAGTAAGCAATGTGTGCCAAGCTGTTCAACAGAAATATAAGATTTATATATATTTATAAATACAAGGTGTAACAGATAAAGCGGAATACCTGACACCCCAATTAGAATATTAAATTATAAGTCTAAAACAACATCCGTGACTAAATAAATTGAAACGAAACCTAGACATTTTTTATAAAATAGTTATCCTTACTAAACGCAAAACGTATGTGCGTCATACAATATCCTTAAGGACGTAAGTTCGAATCTGACGTAAATAAGCTGTTTTTGGGTGCCTTTTCCGACTAATATAAAGAAATTCAAACAAAACTAACAGTTGCAATAGATAGATTACTTCTTTATCTCCAAAGCAGCCGTGTTTAAAATACAAAAAATATGGTTTTTAGTATTGTAAACACGATTTTTCAAAACCTCTGCATACAAAGTTGAGGAAAAAGGGTTAAGTTTAGGATTCTTTTTCTGCTAAACATTTACATATTTTGATTCTTAAAAAATACCACAGGCTAGCAGATATAATTACCTCAAAATGAGCCTTTTAATAATAACGAAAATGTAACAAATAGCTTCACAAAAAAATAAAATCCCTTTTAAATTTTTCACATATTTTGCTAAAGCGCATGAATCTTACTGGTCGCATTAAGGGTTATTTTCGTTGGTCACTGTTTAGATTTATTGGACAGAAAAGTGTAAAGAAATTTTAATACGCGGTCAGCCGCCTTCGTGAGTGGACGCTATGTCGCTTGTCAACAGAAATTTGTCTAAAAATAGATCGCTGTACGAACACAAAATAATTCATAATACTACACAATACTTATTTCGATACTTTACGCATTTTATATGAGCAACTTGAGAAAGTAAGTTTTTTATCTATTGTTTGGGAATAATTGATACCGATTTTTTTAATGGGTGCAAACGACTCGGTTTTTTTTAAATGTATGTTCCCCGATTACTCGTAACTAGACCGATTTGAAAAATTATTTTTATTGTTTGAAAGGCACCTGGTAGGTATATTTCCAGGTGGTCCCATCGTCATCAAGTCAGGATCTGATGATGGAATCCTGTCGAAATCGAGGGAACTCTTCAAATATTATTATTTTTTAAAGTAACTTGTGTAGTTGCTCTCGGAAAATACCATTCGATGAAGTGGAACTGATGACGAAGACCACAGACGGCTACCGGAACTACTCAATTATAAGTATTTCATGGGTTGCGATTCGATTACTAGAATATGGTTGTTAATCACTTTATACTTGTTAACATGTATATGGTGAAGTTGAGCTGATGGTAAAGTACCTGAAGAACTCCTCAAAAATGAACGGCTCTGCATCGGGAAAAGCAATATTTTGTAAATGGTGATAAGTAGTTTACATTTAGGCTTTTGTAACTAGGTAAAGCACTAGTCGACAAACCAAAACACTAAAAACAAAAAAAAAATACTTCCAACTTGTTATTTTTGGAAATATGTCTTATTTTTAGTTAAAATGATTTTTTTCATGATATTTTTTTTATTATGTATTTATATAATAAACTACAATATATATATATATATATATATATATATATATATATATATATATATATAGTAGTAAGTAACTATAATGATATAATATAAGTAATATGTATATTTATTTGACAAAACAATACTTACAAATTTCTTAAAACTAGCTTATTTACATTTTTTGCAACTACGCCAAATAACTTTGTTTTTCATAGTGTTTGTATGAATTACAAAGTTATATTTGCGGTTTTAGAAAATATGCTGTATCTCGCAAATTGCTGACCCGATCTCGTTCAAACTAATTTTGGTTGAAAGGTTATACTAAGATCTACAGACATATATATGTATAGACACCGCAGCCCCGGATCACAAGGCCAACTGAAGGAACAGAGTGGGTTTTTATTCAGTATTCGTCTGACACTACTTTCCGCTACACCCAGAGCGAAAGGAGTCATTTTGATGATTTTCCCCCCCAAAAAATTGGCCAAGTGCAAGGCAGACTCGCCCATGAAGGGTTCCGAAGTAACTATAATAATATAACATAATATGTATATTTAATAGACAAAAGAAATAACTTGCAAATTTCTTAAAACTAGCTTATTTACATTTTTTACAACTACGCCAAATAACTTTGTTTTTCATAGTAGTTGTATGAATTACAAAGTTATATTTGCGGTTTTAGAAAATATGCTGTATATCAAAAATTGCTGACCCGATCTCGTTCAAACTAATTTTGGTTGAAAGTTTATACTAAGATCTACAGATATATGTATTTTTTAGATATTTCACTCCATTATTATAGAAGTTAGAGGGGACACACACACACATTTTACCACTTTGGAAGCGTTCATCTTTTAAACAATTTACTTTATGAAAATGTCCTTTTAGAAACTTTAATGTCATTTTTAAATACCTGTCTATAGATACCACACACGCATAGGTTTCATGAAACAAAAAAATATTTTCAGTTTTAGTTCTATGTGTGGGGAGCCCCCCTTTATTTTAAATATTTTTTAAGTTTTTTCTTAAAATCGGAAAGCGGTTCACAGAATACATCTACCTATCAAGTTTCACATGTATAGTCCTAATAGTTTCGGAATAAAATAGCTGTGACATACGGACGGACAGACAGACAGACAGACAGCTTTGGGGGCTGAGTCACCCGTGTCCGTAAGAGGATACCCGTTTGCAAATCCCTACACGTGGCCCTCGGGTGGTGCTAATCACGTGACATCAAACAGGTGGCAGGTTAAAACTGCAGGCTTGTGACCACCCACAGGGCAAAGACGTACCGCCAAACGGCCTAGCTGTGTTCCGGTACTAGTGTTGCCCAAACGAGAGTCTCGCAAGAGTCTTGCAATTAGCGATTATCCTATTGCTATTTATTAAAGGGTAGTTGAGATCTCAGAACAATGTAACAGAGAGTCTGTTACATTGTTCTGAGATCTCAACTACCGTTACCGTACCAACACTATCCGGTACGATGCCCTGTGTAGCCTATCAAGGAGTTGGGTCGAAGTAGTTGCTTCACTGCTGAAAGACCAATCTGGCTCGCACTAGTGCGGACGTATCGGGAGACTAGTCGCGGAGAGGAGCGGATCCGAGGCACGGTGCGCCGCTGGCCGACCGCAGGTAGTTGGGGGCCCAAGTAGTGTGCCAGCCACACATGACAGGCTGCCCCACCAACTGTCGAAACATCCCGGAATGCACCATCGTGCTGGTTGGCGACCAGATGAGAGGGCCCGATGGTCATTCCCGGGGGGGCTTGGGCGTCCCCGCAGTCTCCAGACTAGTTCCCCAATCAATACCATCCGTCTAGTGTGGGTCTGGAGGTTAACAGCGTGAAGCCTCACTTCACTTCCTTCTTCTCTCCTCTTCACTCTCTAAATCATGAAATGGAATAAAAAGTTAAACAGCGGCTGCACTCCCTCTCTCTCAAAGTGCACCTCAGTAATATCCGAGGTCTGCACTCAAATCTCGTCGCAGTCTACCACCACCTCGAGACTGAAACCTGCTCTGCTGTTTCTTTCGGAGACGCAGATCAGATGTCCATCAGACGTGTCGTATCTTTCATACCCAGGGTTTACCTTGGAGCACAACTTTAAACCACGTGCGGCGGTATGTATGTACGCCCGCGACGACATCTGCTATTGGCGTCTCCGGAACCTTGAGGACTCCAGGTTTTCTACACTTTGGGCTCTGGTGGACACGGACATAGACAAAATTATCTATGCTTGTGTCTACCGCTCGCACAGCGGAGATCATGAGAGAACCAGGCTCACACAATACATCAGTGAGGCGGCAGATGCGGCCCAGCAGCTCAGTTCGTGTTACTGGAGGGCTTTAATGCCCATCACTAGGAGTGGCTCTTCCCATACCAGTGCACGGACCATGCTGGGCGAGAGACGCACAATCTTGCACTTGCATTAAATCTCACTCAGCTGGTCCAGGGAGCAACGAGAGTGCCGGATGTTGAGTCACACAAAGCCAATTGCTTGAACCTTCTACTGACTACAGATCCAGACCGCTACTCGGTAACGATATCTTCACCGTTAGGTAGTTCCGACCACTGTCTGGTGAAGTCTGTACCGGTCTCCTCTCCGCCCGATCTTAGCCTTAAAGTCATTCGGCGGGTTTGGCGATATAAGTCAGCAGATTGGGATGGCATGCGATCTTTCTTTGCATGTTATCCTTGACAGCCTACTTGCTCTTCTTCAAATGATTCATCGTCGTGCGCAAACGCCGTGGTAGATGTTTTGCGACAGGGGATGGAGTACTACATACCGTTCTCTGACCTAAATTGTTAGGTCAGAGAACGGTATGTAGTACTCCACATTGGTGCGGCAAAGCTCGACCTTGATTTGGCGCCGAATGTGATCGGGCTGAAGCGCTTAAACACGGGGCATACTTAGCATGGATCGATGCTCGAAACTGCAAAGCAAATGACGTGGATCAGAAGAAGAGAGCCTTCAACAGGGCTGCCAAGTCCAGCAAGAAGGTTTTGCGGAGGGTTCGGTTTGACCACGTTAGCCGAATCGGGAACAAACTCGCTTCATATCCTGCTGGCAGCAAAGCGTTTTGGTCCCTGGCAAAGTCGGTCGAATTCAACTTCTGTCGTCCCTCACGGTAGTGTAGACCCGTCAGGTTTGAGCAGTGGTGGCAACCACTGCTCAAACCAGCAAACTTGTTTGCCGCCCTCTTTGCGGAGTTTTCACGTCTGGATAGTAGTGGCGCTCACCCTCCTGATGCTCCTATTGGATGCGAGACGTGTATGTTGGACATTCGCATCCATCAGAAGGACGTCCGTAGAGTGCTGCGTAATCTTGACGTGAACAGAGCTAGTGGCCCCGACGGGATACCAGCAATTGTTCATAGAACTTGTGCGCCTGAATTATCTCCAATCTTGACACGCCTGTTTCGCCTTTCGCTAGATGACTGGAAAGGTGCTGAAAGCATGGAAGCTGGCTAACGTTCAGCCTGTACCCAAAAAGGGCAGTCGTGCTGACCCAGCCAACTACAGGCCTATTTCAGCCACGTCCATACTCTGTAAGAGTATGGAGCGTGTACTTAATAGTAAGCTCCTGGCATACCTAGAAGCCAACGATATCCTCAGTGACCGACAATACGATTTTCGCAAAAAACCGGTCAACTGGGGATCTTCTAGCGTATGCCATTAATATCTGGAGCGACGCCATTGAGAAGCAAGGGGAAGCACTTGCTGTTTCTTCTTCGGCTTTTTGAATTCAACAAGATTTATCTCGAAGCCAGAAGACAATATCCTCAACAATACATCAAAGTGTTTCATGATTATAACATCCAATCCTGTGATCTGAGCACTCAGTTCGGGGTTCCCGAAAAAACGTCGAGCTTTGTTTCTATCATTTGTGGAACTAAATCCTGGCTTTGGCTTGTCCACAATTAATCCCGTTTCATGCTTGAATCGTTGTTTGATTTCGTCTGATCGTTGTTTTACACTTGCTTTTTCCTCTGAAGACCTAGCTTGCCATTTCTTAATATCTAACTTATAACTAATGTGTAAAAAGCACTCAAACGAACGTTGAAAAACCCAAGCCAAAATTATCTTGATTCATCATTCTGGGAGTGGCCCCACAAATATAGCATTTCTGCGATGAATGTGTCTCTGTCAAAGCATTGCACACTTTTCCATCAGTCATAGTCAGCAGAAGCTTGTGCTTAACAGAAATTTCAGAACCACCAAGATCATAAGATGTAGCCTCCAAGTAGTCGTTTATTTATCCCAAAACCTTATTTGTTTCGATTTTTGTCAATTCCGTTGTTTCTTTGGCAAAAATGAATTTAATTGGACGACAAAACATCGTCGATGATGGACGAGGATTTTGCCAGATAATGTTGTTACTCTCGTCGATTAACCTTAGAGGAACCAACGAATAAACAAAAAGGAACTCATCAGTGCCTTCGCTGTTTTCAAATCTTTGTTTGTAAGCACTATGACCGGAACTTCCGTCACATCCCCATTTACTTATAAGAGATGTTGTGTGATAAACGATGAATTGGGTATTAGATTGGGGAGCACACTTGTGACAACTTCTCTCTGAGTTTCTACTAAACGTTCTGCTGTTTTATTCAAAATAGCTTGTAGCTCAATTTCTGCTCGAGATTGTGTCAAAACAATGTGCTCCTCGGAAGGATAATATGCTTTTTTTGATTTAACAATGCAATCATATGATGGAAACACGTGATGCCCGACTTTCATAATCCACTTTCTAGTCTGTTTATATGAGTGAGTTGCTGAATTTGAATCAATATAATACGCTAATGCCTCGTCATTACTTAGCAGTCTATCACTTTCACAGCACTTGGTTGTTGAAGGCTAATGCATGTACTTGCAGAAGCTGGATTCTCGCGAATGTCCTTTATAACTCTGGCAACGTTTTTATGTCCAGTTGACCGTGCAGTAACCTCTGCAGCTGTCATTAATACCCCAAAAGCCTGATAAGTTCGAAAACAAAGAAAAACATGCCTTTTTTGTGAATTCACAGATAGTCTATTTTATGACCCATTAAAATATTCTAATAAGAATATAATATAGTACATACCTTCGTAAGTAAAATCCATCACTAAAACTTTTCACAAAATTAGAACTGCCACCATGAGATATTTAGTGCAAGTGTCGCAAAAATGCAACTGACCAATTTCTTTAATTGCATTTACCTCATTACTGTTTTTCACTTACTTTCCTCCAGTCGGTGATCAAGGTCAGCGGAGGTGCACGAGCGGGAACCGGTGTAGGATAACGGGACGGTATTTGGACATGTGGTCAAAAAATATTTGTTATTAGATCGTAACTACCATAATAAATTTTATATAAACAGAGACCTCCCGCTACCTCGCGTCTGTCTGTCTGTTTGAACGCGATAAAAAGCACATAAGATTTTGATACGGTTTTCACCAAATACACGGCAATGATATATAGTAGTCATTTGAGTTTGTACAGTTACATCGGACGGCGCTATGTTCTCCACATAAATATACTGATGGGATATTTTCCGAGATACACGCGGTCGAAGTCGCGGGCAAAAGCTAGTTGTAAATATGTGTCATTTTATTGTGACCATCAAAACGATCTGGTCCTCTTTACACAGGATTTATGGAGGCAGTCGCGATACTCGCAGTACACACGAAGAGCGTCCGGAAAGATCTGACCAACAGATTTGTAGTACTTTTTGTGGCAGCAATTTGGAAACCACTAATGTTTCAATATATTTTATTGTATTACTGTTTGGTTTGTGACAGAAACACTTTTTAATCAACTTCAAAAAATGGAGGAGGTCCTCACTTATTCGGAATCTGTTTTTTTTATGTATGTTCTCCGATTACTCGAAGACTACTGGACCTATTTGGAAAATTCTTTTTTTATTTGAAAAGGTATACTTTCTAGTTCGTTCCATTGTCATGAAGTCAGGATCTGACGATGGAATCCTGGAGAAATCGCGGGAACTCTTCAAATATTATAGGCACACCTGTAGCAATTTGGGTATTTTATTAAAAAAACATAAATGGTATTATCAAATTCAAGGGCAGTTGCGTATTACTAGGCAAGACTGGTAAATTAAAGTTTGAAATCATTGAAAAGGACTTTTAATTCTGAAAGGAAAAAATGGAAACTCACTTAATTCGATTTTACAAAAATTGTCTTCTTCCAGAATTGATTGATCCCAAGACGGGTAAGAAATATGGAGTTACGAGCTCATTCCTCATATATTCCAAGAATATATTAAACATAAGAAATTGATTTTTAATATTAAAATATTGTTCCACCCAGCTTATGTCAAGATCGCTAATGCTATCATACCAAGGAAATGAAACACACGGTGAACAGTTTAATTGGCGAAATCTTTGATTTTGAACCCCATACGTTATTAGCGACCCCGAAAACCACGAAATTACACACCTACCAAACAGAATGGACCCAAACTTGATAAGCTATTCTTATCGTCTAGGATCTTCAAGAGCGGTTGCTGTATTCCTGCAGGCCACTCCACTGAGTTCGTATAATTATAATATCTCATCGTATCTAATAATACAAGCTCGAACTTGGTTGATATACCGTCTTGTCAAGCGCTTCTCCTTCACATTTATTGTGCGCACAGCCAAGCTGTGGAATTCTCTGCCGGCTTCTGTTTTCCCTGCCATCTTTGAGTCTTTAAAGCAAAAGTAAATAGGTATCTTCTGAGCTCGCTCGTTCCATTGTAGACCTCATCTATCGGTTACCATCAGGCGAGATCGAGGTCAAGAGTGGGCTCATTCGTAAAAATTGGACAAATGCGAGTCAGACTCGTCCATGAAGGGTTCCGTAGTAACTACGCCAAATAACTTTGTTTTTCATAGTGTTTGTATGAAATACAAAGTTATATTTGCGGTTTTAGAAAATGTGCTAAATCTCAAAAACTACTGACCCGATGTCATTCAAACCATTTTAATGAAAGTTTTCATTAAAACCTACAGCATATTTTTTTTATTCTATTATAAAAGTTAGAGAGGGGGGACACATTTTACCACTTTGGAAGCGTATATCTTTTAAACGATTGACTTTAAGAAGAAGTAGTTTTAGGAACCGATATAATTTTAAAGACCTGTCTATAGATACCGCACACGAAAAGGTTTGATGAAAAAAAAAAAAACCCGTGTGGCACTCGGGGACTGCCGCGGTAAAGCTATTGCATAGCATTTTTTATCAACTTATGCAATTATAATTATTTATATATTTTTTTATTTATGCAGTATTTTTTTTTCTTTGATATTAATTCAAGTTACCGGGTCAATTATACCACATTTTTAGTTTTAAGCTATTTCTCGCGGCGTTGACATTTTAGACTTTCTTTCTCCTATAAAAAAATGTAAATGTTTCTTATTTTATTCAACAAAATATTTACAAAATATCTAAATCCATACTAATATTATAAATGTGAAAGTAACTCTGTCTGTCTGTGTGTTACCTTTTCACGCCTAAACCGCTGAACCGATTTAGATGAAATTTGGCGTGGGAATAGTTTAGGACTCTGGGAAGGACGTAGGATAGTTTTTATCCCGAAATTCCTACGGGTTCGGGATTTACGCGGGAACCCCCTTCCACGTGAACGAAGTCGCGGGCAGAAGCTAGTAAGTATAATATAAATGTACTTTCAATAAAAAAGAAATCATAAAAAGATATGATGAGACCCTGGGTTTGATCCAAAATACTGACGGTTACCAATCCGATTCTTTACTAAACACGCTAATAGAACGTTAGTAACCCGAATTGAAATAACTGACCATATTCGACCGTATTAGGTTTTATTTTCGTTACGGAATTTCTTGATTCGGTCGCCGCGCTCAAAGCCCGCGATAAAAGCTATGCAATAGCTTAAAAATATTTTTAGGTTCAGTTCCATGTATGAGGAGCCCCCCTTAAATTTATATATTTTTGTCTATCAATCGGAAAGCGGTTCAACTCGGCGGAACAGAATACATCTACCTACCAAGTTTAACATGTAGGTAGTCATAACAGTTTCGGAATAAAATGGCTGTGACTTACGGACGGACGGGCAGATAGACAGACATGACGAAACTATAAGGGTTCTGTTTTTTGCCAATCGGCTACGAAACCATAATATAAAAAAACTACACATTTACATCTTGTTGTCAAAGAGATCCAGTACCAGTCATCGAAGTGTACCTACAAGTCACTCCAATAATTTCATGACATCAAACAGCACACAAAATAAAAGCAACCATGAAGCCATTAAAAAAAAAAAAAAATCTAAAGTATCAAAATGACTTTACGTACCCATAATTCGCGGAGCTATTCGTACGTTTGTGTGTGTTTGAGCCTTGTCTATGTAGTGATGCGATTTGATACCTATCAATTTTGAACATGCGTCCTTAAGCAGACGCATACAGTCATGCAATGTTAGCGGCACACGAGCGCATTTCCTTGAATTAAGGTTTGTATTAATTTGTCATGATACTGTTTCCATTTTAAGTTAAATAAAAGCTTTTTCCTTCAAAACTGAACACATATTTTTATAGCGGAAATCGATTCAGAAGCCGATTCTGAACCAACTACTTTCAGAAATTGCGTTTATTCTGTTACACGTTGTATTGTATATTTTAAATACATACATTTTAGTTAGTTTTTCCGTTTTGATGAGTATTTGTAATACACTAATATAGCTCTCACCATTTTAATTAAAGCTCGTAAAGTTGTCTGAAAGATATCGCTCTCAGCGATACGACCGCCATTGTAACCAAATTGTTAGCAATATTGTTATTTAAGCCTGTTTCAATTATTGGTGTACAACAAAGTGTATTCCATCTATCTAAGTGTGGTAAGGTAATCATTTTGCTCGCGAGCTTAGTCACAGGTACATTTACAATATATACTACATACTCAGTACTACTACTCACCGCCAGGTGGCGTTAGTGTCTCCAACGTTCTAGAAGTCGGTTTAAGTTTCTGGACGTACTTAGCTAAGCGACTGGCGTAACAATACAGTATGTTAACTAACAGAGGGCGTTCCCGTTAACCCGCAATAGTATAGGATCCATACATGCTAAAAAAATTACCATTCGAAAACAACTTTTTTTTAAATTAAAATATTCACTAAAAATATTAAATTGATACGTAAAAGAAACACTGTACACGCGTACTTGAAGGACGGCAACGTCGCAATTTATTTATGAATGACGGGCCACGTGTGCGGGTTCGAACCGCACCCATTACACTCTTACCAAGAATCCACTCTACACATATTTGGCTTAGTCGGGAGGGGGGAGGGAGGGGTGGAGTTAACAAGATTTTAGTAATGTGTATGCTACCCACATTGTAAGTTCTCTTTTAAAAAAATATTATTATTCTTTATTTTTCTTTTTTGGCCCGTTTATCGAGGCTAAGGCTCAACTAGCATCAAAAAAGTTGGGAATCCTAGCAAAGGTGAGACGGTACTTCACACCCGAACAGTTGCTCAATCTCTATCAAGCCCAGGTTCGGTCGTGTATGGAGTACTGCTCTCATCTTTGGGATGGATCTGCTAAATACCAACTGGACGCGCTTGAGTCTATCGAGAAGCGGGCCAAAAGACTCATTGGCAACGATGCACTGGTCGAATCAAAGCTCCAGAGCCTTGAACATCGACGACGAGTTGCAAGTCTATCGGTTTTCTATCGGTTACATTTCGGGGAGTGTGCGATGGAATTACACAATCTAATTCCACCAAGCCCGTTCCATCATCGGACTACGAGACAAACGGCGAAGCGCCATCGTTACATGGTGGACATCCCACCCATACGCACAAAACGTTTTGGGAATACCTTCATTGTGCGTACGGCTAAGGAGTGGAATTCCCTGCCGAAGTCTGTGTTTCCCGATAGCTATAACCTAGGAGTCTTTAAGTCAAGAGTGAATAGATTACTTTTAGGTAAGCGTGCTCCATCTTCGACCACATCATCACTTACCATCCGGTGAGATGGTGGTCAAACGCGAACCTATTTTAAATAATAAAAATAATAATAATTGGGAACTAATCAATGATATTATAAAGTACAGATATGTTACGTTCATAGTAATTTGCGTTGAAATTTGTTCCGCGTAGTAAAAACTGCACACATCACGGATATCTATAACACACATTGACAAGTTTTACTGATAAGTAGAACAAAAGATACGAAACAACACGCAAGTGAAAGAGATAGCTATAATTCTAACAATTGCGCTTCAAATGAGTCCTTGTGCCATAGGATAACATTTTTATAGCCGTAGAGTGGACACTCGATTGAAGAGTAAGTACGTAGGTAAGAAATTAAACATCATAATGGTTAATTACGGATCAAGTATTACCACTAATGTTTGTATTCAGCTTAGCCCATTATATTCAAAAGTAAAGTAGAAATTAATAGTCATTATGTTAATGAAATAATTTATGATCAGTCATAACAATAATTGTATGATTCGAGAACATCGTCAAATCGGAACTTCATCTTGGTTGAAGCAGGTGGAAAGCTAGTAATCAATAAATAATCAATTTCATGACACAACTATAGGTTTTATAATGAAATGTCATGTAGCAGTTTCTTTGTAGGTACCTATACTGGCCAAACAAATTCAACGTTGGCGAAAATGCAAGCAACAGGTAGGTAGCTGACATTTTATAAAACATTATGCAGGCAGCATTATGTTTTATAAAATGTTTTAGTTACCTACCTCTATAATTGGAACTGCATTTTTTTAAGCATTGTTCGACCACATTTCGAAACATATTTGTTAGTATTTTGGAAGTGATTGCTAAAAAAAAAACCTGCTCTTTTTATGTTATCCAGTCTGATTCGCTTTTTTGTTCACGAACAATTGCGATCCAATCTTGAAGTCGAACCTGATCCCTCGGAAACCTAATTCAATAAAAAACCAGTTATAATCCTCAATAATTAGTCAAATGAACTTTAGTCAAAAAAATTGTAACACAAAACAAATTAAAACAACTCAATCAATATCGCTTCTACACGTGTAAACTTTTAACTAATCTATGTCCGCACGCACGCGTCCTTATCGCTCTCGCGACAAAACAAGTTTGCTCTCTCTGTCTTCACCTAGCATAATTTATTGGCAAGTTTGGAAAACAAATGAAATATAAAAAATATTCTTAATATATTTGCATTCTCACATGTGGTATGAGATCCTTTGTATTTTGTTTACTTTGGAAGTATAATTCGTACACTTCCGAAACTCACACGATGGCATTTTTGATAAATAAAATCTAAGGACACGGGTATTACGGCGCGGCATGCTTGTGGTTGCGTTCGACGCAGACTAGTTGCAAGACGTTCCAATTAGCTCGTGTTTGAGTCTTCACAACGCGCGCGCCTATAACATATCTGTACTATAAAATATCATTGGAACTAATTTTTTGAGCTGTTATTTAAATATTCGAGATGTTATTATGATCAGTTGAAAAACATATTGAGCAGTTATTTAATTTAATGGCGGTTGATTAATTATTGCGACAGTAAAACATGGACAGTAATAAAAAATCAATTAGTCGGTTATTTTATCATACAATGTCAATTCTAAAAATAATTGAGCAGTCCAATAACTGAATCGGCGGTAAAAATGATGGCCTCATATATATCTGCGTCAGATCTCGTCTCTATGGTTGGTGAATCATGTGGGTTAGGTTAGGTTAGATTAGAGCCATGACCATTAGCCAGATCCCTTCTATTGTTGGTGAATCATTTGGGTTAGATGAGGTTAGAATGAGATTTCTTACCGACAAATTCCGATTTATTACTGCCCACACGTAACCGTTCGTTCAATAATTTTTGTTTACTTTACTGCTTAGTTTTAACTGCTGAACTAGTTATTAAACGTGCCATTTATAATTTTTAACTTACCAAAACCGCTATTTACAACTGCCTCTTTAAATCAGTGCCATAATAATTAAGACGAGCTGTTTCATTATTCTAGTATTCTTCTCAGCAAACCATTTCATTTCTTACCTATATCATGGCAGTGCACAAAAAATAACCAGTCTCTTCAATCTTAACAACCAGTTTAATCATATTAAGCTTAAACTACGACTTTTTTCGCGTGGGATGTGTTTGTCCCGTGGAAATTCCGGTGTATAAAGTAGCCTACGCTTTATTCCAGGATTTCACATAGTTTTTGCGTGAAAGAGTAACAAAGACATCCATTCAACCACTCGAACTTTCGCATTTTATAATAAGTGGGACTAGTAGGATAATCACTTACGCAGAGGCTTGTTCAGTAACGTCGTTCCGTGTTTCAGGCAGGTTTATAGCGATAGGGTCAGCTAGGTCCCTGAAAATACAAATATTATCTTTAGTATACACAAAACCAAAAAATAGTTTGTTCGGAACATTGATGTATTAAAAGGAGGAAGATATGTTACCTCCAGTATTTACCAGTAAACCTGGGCCCGGCGCACTAATACATGCACGGAAACTCACACATCTGTGTTCAGTGTCATCATCAGTCCCAAACCTACAGTTACCGATAGACAAGGACAGAGATAAGAGACGGCGCTGTAGTGCGAGCGAAATCGCCTTAGCTGCCGAATGTTTGCGATTATGAATGAAATGAGACTGCATGTATTAGGTAAGTAAGTAGTAAGTGATCCCATGACCCATGTCTTTATTTTTCTTCCTGGTGTAATTAAAACACTGTTTAGCTACACAATAAGTCATTTTGATGCGTATTTATTCCAAAAAATCCTTAAAAACACCAAGAGACAAGAATTTCTTGAGCTGTGTGATCAACAAAGTTCCGTGCGCGACTGAGGGCCAACTACGGGCAATCACTTAGTTTAGTAGGACCAAACGCTGTGTCTAGTACCGTATCTTCCTCCTTTTAATACATCAATGGTTCGGAATCAGTAACAGAATCTCTGCCGGCGTCTGTCATCCCTACCACATACCCCACCACCCGTCTGCCTTTATAGCAAGAGTGAACAGAGATCTTCTGGGATCGCTTATTCCATTGTAGACCTCGTCTGTCGCGTACTATCAGGCGTGATTGACATTAAGAGTGTGCACATCCCGAATAAGAAATAAAATACCTAAAAATAATATTATCTTAATTAATCCACTTCATAATTAACGCGGGTGAAACCGCGGGCCACAGCTAGACATAATTATGTTTAAGATGTAAGGAATCTTGTTAATATTGGTTAGTAATTAATAATCTCGTATTACAATGTTTGTTATTACTCCGAAATGACCGATTTTTATGAACTTTTTGTGGATTCTGAGAAGGCTATTATTTTCGTATTAAAAAAAATCGACTCATCGATCATCATCGAGCCCAGAAGATACCTATTTACTCTTGCTTTAAAGCCTGAAAGGTCATAAGTGGCAGGGAACACAGAAGCCGGCAGAGTTCCACAGCTTGGCTGTACGTACAATAAATGTGGAGGAGAAGTGCTTGGTACGACAAGACGGTATATCAACCAAGTGACGGTGGTACGTCTGGTAGACAGGTAGTGAAAGGGAGATAGAGGGGTCGTGGAGATCCTGCGCACACTCCCAAAAGTACAATCTATGCTACTTAGAAACGGTTAAGAGTTGAGTTGAACTTACATGTAAGCTTCAGACGATTCCATCTTCACAATTGGCATTTCCACGTAAATTTCGGGTTCATCACTGAAATCAAACAAGTTTTTATAGAAAATGTTTGTTACGTTAATACCGACCATGTACCACTCATCTTCTGCTTAACCTTTCCTAGGGTCGGCTTCTTCATTTGTTGATGGAGTGCGTCAAGAACCAAGAGGAAATGAGAAGGCTAATCAATGAGTTTTGATTAAATATATTTATTACAGGTAGGTTTAATCCAATCTTGCACTCAATCACAATCGTTTGCACCTCAACTCCATTCAAAACCAAACTATCTCACCGATTCTTTTGCTTCCAAAGCTGTAATTTGTATAACAAATTAAATCGAGCCTTGTCTATATACGCATTACCTAGTGCTAAATGTAAATCTGTTGTCATGGAGTGGCTGATCAAGTTGGACTATGACAAAAAGAAAGCTTGCTACATAATTAGCTTCTAGAAATGTCCTCAAACAAATCTTCAGACACACACACACACATGCACTAACACACATTAACACATACATATACGTAAACACACACCACACCCACTAAACCATATAAGTCATGGCTCATAAACCAGGCCTACAAAAACGGCTATTATCATTTTTATTTTTTGCCTTTTTTAGTCTTTTAGTATTAGTCTTTTTAACTTAACTTATTTTTTCTGTTTTATTTTATTTAGTTGTTTGTTACTAAGAAAGAAACATAACCATTCACATTAATGAACTTGTTATACTGTGGGGTGGTGACCTGGTGATCTGTAGTACAGGCATCATGCCTAATTCAGACACCAGCTCCTCACATATTTAAGGTTATAAGCATGATATGTACCCCCATTTATCTTATGTGACTTAATATGTTATGTTATTATGTTTGTCTTATTACGTGAGGAGAAATAAATGACGTTTATTATTATAATCAATTTTAGCTCAACCGAAGTCAGATGTAGCAAAAAGCTTTAACGAGTTGATATCGATTAGGATTCTCTTTTAAATTTAATTAAAAATCTTTGTTTTGTAGAAGCATGTGTACGGCATGATGGGGTCGGCGTCTCCATTGGGATAAAAACCCCAATTTAATTTAATCAAGATTTAAAACTAAAAAAGTATGGGTCGGTTTTCAATCTAACCGGAGTCAGCTGAGAACTAATGTCTTACATGGAGCTGCCTACCTGACCTTCACAACCCAGTAGCTGGGTAACACAGTACCCTTGGCCAGACTGGAGTCAGATTCTGTGTTCTGACTACCCGTGACGACTGTCAAACATGTACTAATGACAGACGGGAACAACACTCAGCGTGCTTACCGAGCCACGGAGGTATCTTGGTGTGAAGATGGTCATCCAACCACGAACCTCGGCAGGCCTTAAACTTGAAGATCGACTCGCGTGGCTGTTAATATTTAGCCACGAGCTCCACACACACACACACACATACACACACACACACACACACACACACACACACACACACACATTTCATCACTTGAAACTCAAAGAGAAGTAGGTACCAGACTCATTCAAGCATTGTATGTTTGTTTTAGCTTTAGTTCATAAGGCAGTTGTCCGACTGCCGGAGAGAAAACGACTAACTATCGGCGATTTTCTCGCTCAAGAAACGCACAATAAAGTGTACGTTCCGTGCAAACGAAAACTGTCAAAGATAATACTTAATTTTTATTTTTTTATTTATAAAGATAACTAGCAATGTGAGTAGAGATCACATTACTAGTAATCTTGTAAACCCATTCAACTGCGCTAAATATGATTGTTACTGGAGTGGGTTCACGGAAATAGTGTAATGTAAATGGGTTGTGTTGGAACTTGCGGCTCTAGACGCTTACTCGCTCAGCGACGTTCGCATGGCGGTCAGAACTCACACCCAGAGACCAACTAGCGAGTCATCGCCCGTCACACTCGCACACTCGCTTATAGCGCAGCGACAAAACTATCGGAACTACATGCTCGCTTCTCGCTGCTCGCGACTCGTTTCTAGTTTCTAGCTCTACTCGTTTCTCGTTCATCGTCGGCGGTGGGACAACTGCCAAGTTCTTGTTCTTTTCCGTCTTTCGTGTTAGACAATAGTCATTGCATAATTCTGTCTCAGTTTTGTTTTTGTTACTAAGGCGAGACTAAACTTTATATTTGCCGAGGGAAATGGCGCCAAATGCTGAAAATGAATGAGCCTATAGTCCGTACGCATTAAGAAAATAGTGAGTCAGCGTTGTCCGCCGGCCTAGCCCCGCCCCTCAACCTATTACGTCGCAACTATTAAATTAGAAAGCCAAGTTGACAGTGACGGTTGACGAAACAGCAAATGTAATTTGTGGGTTACCTACATAAACTAATGAAAATGAATATCTCGCCTGTTTGTACAACGTTTTTATTTTTTTAATGTGCAATTTAAATGTGACTATGGAGAGCACAGTAATAAAAGCATCAAGGGCATGTGGTGTGTATGAAAAAAATTATTCGAGAACAAAAAGAAACCCAATATTTTGAAGTATAAATTGTTTGAATTTTCACTGCATTGTTAAAACACCTTTACCCTGCAGTTGCACTGATGACTCACTATTTTCTTAACGCAAACGAACGTTCGGCAGTGGATGTTACTTACTTGTCCTCATCAGAAGGTTCTTCTTTGATCACCAATGTTTCAGTCCTGTACATATAAAGATAGCAATTTAATTGATGATGATTTTATTCGCGTGGGCAGGGTTTACCCGAACCCGTGGAAATTCCGGGATAAAAAGTAGTTTATGTGTTAATCTAGTACTTGAGCTATGGTTCGCTCTGTAAAGCAAAGACAGGACAGTACTTCACACCGGAACAGCTGCTCAACTTTTACCAATCGCAAGTTCGGTCGTGTATGGAGTACTGCTCCCACCTCTGGGACGGATCTGCCGAATATTAGCCATTGGCAACGAGGGACTGGTCGAGTCAAAGCTCCAGAGCCTTGAACATCGGCGTCGTGTTGAAAGTCTATCGGTTTTCTATAGTGCGTACGGCTAAAGAGTGAAATTCCCTACCGGAGACTGTATTTCCGGGTAACTATAACCTGAGGGTCTTTAAGTCAAGAGTGAACAGGTTAGTTCTAGGTAAGCATGCTTCATCTTTGACCACATCAGGTGAGATAGTAGTCAAATGCGAGTCTGTTATCGATAAAAAATAAAACCAGCCAAGTGCGTGTCGTATCACGCGCAATGTAGGGTTCCGTAATTTACTACAACGCTTCGTCGAATTAGCTGACCGAGAGTTCCGTACCATGCTCTAAGATATACAAACTACTCTGTTTTACACGAATAAGAACTTCATCTAAACATTTTTCAATGGAATTTGTCCGAACCCGAGTAGAATACAGTTGGTCGACTATTACTCTTTTTAAGAAGCCAACTTAAGTCTGATAGTTTTCTTTTTAACTTCGTTATATCTAGGTACTACTACCGTGACGTTTGGATTCTTAACTACAACCACTTAGTTGCTAGGGGGGAGGACACTTATTACAACACCTTACCTACAATATTTCTATGGATACAAAAACTCTAAAAACTAGTGTACAATGGGCGGTCTTATCGCACAGGGCGATCTCTTACAGACAACCTTTGGATGGACAAAATTTAAAGGAGACAGATTTAGGGCTCTCAGTTGTACACTGACAGTCCTAAATTAACATTTAAAATAATATTAATTGAACATAATAATATAAAATACATACCTACAAAAAAAAAAGCGTTTACTTATAAATATTACATGTATAATTAAGAAAGAAGGGGAAAAGTTACAGGGAAAGGTAATGCTCCTTCACCATTCTTTTGAACGCTTGTAGCGTTTGAGCACGCCTCACTTCCATGGGTAATGCATTCCATAAACGAGCTGTTTAAATAGTTAAAGATTTGTCAAAGAAAGAAGTGGAATGCATACGAATACTTAACTCTAAATCCGATGATCTCAAGGATCTAGAACGTGTGTCACAGAAATAGCATTTTACAGCTTAATATTTCACAAGGGAATCACTGAGTCGAAAATTGGTCTTTCCACACTCCTATTATTTTTGAACGACCTATCCAACGATATCCTACACTATGGGGTAGACGAGATAAAAAAATAACATCCCCTCTTCAGGTATAGGGGGATTAAAAATGATTTATCATGATTTTATTTTTTACCACTTTGTTGGCGTGATTAATATGTGCATCCATACCAAATTGCAGCATTCTAGTACCAATCGTTTCTGAGCTGAGCCGCGCACAGACGGACGGACAGATCACAGACGGACATGGCGAAACTATAAAGGTTCCTTGTCGACTACGGAACCGTAAAAATAGTATTTGCGAGTACGAATAAAAACATTCTTCCATTCAGCCTCACAACCTTTCGCATTTGTACCTACCAGTTATTACCAGTTATTTTTCTATCTAGCCAAAAGGCTAGATAGAAAAATACATTTAAATTTCTATTTAATTTTTCTGATGGGCCTTTAAATCAATCCATACTAATACTAAGGTGAAACACTTGGTACCCGCGTTATCATAAAACACAAAGAGAACAGGTTGCGTCCACGCATAGTTCTTTGTTACTTTTATTCTTTTAGAAAATTGGTTTGAACGAGATATAGTCAGCAATTTTTAAGCTGCACATCACATCAGCACAACATAAAAAAAACCGCAAATATGACTTTGTAATTCATATAAACACTATGAAAAACAAAGTTAATTTCCGTAGCTACGGAACACTTCATGGGTGAGACGGACTCGCAATTGGCCGGTTTTTTTTTTAATTATATGAATTTCGCGGTCCGTTCTAACTAGCCTTCGCCGTATTTTGTTAAGATTCATTAATATATTTCATTTCGTTTCCTTTTTTCCCGCATAAATCCCGATCCCGTGGAAATTCCGGGATAAACAGTAGCCTATGTGACAGATAGACAGATACCAAATTTCAATCAGATCAGAAGAGTAATAAACATCCATCCATCCTCACAAATTTTCGGATTTATAACATTAGAAAGAGGAAGATAAGTAAGGAGTAAGATTATTGCTGAAACTCACACAAAAGCAATACTGGAGCTCTCGCCGTCGTCCTCGACAGTTGGAACGCTGTCTCCTTGGCTAGAAATAAAGACACATTTAAAGTCTTTCTAAATGATAAATAATCTTTATTTTGCAAATTGGTTATTAAATAACACTTTTACACGTCATTTTTTTCGTAAATGTTAACTAGATGAGGCCGGTGTTTCCTAACTGACTACTCTGAGAGGAAACACCGCAACAAACTCAGGAGTCAGTCTCTTTTCAACCGACGACAAAAAGAGGAGGTTATCAATTCGACGCGTATATTTTTATTTTTTTTTATAAATCAATCCATACTAATACTAAGGTGAAACACTTGGTACCCGCGTTATCATAAAACACAAAGAGAACAGGTTGCGTCCACGCATAGTTTTTTTTTTATGTATGATCATCGAGTACTCGAAGACGGCTGAACCGATTTGGAAAATTCTTTTTTTGTTCGAATGGGTATACGTCGAAATTGGTACCATTATCACCAAAGTGAGGATCTGATGATGGGATCCTGGAGAAATCGAGGGAACTCTTCAAATATTATAGGCACACCTATGGCGTTTTGGGTATTTCTTATAGTAACTTGTGCAGTTGCTCTCAAAAAGTACCATTTGGGGAAGTGGAACTGATGATGAAGACCACAGATGGCCGCCGAAACTACTCAATAATAAGTATTGAGTGGATTGCGATTCGATTACCTGAATATGGATGTTCAGCACTTTATTCTCGTCACAATGCATATGGTGATGTAAAGCTGATGGTGAAGTACCAGGAGAACTCCTCAACAATTAACGGCCCAGCATTGGGAAAAGCAATATTTTGTAAAAGGTTATAAGTAGTTGACATTTAGGCTCTTGTAACTAGGTAAATTAAAAATCATCCAACTAAAAAGAGTGAAATAAAAACTTTTTACCAAAAAATTAAACCGACTCCCAAAAAACACTGCAAAGTGAAAAATAACTTTAATTTCGGAAGTCGGTGCGACTACCGAAATTAAAGTTATTTTTCACTTTGCAGTGTTTTTTGGGAGTCGGTTTAATTTTTTGGTAAAAAGTTTTGGTCCATACAATCTATACTGGTTAAATTATATGGGAACCTTGTAGATTACAGTCTGAGGCGATCTTTTGAAGGAAGATGCTCACAGATTTGAGTGGGGCTGTCCATACAGTGCAAGCATTTGTCAGATGACGTATAGCTCAACTTAGAACAAGAAGCTTAACGATTTGACGAACAATATAAAGGTAAGGACGTTTGGGTAGGCCGCAAAAGCACTCAAACTGCCGTCTATCCGCCCATACAAAGGTAAAATACCCGGTACCCACGATATAAAACATTAACAGAACAGGTTGCGCCCATGCATAATTATTTGTTACTGATATTCTTTTCAGTATATCAGGGATGCTATGGGGATCCAAAATAAAAATCTAACCGTAACCGAATCCGAAAACCGAAAGGTTTCGGTTGATTTCGGATAGGGGCGGAACCTAAACGAGAGATGTAATTACAAGCTTTTTTTTCCGGTTCTCCATATAATTTTATTTATTTATTTCAGTTAGTCTTTGGGAAATTATAAATTACATTATTTATTTTCGAAAACTAACTCGGGTCGATAAAGTGAAAGAAAATTAGTATATACCTAGTAGCCGTAAGTCGTAGCCGAAACTAACGAATAATTCTAATTACATATACGTAACCGTATCTGAAACCGGTAAAATATTATATCCAGATCCGAAAGGGGTTCGAACCTTTTTGTATGGAAGTTTTTTTCGAAATCGCGGCATACGATGAAACTGATATATACAACGTGTAATTTAAAGGGTATATACATACTGAGTGCACGGCTTCTCTGGATGATAACAAACGATATGGCAAGGGTTTTTTAATCCTATGTCTACATGTGTGGAGCTTATTAGAAATTTCAATACCAATGTATCAATATACCAGAGACCGAATTTTTAAAATTAAGAAGAACGAAGAGAATTATCGTTTTATTGGCAAGTGACGTGGAAAGTGATGACCCTCATAGTGCTGTGACACGTTTGTTATTACTGGTATTCAAGAAACATATGAAACCAATAATTTGGGGTCAATTCTTTGAGACACTTATTTTGAGCTGAAACTTTGCATAGAGACTCCATACCAGATGTTGTCGTCAGTCCTTTTGGATAGATATGGGGATTCCGTTACACGTTGTATATGGATAGAGGACACATAGACAAAAAGAATGACATGGAACATGGTACCCCAAAATGTCACGTTACCGAGATATTTGAAGGTAAACATCGACATATTAGTACAACGATAATCATAAAAAATAGACAAATTACGTGTCTATAGGCGTCAGATCGTAAACAGTAATTAACAGAAAATATATTGTATGCATAATATCAAAATAATATACTAGTGTTACGTGTTACCCAGTTACTGGTTTATGTAGGTCATATGGCAGTCGTTCCCATGTATAACTCTATTCAGCTGCATCCGATTAGACTCAAAGCCGACTCTAACATATTTGGGAAAAGGCAAAGCTACCTGGGTCTTTGTAGTTCTATCCTCTCCGGCTGCCTCGGTCTCTTCCGCGCCGCCTTCTGTGACATGTCAGTATTCCGTCTCGCTCGCTCCAACAGTATCTCGAGTACTGTCGTCTCGCTCACTCCGGTGGCCAGAGCGGTCCGTTCGCTGAACGTCAGCAGAGGAGTCGGGTCCATGCGTTTGCACTTCTTCAATTCTGCATACTCTTGCTCGAAGTAATCGTATACATTTGCGATCACTATTTTTGTTTCATCCTGTATTATGGACGAAAGTGAATTATGAATTGAATGTGAATTGATTTTCTCTAATAAGGCTGAGATTAGCCTTTATTGGAAGATCAAAAATTATGTAAAAAAATTATACTAATATAAAAAAGTCCCAAAACGTTCGCCTAAGCGACGTGGGTCAACTTCTTGTAATCATTTCGTTGTCTTATTTTGCAAAGTTCTAATAAAGTAATTGCCAAAAAATGAATATAATAGCGACATTTTTCAAACCTGTCGTTTTTCTAACGGTTACATTTCGGGGCTGTGCGGTGGAATTGCCCGTCTAATGCCACCGCAAGGCGATGCCAGCGTTATATGGTGGACATCCCAACCATACGCACAAAACGTTTTGGGAACACTTACATTATGCGTGCAGCTAAGGGGTGGAATTTTCTACCGGACTAAAATATAAAGTCAAAATAGTGAATAGGTTCCTTCTAGGTAAGCGTGCTTCATCGTCGACCAAAACACGCGTGATCTTACGGCCTATTCCAACAGTGGGAACGTTATACGCTAGGTATATAAGAATATGATGGAAGCCTTCGTGTCTGAGACTAACTCACAATTAGCGTGTTTTTATAAGTCAAGAGTGACTAGATTACTTTTAGGCTTGCGTGCTTCATCTTCGACGACTTCTTCACTTAGGTGAGGATAGTCAAACGCGAACCTAAAAATATTAAAAAAGTACTTCCGAATCAACAAAACTTTTATGAATTTACTTTTATTTCGGTTGAGCTTGATGGTAAGCGATAGGTGACGTAAAGAGGAAGATGAAACGAGCGAGCCCAGAAGATGTTTGTTCACTTTTAAATACTGACGGGTTATATGTTGTAGAGAACACAGAAGCCAGCAGAGAGGTCACCTTGGATGTTCGCACAATAAATGTAGAGAAGCACTTGGTACAAAAAGATGGTATATCAACCAAGTGTGGATGGTAGTCCGTCTGGTGGACCAGTAGGGAATGTAAATAAGTCCTAAAAAAATTTTTAGCATAAATTTAACCGACTTCCATATCAAAACACTACAAAGCCAAAAATAACTTTAATTTCGGTAGTCGGTGTTATTGGTTTTGTATTTTTATGGTTATGTTTTTACCACGTATGTATGTATGTATGTCCGTTCCTTTGTTCCCTCGTAACTATTAAACCAATGAACGGATTTTGATAAATGATACGTCGTTGGATTTGTCTTGATGGCGCGAGTGTTACTGGATACATTAAAATAAAAACAAATCACCACAACGACAACCAGACGCCATATTGTCAAAAATAAAAAATCTAAAATCGACAAAGCATGTCAAGTGGGATATCATTAAATAGATCTTTAAAAATGATTTTGAGGTTTCTTTCACAATTTTTCATTTTAAGCAACCGTTAGGAAATATAACGTTTTTAAACGGAATTTAATCGTATAAAAGGACTGACAAATTGTTAATTAATATTTAAACAAAAAAGCTGAAAATCCATTCCATTTTTTAAATTTAAGTTATAGGTATTATGTTCAATAGGGACCCGCATGCTTGTCACTTTTTAAAATGAAAATGTGCTTGGTTTTTGCGTTTCAGTTGAGCAGTCGGGCTTTTTAGCTTTTTTAAGGTTCCGTAGCCGAACGGCAAAAAACGGAACCCTATAAGGGTTCCGTTTTCATTTTGTTTTTTTTTAATCAAATAACTTGCGCAAGCAAGGAGGCTCCCTAAATCGTATGTAATTTTCAAAAAAATCATGTCTTTTTAGGGTTCCGTAACCGAATGGCAAAAAACGGAACCCTTATAGTTTCGACATGTCTGTCCGTCTGTCTGTCTGTCCGTCCGTCCGTATGTCACAGCCATTTTATTCCGAAACTATTAGGACTATACATGTAAAACTTGGTAGGTAGATGTATTCTGTGAACCGCTTTCCGATTTGTGCACTACGTACATTTGAACCTATATGTGTGTGGTATCTATAGACAAGTATTTAAAACTGACATTAAGGTTTCTAAAATGACTTTTTCATAAAGTTAATCGTTTAAAAGATATACGCTTCCAAAGTGGTAAAATGTTTGTCCCCCCCCCCCCCCCTCTAACTTCTATAATAATGAAGTGAAAAATCTAAAAAAAAAACATATGTTGTAGATCTTCATGTAAACTTTCAACCAAAATTGGTTTGAAAGAGATCGAGTCAGCAGTTTTTGAGATACAGTATATTTTCTAAAACCGCAAATATAACTTTGTAATTCATACAAATACTATGAAAATATTTGGCGTAGTTGTAAAAATTTTAAATAAGCTAGTTTTAAGAAATTTGTAAGGTTTGTTGTTTTTGTTTTAAATAAATATATGAAGTATATTATATTTATTATAGTTACTAACGGAACCCTTCATGGGCGAATACGATTCGCACTTGGCCAATTTTTTTTAAATAACTTTAATTTGAAATTAAAGTTATTTTTGGCTTTGTACTGTTTTGATATGGAAGTAGGTTTTACTTTTTGCAAAAATTTTATTTTCACGCTTTTTAGTGGGTCGTTTTGTAATTTATCCAGTTACAAAAGCCAAAATGTCACCTACTTATCAGCTTTTACTAAATATTTCTTTTCCCGATGCAGAGCCGTTAATTCTTGAGGAGTACTCCTACTCTCCTTTTTCGAGGTCGGTTAAAAATCAAAGTAGGTAAAGTGTGGGCAATTACCTCGTGTATTTTTCCCAACCTTCGCGATAAACTGCCGTTGCGTTTCGAGCAAAACACTGTAGGTCCCTTGTTACCTGTGTTTGATGTATCTTCATTCTGGAAAATAGAAAACAATCATTGAGCTTTAAAATTACTTATTATTTTACTATTCTGGTTACGTACAGGCATAGATAATGGCAAGACAAATCGATATTATGTTCAACTTTGGAAGTAAGATAACAAACAATGGAGTAATCACACCGGATCATTTAAAAAAATAAAATACCTTCTTAAAAATCAAAGTAGATAAAGTGTAGGCAATTACCTCGTGTATTTTTCCCAACCTTTGCGATACACCACCGTTGCGTTTCGAGCACACTTTAGGTAACAAGGATTCTTCATTCTGGAAAATAGAAAACAATTGTTGAGCTCCTTAAGGTCTGATGATAACCAGATAAATGCTAGCGGATCTTTGTAATTAATATAGGTTCATGGTTGACTGGTAGAAAATGACTACGGTATTTACTCATTTCTGTCCACAAACTTCTTCTATCCCACGCAATGAATTTTGATACGGTTCACACTGTCATTTAAATCACAATAAAACAATTCAATCATCAGATGTCATTAGTCTAAACTGTGATCGAGAGGTCACGCGTTCGAACCCTAACCATTACACAATTGCCGAGAACCCACTCTAGACTCAAGCATAAGCTAAACAGCTTAGTCGGAGGGGTTAACAAGATTGCTAGTAATTTCAATTCTACCCACATTGCTAGTAGCCTAAAAAAACACTAAAGATTTTGTAGAATAGAATAATGCTTCCGTTGCTCCGAAAGTAGGTACTGGGTGGCGCAATAGAATGTGCATAATTAAATAAATTAAAAGTTTAAAAAACACTAGAAAAACACGCTTTTATAAATGCACGTAAGAACAAATTTTGCTGTTTCTTTTTTGTAGTTTTCGCCATACTATTCCCACGAGTATTGAACAATTAAACGGTCGATCCCCCCAGAGGATTTGAAAGTGACATCTATAAAAAAATAAATCTATGGATTACGCGGTAATTCAAAAAGGTTAAGAAAACCGATAACGGATTTTCTTTAGGTTTGTTATAACCTTGAAACCTGATCGTGTCCAAAGTCCATTACATGGCCTTTCTCACAAGTGCAAACACGACTATGATACGATATTCCATCATGGAATGCCAGTGCCTATCTTCCGGCTTCATCATCAGACCTTGAAACCTAATCGTGGTCAAAGTTCATTACAAGACTTTTCTAAGAAATCCAAAACAGCTATGATACGATTTTCCATCATAAAGTTCCAGTTCACATCTTCCGGCTCCATCATCAGATCAGTTCGACAGTACCATATTATTGTATTGTCATCAGAACTACATACAGCTGCCAATTTTCATTACGCTGCAACCATTGGAAGATGGTTAAATTAGTTACCTTAGATTCCATTACATAGTTAGTTACATACAGGTCGACCTAATAAAAGCGTGTTAAAAATAGATTAAAAGATAAACTCAAAAGGTATCGTTAAAATAAAACTAAGGAATTGTAAGGTAATAACTGAAGATTTTTTTTTAATAACATCTAAATGATGACCCTCTCTATAACGGCACTCCTTTAACCGCAAACTGAAATTATTGAACACTTTCTTCAGTAATGCTGATGTAATTGTTGCCATTTCCCCACGGAATGTTTCGATGTTTTTCGGATTATTACTGTAAACTTTGTGTTTGAGGTATCCTCACAAGTAAAGAGGCGTCAAATCTGGATTACGTGGGGGCCATGGGATATCACCTCTTTTTGAAATCAGTCTGCCTGGGAACATCTGTTTCACAACCACCATGGAATCATTTGACGTGTGACTAGAATTCACTATTCTTGAAATTTCCAGTTCTGGAACCAAAATACCTTTCAGCATTGCAACATATAGCGGTCGGTAGGTGTTAACAGTGACATTTTGCCCCCGCGCATTCTCAAAGAAAAAAGGACCGATTATTCTTCTGCTCGAGATTGCTGCCCATACTGTCACTTTAGGACTATGCAGTGGTTTCTGGTGTTTGAGTTTGGGATTCTCACTGGTCCAGTATCGACAATTTCATTAGCAAATGCAAGCCTGTCTCTAAAGTCACACTCTTGTGTTAATTGCAGCTTGTATGGATGTAGTTTAAGATCCAAGTTTAAAATTCGTTGCAAACTTCTTCGCGATAAGTATAAGACAGACGATGTCTTGTGAGTAGACAATCGTGGATCTTCTCGTACAGATTGCATAACACTCTCAATATTGTCTTCTGTCCTAGATGTTCTAACTTCTAGGGCGTCCTTTTGCTTGTGGTTTACACGTTGAACCAGTATCTTCAAAACGCTTTACCCATATTTTTTATTAAATTAGAACTCGGAGCTTCACTAATTCACCATAATCCATATTCAGAACAATATACATAGTCGCCTAGTAACAATGTAGGAATGACCGTTCTCGTAAAATGCGCGACGCTTCCCGTTGAAGTGACTCATTATGGCTAAAACTCTATAAGTCCGCCCATACCCATACCCTTTATAAAAATGTTCTCTGAGAGTACGCCTACAAAACGGTAGTAAGCTTCCGCTGCCCTCACGCTTTTTAGCCCGCAAAAAAAGGTGATGCAATATGCACGTTCTATTGCGGCACCCCGTACCTACATAAATAAAAAGATGTTTACAAAAATCGTTTAGACCCTTGTACAATCCTCAAAATCATGCAAAAATTCAACCACAGGAGAAATTAATTGTATCATGTCAACATGGATAAATAGTAGTCAAGAGTTTCATTTAAAATATATCAGTCTAAATACAATCAAAGTTAAGATTAAAACACTCGTCAAAATTAAAATACAAAGTCCTTATTAAAATACAAATATCAGAATTAATAAATACAAGGTGTCCAAAAAGAGTATCATTTAAAATATATCAGTCTAAATACAATCAAAGTTAAGATTAAAACACTCGTCAAAATTAAAATACAAAGTCCTTATTAAAATACAAATATCAGAATTAATAAATACAAGGTGTCCAAAAAGAGTATCGGGTATTTGTTTTAGCGCTGAAGTTGACTCAAAGCGGCGGGGAGGCGCGGGGAGGGGATTGTCTAATCCGCCATTTTATGCAATTTTAGTTGCAATGGAGCAGTACGCGGGGACGCATCGCGCATTTTGCGTACGAGCGTATTATCGTAACGGTGACTCAATTATGACTGCTCGACGTTTGTATCGTGCGAAGTATTGTACACGCAATGCACCAAGTTACGATAGCATTAGAAAATGGATCAGAATGTTCGTAAATACAGGTGCGACGGTAAACGAGGTCACCACCACCAACGAGGTCTGGTAAAGGCATAATTTGTCCTTATTTTCATGAAGATCGACGAGGCCGAGCGCTTAATGTGAATAGTGACCGTTATTGCGATATGCTGCGAAACTTTTTGGGACCAGAGTTGCAGGAGTTTCAAGGTTTCAACTCAAGAACGTGGTTCCAACAAGACGGGGCCACTTGCCATACATCAAATCAATCAATTGAAGCTGTTAATGAATTGTTCCCTAATAAGGTCATTTCACGTAGAGGTAACATCAACTGGCCTCCCAGAAGCTCCGACCTTAGCCCACTTGACTATTTCGTATGGGAATACCTTAAAAGTAAGGTTTATAAGAATAATCCGACGAACCTAACGCAATTGAAACAAAACATCAGGTCAGAAATGGCAACAATATCGAGGGCTATGTGTCGGCGTGTTATCACCAATCTTCGGTACAGATTAGAAGAGTGCCAGCAGCGTAACGGTCACCATTTGGATAACATTATCTTTTCGAAATAATTTTCCATTTTGTATTCTAATAATGAACAATAAAAAACAACTTGATTACTAGTAGTTTAAGTTTTATTGAAAAAAAAAAATACCCGACTCTTTTTGGACACCTTGTATAACATATGTCTAAATCAGTTACTTCAGTTTCAAATCTTAATTGATTTATTGTTAAAAAAGTCTTGAACAGAATAGTAACACTTATCAATGAATAACATTTTCAGTTCCTTTTTAAATTTTCTTTATAGTAGAGCATATTCAATATTTTGTAACAGTTTTTTTTTTAAGATAATCGACACACACACAGTTATAAAAATTAAAAAATTCTAAGATAGCTTACCGGCACAATTTGCAAAACTTCTTCCACAATTACCAGACTAGATTGGTCTTGATTGGGTTGAAGTAAATCTGAAATGCCCGCTAAGGACTGAGGACTTTGGAGTTCCTGGTTTTCTGATTGAGTTTTCGGCTGTTTTCTGTGTTGCCTAGAAAACAAAATATCTTTGCAATTATGCTGTTCTAATAACAAAGCATTGTGAGGAATATGAAGTTGTTGAGGACAACTACAACATTTATTGATGGAATATGTCCAGTATGAGTGCAGTAGAAATTATCTATTAACCTTTTCACCGCCAAGCACTTCTATAGCAGTTCGGGATTTTCGTGCCACCAGCGCCACAACTTCTATAGAAGTTGTTAATTTTAACTATCTTATTAAAATAAATTTACTGTGATTAAAAGCTTTGTTTCATTTTATTATTTAAGATAGCACTGTCTACTACCCTGTTTTTTATTTTTCTACACAAAATAAGCCCTAGTTTGTCCTAAAATCGGCAAAAACAGAAACTCCGAATTTTGTTACTTTCCTCAGAACGCCAATCACTTCATATCAAGTTGGCCAGTGATGTGCCGTGAAAGGTTGATTTCACCATTGAAATATTTATAAATACAGAAAGTTACGAATATCGAAAAAAATTTGAGGTCAATTAAATATGAAATTAGTTATCTACTACAAAGGATAGTAGATGAATTTCGACCTTCAGGTAGATGCCGATACGTAATTATAAAGTTGTTACCAATTCTTGTCGATAGTTATTTTCCCATCTCTACAAAACAATTGGTCGTCTATGCCCCTGTGCGCCACCGAGTGCCACGAACTACTATAGAAGTTGGTCAGTGACGTCATAGGCGTGCGGCTGTCAAGGTCACTTTGGCATAGTGCAGCACAAAATCGGATTCGCGCGCACGCATCTTTCTTTCTTTCACTTGATAACAAATAGAAAAATGAGTGAAGAACTTGATTCGGACGAACTTCTTAAAATTTTGCAAGGTGTGGAATCGGACTCGGAGTATTTTGTGGAGAACATTGAACCAGAAGATAATTCTGAGGTATGTCTATCTGGATGATAATAATAATGTTTATTCATCAAAGAGTAGGAATTCAATAAGTATGTAAAATATTCGGTGAGCCCAGTATCTCCAGATGCACTGTAATTACAGTAGATTTAGGTTCTGTTTTTGTACTCTATACACTATTATGGTAAATACAGTGTATGAAAGCACTGTACTTTTAACTTTTTTAGAAATTCTTTTCAAAGAAAAAAAAGGAAACCTAATTGCAATTCGTATAAAAATCATCTAAATGGATGAAACGTAACGTTATATTGTAGATATTATGATTTATGTACCTATTCTGTGCTTATATCTACTTGGTAAAAAACGTTAACTGAAGTTATTAAAAAAACACAGGAATAAACAAAAATAGAAGAAAGACCATAGACCCCATCCCTGATCAGAATCGAATTCAACGTGCCCTCAGTGCCAATAACTTGATATGAAGTTAAAGAATGAGATCATGAAACAAATAGAGATGTACCCCATTCCTTATAGTTCTAATTGAGTTATGTATTAGTTTCTTTGATACTCATAATTTATACTGTTTTTTCTTATTAAGGATACTGTGAAATAAAACAAATCTGGAAATATTTAATCAGTTTTTATTTATATTCGTAAAATCAACTTTAAATCTTAACTTTACGCGTACAAATCTTATTCATCGATATGACGATATCCCCCATCACTACTGTTTACTGTATAGTTAGTTATACATTTATAGCTTGGCGCTCGGCGAGGCACTGTGTTTTGTGTACGTTGGCGGCGAAAAGGTTAAGAACTCTGAATTTGAATAGAACTGATGGAGGCATGTTCCATACGATTCTATCCCAACCAAATGGCGACGCTGCAAAGGATTTGTTCAAATCCATGGCTCACATATAGTGAAAGTAAAATTTTTCAGTATACGATTGGACTGACATATGCTATGCGTAAAAGTCCACATAAAGAAAAAATAATAACTTAGCATCAAGATCATTACAGTCATCTTGGTCTCGTTGAACCCTTTTAAATGAGTCCAAAACTAAATAGTTCTACGTAGTACTGTGACTGTGATACTGTATTCACATTCTGGACCATCATCAGGTAGGCGAGATCATAACTGTCATCTTGGTCTCGTCCAGCCCTTTTAAATGAATCCAAATGTGATATTTCTATGTAGTACTATTACAGAGATACTGTACTCACATTCAGGATTCATTATCAGGTAGGCGAGATCATAACAGTCATCTTGGTCTCATCCAGCCCATTTAAATGAATCCAAATGTGATAGTTCTATGTAATACTATTACAGAGATTGTTACGAGCGTCACAGAATATCCTCTTGTAACCGTTTAATTGCGCTGGCGGGATGTATTACTTTTGTGGACTGTATTTAATAAAACACCAATGCTCTTCTAATCACTTGTTCACTTTATTTCACTATTTACTTCCTTTTCCTTAGCTTGCTGGATTTCAACTACATTTGAACTTTTTTTTTAGGTATGGCCCTCGTTCAGCACACTAGGCTGGCAGGCTGGTTAGTACTTAACCGGACGATCCTGTGGTGACCTCTAAATTTAAAAGCCCCCAGCCAGGGCTTACATACTAATATTTACATTTAAACGACCGCACGCTAAGGGCACTCCCTGCGGAGTACGAGCCTCGGCATAGCGGGATCGTTGGTGGAGGACAGCAAAGGGTCGGGCTGGCTGATATTATTATTAAAGGGGTTTTTTGTTGCTACTGGCTCAGCATCGCGGGCTGGCTCGTTTGGCAAAGGTCGGAGAGGGTTTACGTTACAAGTACGCGGACGTCGCGATGGGCCTCGTCGGCGAGGCCGGAATACGGAACGCGTTTTGTTTTCTAAGAGTGCTAGTTTCCCTACTGCTCTCTTGTCGGATTGTGGTGGGATCGTCGGGTTCATCGAGGACGAGACGCGGGCAACGAACCCGAGAAATATTTGAGGGTCTGTATCGGGCGGCCGATACAATCAGGGGGTTTGTGTGTTTTTCAGCAGAGGTGAAGTAACGCACTGAATGGCGTTTCAACACTTGCTTTATGGTCGGGAGTTTGTCTCTCCTCGCATCCGTAGGTATGTCCACTTCACACGCTGTATTCTTATAAACCGTATATTGAGAAAATAAAAATAAAGAAAATAAACTGCTATTTTATATATTGAAACAGCTGTTTTTATTGCGATTTTAGGGCTGGCGCCATAGTAAAACTTGTTCATAATTATGAGTACAATAACCTCCTGTGGTATTACTTAAACTCTTTTGTAACACACTGTATATTATTTTTCTTCAGAATCCACTATCAAGCTTTTTGGATGTTTTTTTTAATGTTCATTATATTATTCTTGATTCTGAAATAAAATATCTATACGAATAAAAATTATTGCTTTTATTAAAATAACAATAACCTAATGAATTAAATAAAAATGTGTTTTTTTCTTTTATTATAAACAAAATATTTCCAAACCATGGCAATTACGCGACGTACTATATACGAACACAAATTGTACCCGACTGTTGTTGACAGTGATTCAGAGAATTGGGCTGGAAGTCGCAAAGTTTGTCATCAGCTGACGGGTAGCCGATGGCTCCCATCATGGTGTGACGACCACCCATCTGTTGATACTTACTCATCATAATTGGATTTTGGATTGGCTCCAGGAGTTACAACTGTTGCAATTGAAAGTGATGTCCCAGGGTTTTCGTGCTCAGAATCCTTTTGTAATCTAAAATTGAAACAACATGATTATTTTTATATCATGTGATTGTTTGAGAAAATGAGAAATTTAAATATTATGCGCTTTGAGTAATTAACAATTGGCATTTAGAAAAATTCCCATTTTGAGAATTAGAAATTTTTAGAATTTACCATGTTGAGACTTGTATGCCAATTTATTCACTATAAATTGTAACCATTTTGAGAATTGAAAATTTTGCGCCAAAGCCCACTTAGTCATTTTGAGAAGTGGTTCTTATGTTCATAGCCCGTTGTGTTATGTTATAAATACCTACTAAAGCTGATAATTTACAAATTATCTGCAAGGACTTATAGAAGAGGGCAGAAACACGAGAAGGGGTCATTGCAGTCATCATTATAGACAACTTACTTGCTGTGCAACTTACTGTGGCGCCAATCAACAAACTATGGTTTTTTTGTCGCAGGTGAATGACCTTTTTCTTTTTCAAAAGCTGTTCATAAAGATGAGAGATTCAATGACCTCCTGTCGCATTACTAATTAGGTTCAACAATATTCTGTAATAACAACATGTATCAGCTCACTCATGAAAAGTTTTCTCCGATGTTTTATCTGACGGATTACTCGCCAACAGTTTCCTTTTACTATAAAAAAAGAATAAAATTATTTACATTTGTTACAAAAATAAGAAAATCAACAAAAATAATACTATAAAGGGTGGCGAATTAAAAGGGTGGTTATCACATTAAATTTTACAGCAGGTATAACAAGTTGTTATCAGTCCGTTAAAATAATAAAATAAATCATTTTACTCAAATTAAGAAAAATAGTTTTCAAACAAATTTCTTTATAATTGGTAAAAAATAAATCATCCTTTATAATATTACTTTACTGATCTGTAAAAGCGGCAACGCCACGATGCCGGTTCCGGCGGATCACGGGTCTTTGACCTACTTTTATTGGTCAGGTGATTACGTTTATGCAATACGTGATGTTGTGAAATATTAAAATGGAAAAAAGGTCCCACGGCTATAATATTGTTTATTATAAAATTATTTTCATTGTACATGATAAAATAGCTAACATAGAGTACGTGGTTTCAATTAATGTGATAACCTAATAGCCACCCTGTATAATTACAAAAACAATTCAAGCAAACAAAGCGTAAAGTAATAATCAACAAAAAGCATAAAAAGTTAGTCACTGATATAGAAAACTTTTTAATACACGAGACCGCTATACTAGTCAAACTATGAAATATCAATCGAAATTACGCATCTATAAATAATCTATACAAACATGGTGTGCATAAAAAGGTAGGTACTTACTTTACAACTTCCAACATGTGTTTTATTTTCTTCGAATATAACCTCCTTATTGACCTCCGTTTATTTTTCTTGTTGCCCATTTTTTATAAGTACACGGAATGTTTATTTACACAACTTATGACTAAAACCGAAATCGATCTAAAGTTTATACCAACAATACAACTTAGAAAAAACTAATCACATAATAAAATAAATAACACAAAAAAAAACAGCTTTCATCAACAAACAGATACGTAAATATTATTTTCTGAGCGGCACAAACTATGTGCGTGTGAACTGAGGGACCACACTGGGAATTCGCGAAATGAAAATCCTAGGATTTAGTAGTAGACTTAAAACAATTGTAGAATGAATCTGGGAATTTGAAAGCAAATATATTAAAAACTACGACCCATAAAGTGTGGTCCCTCAGTTCTCACAGACTATCAGCCAGATCTCGGAAAGTATCTTAAAAAAAGAAGTTTTGTGAAAACAGACATTTAGTAAAGAATTTGTACAGATATTTACTAAATAACAGACTATAAAGCATTAAAGATAAAAAAAATATATAACGACTGAACTGTGGTCCCTCAGTCCACATAACAAAAATAAATATTTTAGTGAATATTGCTAAATAAATTTAATAAAACCGTTCTTTTTCTACATAAAGTTTTAGTAAAAAACTTAAAACATTTTGTAAAAAAGAAATGGAGCAATAATAATATCGAAGCATTTTGAAGATAGAGATGATTAAAACTGGTCCCTCAATCCTCTCCTCCACTGACATTATGTGCGTGTGCTAGCTGCTAGACGAGAGGAATATCAGAAAGTCTAGTGTACTTAACTTTTAGTAATAAGTTTCTACTAAAAAAATACTAAATACAATAAATACTAGGTATCTAAAATTGTGTATTTCTTACCTCTTAGCTGAGATAATATTATTTTTTAATCCTATGAAAATAGATAGAGCAGTGTGACCACACAATAAAACAAAATGTAGACAGTACTATTATACTTTATTTAATACTAGCTTTTGCCCGCGACTTCGTCCGCGTGGAATAGTTACTTTGGGCTAACGTTAAATTTAACCCCGATTTTGAAGCATTCTTCATTGGCACTCCGCTCCTATTGGCCTTAGCGTAATGATATATAGCCTATAGCCTTTCTCTATAAATTGACTATTTAATAAAAAATAATTTTTCAATTCGAACCAGTAGTTCCTGAGATTATCGCGTTCAAACAAACAAACAAACTCTTCAGCCTTATATTATTAGTATAGATAGCTGTTGCCCGCGACTTCGTCCGCGTCTCCGTCGTTTTTCGTAAAAAAAAGTAGCCTATGTCCAGCCTCACGGTTCAGTGATTTTGATGTAACAGACAGATTAACTTTCGTAATTTAGTAGGGAAATATAATAAATGTCAATCTATAATACTGTTGAAAAATATCGCAATACGGAACCGCACAATATTATTGTTAATAGCTGTGCCCGCGACTTAGTCAGCGTAAGTTAATGTATTGGTAATATTGTTTAGATCACGTTCACATGAGGCTTAAGTACCTATAGAACGAAATTTTATACCTTCGGTCGCGAGACGCGTCAAGCGCGGCGACCGATTCTCAAAAATAATCCTTATAGCATGATTCAGTATTCACGCGCGATGGCTTATTATTAGCGTAGTTCATGTTTAACTTTGTGTTTCTATACCGATTTATATGATTCTTTTTTATGGAATAGTTAATAATGTTAACTTTTTCAATTAGGGGTGACTGAGAGTGTTATAAACATAAGAGTAGACAAATATTATAATCAGAAAGCTTCGAACTGCTAAGCTTTCGGGAGTTACACGTATTATTGTGAGTCAACCATAAAAGATAGACATATGCTGTCGTGGGATATTTTTTATATAATTTTAAGGAGAACATTTCCGTCATGAAATGATTTCTGTGTAGCTTTAACCATTAAGATTGCACACGCGACGGAAGCTTAAAAAATGGAGTAACTTCTCCCGTTTTCCCAACATTTCCTTTCACTGCTCTGCTCCTATTGATTGTAGCGTGATGAAAAGTATACTATAACCAGCTCAGGAGTATAAAAAATAATTGTACCAAGTTTCGTTAAAATCCGTTGAGTAGTTTTTGTTTCTATAACGGTTATACAGACAGACAGACAGACAGACAGACAAAAATTTTACTGATTGCATTTTTGGCATCAGTATCGATCCCTAATCACCTCCTGATAGTTATTTTGGAAATATATTTCATGTACAGAATTGACCTCTCTACAGATTTATTATAAGTATAGATTTAGATGAAACGAAAATAAGGTTGTATGGTTAATTTAATGCTATATTACATGGCTTATGTGTTTAGTAAGAAGTAGATTACAAAATTAACTAATCACTTATTGTAATACTTTTATTTAAGTGACATTTGGATGTAGCTTTGTAAGTATATTTGTTGGTCAGTACTTTCAATAAGTTTGAGATGTTAATCATCATAGCAAAAGAAACGCTCATTCATAAAACCCGCCTGGAATTAGGATTTGGATTGGATCATGAGAATTTCCACCTCGGAATAAATAAGTTACGAGTAGCAAAAAAATAATTAAATGCTATAAAAAATCTTGGGCTACATAATCTTCCTTTATCTACCGATATCACTGTTTTTTTAACGAGCTTCTTTTGCTATGATGATCATTACAACAGACAAAAGTATTATGATAAGTGATTAGTTAATTTTGTAATCTAATTTTTACTAAATACACATAAGCCATGTAATATAGCATTAAATTGACCATACAACATTGTTTTCGTTTCGTCTAAATAATGATATATTAAATAAAGTATAATAGTACTGTCTACATTTTGTTTTATTGTGTGGTCACATTGCTCTATCTATTTCCATAGAATTAAAAAAATAATATTATCTCAGCCAAGAGATAGGAAATACACAATTTTAGATACCTATTATTTAGTAGAAACTTATTACTAAAAGTTAAGTACACTAGACTTTCTGATATTCCTCTCGTCTAGCAGCTAGCACACGCACATAATGTCAGTGGAGGAGAGGATTGAGGGACCAGTTTTAATCATCGCTATCTTCAAAATGCTTCAATATTATTGCTCCATTTCATTTTTACAAAATGTTTTAAGACTTACTAAAATGTTATGTAGAAAAAGAACGGTTTTATTAATTTTATTCAGTAATATTTACTAAAATATATATCTTTGTTATGTGTACTGAGGGACCACAGTTCAGTCGTTATATTTTCTTTTATCTTTATTGCTTTGTGGTCTGTTATTTAGTAAATACCTTTACAAATTCTTTACTAAATGTCTGTATTCACAAAACTTCTTTTTTAAGATACTTTCCGAGATCTGGCTGATCGTCTGTGTGAACTGAGGGACCACACTTTATGGGTCGTAGTTTTTAATATATTTGCTTACAAATTCCCAGATTCTTTCTACAATTGTTTTAAGTCTACTACTAAATCCTAGGATTTTCATTTCGCGAATTCCCAGTGTGGTCCCTCAGTTCACACGCACATCACAAACTGACATAGGTCCACCAAGCAGCACGCCTCAGCGGTCACTGTCACTCTGCGTATGGAGCGACGTTTCGTTCAACTCGTTCTGAGTTATTTATCATTAAATACATTAATCCTTACAAACATCTTAGTTCAATCGACAAATAAAAACAACAGTTCCCTTTATTATTATAAATTACATCACTGTTATTAATTTTATCATGATTTGTTAATAAATAATACAGTTACAATTGCTACAATTTCGATTTTAATGGTTATTTTATCATTTTTTATCCACCGAGAAAATTTACAGAGAACGTGTTTTGAACACAATGGTCCACCCATAAATATGATCAAGTTTATCGTTTTTTTTTGTTGCTCTAACATGTATACATTTGGCTAGAAACCTGTTTTTTGAAGCCTATTTTTACTATACACAGTGCCTTAAATAGTTAACGTGCATAAGTACTGAAGCAATATTGTGAAAGTGTAAAGAACATTCAAGAATTAAGACTTTATTGTGAATATTGAACGTGTATAGACTAGTTTTATAGTATAAATAGACATTAAGTGAAATTGTGATAAATACGGAATAAATCAGTGATTGAAGATCGAGAGTTTTATTTGAGAGCTATCAACGTATGTCGAATGAATAAATATAAATACAGTCCACGCCCATACAGTTTGGTCCTTCGAGAGCCGGATACAGTTTGGTCCTTCGGAAGCAGGATACAGTTTAGTTGTTCGAGAACCAGATACGAAGAAAGTAAAACCTGTGAAAACAGTGAGAAATAAGTGCTAACCGGTGTGCTAACCGGTAAAGATTGTGTAACTCAACGCTTATATTCTGCTAATAAGTTACTGTGCGCCGTCAACTGAGCGCGATGGTTGTGTAGAGATGGAAGAACAAAGGCGTGTCCTAGAACGGAGGGACGAAGAGTTACGTACGTCAGTGCGCCGCGCGCCGCCGGAAAGCTGAACGCATAGAACAAGAACGACTGCGACGTATATCACTTGATCCACCAGCGTCACCTCATGTTGAAAGTATGGTTGCATATACCTACTACCATTGCGGATCTTACCACTGCTGGGCCTTCATCAGAGCGACAACAAGTCGGATCACTGCCGCGATCTATAAGGTCGACTACCAGCGTGACGACACGATTAAGGTTGGCTGAATTAGAAGCAGCTGAAAAACTTGCAAACATTCGACGGAAAGAGCTGGAGCTTGAAGCGGACCTAGTTAAGAAAAGGCTGGCTGCTGAGGTGTCCGTGATACAAGACGACCAAGAGAGCATCCATGAAGACTCACTTCAAGACGAACGTCAGCATCAGAAGGTCGATTAATGGTTGCGCACCAATCCCCTCAGCTTACGGAGGGAGGTAGGCAGACATACTGAACATAAGGAAGATCCGAAGCAAATTAAATTTGATATGCCTAGAAGAAGATCGCCGACGCCAACGAGAGCCAGAAACAGCATCGACGAACTAGCTGCGACCCTGGAGAAGATGGCCCAGTCGCGAGTTAGGCATACAGTCTTGCCTACTTTTTCTGGCGCTGTCAGCGAGTGGCTGCCATTTAAAGCGGCTTATAACGACACTACGAATATGTATAGTGTATCACCGGCAGAGAACCTTCAGCGACTACGAAGTTGTCTCAAGGGCGAAGCACGTTACGCCGTAGCAGCCTTACTACACGCGGCTACAGATCCTGACGTCATAGTGAAAACGTTAGAACAGTGTTTCGGGCGTCCTGAAGTGATAATAGATAAAGCGCTTGAAGACTTAAAGAAAATGCCAAAACCAGGTACCTCAGCAAGTGATTGAAATAATTTTGCGATTAAAATTAAGAACATTATCTACGTGTTGAAAACGATAGACAGACGTGGTTACTTATACATCGTGTAACGGAAACCCCATATCTATCCAAAAGGACTGAAGACAACATCTGGTATGGAGTCTATGCAAAGTTTCAGCTCAAAATAAGTGACTCACAGAATTGATCCCAAATTATTGGTTTCATATGTTTCTTGAATACCAGTAATAACAAACGTGTCACAGCACTATGAGGGTCATCACTTTCCACGTCACTTGCCAATAAAACGATATTCTCTTCGTTCTTCTTAATTTGAAAAATACGGTCTCTGGTATCAATGTATTGAAATTTCTAATATGCTCCACACATGTATGCGCCAATCTAAAATAAAAAATTGATATAATTTTGTAGAATTGGCAACACAGCTGGCCCTTTTTTCTGGGTCTCGGGTGGGTGGGGGATGAGTTCATCAAATTACCCCTTCCCGCTGTGTGTAGAGCGGAAGGGAGAGTCTGACTTCTACTGACTAAAAACCCACCCTGCTTCTTCAGTTGCCTTTGTGGTCCGAGGCCGCGGTATCTCGTTAGAACATTCCCGCAACCCCGTAAGGCAATAGCCCTATCGGGCCCCGTCAATGCTGCTGACAACTCTTTGAAGCGCACGCGGAACGAAAAGATAAATCATTTTTTACAATGCTTGAGGAAAACGTTGAGTAGGGTAGACATACCTTTTTATTTTGTCCGATTTTTTGGTTACCTTAAAATTTCTAACGTTTTCCTCAAGGATTGTAAAAAATTATTTATGTTTTTAAGTATAACACTTACAGGGACGACTGATTCGTCAAATTTTGGTACAACATTTTTCACAATTTCTGATGTATCTACCTTCTACCTATAAGTTTTGGTTTATTAAATACTAGCAGTTGCTCGCGACTTCGTTCGCGTGGGAAGTTTTTCCCGTGTAAATCCCGATCCCGTGGGAATTTCGCAAAATCCTTTCTTAGCGGATGCTTACGTCATAACATCTACCTGCATGCCAAACAGCCCGATTCGTCCAGTGGTTTGGGCTGTGCGTTGATAGATCACTATGTCAGTCAGTCAGTCACCTTTGAGTTATATATATAGCCTATAGCACTCAGGGATAATGCAGCTACATGCAAGCGAAAGAATTTTTAAAATCGGTTCGGTTGTTTCAGAGATTACCCCCAACATACAAACTTACAAATTTTACCTCTTTATAATATTAGTATAGATAGTTCAAAATAATGATCTCTCAGTTGGGACGATCGACAAAAATCAAGATTTTAATTTTCTCTTGAACCAGAAGATTTCAATCACGATTTTTGTTTCACAAATTTTCCCAGAAGCATAATTTGCAATAAACATGATAATCTATACTAATATTATAAAGCGGAAAAGTTTGTTTGTTTGTTTGTTTGCTTGAACGCGCTAATCTTCGAAAGTACTGGGTGGATTTGGATAAAATTTGGTATGGAAGTAGCTTGAAGCTTTAGGAAGGTTATAGGCTACTTTTTAACCGACTGCAAAAAAGGAGAGTTATGTTTTCACCGTGATAGAATCCACGGGAGCGAAGCCCCGCGTGAGTACTAGTTATTCATACTTTTTCAGTATTAGGTCGTTTTACAAGATCACTCAATTGAAAATTGTCCACTCTGAGTGATCCATATAAACCGTTATAAATCTTAAACGTGGCTTTGAAACGTATCGAAATTTTGTTTAGCAGCTTTCACAATTCCTTCAGAATTAATTAAAATGCAAATTATAAACACATAGGCAGGATATTCTTGGATATGCGTTATGGCTTTTTCTTCAGTTGTCCAGATTGAGAGATCCAGTCAAAGAGTTCTAACTTTCTTTGTTTAGGTTTCACAAATTTTACACTTTACCATGAAGTTTTCACAATTATTTCCTAAATCCTCTTATAATTTGGTTGGGATTGGAAGAGTTTTTCGAAAAGATCTCTCAATCCACACGCACACCTAGGAACACACGTCAAAAATGCCGAAATTTTCTTTGACAAATTGTAAAAATATTACGTAAAGAAGGATAAAAAAGGATGGGATATCGAATTTTCGGCAAGTAAAGTTTATTGATTAGTTTTTATTGTTTGTATGACTGATTATAGGAAGCAATATGGGATTTGGATTTGTCTTAAAATTTTACTCAACGGTCAAACTGTAATACGGCAAATTTCAATGGCCGCTTATTCAGTGTTAAAACAATGTATTATGGCATCTTTTTTATTTTAGTCGCAAATAAAATTACCCTGATGAACAAATTATAGTCGATTTTTTTATTGTATTTATTTATTTTTTATTAATAATTTATGCTTTATTGTCCATACTAATATTATAAATGCGAAAGTAACTCTGTCTGTGTGTGTGTTACCTTTTCACGCCTAAACCGCTGAACCGATTTAGATGAAATTTGGCATGGAAATAGTTTAGGACCGTGGGAACGACATAGGATACAATGGCTCAACCATCAAGTTCAGAGCTCAGACTGCAGCAAAAAAGCTGGGAACCCTACACAAGGTGAGGCGGTACTTCACGCCTGGACAGCTTCTACATCCATATATGTATAAGGCACAGGTCCGTTCCTGCGTGGAGTATTGAAGCCACTTGTGGGATGGCTCTGCAAAGTACCAACTTGCTGCGCTGGACTCGATCGAGCGCAGAGCTAAAAGGCTTATAGGCGACGAGGTGCTGGTGGACAAACTTCATAGCCTGACTCATCGGCGAACCGTTGCTTTTCTGTCGGTTTTCTATAGATTGTACTTCGGAGGGTGTGCGCAGGAGCTCCATGACCTGATTCCTCCATCTCCCTTTCACTATCGGTCTACCACACACACGGCTGGGTACCACCCACACTTGGTTGATATACCGCCTTGTCGTACCAAGCGCTTCTCCTCCACATTTATTGTGCGCACAGCCAAGCTGTGGAATTCTCTGCCGGCTTCTGTGTTCTCTGCCACTTATGACCTTTCAGCCTTCAAAGCACGAGTAAATAGGCATCTTCTGGGCTCGCTCGTCTCATCGTCGACCTCATCTATCGCTTACCATCAGGCGATATCGAGGTCAAGAGTGAGCCCATTAGTAATTAAAAAAAATAGTTTTTATCCCAAAATTCCCACGGGATCAGGATTTACGCGGGAAAAACCTCTACGCGAACGAAGTCGCGGGCAATAGCTAGTATTTAGAATAGATTAGAATATAATAATTTACTGTACACCAAAAGTTAAACACACCTATTTTACAATAATTAATACTAATTTAGTTTTTGCCAAATATGTATCTATACTAATATTATAAAGCGGAAAAGTTTGTTTGTTTGTTTGCTTGAACGCGCTAATCTTCGAAAGTATTGGGTGGATTTCAAAAAACCTTTCTGATTATGATAGGCAGTTTCACGAGGAAGGCTATTATAGGCTATCTAGCACTACGCTCCTACTCTCAGTTTTCCTAAAATAAGGGCATGAGTGAAGTAAGTCGGAAGAAAATATAAATTACTATAATCGCGTGCACTGGCGAAATGCTGAGATTTACCACAAGATCATGTACTACAAAAATGTAGGGTTTATGTAGATCAAAAAAAAAGTCTGTGGTACTACATATCTAACTTTTATAAATAATCCACAATAAGGCAAATTATGTAAAGAAAATAACAAAAAAATAAGGCATGACATTGTAGTATTCACGGAACATTTCTCTTCCGTGGTAGTATTATTATGCAGCCATATTAATACTTACATTCGAAAATAGTCTCATCATCAAGACAATTTTATGAAGATAAACTTTTCCTTTTACAGTATTTGGACTTATAGTTTAAGAGAAAATGTAAAATTAAAATTATTCAACAACGTTATTTACCGAATGGCGTGCGGATGCACGGCGCGTTGAGCACAGTCGCATTACCGCACTGATAATATAATTATGTAGGTTTCACCGCGTATAATCCTACTACTACATATTATTAACGCGAAAAACTCTGAATATTGATGAATATATTATGGTAACATTTTAGTAATCCTATCTAATTTGTTTTTTGGTTTCATTTCGATTTATTTGATTTTCACTTACTATGTAAGTGAAAATTGTTTCAGCTTTTCTTACGTCAGATGTGTGTTTTTGTATCTATACATTTGAGTATTTTTATTTTACTTTCTGTTTAGTTGAGTAAGTAATTTTGATAGGGTGTTATTTCGTTTAACCCATTTTTCAAACACGTCGGCATAGATTTAAAGCTATGTTGTTAGGGTTCCATAGCCGAATGGTGAAAAACGGAACCCTTATAGATTCGTCATGTCTGTCTGTTTGTATGTCACAGTCATTTTATTCCGAAATTGTGTATTAAGACAACAAAGTTGAAACTTGATATATAGATGTATTCTGCAAACCGCTTTCTGATTTTTATACCATAATAATAATTAATAAAAACATTAAGGGGAGGCTGCCCATACATGGAACAGGAACTAAAAATATATTTTTTCATCAAACCTGTACGTGCGGGTGTCGGTGTTTATAGATAGATCTTTCAAAATGACAGCGACGACGATGGTTCCAAAAATATTTTTTTCTCAAAGTCAATCGTTAGAAAGATATACAATTCCAAAGTAGTAAAATGTGTCCCGTTTAACTTTTAAAATAATAGAGTGTAAAATAAAAATAAAATATATGCCATAGATTTTAATGAAAACTTTTAACTAAAATTGGTTTGAATGATATACGGTGAGTAATTTTTGAGATATAGCACATTTTCAGAAACCGCAAATATATTTATTTATTTATGTATACATATGACTCTAATAAGAGAAAAACAATTACAGAAAAAAAAAACAGCACAAAGGTGCTGCTTATTTCATAAGAAATTTCTTCCAGCAGACCTACGACAGGAGACTTGCATAAGGGATGATGCACAGTACCTATGTATAAATACTAATTACGTAAATTAAAACATACTTAGCTAATAAAATACATAAATACAAGAGTGAAGGTTACTTCTAGGCAAGCGTGTTCCATCTTCGACCACATCGTCACTTACCATCAGGTGAGATCAATAAAAATATATATACACAACGTGTAATTTAAAGGGTATATACATACCGAGTGCACGGCTTTTTTTGGATGATAACAAACGATATGGCAAGGAGTTTCTAATCCTATGTCTACATGTGTGGAGCATATTAGAAATTTCAATACATTGATACCAGAGGCCGAATTATTCAAATTAAGAAGAACGAAGAGAATTATCGTTTTATTGGCAAGTGACGTGGAAAGTGATGACTCTCATAGTGCTGTGACACGTTTGTTATTACTGGTATTCAAGAAACATATGAAACCAATAATTTGGGGTTAATTCTGTGAGTCACTTATTTTGAGCTGAAACTTTGCATAGAGACTCCATACCAGATGTTGTCTTCAGTCCTTTTGGATAGATATGGGGTTTCCGTTACACGTTGTATATACCTACCTATAATATATAAAATTACGGGATGGTGGAGAGGTAGTGTTCTTTGACTTTGTTTTTTGGAAATATTAATCTTATGAACTTTGTTATTCATACAAACACTGAAAAAGAAAGGTATTTGGCGTAGCTACTATGGAACCCAGCATGGACGAGTCTGACTCGCACTTGGCCAATTTTTTTTTTCACATGGCCAATTATATGTTGCTTCATCTAGATCCGCAAGGAAACCAATACATACTAATACTATAAGAAAATAGGACTAAAATATTGTATATAAAACCGAAATACTCTAAATCAATTTTTAATAATATCATTAACAACTATCTTTACTTCGCGATTCTCTATCCATTGCAAATTAGATAGGATTACTAAAATGTTACCATAATATATTCATCAATATTCAGAGTTTTTCGCATTAATAATATGTAGTAGTAGGATTATACGCGAGTGAAACCGCGGGGCACAGCTAGTACGTTATATAATATAATGAAGGAGAAGAAGTCGTCAATTTTACGGTTTTTTTTAATGTTCATAAATAAAATAAATAAATAATTTATTGAACATAAAAATATTACATCTTTCAAGTGAAGCCCCTGACTCCTATGCTAAGCGAGCCTGTGTTACAGGAATCAGTGTCCTATGCTATATAGTATATTAATACACTTTTAAATTTTTATGTAATAAATTACAAACAAAAAGTAACATTAGAAGGTATTGAGAACAAAAGAAATAGAAGCGAAACGTGTATGTGTGTGTAAATTTGAGTGTACGTGCGTAATTGCGTGTGTGTGTGTGTGTAGGTGTCCGTATCTGGAAGCGTGTGCGTTAACAAGAGTGTGTGTTTTGAATAACTTAATTTACTGTACTGATGAAATTATTTTTTTTTAATGTCGTCATAGCTCAAAGACTGAAGCCATGGTTTTAAAATTTGTTTGACCTTATGTCACATAAGCTTATAAATTGGGATAGTTTTATTCGCTCTATTGTAGATCCTAGAACTGAACACTAGAGCAGAACTGAACTGAACAGACTAAACTTACGTTTAGACACTTTTGGGTTTGCCCAAAAGTGTCTAAACGTAAGTTTAGTCTGTTCCCCAATATACTACGTTAATAATAACTTACGTCTAGACACTTTTGAGTGTCTAGACGTAAGTTTAGTGTGACATTTGGGACATTTACAAACGGGAAACCCAGTGCGTTTGCTTATTAAATCTGGGCTTACTGGTAACAACCTATGTCTACGTAGTATGGTACGGAGGATATATATTGGGGAACTGTAAGTACTTGAGCTTCGAGTATAGCAGTCCAGTGGGATAAATTCGTTTTTTGAACGACATCACTTTAAGTATTGCCCGTTGTGCGCGTTCCGCTCTTAGTATTACAATTTTAAACGTACCTCCTCCCATACTGGAATAATTTAAATTGTTTAATAATTAGAATAAAATAAATTAATAGTTTAAAAAAACACTAGAAAAACACGCTTTTATAAATGCACGTAAAAACAAAAAAAAAAAACTTTTTGGTAGTTTTTGCCATATTTAATATTCCCACGAGTAGTGAACAATTTAACGGTCGATCGCCCCCCCCCCCCCATAGGATTTGAAAGTGACATCTATAAAAAAATAAATCCATGGATTACGCAGTAATTCAAAAAGATTAAGAAAACCGATAACGGATTTTCTTTAGGTTTGTTATAACCTTGAAACCCGATCGTGTTCAAAGTCCATTACGTGGCCTTTCTCACAAGTGCAAAAACGACTATGATACGATATTCCATCATGGAATGCCAGTGCCTATCTTCCGGCTTCATCATCAGACCTTGAAATCTAATCGTGGTCAAAGTTCATTACAAGACTTTTCTAAAAAATCCAAAACAGCTATGATACGATTTTCCATCATGAAGTTCCAGTTCATATCTTGCGGCTCCATCATCAGATCAGTTCGGCAGTACCATATTATTGTATTGTCATCAGAACTACATACATCTGCCAATTTTCATTACGCTACGACCCTTGGAAGATGGTTAAATTAGTTACCTTAGATTCCATTACATAGTTAGTTACATACAGGTCGACCTAATAAAAGCGTGTTAAAAATATTTCATGTATATCGATTCATCATGGGTTAACTTATGGGTTTACGACATGCGGCTTGCTAATGATAAAAGTGTGTGTGAGTGTTGCTTTGGCGCAACACCGATTTCATTAAAAACTTCTTATTTTAATACTTTAGTTTTTCTCGTGACCAAATACGATGCGGAGAACGGACATCGATCGTCAGCCAACAAAGGCGAGAGAATTTTTTATGCCGAATTTTTTTGACGAAGATATTATGTATATCACGGCAAAAGGTATAAGCCTTATTGAATTAAAAAACCGGTCAAGTGCGTGTCGGGCCACGCGCAGTGTAGGGTTCCGTAGTTTTTATAACAGCCAAGTGCGTGTCGTATTCGCTGACTGATCATTTCGTACCATGCTCTAACTAAAAGCCAAACATGACTACCTAACTAATTTGACTTCCTATACAAATCCTCACCTGATCCGACAATTTTGCACGGAAATTTTCAATTTTTTTTAGAGATTTGTATAAAACTTGTCATAGCCGGTGTTTTGAATTTAAATACGGACACAGAGCTACACTACTCAATCGTCACAAGAAGCTAGCACGATACAACTGGCGCTTAGCGCCATCTATCGACATTTCTATAGAGTTGTTCGAAATTTTCGAGTCAAATACAATTAATTCGTAAGCTTGTAAAGCCCACTTATGTGTGATAGTTTTCCTTTAAATTTCGTTATATATAGGTACTACTGCCGTGACATTTGATTTTCTAACTATAACCGTTTAGTTGATAGAGGGGGTGGACACTTGACTCTAACGAAAATTGGTACTTTAAAGCTTGATAAGTCACGATCGGTTTACTTAATCAAAAACCGGTCTTACCAAACCCCTAATATTTTTGAAAGACCTATCCAACGATATCCCACACTATGGGAAAAACGAAAAAAAAAAATTATCATTCCACTTTACATGTATGGGAGGTACCCTAAATAATTGTTTTTTTTTCAAAATTTTATTTTACCACTTTTTCGGCGTGATTACCGTGTATACTCATGCCAAAGTACAACTTTCTAGTACCAATAGTTTTTGAGCTAAACCGCGGACAGACAGACGGACATGGCGAAACTATAAGGGTTCCTTGTTGACTACGGAACCCTAAAAAATGTAATAAACGATTTTAACAGTTAATATTTGTTTCATTGATATGCACATATTCTACCCAAAAACATTTACGCTATAATTACGTTTTTAGAACACAATTTAACAAACTTTTATAATACTAACAAAAATGTTTTATAAATAAATTAGTATATAAGTCTCCACTCAATGCCTTGTCCTATCGACCAACGTCAGTCGTAAAATTTGATTGCCTTTCG